>OY728137.1:569604628-570854628 GCA_963277665.1 Viscum album
CATGCGTATCTAATTTTGGTAGAACCCCTTTAACCAAAATATCACTTTAAATGTTTTAATTATTTTTTCTTAATAATATCCATCTTTTCAAAATGGTTTTAATGATTTATTTATATGGATATTAATGGTTTAAAATTTTAAAAGCTTCAAGGTGGTATGGGACACTTTGATTCAAAAATCTCTTTATTAAATGTTTTAAATGGTTTTGGAAATTGTTTCTTTTTGAATGGATTCATTATTTCAATATACTAAAATGTTATATTGTGATTGAAATGTGGAAATGTTATGTTTCCTTTATGCATGTTTTATGTGATACGATTATGTTATGGTTCTTGGGCATTGTTATGAAAACTGGTGGTTCCGTGATAAACTAAGGGCGGGTGAGCCCGATATAGCTCTTCAACGCATTGGGTAACGTGAAGGAGTGAAACATTAAGGTTTCTCCGAAGAGATTTAGGGAATATACTGTGGTGGGTATTCCAAACGTAACCAAGAGGGTTACTCCCTAAATAAGAATGTTATGAATGCCTCAAGTTACCTTTTATGTATTATGATTTCTATGATTTATTCATGATTTGGTGAGGTATGTTAAAGTACCTATGTTTTATGGGTAAAGTATGATTTCATTCTTATGTATATATGAACTCATGTTTCCGTTCCATATTGTTTTTATAACCCTTACTGAGCTTTTTATGCTCATCCCATGTTTTTTTGAAATCTTTTTCATAGGTCAAGGGGAAGGTATATGAAATGATGATAGTGTCAAGTTAGTCTCAAGAAAGAATCCATGTTTTATTTTAAATATGTTTCTGTTGAGGGGAAAATGAGTACTATATTTTATGTAACCACTTTGTTTAAATGTGGAATGTAATGGATGTTTTATGATCTAATTTTCTAAAACTCTAAACCTGAAAAGATTCTCAATGTGTAATCTTGTAATAACTCAAGATTAAGTAAGGTTTAAGCCTGGGCCTTATAAAAACAGTGTACTTGATACTACTTCATTTGATAGCCCATCATCTGCTGAAGTAATTGCAAAGGATTTCACCACCCCTTTCTACATATAGTCTGGTTACTTTCCCTTAGTTGAGTTCTTAGTTAGACACCTATCTGCATAATGACCTATTTTATTTCACTTTAAACATTTTACTGATTGTAAATGAGATTTTGTATTACTATTACCCTACTATTTTTCAGTGCTATTACGAGGCTTATGTCACATTTTACCCCATTAGTAGCACTAAACCAAATTCAAAAGACATTCCCTTGAATTCTTTTTACCACTTTTTTGACAAATTGAAAACCTATGTTTCATACCATCAAAAACTTTTAAAGAGTTCTTCCCTTTCACCTACAAACATGACACCTTATTTTGCTATTTTTCAAAGAACACTTAATCATCAGAAAACTCCATTTCTAACTTCTCCGTACAACGAACAGCTTTTTCAAAACTTTTGAACTCACGAGAAGAAAAACCCCTTCGATAATTTTTATTTAATCCTGTGTATAATTAATTTATTTTACTCTCAAGATATCGGATGAAATTTGGTTCATACCTTGTCAGTCGAGTGAATTTTTCTTCAAAAATAGCCACTAAGTCATACACCTTCCTCAATTCTAGGAATTGATTTTCGATCCTAAGACGAACCAACTTATAAAAATATTGCTCAAGAAACATACATTTAAATTCATACCAATCAGGAGAATCAATATCTTCATTATCCCTGATATTTTTCACAATTGACTACGCCTAATTACATTAACCTTAAAAATTGTAAATAATAAGACTAAAATTTTGATGTTCTGAACATCCCATGAAATCAAAAAAAAATCCCTAGTGCTTTAATATCCACTTATGCTAGCATAGGGTTAGATATTCCTCTAAATGATGGGGAATGTTGCCTCATGAAATTCTCCACTACTAACATGTTCATCTATGGTTGATATGGCTAATCTCATGAATGGATACCACCATGATTTATATAGTGAGTGAATTATTCCTTCACTGCAACAACATGTTCTGTTCTGATTCCAACCATCTCAGTTTGGTGAATCGGAAGGTTGTCTTCCGCCTAATGTCGTCCCAATATAGGTGCCATGTTTCCTATATAGAAAACCATTCTTAACCCATAAATATCATAGGCGAAGCAACATGGAAATTTTTAAATGCTACATCATTTCAATATTAACATAAATTACTTTATGTATATTAATTTAAAAGTACCCTAACTCCTAATGTTATCTAAACCAACCATTGATACCAAATATAATGACCGACCTTAAAAAATTACATAATATTGAATTAAATGAATAATTCACATTGAGGATATTTTTAGGTTTATAGTTTTAGAGAATTAGGACATAAATATTACATTACATCTCAAAAATTATAAGGTATACACCTCTACTCTGTTTCCGTTTTTTTCACAAAATAAAAACTCATTGAAAAAAAGAGTCATGTCTAGTCCCATGTTTTAGAGAGAATGACTTTTAATTGATCCCATCCATGACCATATTCATCTTTAGGTCCTTTGGAAATCATTTCAAAACATGGGATTAGCATAAAAAGCTCAGTAAGGGTTATAAAATAAAGAAATAAATCATTATTCTATCAATACATACAAAACATAAAATCATTAACAAACCTCATGAAATCATAATATTTATGACTAAGTCATTGAAATCATAATTCATAAAGATAACATGTGGAATCGATATCATACTTACATTGTAGCTATCATAGCTACATAGAGAGTTACATTTGGAATACCCATCATAGTATATTCCCTAAATATTTTAGGAGAAGAAATCATGTTTACCTCTGTTACATTACCCAATGCGTTGGAGAGCTATCTCGGTCTCACCTGATGTAGGATTATCATGGAACCACCCCTATACATAATAATACCCATGAAAAATAACATATTCATAACACATAAAACAAACATAAAGGAAAGATAACATATCCAAATTTCATTAAAAATATATCATTTAAATATACTGACATAAAAAATCCATTATCAAATCCATTTTCAATTCCAAAATATGTAAAATATTATATAGTGTTTATTTTCCTTTTAAAAAACATAACATTTTTGTTAAGGAAGCCAAAGATCAAATAATACTCGCGGAGGTGGAAAGGTCGGTGTCACTGGGTACGTTAAAAGACACATTCATTTTTTTAGTAAAATGATTCATAGAAAAAGATAACAATTTAATTAAATAAAAAATAATGGTGTTTATACAAAGTATAAAATAATATCGTTTATTAAAACAAAATATTCCTCAATGAATGGAAATTGAGACGAAGTCCCTTACCACATGTCCGACATGACCCGTTTGTCCTTTAATATCATAAATAATAAACTAAAGATAATTTTTACTTTCTTGAAAACCCTTTTTAAAATTAATTAATCCTTTTATATCAATTATTACCATGTTATTAACATTTTGTAATCATTTATGTTAATAATGGTCATTTTGTCAATATTTGGAACTAGAGTCAAAATGGACATCTTAAAATTACCATTTCTTCATGTGGTCAAAATCCAAATATATCTTGAATTATACTCATGATTTTTATATCATATATATCATATATATCTTGTATATACATGTATTTATAGTAGTACATAATATATGTAGATAAAAAATGATAATCACCGTTTATGGAGAAGGTAAGTTGTATGTATGCATGAACTCTACATTTTTTTTGTATTTTAATGGAATGAATACATAATGACACATAGGTACATTATTATTCTAGTATAATATCATATATAATATCATTTACCCCATCATTTATACCTCCCACATATGGCATTAATGAGTCATATCACTTTCAGGGGGCCATAGTTCGTACTTCCTCAAATAAAATTATCACGTTTACCCATAATGGAAACCATAAAGGTATGATATAAATAAAAAATACAGAAGAATAATGAAAACATAAACATAATTTATTTGATATATAAATACAGTTCCATCTCAATGGCCACCATAATATGTGGTAGGATAGAATCTAACAATCGTCGTTTCGTGAGACGTTAGTTTTCCATCAAAAGAAACAATATGTTCTTCACCCATTAGATTGAGGTGTCTGTAATTTGTGTTAGGATACTTCTCATAAAACTTACTATTTTTTTGAATAATGGTGTTTTTATAAAGGAAAGTAATAAAATTATTTATGTGTTTGAAAAGTAAAATAAAACAAAAAAAGTTAAGAGTAACGGTTACCTTTAATTTGGGTAACTCGTTTGGGTTTGAACCAAAAGGTCTTCTTGAAGTGACTTATTAATAAGGTGACACTTCTAGGTGGAAGAGATGGATCATTATAGATTATTTAAGTAGGGTTTGGATGATCCAAAAGGCTTGATAGGTGTGATGAATGAGTTATAAGTGAGGGATTTTTATATGGGGGAGGAGGGGATCTTTAGAAAAGTGTGTAAATTTAATTTTATGATATAATGATATTATGTTTCTAAAGGTCCAAAACTAATTAAAGACTAAGATAAGATGACTAAGAATCGAAATAAGATCATCCATTATGAATTGTACAGGTTTTGGATATTGTTTTGATATTTATATTCCTATTTATTTAAATCATTAATTAATGAGGTAAATACTAAATCCTTATTGTGTCATAAATAATTTAAAACATTTAATGTCTAAAAATTATAAGAAAAATACCATAATATTAGAAATATTATTATCTATGAAAATAATATTTATAGTCAAAAATATAACTTATATAACCCTATGTAAAAATTAATTTACTAAAAGATATTTGTTTATGTCATTTTTGTCGTCACATTAAATTAATTAATCTGAAGTGTAATTATCACTCCCTATTGGTTCCATGGGGTCCCAAAATCTACCAAAGGATCCCAATGGTCGGCCACAGCTCATAAAATAAATCTAGGACAAGTATTGTGGTAATTTTGTATTATAATCTTATTATTTTTACCTTGAATTACCATATTTACCTTTAATTGCGGTAAATAAATGTCAAAAGTTATTTTTAACAAAAATTACTTTTCATCTTATTATACCAAATTTTACATAATAATAACAACCATGTATGTTCAATTCTTAATATTCAATTCACAGAAGTGCTAAAATTTCATTTAAATGAAAATTTCATCTTTTTAACTACTACTTAGTGTTTTTACTATTCATCAAAAAATGATGTTTTTTAGAAAAATAAAAAACTCAAACTAAGCTATATTTTATATTCATAATTAAAAAATTATTTCCATTTTACCAAATTAAAAATATAGAAGTTTTATTACATAACTTTAATTTATTCTCGTTGTCAAAACAAAAGGCCTATTTTTAAGAAATATAAACTATCAACAGATTGACACTGTTTATGTCCAATTTCAAAGTGAAATTAATTTCAATGACCAAAATTTGATTAAATGGTAAAAATATTATCTAATTACACTATAAAACCAATTACAAAACTAATATAACCATATAAATAAATTATATTTAAATATTGTTTTGAATTATAATACATTATTTTTCACTTTTAATTAAAAATTGAATTTTATGAGAAAAATACAAAAAATTTACCCAAAGTAAATTTTGATGTCCAAATTCTAAAGAATTTTTTTATTTGGTTATGTAGAAAATATAAAAGTGGAAAAAACTAGATTTAATGAGGGTTTTCTATAAAAAGGTGGTAAATCAACATTTTAAATTAAATTATGCTTAGAATTAGATTCATTAACATTTTATGCTGCTAAAGTTTATTGGATAAATGTAAAAAAAACATTTATGAAACATATATAATCATGTTTTAGTTAGTTCAGTTCATTCTCAACAATACAATGGCTAGGCGTTAACAAACACATAAAATAATATTATATTGTTATTGTGCAATGTGAGATTTCAAATAAACCTGTTGTTGCGTATCGGGTATGCCATCGAGCATATGGACCCCCTTAAAGTAAAATTATTAATTAATTCAAAAATATGAATAATTATGAAAATGTATTATTTCTTTATTTAACTGAGATATTAAAAATAATTATTATAAAACTCTTGAAAATTTCAATAATAAACATCACTATCCAATATCTATATTTTCTTTTCGATGATAATATACTCACTCTATGTCCCACAAGAAGTGATCTAAAGAAGTATATTTATGAAGTGGTAATCATCATTATTGAGTATTTCACGTATAAATATATTTACTCTTTAACATAATATGTTTTTTATCCGTCCTAAAATAAAAACTCTAATATCATAAATTTGATGATATATTATCATGATTTTTTTAAAACTATTTTAGATCTATTTTCAATCTTATGAAAGGGGAAAAAATTAATAATGTTTATATATAACTTACCATCTACCCATTAGGGAGTGAATAATTTTCCATCACCATTTCATATTGATGGTTATAAATATGTATGTGAGGATTATATATGATATTTAAATAATAATTATTCATGAATAATTTTAATATAATATATACTTTCTTACCCAAAAAACCATTAAGAAACAATGACATTTCTCATGCATACTTGCGGACTACCCCCTCCGTGATGTGATGGGGTCCTTTTTTCATTTCAATTTCCATGATTAGTAATAAGGATATATTTAATGGATATATATGATATAATTGTAATTATTAATATTTAAATTATTATTTACCTTTTTCTATTCTATCCATCACAAAAAAGGATCACAATGATCATTCGTATGTATGTATGTCCTACTGTATCCATGAACGACGTAATTAAATGTTTAACAATATATTTTATAAATGACTATAAATATCTATACATTTAATATAAATAATATCTATATCATGAAAAATGTTATGTATATGATTTTACCATTATAAATAAATACAAAACAAGATTACTGAATCAAAACATTATTGGAAAATGAAGTAGTTTACACATAACATAATGATAAAACAAAGCATTGGTAACAAATAGGTTTGTCATTTTATGAATGAATATTATATAATTTTTGTCTATATATATGGTTTTTTTAGGAATTTATAATAAATATAAATTAATTATTTTTTAAAAAAAATTACAGTCATCTAATGGAATATGTGAGGTATTAGATTTTCCACTCAATTTCTACTGCATTGTGTCACTTTTAGTATTATGCATCAATTTACCTTTATGTGAATTTTACACTAACCTACTTCCATATTTAATATTATTATCCATTTATTTATCAATATTAAATTTTTTGTTGAACATACCCCTTCAATTGGAATGATTAATATAATATAATATTTAATTCCTCTGGTTGATCGGGTATAATTTTCTTCCACATCCATATTTTTAAATATGGTTTGATAAAATAACTTCTTATTTCCTCATACAATTTAGTATTGAAATCATAAATTATCCTTTTATATTTTAAATTTTTTTAGTGGAATAATTCATATTTTTATGAGAAATTCATTATCAACCTTATTTATAAAATTACAAAAGTGTTTTGTCCATTTTTCATATAAAGAGTTGAAGAATAATTTCAACACCAAAACTATTTAAAAAACATTAAATTGTTAGAAATGTTTCCAATGGTTTCAAAAATAATACTCTTTAATGTAAACGTATTTCAAATGTTTCATTCTTATTTTCATCGAATCTTTAAAATAATAAAAATTATTACACAGTATTATTTTTTATACACTTCTGTCATCTACTAGTTACATTAGAGGAAATTAATGTTATTTATAAAAAAAATCATTGTGGTTATTTGATACTATATTTAATAACCCATGACCTACACATCATGATTTGGTGATAGAGACTTTAAAATTACATTTCTAGGTTTGATATTGATAAATATAACCCAATGTTTTCCATAAATAATAACAATGTCCACAAGAAATATCAGATCACTAACATAACAAAGTATACATTAGATATATTGTTTAAGAGAAATAGGAAAATCCGTTACATATCATTTACTATAAAGAACATGCTTGTAAAATTAGTATCATCTCTATGAATTTCTCAACATATTATTCCTTTATTAGTCATATCCAATATAAAACATTCCTTCATAACCTTGGGAAAAGGATATATAATAAATGGTGATAACAAATTCTCAATACGGGTAACCATGTGAGATATCAATGATTATATAAGAATACCATGAGAAAGAGGGTGTAACAACATAAAATTTTAAAATTATACTATGTGTATCAATGATCATAATATTAAAATATGATATAAATCATGGTAGTTTAGCAGTCATGAATCATTATTAAATCAAATAAATATAGAATTGAGAGAATAATGTTGGCATTAAACATGGAATTTTTTCTCATAAAAATAAGAATTTAAAATATTTTTATAAGATAATAATCACTGCCAATTAAATCAATGGGGGAAAATTATTATACTTAATTTCTTAACATAATGTTCCATCATTTTATTACTAAAACATATTCACCTCCTACCCCCATTCAATCCATGTTTTAGTAAACCATGTTTTTTCTAAATTCCAATAATTTCTATCCCATAAGATATAAATAATTACCCAATGAAATAGAAGGAGATATAGGCCTCACCCATCAAATAATAATTAGCATATATATGACTACCATAATAACATTAATTAGTAATCTTATCATAACACATGAAATGAAATGTATTTAACAAAATTTTCATCAATAGCATAACCCATGGAAAAGAATTTGGTGTCATAATCTTAATTACATTATAGAAAAAACCATATAGATAAATAAAAATAATGGGATATTTTAATAATTAGATATTAATTTAAAATTAACATGAAAGGATGTCATCATTGATTAAAAATAATATTCAATGAAAATATAGTAAAAGGATTGAAGAAAATATAATTTCCATTTTAAAATGAAATATATTTGATAAAACTATTTACTTTTAAATGAATATGTTTTGTTTGAAAATAAACATATTAAATATTAATATTCAATTCAAATCATTGAGGCATCATGATAGTTGGAAAATCATCTCATGTTGTGAAAATTTAAAACACATTCATTATACACTTTTACATGAAAATTCAAAAAGTTCTCATTCCTAAAAAGATATGAAAATTTCATTCTAAAAATATAAAAATTAGAAAAAGTGTAATTTTTTTTATAAAATTATTTAACTACAATAAAAATTTCAAACTATTTTTGGAAATCATGGAAATGGAAGAGAAAAATACTCATCTGATACATAAAAATGAACAATCCTCAATAACGATGGCATTGTGAAATACACCCTGACCACCATGGTTACATTTGAATTATAATACCCATGAATGAAATAAATTATGATGGATAATTATATTCCATAATTTCAATGATTAGAGTTATAAAATGAATTCATGGGTAGTATATACACTACATAAAATAAATAAGTTATGTATAATGTATGTGTCTCATAGAAATAAACGTTTGGAAAAAATCACTTACCAAATTGTAATATGTTTAATTGTATACCACATGAAAGAGTAACATATATAGAAACATAAAAATCATTATAAAAATTAATTATTTGAAATAACATTTTAATTAAGAATAATTTACACCTCATAAATGAATATAGGTTCATAACATCAATATATGCCACAATAAATGAAAATTGAGATGAATTACCCTACAAATCTTATGTCATTGAAGAAAATAAAATCAATTTATTATTTATATATTTTGTAAATCCACATAAATATAGTTTAAATATATAAAAATATAATCAAATTTCATTTAACACATAATTTTAGAATATAATTACAAATGAAGTAGGACTTTCACTGAAGGAATAGAAATTTAGTTTTGAAATCACCTACATTTAGCCCAAATAATCACGTATTTTCTTATCTTCTCAAAAAAAACGTAAGCTAATTATTTAATTTCATGATATAAATTTTCATGTTTATTATTTAATTTATATTACTTGTTTCTATGTTATAGTATATAGTTACTTATTTATGTTCATATCAGACATTTTTATAATATTCATTACATGAGTCCAGAATGACTAGTATGATTCACAAATTCAAGGTTATCATTATTATATCATCTATTGAATAATATTAATTATTTATTTATCACTATAATAAATCAATTGTTCTTTTAAATCCATACACCAAACATTTATATGAAAAGTTAACTCTAATACAATCATGTTGATAGTAGGGTGTAGGTTCGCATGAGCAATTATTCCATTTTTCAATGTTTGTTACGAAAATAAGGTATACATTATTTTATACTTTTAGAATGATATTAATATCATTTCACATATTTATTTGTGCATATATATATATATTATATGTTATGTGGTGATTAAAAACGAACCACATCGCTTCATGGAGGTTGCAGTCCCCACATAAAAACAAATTCCATTATAAATTTTCATTTCCTGGAAGTGTTATAAAATTAATGATAAATTGTATTTTAAGAATGATAAACACATAATTTATATCATATATAAATATTAATTCTCCCAATATAAACATTCTTGATAGACAGTGACGGAAAATAAATTACATTGGTTCGTGACACGGTAGTATGTCGTGCACTCAAACAATGAATTCTTTTCCCATTTCATAGAACATGAGATGGATATAGTTCATTACAGTATATAATAAAATCTATGTATATGGATAATACTATAGTTATTATTTTATTATGGTTGAGGAAGTATTGATGGATGTGGATGGATAAACCATACAGAGAAGCTCGATTAAAAATAAAACATTTTCTTCATAAAATATCGTTTTATTAATAACATGAGACCAATAAATATTTTCTATACCTAAAATTATGCCTATATAACATGATGATGTATTTAGGACATTATTAGGTTACATATTTAATAAATTTTTTGAATATGAAGAAAGTAGAATAAAAGGTTCCCTTTTATAAGAGAAGAGAGGGTCACTATTAGAATATCCAAAAATAAAAAATTAATGAAAATTAATATTCATTTCCAAATTGGTAAATAGTGAGTTACATAAAATGTAATATGATGACTAATCTACATCCTCTTATCCAATAATGTTCAAATACGTCTGTGTATCATTCTTACAATTATATTTTAATTTTATCCCTCATTTGACTTCTTTAACACTTATTGGGAAAATATTCATTTTCACTCTTTGAGGGTCAATTTTATAAACCTAAAATGAAAAAACAAAATAAAAGGATCTTGTATCAAATTTTAAACCATATGAAAATCATATTGATATATTTATCCTCTTAATTAATTTTATATCATTTTATAAAATTTTATTTAATAATAAATTTTCATAATCTCAATTTAATGACTATTCATTTCATTGAAATATTTAATATCATGATAAACAGAAGAATCAAACCAACTATTTTGTTATATACCAAACATTACATGATCATTGAGAAATTTCTTTTATCTCATTAAATATCTAAATTTATATTCATTTTAATTTTTTTAATAAAATTTATTTTTTGGAATATAATATCAGACCTTTCCCAAAAGAGGAAGACACTTTTACTAAAAAAATAATATCATATTGGAAAAGTATAAAGAGAGGAAATTTATAATATTCCATCTAATTAAGAGGGAAAAAATATGAATCTAACTTTGCTATGCCAATTAATTTCCATTAACACCGTAGTTTTAATATCAATATGCAAAGAAGTTGGCCTCTATATAGACATGTGTGATGGTGTAATGAATGGAAAATGATAATCTACGAAATTAATCCATTGAGAATTTAACATAAAAAACTTATTATTAGATCATTCTCTAGTGGATTGAACTATTATATATGATTCACATTCTAACTCGTGATTATTCCATCTAAAAATGTTAACATTTCTAATTTTCACAATGACACCCATCATTTCAGCCTCTAAAGAATAAGGAAGTCAAAAATAAAAATGACCACATAAAATATCCCCATGTAGATCATAAAAAACAGCAACGTAACCCAAAAGACCAGTATTACCCCTTTATTGACCATCCATATTAATTTTAATCCACCCAGGAAAAGGTGAATGCCCAAAAAAATCAATATTTTTATTTTGATTATAAAAATTACAGAAGATACCAAGGTTCTTGAATATAGAAAGTTCATGAACAGAAGTATGGAAAAACCCCAATTTAAACTGATTACCTTCTCTGATTAACACAAATAATGAGTTAAATCAACATGAGGTATGTATTTATCCTGATTATATATACATTCACTATTACCTTTTTATATAATTATGATTAATTACATAATAGAAACTTGAAAAAGATTAAGGAGTTGAGGGGAAATCAGTAAACCCAACTGACTCCGGACTAAGTATTGTGTAGGATAAATATGAGTTAGATGAATCTCAAAGAGATTATCCAGATCTTTTAACATTGTTTAGTTATTGGAAGAGTTGAAAAATATTTGTTATCATTCACGTGTTTATGGAAGAGGGTACACTAGGAGGACAATGAAATTCAACAATTCTACAAAAAACACTCAGTCTACAACTTCAAACGCACCAAAATAAATAAAAGAAAATAATGAGATGTATGAATGAATCCCCAATTAATATTACCAAGCCCAGGAATATCCAAATTCAATCTATAAATATGTGAAAAAAATATTTTTGAAGTACAAACACATCTTATCGCAGGTTCTCGCACCAAGATATCGACTATGTGAAAGTCCTGATAAGTGCTCACAAATATCATAATACTACCTGGAAGAATATAAAAATTATTCAATTCTTATGAAATGTTAATATATAAATATTTGTTAACATCATCATCCAAATGGGATTCCACAAAAGGTGAACCATTATAATTTACCATCCATAAATTAAGAGATGATTCTCTAGATACTAACAACCAAGATCGAATATCAATAAAAGTGTAGTTTGATTTAAAGGAAGACTAAATTGAGTATGTCATATAAAGAAGATTCTCAATTTTTATATTGATAGAAATCAACAACTAATAAAATAATTGTTCCTTTTCTTACCATTCACAAGCCTCCATATAATGTGTGCATGTATTTACTATATGAAAAATTGATGATTTGTTATTCTAATACCCAAAGAGTCAGACGATATTAAACAATTTTTCTAAGAAATAGTTGATAACCTCCCACATAAAATACTAATAATAAATATAAAATATTTAATGGAGTTGATTTTATTATTAATAAGAAAAATATTTCATTCATAAACCATGAATAAATATACAATTATATATGTGATAACAAATTTCCCCAAAAATATATGTTCAACCATGGAAAGAGACATATAATTACAGGATGCAAGAATAGTTTTAATCTAAAAAATTATTGATTTAATATAACATTACATTGGTCAACCTTAGAACGTAGGGAAACTAGGATAAATACACGACAATAAGCTATCCATGGTTCCCAAATCCCTAATAATTTCAATCTTATCATTAGTTGAAATGCACCAACCATAGTAAATGAAATATTTTCTTCTAGGTAACCGACAACTATAGTCCTCTATATAATGTGGAAGGATGTTCTTGATGTTTTTGATATTACCCGTATCTACTTTTAGTGAGGAGGATGATTTCATCAGCATATAGGATATGGTAAGGAGTAAAAACCCCTCTTCCATTGGTTATGGATTTCAATTTCCCATTACATGTCATGGTGAAAATAATCCTACTAATATAATCACCAGTAATAGAAAAATAAATTTTTCATAAGGTATCAACTTTACTATGATCACAAGGATATAAAACACCTTCTGGGGATCCATTAATAAGAATAGAATTATGAGATTGACCAAAAATAATTTTAATTTAATTGATGAAGGCCCCATCAAAACTGAAAATGTCAAGTATATTAGAAATAATATTCCCATACATTATATTAAATCCCATTTTAATATTATTTTTTAGAGAAATAATGATCACTATAATGGGATTCATGAGATGAATTAAACATTAATAGGAATTAATAAATAAGTCACGAATTACCTAAACTTTGATAAATCCAAATTTATTTGGGAATCATTTTAATGATAGATAGAAGCCAACCAATTTGAATGAACATTACCGCTGATTTTATAAAGGTTTTTGACTAGGGAAACAAGTCTGAAAATATCAAACTTCATTGAATTTCCCACTTTAGGAACCAGAGTAAGAAATTTATCATTCAACCCATGAGTAATAGAACATCTTATAAAGGAATTATAGACAAGAATAAAGAAATCTACTTATATGATCTCCTAATATGATTGGAAGGAAAAGTTTCCAAAGCCTTTCATTCCAAGTGAGCTATCTGAATTAATAAAAAACCTCCATAATCTATGAATTCATGTGGATAAAAATTATCCAATTATTATCCTTATGATTGAAATGATTTGGAATGATTCCAAATATAGGATCAGATATAAAAGAGGAGCCACTAAATATATCCCTATAATAAGAAAGCACATGATCAGAGAGAGACTTACTTTTCCCTATGATTTATACACAATTACTATGTTGGTATAAAGGCATACAAATCATTATAGAAAATTCAAGGTAATTAATGAAAATGGAATTTATGTAGCTATCTTTGAGGTAGTTTACTTTAAAGGAATTCCTCTTTATAACATCCTTAAGGTTAGGAAGATTGCAGAGTTTTAGTGAATCATCAGCGTTATTCAATATTACTTTAGATAAATAATTTCAATAATTGTGCTCTTTAATATGTTCAATGGAGGCCTCAAGAGAAGATATCTCAATATATATTTAACTAATCCTATACATGCTTTGAAATTTCACCCTATTTATTAACAATTTTATTTTCATAAATGAAAATAGAGCCTTGTCTATGAAATAAACTAAAGTCCAAACATTCTGGACAATTTTACAACATTTTGGTTGAGTCACCCATGCATTGTTGAACATGAAGATATATGAAGGCTTCCAATCCATGATCACAAAATTATCCAATATGGGGTGGTGATAAGAGTTAATCATTAGAAAGGTTGCACATAATTTGGTATCTAATGTTTCCAATACACAATTATTAACAAATGATCTATCATGTTTGATGGAAACCAAACCAGTATTATGTCTCCTATACCGCACCCACATGGGTCCAATCCAGATGATCTCAATCAGATTATTGTTTAAAATGAATGCTCGAAACTTATTTGATGAAATTGAATTGGTCACAATAACCAATTTATCTTCTTGAAGTAAATTGAATTAAACATAATAATAATTAACCAAGGACCAATAATATTTTTTTATAGAGAATAAATCACCCACAATTGTCTTCGAAGATCCGGGTACCAATTATGAGAATTAATAAAGGAATAAATTTTTTGAATACCCATATTACTAAATGAACATGTGACACATTGATCACATGAGGAAACTAACAATGAATCAATCAAAGTTGAATGAGACATGACCCAAAAATTTTCACATCATCCAAGCATCTACTAGTATACAATAACTGATAACAATGTTTTAATGACTAGAAATAGTATTTTAAAATCTTATCATAGGTATGGATGACCCAATAATGATAGGTTTTTTCAACTGAACATTGACCCTAATGGACTTTGATGTCTCATTATTGGCCAACCATTGGAAATTACAAAAAGGTTCCCCATTTGTACTCATATATTGGGTTATACACCCCTTTACATTCACTATATGCATCCACATTAAATAACATAGGATTAATTTTATCCTTCCTTTTAATTACTAGAGGACTCTGAAACAAAGAGATGATATCAAAGCCTATGTCGAGAGAAATCACATCGGCCTTATCCAATGAGGGAGATTCCTTATTGAAGGATGAACTTTCCTTGTCTAGAACCAAGGGGCCACCAAAAGGTGATTGGTCAAATTGTGTAATATCCTTGAACTACAACCCTTACCTCACATGATATTACAATGTGATCAGGGGATGAAACATGTGTAGAAAAAACTAAAATAATAGTATCCTTTAATAAAATAGGTTCTACAAAAAATAAAACAGATTCAATATCCATGTCCACATCCATGGGTCACACTAGATAATAAAAATTATTTTGAAAACAAAGCACAATATCACTAATGTATTTTCAAACATTCTTAAACAAAGCCCAGTCATATAGATAATTTTTTAATATATAAACCAACTCATAATTAGAAAAAATTCCATTAAATTGGAAATAAACATGTAATATTAGGTATATATTTTTATTAATTCTATAATTATCTAAAAATAGTTGTTATTCTGCTAGTTATTGACTTGAAAATTTCTTTTGATGTGGTAATTATGGATTGTCAAAATTTTCACATGAGTTGGTATAGATGAAAATATGAAAATATAATTTTTTTAATAAATAATGGTGTGCTTGTTAGGTCTATTATATTTGGTATCAGATAAAATCTAGATACCATTAGATATTATATTACTCTTGATTGATAATAATGTAACACATAACTGATTAAAGATTATTATTTGTCTGAAGTTATATATACACATTTAATTTCATATGTGACAATATTTTAATGGTATTGATGTTATTTTGGGAGACATTTATGATAATACAAGATTAATTTAGAGTCTTTTTCTTGGGTATCCATTATGAAAATAATCTATAATACATAAAAATTTCATTGAATTATCATGAACCAACCTAGGTTACCATATTAAATACTAAATGACTCGATTAAGACAAGGATTGAAGGGAGTTTCCAATCTCCACATGATGCTTCTAAAGAGATAACATAAATAGTCATTATATTACAACATGAAATGTTATATCAATTGAGTAAAAATCATTATTTCATAATAATATCCATACAACCAATAAATCCCCAAAGGTTGGTGATAAGTATATGGTCATTAAAAAATAAATAGTGGAAATGATTTAGCAACATTAACCTAAAACAACATGGGAACATATAGAGAATAATGTATTTATTCTAAAAGAAATACAGAATTAGAACATGTTTAAATGTGTAGATAAATATGTGCCATGGTACATATATCTTCCAATGTTATCAAAAACTATAATTTCCCAACTCTTTTTTAAATAATTTCACCAATTGAATCCAATACACTCCTCAAAGATCATCCCAACACATTCACATTAATCCCTCCATTTACCTTCATAAATAGGGAAGTCTACATAAACCAAAAGGGGTATTTTGATTTTGAGGAAGACATACCACTAGGATCCCACCAATTGATTCAGAAGTATTCTTTATAAAAATAACCCATAATTATCAAGTAATTTAAAACAAAGACGGAGGAATAATTTGAACTATATCATGGATATAAAATACCCATCACAATTTAGTAAACAATGATAATAATTTTTTTTAAAATTAATCTCAAAATAATAATAATAATTTAATGTCAAATATATCTAATATACAAAATGATACCCTATTTGAAATAATTCAAATTTAATAGGGATCATAATTAAATTATTAGAATTAGAAGGATAGAAAGTATGAACAATACCCAATCAAAAAAGGTTTATAGAGAAATAGAACACTCCTAAGATTGACACATTACCACAATATAGAAAACCTGGTGGTCATATTACCTTATAAGATTTGTAATTGAGGGATTGTATGTCCTTAATTATAGATCCCAACCTCATCATCGATCAAAAATTTGTTCAAAACAACAATATAATTTAATTTAATTTGAACATTGAAACCAAAAACATCATGTTTACTAACAGTTTTATTCAACTACACAAAATGGTAAATACATTTCAAATCAATAATAAAAACCATAACATTTTCTCAAAATAATATTCATACCATTAGAAAATTATATAAATAACATTTAAAGATAATAAAATCATGTATGGGAAGATAATGTCAAATCCAGGAACAACCTATCATGGAAATCATATAAATTCAACTCTAATGGATAATAAAAAATTAAAAATTTATCTAATTGCCTTAATAACCGAGAAGGGATCCCTGGAAAAAAATTCCCTTTTATTAATCACCAAATTGAAATTTTCTAGACTGATAGAAATTGATAAGGAACACAAAACACCAAAAATACGAATCAATTATCTTCGAATTTTGAATTTCTAATCAGGACCCAAAGTTTTTATAATTAATCAATAAATAAAGAAATTAAAATCTACAATTTGTAATTCTTATAACTTATGTAGCTGATGCATATAGATAAATAAAAGGAATTTTAAGATAAAGTACCACACAGATTATAATAGAGATCATCACACAATGAATATATCAAACCATAATGTATTAAAACATCAATTTTATATCTTATTAATATTTAGTTATTATAATTTATGGATTAATGTTGATTATTATAATAATAGGTAATTTTTTGTCAAAATGATAAGACATCAATTCTAAAAAATTTGGTATTCATTAAGTATATAGTTTTATTTGAAATCGATAACGTCAAATTATTGAAGTTTAATTTGTGAAAAATAACTATCATTTTTAAAATAATCATTTATAAATTATATAATGATCAATATTTTTAGAATTATATTAAATGTTTTATTTTCCAATGAACATTAAAAATTACTAATATATATTAAAAAATGACTTTTTTTTCAAGTTCTTACAAGGTAACATTATATTTTGGACTGTTATTAAATTATAATTATTTAATTTTTATTACATGTAATAAAAAAATTTAATTATAATGTATATTATACATGAATTTTGTATAAAAATGTTTTTATATTATAAAATAATATTTCTTAAAAACAATTATTCATCGTGTTTCACTAGTATATTTTTAAATTAAAATTTTCAATATATATGAATGAATTTTGATAAAATAAATTCCATATTTGAAATAATAATATTTAATATTATTAACTAATTTTAATTTATTTTTTCACCAAAATAAATTTTAATAATAATAAATTTATTACAAAAATTTTGGTTAAAATAGATTACCAGGTTTTAAACAAATATGATATGTGTTATAATTACTTATAAACTAGTATAAATATGATTTTATTGACATATATAGACCTGATATCATATCATTTTTGAAAAGGACATTTTGGGGCCTTGACTCTTGTGTATGAATTTAATATATTAAAATAGTTTCTAAAATTCCAACCATATTCTCTCTCCAAATTATATAATGGAACAACCTCTCCTTTCCCCTCCACATGTAATGATCAGTTTGGATAATCAAATAACTATATGTATTTTTTCATAACGTCTCTACCAATTGTTTAGAGGCCCTATTTTTTTCATAGAATAATCTTACGAAATATTGTACTCTAAACCAAAACTGGTTTTCAAAAAAAAAAGAGGTATAGTTCTAAACCAATCATTTTATATTTATTAATTGTTTTACCAAATTATCATATTAATAAACCATAATAAATATTTTAAATTATTATATTCCTTATAAAGTAATGTTTTTATGATAATTTAATAACCCATATCTATCTCATCTTCCATCCAATGGTAAATAAACCCATTATTCATGTTTTGAAGTGACTAACTCCTCGTGAATTTGTGAAATTTATTTTCTATCACAACCACTTACAACTATTTATAAGGATGGATTTATCATATATATATATATATATTATTTGTGAAATATTAATCATTCTATAGAGATAATATTTTATCTTATTCACTGTAATTCAATCCATTGAAAAATGATAATGTCATTCGTTGTTTGTTTTGACTACAACCTCCACAAAGTGATGGGATTCTATTATAATGACCACATATCATTTTACATATATGGGATTATTTATGGAAATATTTTTATATACATATATATTATCAAAATTATATAAATATAAAATATTACTTTCCATATTTTCATTATATTCTTTGAAAAATTAAAACGTTACTAATGCATACGTATGACCTATCGTTTACATAATTTTACCATTGATCCATTTTCAAAAAATATATCAATTTCTATATTAAAATAATGATATATATGTTAAAATATATAAATAATTCATGATTATTATTAAGTATATGATGCAATATATATCGCTTTTTCAATTTTTAACAAACAGAAATCATTTTGGAATTGTGAATTGTTCATCCTGAAATCACTCAGACTGGATTTAAATAATAAGGTATCTAAAAATTTCATTAAAATACATGAAATAAATGTTTCAATGATAATTTATAAAAAACAATAAATGTTTTTATGAAATTAATTAATTGATATATGTTTCTTATAATGGTGTTAAAAAAGACATAACATGTATGGATTGAACGTAATAGATTTCATCCCAATTTCCCCTCATTTAGTCATGTTTAAATGTAATAATTTTTTTATCTTTTATGGTTTATATGATTCCATATATTCATGTAATTTCTTGATTAATTCATTACACATTATATTTTATGTTTCAATTGAAATAATTTCATCGATGGTTATTTAACATGATTTTCACATATTGGTAAGACATTTCATAACTAAATTTACATTCATTGGGAAATACTTATATATAAATAACTATGTTTTGAATATATTATTTGAAAAATTACCAATGATTATATTTTTTTTATTTCCATTTCTTTTATTTCTATATATTACACATTATTAAATCATTGGTTAAATTCTATCTTCAATGATATTATCTTTATAATGATTATTCATGTTAATATTTTTTTTTCATTGAGGCATGTCTAATATTGTTCACCTACGTAATTATATGAGGTGTATATACATTATACTGATATATTTTATAATGAAAAAATCATAGATAATGTTATTTAAATTTCCTTTTAAATTATCTCATTCATATGATCTCCAATCAATTGTTAAAAAAGTTATTTTATCTGAATCTAAATTTAATGATCTTTGAATAATGTCACACATCACGACATACTAGTACGGTTTAATTAATACAAAATTATAGAAAATTTACATATTAGTTTATATAATTCATGTGATATATAGATATATACTACATTCATAATTTTAAGGAATTTTTACTCAAAATGTGCGAAAGTGGTAAATGATTTTTTATATAATATTCTTTCTTTTTGAGATTTTAAACATTCATGGTTCCTTTAGGGAAATTATATGCTCAATTTTTAATTAACAATTACAAATTTACTATCCTTTGGTTATGAATTAAATTTAAATATTTATTTTCCATTTATATCCATATTAATTAAATAATATTGAATAATTTTTTCAGTATGTGATACCAAACTTTTCTATTTTTTTTATCTAGAAAATTTCTCTTCTGTATATATGTTTGGAAAAATGTTTCTATAACATTATTTCGAAAACGTAAATGACCTATTAAATGTATTTTCAATTACTATTAAAAATCAATTAAATTGTTTCAAAATAATATCCCTTAACTTTTATGGGAAAATTTAGATTTTACTCTCTTCAAAAAAATGTTTTAAAATACCGTCATCATTTATCATTACTAAATAAAAAACATTTCCCATCATCATGAAATTAATTTCAGTTGAATATTATTATATATGTTAGGAGGTTTTTTCAACTAAATGTATTTTGAAAATATTTTGATATTTATTATTTTTTAAAATAAATTTTTAATATAAAATTTGTATTTTACTAATGAATTTAAGAATTGATATTTTATGGTACTTATATTTAGAAACGAAGATAACATTTGATTTAATAAATATTCTACTAGGGTTATGTTTTAATGATATCATACATATTATTCCTCTAGATTGATTATTATAACTTCAGAGATATTTTCATGAAACACATTGATTTTACCTTAGTTAACAAATATATGATGGAAAAAATTAATATTATGTTGAAATTAGAGTTATTTCTTGTTTAATAATCATATTATGGTTATAATACAACATTTATGTTGTTGTGTGAACCAAATATTTCTAATGTTGATTGGTGATCTTGATATGGTTCTCTATTTAATTTGGAAAAGAGAAAGAGTTAACAGATTATTAGTTTACTTGAATAAAATATTATAACGTTCCTTTTAGGTTATACAATTTATAAGAGTGCTTGGAAATATGATTTGAAAATAAATTATAATGATGACATGATCGTGTTTTATGAATCCATGAAATTAAAATGGATACATTTCTAAATTATTAATTTAAAATGGATAAGTATATTTGACTAAATGACGGTTTCCTTATTTTAAATCATTATCCATGTATCTTACTTTATGATCATAGGGCCATTGTGTATAATTTCTTTTATTTTATGATCATCCACTTTGAATATGTAATTATAACCATATTATAATCTAATTATCATAATTGATACTAAATATTTCATAATTATGTGTGCCCTTAATAATAATTTGAACTCCCAGTTGTTATATTTCCTTTCCTTAGGTTATTAATAAAATTATCATTATGTTATTATGAAAATGTTTACAATTTGTGAAGAGTATATTTATAGAAAATGTATATTATTATAAAACTCATTATTATGTATCTTGAATGTTATATAATATTTTTTCATCATTTTTTAAAAATATAAATTTTAAAGGTCTTTGAATATGTAATGGATCAAATGTTTTGGTTTTAGTTCATATGTTTTGAAGGGTTAAAATTGGGTTATTTATATTAGTATCAAATCCATAAGTGTTTTAATTATGATATGGTGCTAGATCGGGGAGTTAAGGTTCAGGACGTTTATCACTGGTGTTAAAAGAAAGTTTTATATAAATATGGATTTTAGGATGTTTCCATGTGAAGATAAATTAATAAATATGGATTTCCCTAAGGATTTATATGGTTATATTTAATTATAATATCAGAGTCATCAATTCCCCTTATTATGATTTATGTGATTTTATTTTTAGTTAATTAATAATATGTTAGGATATTATTCATTGGTATGAGGTATATATAACCCTTATGTTTAACATGAATAATTATTTATGGATAATCCTATTATAACTACTAGGATATATTTTTAAACTTCATAGAAAATATTAGTACTAATAAAATTCATTAATTCTGAGGCAATTGATGTAAATTGGGATATATAGGTAATTATATGTGGAATAATTTAATATGAAAATTTGGATTTGTTATTTAACATTGGAGATTAATATATAAATAATCATCTGAAGGATTATACATTTCTTTTATAATATTAAATTTGTATAACCATTTAATGTTTGATTAATATCCCTTAATATGAAGAATAACTGGTAATCGTTTTATTTCGATTATGTGATCCATTAGAAGTTGATATTAGTTCTTCAAGAATAATGATTTTAACATGAATACTCATCATTTATAGAAAAATAAATATTATATATTTATTAAAGAATGAAATTGTGCTTTCCATGTAATTTTGTCTCTTTAGGTTCTTAGTGTGTGTGGTAAATGAATTTATCAGCTCTAGTAAATGAGTCCTTAAATAAAAAATTTATCCTCTTTCAATCATTAATAATGAATTTATCGTAATTTTAAAATCCCATTGGTATATGATTTTTTCGATAATTGAAATTATCACGATCAATAACATTATTATGATCAGTTTTCTTATCACTCTACATTGTAATTTTCACATTATATTTTCCCTCCATGTACGTATTTTCAATTCCCAATAATGTTACACTATTAGGAAACCAAGTAATGCAATATTGTATAAATTTTTTGAATTTAACTTATTCATATTTAATATTATGGTATTATAATCCATTTTTAAAATTCTTATTTTAATAAAATTTATTTTAAATGTAAATAAGTATTTACTTTCTTGTTTTCTTTTTTTATATTAAACTCATTATAATTGAATTTTAAAAAACATTCAATCCTTTCTTTTTGAAAGGGAATAAAATTGAAAGGTTTAAATTTTCAAAATGTGGAAGAATGTAAAAAACCAAGAAATTTTAGGATAAATACATTAAATTCCATGATTAAATTTAAAAAATATATTATTATAATTATTTTTATTTTATAAATATTAGGAATGTTCTCAATAAAAGTAAAATTCGTTATTTCTATACTAATTAAGATTTTTGTTGTATATGATTTTATTTATAAGAATTCATAAAAAAATAAATAATTTTAATTTGAAAACATGAATAAGTTTTTTAATGAAACATGTAAAAATTAACATATGAAGGATTTTATATAATTTTTTGATATTTTTTCAATGAATAGTGGAAAATACTGATTTTTATTGAATGTTTTCTTATATTTTAAGGTATTAAAAAAGTAAAATAATGTTTTGGAATTGGATTAAAATTAAATTAGTTTATTTTTATTAAATATAATAATTTTTTTTATTTTAATCAATTATATAATTTTATTATGTATAGATACGTTTTAATATATAAAATTGCATGTTCGAAAAAAACCATTTTTCGACACAAATTCATGGTTCATTTTTTTAAAACTTTTGTGAGTGAATATGACAAAAAAAATTATTTTAATCAACAAAAAAATTAATATGAGTTAATAGGGCCACATTAATTTGTTTTTCATATATAATTTATAAAAAAAAATTAATGATATTTTACCATGGATAAGGTTAAAACAAATTTACTGATGGGATATACTAAACTAATAACAGTTAAAAAACCTAAAAACTTTTTTAAATAAAATTTTATCAAAACATTTACACCCTATATAATTTAATTTTCTATATTAGTCAATTATGGATCCTAATATATTTATTAAGACATTAATATATTTTAATCTTTTTAAAGATCCCAACTGTGTCATTTCTCCCACTTTTAAAAGGACACATATTTTCCCTTACTACTCACACATAATGAGAATTTTGATTCCTTAAATCTAAACATAAATTCCTTAATATCATCCCACCCAATTCTTTGGAGTACATGGTTTTATTAGAAATCATAGCTATGGTGGATTTATGTTTAATAATGAATAGGTTTTTTGAAGAGGGGGTATAATTCTAAATTGAGATTTTTGGTTTTATTTCTATATTAACCTCTTTAAAATATTTTCAAAGAATGATGAAATAAAAAAATAATTATCATCCATATAATTAAATGTTACATTGTAAATTTAATAGTATTCATCCATTTCTAAATACATCAAATGGGAAATGAATCCTTCTTTCAAGTCTATATCAAAATACCTCCACAAAAACCGACGTAATTTGTTTTTCCATCTCCTACACTAATTACTGATTATAATTTTGAATTAAATATATATATATATACTTCTCATTAAATATTTATAATTTTTTAAATATAAAATATCATCTACTTTATTAGTTTTTTATCCATTGAAAAATGATCATGTTTCTCGTCCGTACGTGTGGATTACCATCTCCACAAGGTGGTTTTATTTTTTTTATGACCCTATCATAGGGAAAATATATAATAGTATTTAAATAAATAATAATTTATTTATTATATATAATTATTTTATAATTATTAAATATTACATACTTCCTTCAATCTGGTTCTTGGAAATATAGAGACGTTACCCAAATGTACATATGGCCTATCATCTCAATAATTATAACACAGTTCATTTTTCATAACTATAATAAATTGAACTTTTTAAAGTTTGAATTGATGAATAAAATAATAATTATATAATGATTAATTTTTTTGGATATTAATGAACCAATAGAACTTTGACCATGGTCAACATATAAAAGTTGTTTTTAAATTATGAACCAAACATACTCTAAACACCCGATGTAGACTTGATAGTTTAATTAATTAATTATTTTAACAAAATAAATGAAATATATATCATATTGAATAGTTACTAAACTATATAATGTATCATATTAATTAACATAATCTATATATGTTTATTATATTTGTTTTAATGGATATATATATATAAATTTTGGACTCATGGTAAGGGATTTCCTCTCAATTTCTCTTCATTAAGGCATGTTGTATTGTTATGTACCTAATTTATTTTATATGGTTTAAATGTTTTCCATTATATATATTATAAAATTAATAATTTAAACATCATGATATTTTCCTTTATATTAAAAATACTTTATCCTAGGGGATTAAATATAAATTTCTCCATGTTGTATGGGTTTTATTAACTCAATTTCAATTCAGTTGGTTATAATTATACATTACCAATAGTGATATTACAATATTATGTATCAAATAAACTATAATTTTATTTGTTTTTCTTTATATATTTTGTTTGGGTTTTATAATATATATAAAAAATCACTATATTTATTAGATAATATCTTCAATGATAGGATCGTTGTATGCATTATTCATCTTAATATTGGTTTTTTGGAAAATTTATTGTATTATAAACCTAATTAAATTATTATTGTTAATATAAATGTTTTGTGTTATTATATCATGAGTGATTCATTGATCATGATATTTAATATCCCATTAAAGTTATAATTTTAAAATATATTGAGTCAAATTACCGAAATTTTTCATCGTTTTAATTTGAATAAATCTCATTCTCTAGAGACATTATTTATGTCAAAATCCTTCATATCCTTGTATTATACAATGAATAGAACATTTCTAAATATTTAAATAATATATGATTTAAATAACGGGATTTTGTAATCCCTGTAACATATTTTCCATCAAATTTAATTTTAGTCAAACATTACCAAGGAGGTAAATTCTTTCTGTCACAATATACATTCTTTTCAAGATAGATTATGCATAAAGTTCCATTGATGAAATCATATTGAATTATTTTTTAGACCACATATACTTTATTCTCCTCTATTTAAGGAGGATTTTTCATGTTTATTTTTTTATTTCCTCCCATATTTATTAATGAATCCTAGATAATGTTTTTTTTTTGAAAGTGATATAAAACTTGACTTTTCATAGATGTGGTATCTGTCACTTCTATATCCCCGATTTCCTAAATGTTTTCAAAATTTGTCTTTTGTAAATAAAATTTATATCATAAACATATTTATCATGACCATTAACCATGTTTTAAATGTTTTTAAATGTAAATTTCTCAACATATTCCAGCTGATTGAATATTTATTATCTATATAATTGATTAAAATGATTGTTTACATTAAACTTTATTCCATGAATGTATTTTCCAATCAAAATTAATATTATTTTGTTTGAATATTAAATTCAATTTCTTCACGGATATTTTCAGTGAAAATGGTTTTTAAAATATTTTGAGAAATTATAGGTTATAAATATTATTTTCAATGTAGATAGTGTATATACCACTATATGTTTTTAATATGAATTTTATTCAATTTATATTGATAAATGAAAACAAAAATTTATTATTACTATTCTATTTTGAGAATATTTTGTTATGATACCATCCTTACTCTTAAATTACATGGACTATGATTTTTTAATATATATTTTAATGGAAATCATTTATTATCCAAATGTAATTCAATATATAAAAGAATCATGATTGTTGTAATTATAGAAAATTAATTATTTAATGTGTTATGAAATCTTTATTATTTATATTATTTTTTATGATTAATTTTTTAGTCAATATATATCTAGATTTTGGGGGAGCAGGATAGTGCTCTCCAATTCAATAGGGAAAGAGAAATATTTCATTTTTAATTGGTTTCACGTAAATGATTTTTTGGTGTTTAATAGATGTGTACTTCATTATTTATTGGTTATGTTAAGTGAAATAGGAAATTTATGTTCCATGTTACCAAGACATTTTCATTATGATTTAATCAAGTTAAAATGGATTGCATTCTTATGAATTGTTTTCAAATGTTACACAATTGTTGAATTATATAAATAATGATGTATATAATTTCCTAACTTCAGGACTATTGTTTTAGGATCAATGTTATTATGGTCATGAATTATCTTTTTTTATTATCATTGACATATTTTTATATCGTCATACAGTTATGAAAATATTATGCTCACTAATCGAATTTAGTTTTTAATAATATTAATAACCTTAATAATAATTTGATCACACACAAAATGGTGATTAAATTTATCATGGTTATGGGTATATAATTTATATTTTTTTTTGTATAACAAGTTTTAAATATATGATGAAAATTTTTGGAGATGATGTTGATTTTTATCAATATTTTTTTTGTGCATCATAGTTTTTATGTAGTAGATTTCCCAAATTCTTCAAAAATATATACCCTAATAGTTACTTTTGAATGTAAGTGATCTAATGTTTCAGTTTTATGTAATAATTTTTGAAGGGTAACAATTATATAATGATTATTAGTATCAAATTAAAATTATAATGAATTTTTTTTAACATTTGATATTGAAAATTTGATTCAAAGTTGTTATTAAGAGATTTAAATTAAATCGATTAAAAAATTTATCCACCCAAAAATTTAGTAGAGGGAGATAATAAGTTTTTATGATAATACAAATTTGAAAGGGTTGGATTATAATCTAATGTTATAGGTTTAAAAGTTTAAAATGTTCTTTTGGGTAGGAGGAATATGACACAAGCCCATCATCTTCCAACCATGAATAGTTCCTTTGGTGAGCTAGTGGAGGCCACTAAAACGAGGGAGGATTCTATAGATATATATAATCTACTATCTAGAAACCGACTCTCCAATGAGACTTAACTGACTATATGGTAGTGCAATGATTAATTACTCTTACATCCAACACCCCATTGGATGGTCCATGAAATTAATGTTTGAATTACTTACATTCAGTGTTACATGTGATGATTTATGACACTTGATGACAATACTATGGACTTCCTATATATTTTCCAACTGATTTTCTTAATCCAAACCTATTCCAACACCAAGGGGATCCTCTCTTATATTGAAAAATGAAATAATATGAAACCCCAACCCATCATAATCACTATAACTTATTAGAAAAAATTAATGATGAAAAAATGACCACAAGAAATATAAATAGCAAGATAATGACTATTATAGAACCGGAAAAACAATATGGGGCTCTAAAAATTCTCCCCACTATATTTCAATATGGCACCATATTGTTATATAGAAAATAATGACTTGTAATGATTATATCCCACTACATCTTCATGAAACTCTCATAAAACAACATCTCATCAGGATTATAACCATAATTCCCAAATAGTCAAACCAATTATCTCAAAAATACATATGGAATATTCAAAATAAAAAACATCATCTTTGAAGGTTTATTTGTCATTGATAAATAATGTTCAATATCTAGTCGATCATAATCAAAACATGAGATATCTCTAGATGATACCTTTTTAGTTTTGGCACATAGAAAAAATTATAGAATGAAGATAACTATAATGGTAATGAGAAAGTGATAAACCACAATTCTAAAATATTCTATGATATAATAAGGTCTCTCATACCTAGAAATGAGTTTCTCTTTGGTTTTTACCCATGCCTATACCAATTGGGAAGGTAAATTCAATAACACCTATTAATAATTCAAAAAATTCATAGGATAGTGTGGTCAAACTACATGTGATTTTTATCATTTCTGGGTGGTAACCAAATACAAATGAGAAAACTAGAATCCACTATCCTCTTATATACTAAACTCATTCAATACAAGTAAACCTCTCTAACCTAAAACTAGTAAATATGAGAGATACAAGGATGACCTTATAAATCGTCAAAATGATCCATTTTAATGGATGAATTAGAGATATTATTAATAACAAATTCTTTGAGCTAAAAAAGGTTATCCTAATAATATTTAATGTCCATGACATATAAGCAATGAATATAATCAAGAATTTTATTGTCCGTTTAGGTTTACTTATCCTTATGTGTTTGTTATGATATACATAACATGAAATATGTTTCTATTTCATCATTATTTCCCTTTTAAAATATTATATTATTACATGGATCCGTTTTATAGATAGTAGACATAATATTCCAATGTATCCTTACAATATATCTCAATCACAACAATAACAAGCCCTCCACATTAATGGTGGAATTGATCGATATGAAATTATATGATTTTGTTAATAGATAAATCCACAAATATATAGAGTTCATACCTCATGGAGTTCAATGTAACCCATCAATGAAATAAATAAATATTTAATTGCACATCTATATTATCTTTAGGTGGAGATAAAGATATCTAGAACAATTTTGGTTCTTATCCCATTATATGTGTGAAAGTATAACATTGAGATATACAAAAATTTAGGAATCAATTCATACTAGGGAACTAGAAAATGATGCTCCATGTTATAAAACATATTTTTAAATACATTGTTAAAATCCCACAATGAATGTTTGATATATACCAAAATAGATTTTCAAGCAGACAATGGGAAACCATATGTGTTCTTAAAAAAATGATACCCTGTCAGGGGAGAGACCAATCACTAATGGTCTCTACCCTTATAAAAAATCCCCAAAAATCATAAATATATAAACAAGTTGTTTCTCCTAGAGAGTCATCATATCAAGATAGAATTTCATAATAACACTTGCCATTACAATCCTTGATTACACTTCTCGGGCTACCAACTCTATCTAAGAATAAACTACAATCATGTTGCACTGATCCTTCACTTCCATTACACACTATTAATGTAACATCCTACTAAGAGAATATAACAACCCTTCTCTTTATTACAAACATAAACGTGATTTATTATATAAATTCGTCATTTGATATAAGATAAATAATCAGGATGTCTAGTGTATTTGGGGCATATGAACATTAAATAAAAAATTAGATCATAGTACACAACATCTTGATTGGAAACTCCTTTTATATGACCCCAACATTCCTCTATACTTAGCATTTCATGAGATAACCTAAGGACACACATAAGAAAAGGGTGAGCTATAAATCCCTGTAAGGGAGTAAACAAGGCATAACATGAATAATACAGTACATGTTAGGAATATCCATATCAATGTAGCATAAGATAAACATTAACATAAATTTATGTTATAGCATGATTATTAAATCAGGGTAATATATGAACAATATTTTACATGATTTTAGCATGATCCAAGACTCATTGCACACGAAGCATGAGTAAACCCTCATTTAACTTGAATTACCATGTGTGTGTACTCATTTCACTTGATAAATCATGATACTAATCTTTACCTAATGCAATGGAGTGATATCAAGGAGAACCATTCATAATCTTTTCATTTCATGCATAAGTGTGCCACACGGATCATATAACATGAATTCATTAATAATCCTCATATGTTCCCTGATAAAGGAATGTGGAATTAACACAAGAAACTATATATTTAATAACTAAATGTGCATATAAGTGAATTCGTTTTATAATGAAATGGTAATGTAATTCATTAAAGATTGACTTTGGCATGGAAAATCGTGGTATAATTTGGGCAGCATAACGACGTGTCATAAGAATTCTAAAAATATTTTATTAGAGAGAGTAGGGTTTCTCATCATAATTACATTAAATGGATAGTAATGTGGTTATATTGATACATGTTCCAGAATATTTAATGGAATATATATTCCTACTACAAAGGAATTTGTTGATTGTAAATGAAGATAGAGAATCCCTTACAGAATTTCATCATTGTAACAGCCGTACATGGGTGGCATTAATGAGAGAAAAAGGGGTCTATCCTCATTAATAATCAAGGAGGGAATTATGGGTGAGGTGATAAATCATACCCCAACAATTTTAATTCAAAGTTAAAGGGAATAAATACCTAATGAAATTTGGACAAAATGAGAAAGGAAGAAGTCCCTTACTTGGAAGTGTGATCCCAATGGCTTGGGAGAGGCTTGAGAGAGGCGTCATGAGAGCTTGGACTGCCTTGGGAGGATTCTAGAGAGATTAGATAAGGGTTTGTTTGAGTTCCAAATGCTTCGAGATAAGAGGAAGTGGCATCTTGGGTGGGTTTATATAGGAAAATAGAGGGAATTCATTATTATTTATTTTTTGGACAGTACACATTAAACTAATCAAAACCAAAATCCTACCCATGTTTTCCCCTGGTTTCTGGGAAATGGTGGTGGAAATCATTATTTTATAAGCCCAATGGACAAACTTCTTAAAATATTATGTTTTCTTATGTCGAGGTGAGTGACACTCTCAAGGAATACATTTTAAAAGGTAAACCTATTTTATTAGATTTGTGGGGTCTACTAATTCTTTGTAAAATAAATCAAGAAAACCTAAAAAACATTATTTTAATGGTAGAAATATATTTTCCAAAAACCCCATTTATATCATGATACTAATCTTTACCAAATTCATTGGAGTGCTATCAAAGATCACCATTATTAATCTTTTCATTTCATGTATAAGTGTGCCACATGGATCATATAACATGGATTCATTAATAATCCTCATCTATTCCATGATAAAAAAATGTGGAATTAGTACATGAAACTATATAATTAGTAACTAAATGTGAATATAAGTGAATTCCCTTTATAATGAAATGGTAATGGGATTAATTAAAGAATGACTTTGGCTTGGGAAATTATGGTGTAATTTCGGCAGCATAACGACGTCTCATAAGAAATATAAAAATAGTTAATCAGAGATAGTAGGGTTTCTCATCATGAAGCATGAGTAAAACCTCATTTAACATGAATTACCATTTTTAAGTACTCATTTCACTTGATATATCAGGACACTATTATTCACCCAATGCATTGGAGTGCTATCAAGGAGCACCATTCTTAATCTTTTCATTTCATGCATAAGTGTGCCACATGGATCTTATAACATGGATTCATTAATAATCCTCATCTGTTCCATGATAAAGGAATGTTTAATTAGTACATGAAACTATAAAATTAATAACTAAATGTGCATACAAGTTATTTCTCTTTATAATGAAATGGGAATGGGATTCATTAAAGAATGGCTTCGGCTTGGAAAATCATAGTGTAATTTCAGCAGCATAACGACGTGTCATATGACTTCTAAAAATAGTTGATCATAGTGAATAGGTTTCTCATCATATTTACATTAAACGGAAATCATTATTTTATAAGTCTAATGGCCAAACATTTAAAATATTATGTTTTCTTATGTCGAGGTGAGTGATACTCTCAAAGAATACATTTTAAAAGGTAGGAATATTTTATTAGATTTGGAGGGTCTGCTAATGCTTCGTAAATTAAATCAAGAAAACCTAAAAACATTTTTTAATGGTAAACATATATTTTCCAAAAACCCCATTTATATAATATTATTACATCACTATTAGGTCATTATGATGTAATAGAACACATTATATAATTAAGAACTATTTAATTTGTAGGAAAAATTTTGACTCTCTTCAAAAACTATGAAAAATTCACTACCAAATAATTTTTACATAATGATTCCAAAAATAATAATCATTTTATCTAAATAATTTTCATAATATGTGAATTTATACTTTTAAAATAAAAACAGATATTGATCGAAAATTTATGTGTTTTGACAAAAAAGGATTTTAATCCATAATAAAAATTACAAATATATTCCTAAAAATTATTCAATCATGTATATTTAAAAATTAATTTATTGATAATATTTATTAAAATATTATTTAATTCATAGAACCATTATTACATCAAAATATATTTCTTAATTCAATATTAACAAAAAATACAATTTTAAATTTAAAAAACAACTACAATGAAACAATAATAAAGTGAATCTAAATTCAATATTCTATACAGAAAATAATGCACATATCACAGTGCTATGGTCTTGTTAAATGACCTCTAATAACACCCACACAATACATAAGTGTATAGTGTGCGATGGTGAAAGACTCTTGGGGTGGCTCGGATAACATCGCTCAGGTGGTAATATCTATGAACTACCACAACTCCCATAGGCAGTTCAGTTTGAGATTACTATATTGAACTTCATCTTTGGCATGGTCAAGAGTGAATTCTAGTGATTCCACCTTCTTTGTAAGATCTGAGAATATGTGATTCATATGGAGAAATTCTATGGAATAATGCCATCACTTACTTTGCCGGAGTAAATTATATTTGTTAAGGCCATATATTTATAGTATTCATGTGATCATAGCTCAACAAATATATTTGAATTGGTAACAATACATTATGGTATTTTGAAATCCAAAAACATAAATACAAAGATTTCCATATGTTATATAAAAATTTTACATAAGAAGACATTTAATTAGATAAAGATCCATTTTCATTGATAAAATTTTGGGCTGTTACAGTCATCCCCCTTATGAAAATTCACCCTTGAAATGTCTTTCTTCTGCACTAAAATAGATGAGGAAAACTCTACCTCGTCACTTCATCTGATTCCCAAATTTCCTTTTCAAACATTTGGTTTCTCCCTAACACCATGATGAGGGGAATTGTCTTATTTTGTAGAACGTTTTCCCTACAATCTAACATATTCACTGTCTTCTCTACATTGGAGGGGTCATTCTCCAATGGCCCCACCTTTGGATTGCGTAAATGAGATGGGTTATGTATGTACTTCCTCAAGAGTGATACATGGAATACATAATGTACTCGAGACAGGATTGGTGGGATTTCTAGTCAATAGGCCACTACTCCAATGCAATGTAGGATCTCAAAAGGGAAGATGTACCTTGAACTAAGCATTCCCTTCTCCCCAAATCACATAACTATTTTCCACAGTGATATGCAGAGGGATACCATGTCAAAAGAAGTGTGAAATCTTTATAATATAATCCCCAAAATCTGATATCGTATTGTTACTTTGGGATGACTTTCAAAGACTGGTTACAATGTCGATGGTGATGTTCTCCCATTTCTATGCTTGTATGGGTAATGGTTGCATCATCCCCTTAAAATTCTCTCTCTTATCCTTCACATGATGACATACCTGGCACATTGATATATACTCAGCAATCTATTTCTTCATTTTATCCAACCAATAATTCTCCCAAAGATCTTGACACATCTTTGGGTTTCATAGGTGAATGGAAATATTCAAACTATGTACATCATCCAAATGTTGTTTCTTTAACTCTGGATTTTATAGAACACATAGTCTTGACCAAAATCTCATGATTACTTCTTCATAAACATTGAAATATAAGGATTTACCTTTTGTTATAGTTTCCACTTTCTTCGGAATTCCCACACAATTCTTTTGAAGATCCTTTAACCCTTCAAAAAAATGGTTGAGCGATCATTTGTGAAGGGACTGATGATGTTCCCTTCATTATGACTCACATTTCAATTTTCATAAAAAATTATTACATTGGATCCTTATTAATTCTCATCACTGATAGAATTTTTGGGTCACTTCTACTTAGATCATCCACCACCTTGTTCACTTTCCCAGGATAAAAATGGATTGAGAAGTCATAGTATTTGATTATGACTAACAATATTCATTGGTTGGTGATAAAATTTTCTGTGTGAATATATAGTTGAGGGTTTTTTATCTGTATATACTTTAAACTTCTCTCCCAAGAGGTAATTCTACCAAATTTTTCAAAGAAAATATTACTACAGCCAATTCTAATTTATTTGTTTGATAGTTTTTCTCATGAACATTCAATTTTCTTCAACCATACGAAATTACTTTGAAATTTTGAATCAATAAACAACCTTTTCCTCTATTGGATGCATGACTAAATACAAAATAATGTTCTCCACTTGTGGGTAGTGTGAGAATGGGTGAAATGATAAGACACTTTTTCAACTCCCTGAAGCTATATTCACATTCATCACTCCATGAAAACATTACTCCCTTTTAAGTTAGGTTGGTAAGAGGGTTTGATAATCAGGAGTATGATGTCACAAATCAGTGATAATATCCCACTAAACCAAAGATTCTACGAATATCAGTTACCGATGATGGCCTCATCCATCCCTCAATTTCGACTGTAATAGAGAGATCCATAGATATCCCATTTCTTGGGATGATATGCCTTAACAATGATACATTCTTCAACCAGAACATTAATAGTCTGTATATTCCATGGACCTTCTTCTTTCGTAATGTCTCTAGTATAGTGCTTAGATACTTGTCATGATCCTCCTTGGTTTTGGAGTATATTAGAAAAAAATTTATAAATACTACCACAAATTTGAAGAGGTAATATCTAAAGAATATATTAATGAAGTTCATGAAGATCATTGGAGTATTAGTGAGTCTAAAATACATTACTATGAATTCATAGTTCTCGTATCTTGTACAGAAAGCAGTCATGTGGATTTCCTCCTCCTTCTACATTACTTGATAATATCCCTACCACAATTCCAACATGGATATGTTTTGTACTTTACATAGATGATCGAAAAAGTTATAAATTCATGGAATAAGATACTTGTTCTTTATCGGGATTTTTTAAAGATCGTAATAATCAAGTAAAAGGAACATTGACCCATTATTTTTCTAGACAAAGAGGACCGGTGCCCCCCCATTGTGAAGCACATGGGTGTATAAACCCTTCATCTAGATTCATCTGTAGTTGTTTCTTCAGCTCCTCAAGCTTTAAAATAGTTCTTCTATATGGCGTTTTGGATTTTAGAAATTCCCATTGTGTAAGATCAATTTATAATTCAACATCTATTCTAGAAGGAAGACCATGCAATTACTTGGGAAACACTTTAGCAAATTCCCTCAGAATAGGCACGTCTTCAAGGATGGTTTCTTCCTTTGACTCAATCATATGATCTGCATATGTGTTCATATAGGGCATTAATATTCACACTTGAGATGATGGTGCAAATGAATATTCATCCTCCACCTTTAACTTGTACATAATTGGGATTGATTATACATATGGAGAGTGATTTCCCTCTCATGATAATTTATGTAGGATCAATATAAGGAAAACCAATAAATTCCATGAATTTCATCATATTCCACCAATGGTAGAATGATGAGGTTATCTAGGAAGTTAAATCCACTAATTATAATAGTGGAGGAGTTATATTCATGGGATGAAATGATTTCCCCATTTTCCATTCTCACTGACATCTTTACTTCCATAAATTATGTTGGTTTTGGGATTGTTCTACAAAACATTTTTGTTATAAAATAATTCATAGAACCTAAATCAAATATTATTATTTATATTCATGAATGAATAACTATATCACTTATAACCACATCATTTTTAGGGTTCAAATTAGTGGTAGTGATGGAAAAATATCTCCCTTGCTTCCTTGGAGGATGTTGGTTGCCTCTGAAAACCCTTTTCTTAGGGAACTGGTTTGCAATATACTTTGATTCAATGCAGTTAAAGAAATGAAAAATGTGTTGAGGGACGAATGGAATGTTCCTATCCTTTATCTTAGTCGCGGGTTTTTCGTGTTGGTAGTTAATGTCCATGTTCCCTTCTCTTCCACACATAATGCATTCCCTCATCCCCTGCAGAAAATTTCTGATGTGCTTCATTCTAACCCTTTGGAAAGTGGGGTGATTGATTTTATTAGCACTGTTGGATTTATCTATCAAACATCCAGAATTGATTTCCACCTTATACTTATTATTCCCATGATACCCTTATAGTTCGTCGATCTCTATTTTTACTTTTACTGAAATCAAACAGTTTCCTCATAGCTCTCGATGTCACAGATCATTATGTCTTTCTGTAGGCTAGATTTTGGCCCACTACAGAAGTGGTAAACCTTGCATTCAGGGGTAACAGTAAATCCAGAGTCATATCGTGCTAGCCTTGTAATGTTTTCCTCATAATCTTTGATGTATTTGTCATATTTTTTCTTGAAGTCAAAGAAGTCCCTTTCCATATTATGTCAGAGGGTGCGAGGAAAATATTTGTCGAAATACATTTTTTTTTGAAATCCATCCATTCCAACACCTTGATCTCTTCCACATGATTCATATTTTTTATCAATATCCACCATTGATCATCTTCACCCTCCAGAAGATAAGATTCTATAAGTACCATCACTTAGTCAGAACATTGAAGGATGGAGAAGATCATTTCAATGGAGATGATCCATTGTTGGATGATTGAGAGATCAAATGATCCATTGAAAGTAGAAGGCCTTTGTCTCATTATGCTCTCGATTAAAACTTCTTAATTTGTGGGGGGGGGGGGTTTAATGTTCCACATGACCCATGATTCTACTCAAAACATGAGTTAATTGGGAGAGTATCATGACAAAGATCGCAATTCCTACTCCCATCAGATTAGAAATTTCATTAGAATAGTAATCACATTAATCTTCACATCGTTTGTTAGCCTGATTCATCCAATTACCGTCCATTGGGTGTAATAAATTGAAATATAGGGGTAACATATAAAGGGTAATCCAAATACAAAAATGAATGACTTATAAATTGATATTATTTCCATTACATAGGAATTTATTGGCTTTAATATAAGTTATCCATGATCTACATCCCACCAACATATATTCTTAGGGGAAATTTTTTTATTCCCTTAATAATTCTTCATATTAATCTTATGAATTTACCTATGAATATACCTTAGGAGTTTTTCAACCAAGAGTGTAGCTAGGCTTATTGTTGTGCACTAGTTTCTGTTCATGTTGATTTCAATGTTTAGTTTATTGGGTTTTACCTCTACATACATATGTTCCAGAGGCACCTCTTCTTCCTAGTATCCAAAGAGAGATGTATTATATTGATCAAAAACTTATTCAAAACTCAACAAAATTTGGGGATGTTTTTTACTATACACAATCTTATCTATCATGGTTTCACTGGGGTTTTCTAATCTTAATCCCAAAAATAAATAATACTATCCTCTGATAGAAACTATAACAACCCTGCTCTTTATTACACATATAAAGGTGAATTATTACATTAAATATTCACATGATACTAGATATAAGATCGAGTGATCTCATTTAATTGGGTTTTAGGAACATTACATAAAAACATAGAACATAAAACACAACATCATTATTGAAAACTTCTTTTACATGACCACAACATTCTTTCGTACTTAGCATCGCATGGGATAACCTAATGACATGCTTTAGAAAAAGATGATTTATAATGCCCAATAATAGAGTAAAAAAGACATAACATGAAAAATATATTACATGTTAGGAAATATGAATATCCATGGATCAAAAGAGAATCATGAAAAGAAAGGCATGATATGACATGACTATCATAACTGGAAATATGGCAACAACTTTTAACATGATTTTAGCATGATCCAAGGCTAATTGAACATGTAGCATGAGTAAAACCTCATTGAAAATTAATTCACATGAGTAATCCCTCATTTCACATTATGTATCATGATACTAATATTTACCCAATTCATTATAGTGCTATCAGGGTGAATCCTTATGAATCTTTTCATTTCAGGCATAAGTGTGCAACATGGATCATATAAAATGGATTCATTAAACATTATCAATTTTTCCATGATAACGGAATTTTTATTTCATACATGAAACTCTATAATCAATAAATAAAATGTGCAGAATTTTTAAAACCATTTTTAATTAAACGAGCTTTGTATTCACTACATAATGACTTTGACTTGGAAAATTGCCGTGCAATTTCAGAAGCATAACGATGTGTCATAAGAATTAAAAAAAAATTTTGATGAGAGAGAAAGGGGTGCCTCAACAATTTACAAGAAATGGATATTAAATAGGTAATATTGGTTCATGTCCCAACTTATGTAATGGAATTTAGATTCATAATACAAAAGAATTACATAAATGTAAATGAGGAGAGAAAAATCCCTTATGGAATTTCTGCATTGTAATAGGTGTACATGGGAGGAATCAGTGAGAGAGTAAAGGGTATCTCCTCATTCAAACATATGGTTTGAATTATTGGGGAGGTGAGAAATAATACCCAATTTTTTTAATTAAAAATAAAAAGGCCTAACAATATAATGAAATTAGGAAAAACATGTGAAAAATAGATATCCCTTACATGGATCTGTGATCCCAAAGTCTTGGAAGAGGCTTGATAGAGGTTTCTTGGAAGATTAGGGCATCTTGGGGGGATTACTGAGAGATTAGGGAAGGGTTTGGTAGAGATCCATAGGCTTCTATTGAATAGAATGTGGGTGCTAGGGTGGGTTTACATTGGAAATGTGAGGGAATTATTTTTTATTAAGGTTTTGGACACTACACACTAAACTAATCAAAACCCCAATCCAACCCATGGGTTATGCCCATGTTTTTTTCCAAAGTATAGTTTAAATCACTAATTTATAAGTCCAATGGACGATTTTCTTAATATATTAGGTACTCTCATGTGGAGGTGAGTCACACCAAAAAAAGAAAACATTTTGAAATGATAAAATATTTTATAAGCCTTGGAGGGTCACCTAAGGCACTGAAAAATAAATACAACATACCTTAAAACACACTATTTTAATGGTAAAATATATATTTTCTGATTAACTCATTTATAGTTTTTTATGACATCACTATTAGGTCACTATGATGTCATAAAATACATTATATAATTAAATGATATTTAATTTATACCCAAAAATTCGATTGTCTCAACAAATTATAAAAAATTTACCATTTTATAATTTTGATATCTTTATTACAAAAATACTATTCATTTTATCTATATAATTTTCCAAAAATGTGAATTTTTAAATTTAAAATAAAAACCAACATTCATCCAAAATTCATGGGTTTTGACAAAAACGGATTTCAAACAATAGTAATAATTAAAACTGTATTCCTAAAAATTATATGATCATTTATATTTAAAACATAATTTTTTATAAATATTTTATTAAAATATTATTTAATTCAAAAATCAATTAATTCATCAAAATATTATTCTTAATTTAATATTAACTAAAAATACCATTTAGGCTTTAAAAACTGTTAACAAAGTAACAATAATAATATGAATGTATATTCATTATTTTATTCAATAAAAATAACATAATCTAATTTATAACATCCTATTACATATCCTTATATAACAAATGCATTAGACCTAAGGGTAAGGTGCCTACTACTGACAGAATCATGGGTGGATCCGATAACATCTATTGGATGATAATCTCAATCAACCCCATCTTCTCTCGCTGGCAATTCCATTCGAGCTTAACATGTTGCAGATCAACATGGGCTTGGTCAAGATCAAATCCTAGTGACACCACCACATTTCCGAGATCCAAAAAATGCGCTTTGTATATAGAAATTGTACTGGATGGGGCCATCACTTCCTTTGTCTGAGTAAATTGATTTTTTTAAGGCCGTATATTTATACTAATCATGTTATCACTTCTCAACTAATATATTATCAATGGTAACAATTCATAACATTATTTTGTAATAAAAAAACATCAAACCAAATAATTGAAAATGTTATAACAATTTTACATAATAATACATTTAATATGATCAATAATAATTTTCATTGATAAATGATTCGATAATTATAGAGAATCTACCATAGTCATACCTTTTCCCATTAAATAGGAAAATAATTTTTTTGAATGAAATTAGACCCCAATGTGTCTACCTGAGATTCAGAATTGTTTAATAAATATTTTACCAAAACATTTATGGCCATAGTAAATGGTAGATTATTTCACAAAATATATTGTGATGCTAAATTTTTGGGGGACATCCCAACTGTTTCACATTCTAAATAATTAGTGGTATAATTCTTATAATGAGATAAGAGATAAAATGATACAAAATAAAATTCATGGTATCCAACTATATGAATAAAAAATAATCTTGAACATGAAGTATAAATGTAAACCACGTATCCCTGAATGGGTTTCAATAAAGTCAGAATCGGTGCTAATTTAAAACATTTCATTAATTAATAAAATTATTATTAAAACATTGATTCCCACAATATCATTACCCTATAATTGATGTGGATGGTCAGAGTATATGTAATCTTCATGATAAAAATTAAAAATATTGTTAATATTTTATCTAAATATAATAAAATATATACATATTAAAGGAATTCCTCTGTTTTTCTCATTACCTGACAACCATAATGTTTATTGGATCAACTGAGACACAATATATCATGATCACCTGTACCAATAACTTTACAGATCATATCTATATCTATCACATTGATAACATATCATAAATACTATGATCCATTATAATTCTAAAAACAATCCAAAAGTGAGACACATGATCATATTCATTTAATGAAAATACTTGTTTTTCATCCATCCAAACCATGAAAAAAGAGTCATGATATTGGTGGAAAATACAGTACATAAAATCAATAGGATAACAAGATCATTACTCAATATAAACAGAATAAAATGATACTCAAATTTGGAATACCATTTTCTGGATGTTGGATTTTGGATTACACACTCATTAATTTTGATTTGATGTCAAAAAAATTAAATATGAATTTTATAAAACATTATATCGTTGTTATATTATTTGAAATAATCATCACCTTGATAATAGATTTATTTTTTCTTTATTCATACTCGATTGATATTCTGATTATTTATAAATAATTGAATAGTCTTTTTGACATAATTGGAATAAGGAACAGAGGATTCATAGGAAGACACACATGGGTGTTTAGTTCAGTTGTATCAAAAATCATCTAAATTATTTTCTACTCATTCAACTACGATGGAGTCAAATGATATTAGTAAATTGAAATCATTCTATTCGGGACACCTGATCAATTAGGAACTCTACCTCCATCTCTAGAGGTAATCATGTGAAGTTATTTAGAAACACTGGAGAAAACTTGTTGACTACATTAATAAATATATTATATAAATATTCTTAACACGATGATTTATATAGTAATACAGACAACATAGTAAACCCTATAATATATTTCCCATCCTGTTTGGAAATTTTTTCCTAGTCTTAGTAAATCTCATCGGTGGTCCCATCAGAATTACCGAAGAACACTAGCTAATTGTAACAGTCGATCTGAGAGTTTTTGGTGATTAAACAATCAATTTTGAGAATTAAATATGAAAAATCCTTGTCTATAACCATGAAATCGGAAAACAAATATCAAAATCACCCAAAAAAGGATCACAAGAGTCATGGAAAACCAAGCGACATTTTTTATCCTATAAAAATATGAATTTAACCAATGAATGGAATGATTTAAATTTCAATTTTATGAAGTTAAAATATATTATTTGATAAAATGTATTTGGAGGAACCGATATAAAATATAGAAGTATTTATAGTTAATGAAGAAGAAATGGTACCTCTTATAGTCAACTGGAACATGTTAACATCCAATGGAATGTATTTATCTTCATCTATCTTCTTCTTTCTAGAGGCCAATTGCTAGAACCCTATAGTTAATAAAGAATCTACCTCCACAAAAAATATATTATCCACAAAATTGGATATACAATATATTTGTAATTAGATATCCACGAATTATTTTTAAAAAAATTAATGCTTTCTACATGAGGTGAAAAACATTTTAGACATGGCATAATGTTGTAACGACCCAGACTTTAATTAATGAAAATTAATATTGTTAAAATTAAATGTATTATTATGTAGAATGGTTATGTAAAACATAGTAAATTATTTTTTTATATTTTTTGACTTAAAAATACCATTATGAATTGTTACTATTGCTAATATAGTTGTTGAACATTGATCTCATGATTAGTATTAATATAGGGTTTTAACAAATCCAATTTACTCCGAAGAAGGAAGTAATAGAATCATCCAGTTGAATTAATATATAAAAAGCCTATCTTTTGGAGATCATATATGATTTTGTGTCATTTGGATTCACTCTAGACCAAGCACAAGCCAAGCATTAACACATTAATCATGAATGGAACCAACTACAAGATAAGTGGAAGTTGATATAGACTGACACCTGAACAATGTTATCCGAGTCACCCCAAGAGTCTATCTCCATCTTAAATCATAAACGTAGGTCATATGTGGGTTTTATAAGGGTTTATATAGAAATACCCTTGAAATATGATTATTTTCATTATTTTTTATAAAGAATATACATTCATTTTATTATTGTTACTTTGTAAATAGTTTTTAAAGCACAAATAGTAGTTTCAGGTTATATTCAATTAAGAAAGCTATTTTGATGAAATAATGGATTAATTAATTAAATAATGTTATATAAAATATTATTAAAAAATTATTTTTTATGAATTATAAAATATATTATAATTTTTTATGAATACAACTGTAATTTTTATTAGGGTTTGGGAGCTGTTTTTGTGAAAACCGATTAATTTTCGATTATTGTCAGGTTTTTTTATTTTAAAACATTATACTAACATATTTAAAAAATTATTTAGATAAAATGTATTTTATTTTTTTATTCATGATAGAAAAATTATCTAATGGTGATTTTTTCATAATTATCAGAGATAGTCGAATTTTTGGGTAAAAATTAAATATTGTTTATATATATATAATGTGTTTTATGACATCATAATGACCCAATAGTGATGTAATATAACATTATTTAAATAATTTTCGGCAAATTTATTTTAAATCTTCAATGTGATGTTATTTAATATTTTTAGATTAATTTTATGGTGCCTTAGTGGACCCTCCAAGACATAAAATATATTGTAACTATTTAAAATGATTTATTTGTGAATGTGATTCACCTAGACATAAAAAAACCGAAATATTTTAATAATTTAAGCCATTATCCTTATAAAATAATTTTCCCCTCCACTGTGGAAAAAACATGGTAAAAAACTATGGGATGGTTAGTGGTTTGGATTGTTTTAATGTGTATTGTTGAAAACTAAAATTATAAAGAATTATCTCTCATTTCTTATATAATGCAAAAAAGTCCCCCATTAATATTCACTAAAAACCATTTGAGCTTGACCAAATTCTACCCACCCTTATCTATAATCCTCCCAAGTCGCCCTGATCTCCTAATATGCCTCCCTCAAGCCTCTCCCAAGCCGTTGGGATCACATATCCAAGTATGAGATTTCGTTCTTTCTCATTTTTTCCATGTTCCTTTATATTGTTATTCACTTGTATTTTCAATTAAAAATATTGGGATGTGATTTATCACCAAACCCGTACTGACATCCTAATGTTTTGAATGATTTTGGACCACATTCTCTCTCATTAATCCCTCCCATGTACGCCTGATACCATGCTAAAATTTCAAATGAGTTATTCACATTCTCCTTTTTTTCATGTTTTTTATATGTTATGACTTCTATATAAAAATTCCATGTGTTGAGAAATGTATCTATATGACCCCTTTACTGAAATTTTTTTTACATCTGATGTTATATATATTTCTATCCCATTCTCCATTTTTATGGTTGATTATGTCATGCTGTAATGTTGCTGAAATTACATCGCGTTTTTCAAAGCAAAATCATCATGTAGGGAATACCATACCCATTTCTCTTTCAAAGGTATTCTCCTTTATGGACATATAATTATTGATTATATAATTTCATTTCTTTATTCCACATCCCATTATCTTGGAATAATTTATTATGTTCAATGATTCCATGTTGTATGATACAGGTGTCACAATTGTACATGAATTGAAATGTTTATAAAGGGTGTGCCCTGATAGCACTCCAATTCATTGGGTAAATAATTGTATCATGATACTCCACGAGAAATGAGGGTTTAATAATAATAATTTAATTTCAATGAGGGTTTACTCGTGATAATTCAAGTAGAACAAGGATTTAATCAAGCTTCATGTGCAACGAGCCTTGAATGATACTAATAACATGTTAAATGTTGTGGCCACATTTCCATGTAATAAAATCATGCCATATCATTCTATTATTTTCACATTTTTAGGGTGCTCTATTATTATGATTGTTTACTAACATGTACTACATTATTCATGTTATGCCTTATTTACTCCCTTACTGGGATTTATAGCTCACCTTATTCTTACGCATGTCCTCAGGTTATCCCTTATAATGCTATATACGAAGGAATGTTGTGGTAATGTAAAAGAAGTTTTCAATAAAGAAGTTTTTTTCTATGTTTTTATTTAATATTCCTAGTTTATGAGGACACAAGACCACTCAATACTCAATGTTTTTTAGGTGCATTTTTTATGTAAAAAATCATGTCTATATGGGTAATAAAGAGAAAGGTTTTGGTAGTTGGTATCAGATTATATGGTTTGTTATTTTATAGATTAGGATTATAAAACCCTAGTGAATGTATAAGGGATAAAACTATTTAAAATAAAAAAATCCCTGAATTTTGGTGAGTAGTGAGTAAGTGGTTTATTACGAAAATAAAACCCTATAGATATACGATCAGGTATCGGCTGTTGTGGAAGAGATGTATCTCGGGGTAAAACCCAAAACACAACTTTGGGCTAGACTTGAATGAGAACCAGTGCATGGAAATGGTCCTTGCAACACTCTTGGTTATGACACTCCTATGGGATATTCTTTGGTAAATTCATATTCTTAGTATGAACCATTATTAAGGGAATTAAAAAATTCCCTAAAGATTATATGTTGGGATATAGATAATGGATAACATTGATAAGTTAAGGAAAAAATTGTATATTTTATGTTACCCCATTTATTCATTGGATTCACTTTTATCTATTATCCCTATACTTCCTTTTATTCAAGCTAATGGATGATAATATGAGGACACAAGATAAAAAAATGTGAAGATCAATGAGATGACTATTCTAATAAGATGTCCAATCCGATGGGAGCAGGAATCTCAATCATTGTCATGATACTCTCTCAGTTAACTAAAATTATGAATATACACATGGGTCTAGAGGAACGTTCACCCCCACCCCTATGAATGAAAAATCCACAATCGAGAGCTTCATGAGACAAATGCCTCCTACTTTTAATGGATCATCTGATCCCTCAATTGTCGACCAATGGATTGACTCCATTGAGATGATCTTATCTATCCATCAATGTTCTAAACAAAACAAATGTCTTATGGATGCTTATCATATGGAGGGTGATGTTGATTAATAGTGGAAATTGATAAAATATTCTAAGACTGAGGAAAAAATTGAGGCGTTGGAATGTAAGTATTTCTAGAAAATATTTTTGGATATATATTTTCCTCACACGCTCCGACATAAAATTGAATGGAACTTCATTTCCCTCAAGAAAAAAGGCAACGAATCCATCAGATCATATGAGGAAAGCATCACAAGGCATACACGATATTCCTCTGGCATTGTCATTACCCATTAATTCAAGGTTTAATGCTTATTTGGTGGGATAAAACCTAGCCTACGAAAAGCCCTCATGATCCGTAATATTGGTAGCTATGATGAAATTGTCTAATTTGCACTGAAATTCAAAATGGAGATCGGAAAATATCAAGGGTGTAATTGGGATTAGAGGTGTAAGGTGGAATATAATTTTGGTGGTCCGATGGTAAAATCCAATGGTGCTATGAAATTACAACACCCCTCTTTCCAAAGGTGCGAAAAGAAGCACTCCAGAAATTTCATAAATGGGACAAGGAAATTCACTAGGTTTGCACAAGAAGGGAACTTGACCATTAATTGCAAACAAGAAAAACCTGGTACATTTATAGAGGAACGGAATTCTCCATTCGACCATCGACACATTGTTCATTACTTCAACTTGAAATAAACAGAGAAGTATGAAAAGTGGTTCCCAAGTCCAAGGGTTCTAGAAGGCAACCAACAACCTCCCCGGCAGCAAAGGTGAGTTTTTTCAATCACCACCACCGAATCATACCCCGACAACAAAGTGATTTTAGTTAAAGTAGTTATTGTTTTAAGAAAAGTGAATTCACTTTTTGACTCTAGTTATATGCACTCTTTTATATCCCAAATGGTTATAATAACAATCCCAACACCACCACAAATCATAGACGTAATGATGTCGATGTTAATGGAAAATGGGGAAATCATTGCAACCCATAAATATAACACCTACATTGTAAAAATATGTGGGTTTAACTTCCATGTGAACCACTTCATACTCCTTTTGGTGTAATTTGATGAAATTGATGGAATGTACTGGATTTACCTATATAGATCCAACAAAAATTTCATTGATAGGGAAATCACTCTGCATTTGATGAATCGACCCCTATTTTAATACAAGTTCAAGAAAGAGGATGAATCATCTTTAGCACCATCATCTCAAGCATGGATATTTGTACCCTATGAGACCTTGTATCTTTATATAATGATTGAGTATTTGTAAGAAACCATCCTTGAAGACATGCCTATTGTGAGTGAATTCGCTGAAGTGTTTCTCGAGGAACTGTCTGGTCATCCTCTTAGAATAGATGTTGAATTCTCATTTGATATTATACGTGGGGCATTTCAAATAACCAAGAATCCAGGTAGAATGGATGTTTTGGTACTTATGGATTTATGGAAACAACTAAATGTGAATCTGGATAAAGGATTTTTATGCTAGGTTCTTCACCATGCGGTGCACCTTTTCTCATTATCAAGAAGAATGATGGGTCAATGCGCCTTTTCATTGATTATCGCAAGATCATCAAAATCATGATAAAGAACAAGTATCTGCTTCCTTGAATTGATGACTTGATCTATCTTCTATGTGGAACACAATACATCTCGACGGTGGAGCTGCAGAATGGATATTACAACAGAAGGGTAATAAAGGAGGATATCCCCAAGAATTATTTTAGTACAAGATATGGGCACTATGAATTAATATTAATGCATTTCAGACTCACTAATGCTCCAGAAATATTCCTTGAATTGATGAATATAGTTTTTTGGTATTACCTCGAAAAATTTATGGAATTATTTATTGATGATATTCTAATATACTCCAAAACAAAGGAGGATTATGAGGAGAATCTAAACATTATACTAGATACTATGAGAAAGGATAAGCTCTATGAAAAGTAAAACAACAATGTGTTCTAGTTGATAGTAGTCTAATTCATGGGTCGTATCATCATAATGAATGAGATATCTGTGGATCCCTTTTAATTATCTATAATAGAGTGATGGCCAAGGGCAACATCAGTGACAGATATCCATAAATTCCTGAGTTTATTTGGATATTTTCAATGATTTTTGGGAAATTTCACACGATTTACAAACCCTCTTACCGAGCTATCCTGGAAGGGATTCATGTTTTCATGGAGTGATGAATAAAGAGGGAGCTTCAAGGAGTTGAAATAATGTCTTATCATCGCACACATGATCACACTACCGAAAAGAGGAAGACGTTTTGTGGTATTTAGATATTCTTCAAAGAAGGGCATGGGATGTGTGTTGATGAAAATTTATAATGTCATTTCATATGCTTCAAGGAAATTGAATGTTCCTGAGAAAAAATATCCAACACATGATCTGGAGTTGGATATAGAATTATTTGCTTTGAAAATTTGGAGACATTACCTCTTTGAGGAGAAGTGTGAAATATACACAGATAAAAAAAGATTCAATTAAATATTCACATTGAAATAGTTGATCATGTTCCAATGAATATGGTTAGATTTGATCAAATACTATGACTGCTCAATAAAATACCACCCTAGAAAATAGAACATGTTGGCACGCGCTCTATATTGAAAGGACCATGTGATTCTATCATTGATGAGAATTGAAAAAGGATCGAATCTTCTTATATTTGATGAATATGGACATAGTAATCCAAAATAAGGGAACATCATCAATCTTTTCAAAAATTATTACTCAACCATCTCTTTTAGAAAGGTTAAAGGATACTCAAAATGATGATGCGGCAATTTAGAAGAATATAGAAACTATCTGAAAAGGGGGATCCTTGGATTTAAATTTTAATGAAGAATGAATTGTGAGATTTGGGACATGAAAATAAATTCTATCAAATCCATAGTTAAAGGAAGAACATTTTGATGATGCACATAGTTTGAAAATCTCCATTCACCCAAGAAAAAAAAATTATGTATTTTAGATCATTGAGAGCATTATTGGTGGGAAAAAATGAATATGGAGATCATTGAGTATAAATCACAGTGCTTGGTATGCCAGTAGGTGAAGGCTCAGAGGTAGAAGTCTAAGGGATGATGAAACCATCACCCATACCAACATACAAATGGGAGAACATCACCATGGACTTTGTCACCAAGAATTATAAAGACATCCAAATGAAAAAATGCTACCTGGATCATTTTGGATCACAATAAAAATACTACACACTTCATTAAAATTCAAGATAATTTCTTATTGCATCAAATGGGATAGATATATATCATATAAGTGATTAGGATAGATGGAGTAACACTATCTATTGTATTCGGTCAAGATCCATGATTCACATGTACGTTCTTGAAGTGTCTTCAACACACTTAATGATTTGAACCTCAATATGAGTTATCATCCACAAACTAATGGATAATATGATTAGAATATCCAAACAGTTGAGTACTTTTTAAGATCATGCTCAATGGACTTCAAAGTAGGATGGGATTAACCTATTTCTGTGGTTGAGTTCTCATAAAATTACATTTCACTTTCAAAAAACCAGACAGCTCCCTATGAATCCCTTTATGGGAAGAGGTGCAGAACACTGGAATGTTGGGTTCAACTTGGGGATAAAAGAATTTTAGGTCTATAAATGGTCGATGAAATGGTGTAGAAGGATAAGACCATCAAGAATCATAATAAATATTCTCAGAGTAAACAAATCATCTATTATCATAATCATCGATGAGACCCAAGTTTTTATGTTGGAGACATGGTATTCCTCCACATAGAATTGTGGAAGAGAGTTAGGAGATTTTTGAATAAGGGAACACTTATTACAAGGTACATTAGCCTTTTTGATATTTATGATCACATTGGATCTTTGGCCTATTGACTAGAAATCCCACCGAACCTGACTCAAGTAAATGATGTATTCTGTGTATCACTCTTGAGTATGTACATACCTGACTGATTTGATATACACAATCCAGAGGTGGTACCACTGTAGAATGACCTCTCCAATATGGATAAGTTGGTGAATATCTTATATCCTAAGGAAAATGTTCTATAAAATAAAACAGTTCCCATCATCAAGGTTTTATGGAAAACTACATGCAGAAAGATGTAACATGGGAATATGAAGAAGTGATGAAGCAGATTTACCCTCATCCATTTTAATGTTTGAAATGAAATTTTTATGGACAAATTTATTAAGGGTGTAAGATTATAATGACCCAAACTTTTACTAATGTAAATTATTCATGGTCTGATTATATTTATTATTATGTATAATAGTTATATAAAATATTTTCACTTCATTGATTTAATGTGTTGGGATTTTAGAATACCATTAATAATTGTTACCATTGATAATATAGTTGTTGAATAATGATTACATGATTTTTTTATAAATATAGGGCTCTAACTAATCTAATTTAGTCCGAAAAAGAAAGCGATGGCCTCATCCAGTATAATTTGTCCACATGAATCCCATTTTTTGGAGCACGAAACGGAGGTGGTGTCACTATTATTGGCAATTTACCTTGAAAAATCTAAGCTTCAACACATTATGCCTGAATGGATCCACCTAAAAGTGAAGTGGAAGATGATATAGATTACCACCCGAGTGATGTTAACCGAGCCGCCTCACGAGTTTTCACGATCACACAGCTTACAATTAAGTCATATTAGTGTTTTATAAGGGTCTATGTAACACGAACCTATCACTATGATTATGTGAATTAATTTTTCATAAATAATATAAATTCATTTTATTATTTTTACTTTGTAAATGTTTCTTAAAGAAGAAATAGAATTTTTAGTTAACATTGAATTAAGAATGATATTTTGATGAATTAATGGATTTTTGAATTAAATAATATTTTAATTAAGTATTATTACTAAATTACTTTTTATAAAATATAAATGAGCATATAATTTTTTTATGAATAAAATTTTAATTTTTATTAGTGTTTGAAAGTTGTTTTTGACAAAACCCTTGAATTTATATAAATTTATTTTTTTAAAAAGTAAAAACACGCATATTTAAAAAATTATTTAGATAAAATGAATATTATTTTTGAATTCAATATATCAATGTTATCTCATATTGTATTTGTCATAATTTTCAAAGGCAATCAATTTTTTTGTTTACAAATTAAATACTGTTCAAATTTATAATGTGTTTTATGACATCGTAATTAACCAATAATGATGTAATAAAATAATATAAAAATATTTTTTTAGAAAATATATATTTTATATTTAAAAGAATTTGATTATATTTATTTTTTGTTTAATTTTATAGTGCCTTATTGGACCCTCCAAGTCCTAAAAATTATTTTATCTTTTTAAAATGATTTCCTTCAGAGATGACCCACCTACACATAAGCAAGGCTAATATTTTAATAACATCAGAAATTGTCCGTATAAAATAATTTTTTCAACTCCACATCTGTTGTAACCATTGAAAATACATGTGGCATGGTTTGTAGTTTTGATCATTTTAATGAGTAGTGTCCAAAACATAAATAATAATGAATTCTCTTTCCATTCTTATATATACCCACTCAATCTCCCATTAATATACACTCAATACCATTGGATATCAACCAACCTCTACCCTCCTCTCTATATAATCCTTCCAAGGAACCTCATGCTCTCTAGATTCCTCTCTCAAGCCTCTCCCAATACTTTTGGATAACACTTCCATGTAAGGGATTTCTTTCATTCACATAGTGTTCCATGTTTCTATATATTGTTATACCCATGTATTTTCAAATAAAAATATTGGGGTATGATTTCTCACCACCCCAATGCATCCATACTTATGTATTAATGATGAGAGACCTTTTTCTATATCATTTATCCCTCCTATGTACTCTTGTTAACAAGAAAAAATTTCAAGAGTTATTCCATTTTTCATCTTTCGTAAAGTTTCATTAATATGGTATGCCTTCTATTTCCAAATTACATGTGTTTGGAAATGTATATATATGACACCATAACATTACATTTCTTGAACATTTTTTGATATATCTTTTTATCTATAATAAATCTTTTTATGAATGATTATGTCATGTCGTTATGCTTCTGAAATTGAACCGTGTTTGTCCAAGACAAATCATCATGTAGTGAATACCATAACCATTTCTATATCAAAGGTATTCACCTTTATGTATATACACATTTTGATTATATAATTTCATGTATGTATTTCACATTACATTATTGTGGAATAAATGATGATTTTGAATGATTCCATGTTATATGATTCAAGTTCCACACTTATGCATGAAATGAAATGTTTATATATGGCGTGCCCTGGTAGCGCTCCAATGTATTGGGTAAATAATAGTATCATGATACACTATGTGAAATGAGGGTATACTGATAATTAATTTAGTTCAATAAGGGTTTAATTATGCTAATTCATGTAAAATTAAGTTTTACTCATGCTCCATGTGCAATGATCCTTGGATAAAGCTAATTCATGTTAAATGTCATTGCCACATTTTTATGTTAAGATAATCATGCTACATCCTGACTTTATGTTTGTATTTCTCTAGTTCACCATTAATATTCCTATTTCCGAAAATGTATTATATTATTCATATTATTCATTGTTTACTCCCTTACTGGGCTTTATAGCTCACCTTTTTTTACACATGTCCTCAGGTTATCCCATATAGTGCTAAGTATGATAGAATATTGTGGTCATATAAAAGTAGTTTTCAAAAAACATGTTGTGTTTTATGTTCTATGTTGTTATATAATTTTCATAATTTCCCACAAAACTGGACCTCTCAATCCTCCGAGTTTTCTTAAGTGAACTTTTATGTAATGAATAATGTTTATGTGTGTAATAAGGAGCAGTGTTTTTATAAATGTGCTTTATGAAAACAATATAGACACATTGGTAAAATGTCAAGAAATGAGCCACTATTGATTGAACATGAAAAGACATATGAGAGGATACAATAGTATTTCCCAAAAAAATCACTATTATTCCCATTAACATTAAAAAAACTCTATATCAACAACTAGAAAAAAATGTACCAATGTCAATACTATCGTATTAGATAGGTCAATATTTACAACAAAAAAGTATCCACCCCATTATCATACATTTTTAAATTTAATATGAATACATATATTCAAATATCATATTTAAGACCCATATAAAAACACCAAGACTTTATAGACACATTAAGTATAACCTCCAATGAAAAAAGGGTATAGTGCTGTGATTATCATATTCCATCACTACTTCATTTCCAAGAACATGTTTTAGAAACTCTTTATAATTGTCTATTTTTATGGAATCTGAGTATAACTATATAGTAAAAATTTCCTTATTGTCTTTCCCCACTAAGACCTCAGGAGTCATTTTCAATAAAATTATGCCCCACTACCTTTGACATTGACCATCATGCATGATTATGTTTAACATCAAATTTATTGTGTTATAATTCTACATGAATTCAGAAACCCTCTCAATCATTAACCTCTTGATGACAATTCATCACACGTAAGTATGGTCATTTTTTGGGATAAAATTCCATGTCCAAAATAAATACCTCACATATACAAGGTTATTCCTCCCATATTAAATAGGTTAAGCTTAGAATATATAGTCCATAGAAAAGACCGTTCAATCAACCACTTTAATCTGATCTTGATCAAACATAGGGTTTCCCTACAATGGTTTGTCAGCCACACCATCCTGAAGTATGGCTCGTTGTTTTCTATGGGGATTGGTACTCAAAATAAATAGAAACTTTATCACTCTAACATGATTTACTCATAACAATTACATTTTAGTATGACATAACACGACTATAATTATCAGTAGACATGAAAAAAGAAATACTATAATTAAAACTCTCTAATTCAAAAAATATATATTTTCAAATAACCCGAAGTATCATAAGTCTCCTCAAAATTAGAGATGTCTACTATGTATCTTGAATCCATCAAATTATATTTACAAATTCCAATATAATATAGACAATAAAATCCCAAATCACATAAAAAAATTGGAAACAAAAAAACAATAACTTTGATACAAAATTTAAATAAACCAACTTATATTACCCAATTATGAATTAACCGAAGTGGTATAGTCATTATTTGAAGAGAATTAAAAATCCTTATAGGCCCGATAAAAGTTCCTAACCAATAAAAATCAAATTTTGGGAATGATTTAGAGAAACTATATTGTAAAAATATTTTATCATAATATCGTAAAGATATATTATTCCCACAATAATAAAAATAAGATATCATGTAAATACAAGAGGGAAAAAATTTACTTGTTACAAAGAGTAATTAAATTATGTATAAACTATACTCTCACATCTCCATGGTACATCATGTCGTATTCTAAATATTGAACCCTGATAACAATCAAACATGTATCTTTCTAATGGAACCATTCCCTTACCTAAATAATGCAATAGATGATCTATATACACCCAAATTAATATATAGGGTGTAATAATAAAATCCCAGTGTGATCCAAGAAAATTATTCTTAATTAGACTTTATAAGATAAACATATAATGTTTATTGAATTTAAAAAACTGAATGAGGAAAATATTAACATAAAGAATTGATAAATATCTCAATTAATAATTGAACAATGATTTATAATAAACTAGTTTCCAAATAATTTTAGGGTTCACCAAATTAATTTTCTTTAATGAAAACAAATATATAGAAAAATCTCTTGGGTACAACAATTCTAGATCAATGAGGATGCTCATTCCATTATTGTAGTTAGTAGGAAACATAGAATAAACATAACCCTATCATAACAAGACTATTGGATTAGAGGACACTCTAGAATGTGACTCTATGGTAAAAAATAGGTTTCTAAGGGAACACATTAGTCTTTAAGAATATTTCTATGGGTGAAAGAGTTTGTCCACTTTTATGGATCCAAACATCATCATCGATCACATTTGGGACTTACAAAACAATGCAATTCATGGACATTTAATATATAACAGAAAAACAATCCTTAAAAACCATTAAATTTACCAAAATGATGGGGAAATCAATTTCAGAACAAAATATCCAATATCAAATTGTTTTTCAAAAACTGTTTCATTTATTAAAGTAATTATTTTAATCAATTTCAAAGAGAATGAAATAAAATTTCATATGAAAATGTCAAATTATGAAAAAACCTAACTTTAATCAATTAAATAAATTATTCCCATATTTAAACAACATGATTGAATTAGTCTATATACTTTTGAATAATGAATAAATCATCGAAAATGAATTCGGAATCATAAATCACAAATTTGACATTTTCTAGAATAAAGAATATCGAAAAGGAACAAATAACACCACATATATAAAATCAACTATATAAATGACTGAAAACAAACCAGGACCCCAAAATTTTAAATGGAATATGTAAATTATTAGATTAATATCACAAATCCTTGAAATCCCAATATTTAACAATATTTTTAATTGAGTGAAAAATTTAGAATTATAAGATGAATAAAATCCTTTATTAAAAAAGATATTAACTTACTAAGTGAGGTATATAGATTTAGTAAATGCTTACATATGAAAATTAATTGATTTGAGATATCCAAGAACACCTAATGAGTGTCTTAAATTTTAATTTATCAGATTACAGTTTATGGGGACAAATTAGATTGTCAAGCTGTTATTTCGGGTTTTGGAAATATAATACATCCACATACTTTTATAGCTATGAATTCTGTAATTTACAAGATAGTGTATTATGCATAAATTAAAAATAACAGGTTTGTATATTTATTATTCATGGGGATTGTACTATGTGTCTAGTTATTGTAGGATGTATACCTTTTCCATATTAAACACCACAAAACAGACAATGTATTTTTTGGAATTCATTTCTTCTACCCTTCAACTAGCTAGCCAGGGGATGTCACTAGTACACCGGTCAACAACCTTTATCACAACAGCCTATATGATTATTTCAATATATATAAAATCTAATTGGGACACCTCTCAAAAAATTAATCAAGCAACAATACCTCGCCATAATCATTTATAGCAACCAAACCCAACTAAAAGTAATTGAACATTCCATAATAGAAAAAAATAAATTAAAATATAAGAGTATTATTTTACTAGTACATTAAAAACGTTCTATATTGTTACATAAAAAATATTCTCACAAAACCCTGTAAACAAAATAATTTTTGTCTTTAGAGAAAAGACAAATAAAAACATAATTCACACTGGTTTCAATAATTCATCATGATCTATCCCTAAAAAAATAAATTCTAGATATCTCATAATAAAAAAACATTATCGTAACCTTGTTAAGGGAAAACATAAGAGTTGAAGAGATAAAATTCACAATAATGGAATTATAAAAGTATATCATATTGGGGAAACATGAAATTTTAGTCAGTATTAATAACATGAAACAACAATGAGAATTACCCTATGCATGGAATTGTGACATTAGTAAATGATATCATATGATCATCAAATCATAATCATGTGGTGACTACATAAAGCAACATATCATAAAAATTTATTATGTCTTTGGAGCGAACACATCATTAAATAGGGTAACTAATTTCATAATCCTGGTATGTTATGGATAAATTCTATAATAACAATATATGGTATGGATAACCACTGAGTCAATATTTATTAGTATTTTTTGTTTAAACCACCATTTATCCATTCATATCATATCATCGTAAAATAGAATTATCCTATGCTTTAGAGGTAAATAATGGACCCACCCATAATAACATAGGATTAATACCATCAGAGTATTTATAAAAGAATATTAACCACATTATACATCATATCATAATGAACCCATGGATTGAAAATGGGATTTAATTCAACTATAAATGAAATAAATTCATGAATCTACTGTGAAATTGATAAACAAGTTATGAAAAAATGTGTATTAATAATCACAATGTAACTTTCTACGTAAATAAATTAAGGAAACACAATGAAGCTATTGGCATTTAAACATTATACATAAATATTAAATAGTTAAATCAGTAGTGTTCATTATCAATTGATGTATGGAATCTATGTGGACACCCATAAATTAAAGAATGGTTGTGTTAAGTCTTCGCTGAGTAAATTATTTGGAAGAGAAGTCCTATTTTTAATCATTAGATTTTTAGAAATACAATAAATATAATTAGATGATCATTATTGAGATATATATTGTTAATATTAAATAACCTCTTATATTTGAAATATTATATATAAAACATTTTTTTAAGTAGATGATAAAAAATATATGTTTTAGGTCCTAAATATATAGTGATTACTTTAGATGGAAAACAATAAATCTAGTAGAAAAATATGTTCACTAGATAACATGTAAATAGTTTTTCTCATTAAAAAATAAAACATTATAAAAATATTAATATCATTTAATTTTAAATAATTTTTTTATAAGATCAATAATGTTGAAATGGATATTATTAAAATTTTAAATAAATATATATTTAATAAAAAATTGAGATGTGGATGTTATAAATACAAGAACATTATAAATTAAAAAATATATTTTAAAAATATACATTTATTTAAGAATGCACATAATTTGAATATATTCACTAACATTATTTTAATATAATATTCAATATAAAAAATAAACCACCAATAATAACCATTGAATAATAAAATTATTAGGGATGTATACGTATTACTCATACATATTATTATTTTTTATAAAAATATATTTTTCTTAAAATGATGTTTTAAATGGAACTATTATGTATTCATTGACAATTGGATTGGGATGAAAAACTGATCGAATAATAAAATAATTTGTTAAAACACATGTAATTATAGAAAACTATATTAATATAATTTAATATAGTATATTATAAACCACCCAAAATTGAAAAATAATTCATTTGAGAATGTCTCTCAATGAATAGAGATTTAGTTGATAAAACATTAAAACTTGAGTAGAAAAAGAATCAATGGATCATGAGGGAGATATTTTCGAATGAAATTATAACTATATTTCTTGTGTTTGACTTATAGATTATTTATTCAATTATTATTTAGACTATAATAATAACATTAGGTGAAAAACATATCATTATGTCACAATGAAATGAAAATGTGACAAATATAATATTACAAATTAGTAAACATTTTATTTGTAAGGTTATAAAGTAAATATAATGAAATATACATTTAATTACCATTATAAAATATTTGATGATTTTATGGGATGTAAATTTGGTATGTATCATACCATTTTAATTAATATTTATTGCATTGTGATAAATATGTCCCAAGGAGTAAAAATTTAGAACATAAAACCTTAAATTATATCCATTATTAGATGATCACACTCTAACCCCATATAAAAACATATTAAAATTAATACAATATAATACAGACATAAACATATTTAATACACTATTATAATACTTATTTATAATTTTATATCATCATTACATTTTTTATAGATTATTTTGACAATAAGATGTCAACAACAGTAAATTTTTTGAAATTTTTTGATAATATTGATATATATGCCCATAATTTGATAAAAAGTTAAACAAACATGTATAACTTTATTTTATTTAATATATATGATATTTTTATTTTAAATTTACTCATTTAATTAGATATTATTTTTGGATATATGGTATAAAAACAAAATTTCTAATGCCACATTTTAATAATTTTAATTTAATAATGATAGAATATTCTATATAAAATTAAATATATGTACAATATTTAAGTTTATGGTAAATAGGTAGTAATTATTTTTAGATAATTATTATTTTAAAATAAAGGTATTTTGAATTATATAGTCCCCCATGATCATATTTTAATGTGATTTCCATTTAGGTGGTTTAAATATGGAATATATGAACAATATTTATCTCAATGGTTGAGTATTTTCATGTAGGTGTTATATTTGAAATAATTTTATTCTATAATTTTTATAATTTTTTTTTTCTTGTTTCAATAATTTTTTACCCAGTTTTATTTTTTTATTTAATATAACTTTTTATGAAAAATAATAATATTTTATCATGTATGTGATATTAATGATGTAAACATGATTGATGATAGCATTTCTAATAATATTGGAGGGTGTTAATCTAGATATTAAAATAATAATTTCATAATAATAAAAATTATATTATATATATCATATCAATTCATCATTTAGAAAATTAACTCTATCCATGAATGGAGGTAATGGAAAACAAACGATGTCACTTCTTGAATGTGGTAATCTGTTCAAAGGCAGTATAACTATTCTATTTCTTTTTCATACTAGGTGGAAATTAGTAATTGTTTCTTGTGCCACAAACCATAAAAAATATCAATATAATAATGATATAATGTTCATTATATGAAAATTATTTTACAGTTTTTTTTGCATAAGACGGTTTAATGAAAAAGGATAAGGATTTTATGACACTAAAATTGTGTCCTTGAACTTTATATTTAAAGTATCATTGGTAATTAGAGGTTTATACTAAGTATTCCTAGAGGATTAAAAAATTTTGAGTTACTTCAAGGATGTCATATTTTTTATTTTATGAATGAAATAAATAATGTGTCATGTATGTTTTAAATGATTTATATAATAACCATTTATTAGAGAGCAAAAAAGGATAATTCAAAAACCCAGTTATATATTAAAAATTACATGAATCTATTTCAAGGTAAATGATCCAAAATTTAAGTAATAATGTATTATTGGATGTCATTGGTTGGAAAAAAATATCGATTTTCAAAAAAAATAACTTTTTATAATATTTTTCCATTAATTCTTTTTATTTTACTCACTTGATTTTAAACTATTTAAATATTGTTTTAAAAGGTGATTTTATGTATTAATAAATGTATAAAATAACCCAAGAAAAAAAATTTGGGTTTCTTGTTTCTATATATTAACAATATTAAATATAAATGAATTTTTTATTATTTTAACATTATCATGAAAATTAAAATTTGGAATATGTAGAAGAACCTTTTCTGTAGAATAAATTACATTTCTACCATTATGGGTTTTTAATCATATTTACTATTGATTATCGATTAAAAAAGTTAAACTAATTGTAATTTTTATAAATAATATTTTATTCAATATTTAATGGAATTTAGTTGAAATTATTTTTTTAAAAATAAATGATATTAAAAGTATAATTAAATTAAATTAATTGATTCAATGTTATCATGGAAATTATAATTTATAATAATAATAATAATATTCCCTAAAAAAAAATTTTCCATATTAAATGATATAAAAATCATAATTTAAAATATATGATTCATTTTTAAAATAATTTTTTTATTTGTGTGAAATGAAATGTTTCTATTAGTATAGGTATTTCATAAGAACCAAAAAAATTTAAAATTTTCTTTTTAAACATAACATTTTTCAATTTAAAATATTATCAATTTATTAATTTCAATGATATTAAAACAATAAATATTTATCATATCGGATTTATCTAATAGTGAAATAAAACCATAACATAATTTTTTTATGGTTGAAACTTTATTAATGTAGAAAATCAAAAATTGGTTTAATAATATTTTGTTATGTTATCTGAAATTTAATATGTTAATTTTCAAAAAAACATATTTGACAATTATTCATACTAAAAATGCTTCCATTATAAAATTTATAATTTCTTCAAAAAATTGATAATGAAATTTAACAAATTATAATTCCATTAAAAAAATGATTCCATTGAAAATAATACAAGTCATAATTTCATAAAAATGATTCCATTAGAAAAAACTGGTTTGTATAACTATTTACAAAAAATCATTTATTTTAAAATAATTGAATATTTTATACAATGTTAATTTTTATGTTATAAATTACAAAAAAATGAATTGTTTTATCTTATTTTTATTATAAAAGTAATATGCATGTATTTTATAATGTAATATAAATATATTTTAAAAAAACTTGTTTTATTGAAAATGAAATTTTAAAAGATTCCTTTTTTAACATAATTGATTAATTCACTAATTTATTTTTTTAGTTGTTTAAAATCTTGTAAATATTATTAGGTTCCCTTAAACATATTTTTTATAATTATATTTTTATGAATCTCTTAAAGGTGGTTGAGAAATATTTTTTATTTTTTATGTGTAAATTTTTGGGTTATGCACGGTTGGCGCAAAGTTTTACTGAACCATGAACCCACCTAGGGTAAACCCTAAAAACCCAAATAGGTAGTGATTATATGACTATAACATGTTTTAAAAATCTATTCCCCCACCTAGTAGTAACCATGCACTCCACAAGAGGGGAACTTAATTGTTTCAAGCAGTTTTTCTAAACATGTATCTTTTTCCAGAAAACCCTATATATGGGATTTTTTAATTCTAAAAATTTATTTTAATATCCAAAACCCCCAGTCATATGGGATTATAAGAAAATTAGACCATTAAATGAATTAGTCTTCCCATGAGGATCTATAGACATGATTTTTTCTTCTCCAAATCCATTTGGATGTAGATAGTAGCTTAGAAAAAATCATGTTTCTCTTATAGGGATGTGAATAATATTGGCTTTGTATCTCTTCATATCTTCACCTCTCCTCATTATTTTTTTGATAGATATTAATTTTTTAGGAACAAATATCTAATTCATTATAAATTTAATCTAGATATGATTCTTAGATCCCCTTTTATGGTGTTCTATATAAGAGTTTTCCACTGTAGAAGTTGTGGTATGTGATACAATGACATACGGTAGGTGGTTCCATTTAGGATTATCTTATTAATTTACTATATAATTTATTTAGTGTTTTAATTTCATTTAATTTAAATGCTAAAATATAATTTTCTATGCATTTTTATTTTAAATTTATTTGTGCTGAATTTGGGGGAAACCCGAAATTATATTAAATTCAGTTGTGATTTGTATATTATGGAAATTGTGGAATTTAATTTTTTTAAAATTAATTTATGAAATTATTTTGGAGAAAAAGGATTAATTTTTTTTTTGATAAAAACCCCTTTCTGTTTTATCATGAAAATGCATTAATTGATTAAAAAGACATTTTTTAAAAAGAAATTGGGATATTGAAATTGAAAATGGATTAATTGCGTTATAAAAAGTTTTAATATGAACTTCCAATTATTTATTTTTTTGAAAACATGATATCCTTGGTAGTTATTATTTTATTTGGGACAACACAATATTAACACATTAAAACTCCATGAAAATATAGTGCATCAATCCACATCATCAATGGGATGGTGATGAATCCTCTTTGTCCACTGTCCGATGGATGTCTGTACACATATTGGTTTGATCGCCTATTCGAGAGTATCAAAATCCATTAACCAATAACTATCATTCCAATCAGACGATGACCATGTTTATCATTTCTAATTATTTTTATATATTATATTTTTTGTTAACATTTTTTCATATACCATATAAGGTTATATAAATTTTTTATTACTCTATTATTACTAATATTTTCATCATCTATAATATTGAGAACAATTCTTTTTAAAAATCCATTGTAGTAACATCAATTTCAATTTAAAATTAAATGATTTCTTTGAATAATTAGCCGGCACATTTTCTTATGGAATCTATGATGAGACCCTACTCAGATTTTATCTCACACCCTATATATTCATTTCGGTGTTTTTAGATATCATTCTTCCAAATTTGAGCAAGGGGAAAGTTCCACTTAGAGGTGGAAGATTTTTTCAACTAATTTGATCTTGTATTTATATAGTTTATGGGACTAAGGTTCTTTATCATTACATTTTATGTTACATTAATGAAGTAAGTTGGGTTGTTTATACATGTATGACTTCGTTTACTATTCTCACTTTGAATTTTATTATGATAATAATTACATGGATTTTGTTTCTACTATTTTGTTCAAGGCATATTAATCACTACATTAATTTTATATGATGTGATGTGATGGTCACTAAACCATAGGAATCTGGAATTCTATTGGGCTTTGTCAATTCCAGCTCTAGTATCATAGTACTAGGTGTCTGGTCCTGTTCAATAAAAAGTGATATGAAATGTGGTTGTTAAGAATCTTAACTTGATGTTAGTATGCCATTTATATCTTGTCTGGAGTTAGGCGGTATATAAATGTTAGTACCTAGAAAACACTTATCATAATGAACCTTAGGTCCTAATGGGTGGTTAGGTAAATATTTATTGAGGATTATTTCGCGTATTTCCCTTCTTTTTATTTTGATATATTGAAATCCAAATCATTTTTATGTAGATGAGGGAATAATTTATCTATTTCTCTTGTTTGAGTATTGATTTTTTTAAAACACTATTATATTTTTTATCAATTTCAAATTTTATATAGCATTATGCCTCTAATAATATGTTTTAATCATATACATGGGGATATTAATAATCAAGCATAGAAAAAAAATACTTCATATAGATACTAGTGTCACTTAAATAATATTCTTCCATGTCCATTTTACAAAACATAGTGGCACGAGACCATCAGGGCCTAATACAATTTAAGTGTAATTGTTGACGATAAAATTTGTTCCTACCAAATGTATTTGGAAGGAATATTCTTCATGTAGTCAAAGAATCTCGAGAGGAAGAATATATTGGTCCTTGAACTATGAGTGGTATCATCATCATTTCACCATCTTTAGTGAAAACGTTAATTGTTATAGGTGAATCTCATTAGTTCATTTCGACTACTTTTGTGAGTCTTCTAAATCATTGTCCGGAGATTTTATATTTTGTTGTGGATATAAATACACCACTCTGAAAAATGTGAGTAGGGACTTTGTACTCACTCTTGTGTATTCTCTTTATTAAACATCAGTCGTTCTTGTAATTTTATGGTTCTTGACATGAAACTACTTGATTTAATAGTCAATATATATTTGATTAATTCCAAAAAATCTTGCATTTGTTGTTATCATTGATTGGTCTCCTATACTACACCTGATGGGGTCTTCTGTATAACTTTCAAAGAGTTATAACCGAGGGTGATTAATGTTAGAACATCTTAACCAGAGTTGGGGAAATGAATATCAAGGTTTTATTTTGATATAGATTGAGAATAATTGAGTAATAATATATCTAATGTAATTGAAGAGTTTTCCAATATTTTTACTTCTAAATTATCTAGTATCCCACTGATAAGGGTCGTTGCTTTTTCTATTGAATATGATCATCAAACTCAACAAGTGTTTATTATTTCATAGTGCATGAAACCTGCTGAAATGATATAGTGGAAATCTCCCATGGATGTTCTCTTTGAAAAAGGATTTATATCCTTGAGTGTGTCACTATGGGTAGCTCATGTTATATAATTTATTTAATATTATGGGTCACTTCATTATTGTGTTGATTTCCAAAAATTGAAATGAGTCACATTGAAGAAAAAATATTTTTTTCTGGCTCATTGATGATATAATTGACCAGTTGGAAGGGTAAAAGTTGTTTTCAAATTATGATCATTATTCTGTTGATCATCAGTTGAGAATAAAAGTGTGATGAACCGGACCCTCATGGTCCATCCCCTTGCCAAATTCAGGATAATAGGGGTGACGTCTCGGTGGTAGGATGCCATTTCAGCATGCGACCGATCGGGGAGACCGATTGTGTCCACCAATATGCACAACCAATCGGTGTCCCCTAGCCTTGTCGGGTTTCTCTTCTACAGTTTTTCCCGCAATGCCTCTTTCGGGATTTTTATCCTTTTTTAAGTGGATCAAAGCCATTTAAAATCCCATAATTAATACCCAGGAAATCCTGAGGAACCTCCTCAATGGATAATTAAATAATAATTAATCCTGTCGTGTGTAACCACCCAACCGTGTGGGGAACCGCGATCCAAATTTAAAGCCGTTCAAATCCCCATTTCCTGTAAAATGATATCTTATCTATATATCACATTGGAATTTATTCTTCCTTATTTATCTTGGCTGGCTTCCTTTTATTCATAGTGTGTTTGGAGTACCCGACATCCCTCCCCTACGTGTCGCGCTTTTCCCTGATTCTTGGCGCGTGGAGAAGAACATCGATCATTGATTAATCAAGTAGGAATATTTTCCTTCTCCTCTCTTTTCTCTGTATCATGCGTGGTGGGTAAGCTTTTTTTTCTGTGGGGATTGATGAAACCAAACTACATGAAGATAATTAACGGACATTTTATGAACGAAGGGGGGTGTGATCGATGTTTCTGCTTTACTACTTTTATGTTCTATGTTTTGTGAATAGTGCAGGCCTATGCTCAATGAGAATCATTGTCGTTGGTGGTCTTTACTTGTGCACTAATCAACCCTTTCCTTTTGTGATGACTAAATAACTATAATGTGTAAATTGGTTAGTCACCTAAACTCAGCTTGTTTAAATTGATGTTCAGTAAAACAAGAATCCTTGTGTGACCACCCCAGTTAACAAACAGAAAGAGGAACCTAATGAATGAAGTGATTGAACCTAGACGTTTTCCACTATGCTTGGTGGTGGGTGTGTTTTTCTGCCTTCTACTTATGGTATGATGTGAACGAGGATGAGATCCTCTATTGTGGCATAGTAGTTGGTTTTGAATCCGGGGCTGTGTGGTTTCTCTAATGTGACACGAACTCGGGTGGGGTCCTCTATTGTTAAGAAATGGTTGGTTCCTAGTTTTGGGGACATGGGGCTATGTCTCTGGGTTTTAATTGGTTCCATTACTTTGAGGGATCCCACTTATCACATTGTTTCTCAGAAATTACAATAGAACCGGGAGTGAATGCTTAAATTGATGTTTGGCTATTTCTCTTTTCCTATTTTTCGGTCATGCCTGTTAGTTTCTCGGTAGTGCAAATTTCACCTAAATGGGATCACTTGAACATGAAAACAAGAATTTTTGAATGGGGAATTAGTTTGGGGATGAGTTGTGACTTGCTCGTGAGTGTCATGGATTATTTTATGAATGAATAGTAACAAGGGTGTTCGGCTTTGGTTTTGGAACCCCTAGGTTGGGATTAGTGTTTGGTACCTATCCATATATCTTTAGCTTTTATGTTTCTTATTCTCACCCCACCCAGGTTTATAACTTCAGTTCCGAACACCCCCATTTCATGGGGGAGGGTGTTTTTCCTAACACTCCTATGAGTGGCGGGTTATTAGCTCCTTTTATGCTCCCTTTCCCGAATAGCCCAAGAATCTTCAGGCAGGCTTTGATGGCCTTATTTCCTTTGTTAGCCAATGTATCTTTGGTCAGGGTAGTTGTGGTGGTTGGACAAGGTGTTTGCGAGTGGGTTTTTCCCAAGTGTCTTCAGGATAAGGCCCAGGTGTCTTCGGGCGTGGCAGCAGTTGTTCCGACCCAGGTGTTTACGGGTGTGGTTACGCATGGTGGTTGTGGCCCAGGTGTCTGCAGGTAGGATTTGGCTGTGGGACTAGGATGAGTATGGCAGGATTGGTTTGATGCATAAAATGTCTTCAATAACCAGTAGGAATGTGGCGCGGGGTACCCAAATATCAAAGTGCTATTATTGTACTTTACTTGCCTTGCCTTATTTGGGGATTGTGCCTCGGAGAGGCTTGGGTGGATAATTTCCCTTGATAGGTGTCTTGGTTTTTATTTTCCCACAAGGAATTAAAATGCCTCTCCACTTGTGCACGAGAGTCTTTCGTTTTCCCTACTGAGTGTAATTGTATGCTCCCCCTACGTATATAAATCTTCTTTTAGGTTTCCAGGAGGACTTCCGGGATCGTGCGGAGCCATACTAGCTCGGACCTCGTGGTAGTTTCTATTGTCATTTTCCTTTTTCGTGGTGCTATGCCTTTGTAGTTTTGTGGCTTCTATCATTTACTATTGAACATGCATATGGGAATGGGTTATTTTTTCTTTACTTTTAGTTTCAACTTTGGTATTGTTGGGGTTTCTATCTTATCTCTCGATCCTATAAAAAAATTAAAAAGTGTAATGCCTTCCATTTTGTGTGAGATTCAATACCCTTGGTGCTGGTCACCACTCCAGGACCTATTGAAGGTGGGTTTCGGGGTTCACTATCTCTCCTTTAACTTAAAGAAGGAAGGGCATGACAATCAATTGTCCCTTCCCTCATTTTTGGTGAAGTCGGGTCATGATTGAATGGTATCAGAGGCACAGGTTGAGAGGTAGGATGGAGTCTGGAGTTAGGAACAGTGAGGATTGCATGGGGTGGTAGGGAAACAATGTTGAGTGGCCTTGGTGCATGAAATAGGCTAGGGAAGACCGGCTAGGACATGAGATTTTAGGGCCCCCTGTGATCTGATGCAAGTACGTTGGACTTACCGAACGACCAAGTGAGGCTACACTAATTGCAGTGTAGAGACCCTAGGAAAGATACATGCATCATAATAACTTGTGTTCTTACGTTTTATTGGTTTCATGGGGATTCAAAATAAATAAAGTAGTCTAAGAAAGTTTAAGAACAATATTCTACACTACCTGGGCATGAGAATTTCTTGTTTACCTTGGAACTATGGCACCTAGGAGGCGACCATGAGTAGTGTTGGTGATTGAGGCCCAGGAGGATGAATTGACCGATCGGTAGAAGGCCGACCAGGATGAGAAGGTTGATCAGTGGAAGAAGACGCTTCGAGCCTTTCAGCGAAATACTCTTGGGAAGTATGAGGGCAGCACCTCAGATATTGACATGGAGAGCTGGCTCGAGGAACTAGTGATAGCTTTCGGCCTGATTCGGGCTCCGACAGAGTACTGGGATCCTCTGGCCGTCAGCCAGATGCATGGAGCAGTGCGTTAGTGGTGGATGATTTTTCTTGGAGAGAAGAGGGAAGCTGAGGATGCATGGGACGACTTTGAGAAGGAGTTCCGTGGGGAATTCCACTCTTCCACGATGAAGGCCGAGAAGAGGCAGGAGATACTCTCCCTGCAGAAGGGGAGTATGTGAGTGAGAGAGTTTGGGTTCAAGTTCAAGGATCTCCTTCGCTTCACTCCGGACCTCTTTCCGGATGAGGAGTCTCGGGTGAGACATTTAGAGGAGGCACTCTGACCTTATCTTCAGTATGTTGTTTCTCCCTTCACCCTACCGACATACTTAGAGTTGAAGAAGAAGGATGAAGTGGTGGAGATGATTCACATGGTGGGAGGTGTGTCACGAGAGGGAATCTATTTGGGCTTATCAAAGGGGAAGGTTGTCATCTACAGGCCTACAGCGTCAGGGCCCTCTAGGTTCCGACCAGTCGGGAGTAGTCCGTAGTAGTTCCATTTCTGATCTCCTGGTCCTCGCCCTTTCCCTTCGGTCCCAGGACTGAGATGCTTTATTTTTGGCAGCCATGGGCACCTTCATAACCAGTGCCCGGACAAAGTACAGTACAGTGGGGGTGGACGGGTCCATCACCCACCTCATTAGCAGCAGTTCCCAGCTAGGCCCTTTCAGTAGCAGTAGCAGGGGAAGACGGCGCCCGCTCTGCTGAGGGCAGACATTGCAGGTGGAGGCCGACCTCAGGGCACTCCTCAGTGACCTTGACCCAGGCATGGTCGGGGAGGTGGCCGACAGTTGAGAGGCTGAGCAGCTAGGCATGGACAGTTGCAAGCTGTGGAGATAGAAGTTCCAGTAGGTACAGAGGTCGTTTGAGGTACGATCAGCTTGTTTAGTACTCATGCGTATTTCTTGTTTGATACAGGAGCTGCACACTCCTTTGTTAAACCCAGTCTGGCCCATGCTCTGGGTTTAGATGTTCCGAGAGACTTCCTATTCCCCTGGTGCTGAGCACACCAGTTGAAGGTCAGACAAACTATTTGTATGTTTTTCGAGGATGAAAAATGATGATAGGGCCACATTAGTCAGTCATGGATCTTCTACTGTTGCAGATACAGCCATACGATGTCATCCTAGGAATTGACTAGCTGTTCTCTGTATGTGTCGCCATTGACTGATTCTAAGGAAGGGTTGTGTTTTTAGATTTGCGCGGCCGATGGGTGACTTTCATCGATGAGCAGAGTTTCCAGGGGAGCAAAAAGTGAGGGGAACCCCTCCTCTATTTATTAGTTGAGATATTAGTGGAGTCGGTGGATACATAAGTCGTGGAAGTTGCAGTGGTCATCAGTGATTTTAGGATGTCTTCCCTGAAGAGGTGGCAACTTTGCCCCCTCGACATGATGTTGAGTTCGGGATAGACTTGAAACCTGGTGCCCGTCCGATTTCAATTGTTCCCTATCGGATGACACCTTCTGAGTTACAGGAGTTTTAGATCAAAATTGACGATCTGATGAAGAAGGGTTTTTTTCGACCAACTGCGTCATCATGGGGTTCTCCAGTATTATTCTCCAAGAAGGCAGATGGTGGTCTCAAGATGTTCATAGACTACCGGAGACTGAACCAGGTGACGGTAAAGAATCGTTACCCCATCCTAAGGATAGACGATCTCTTTATCCAGCTGAAGGGAGAATCATGGTTCCCTAAGATTGACATACGGTCAGGATACCGCTAGTTGAGGTGAGGGAGGGTGAAATCATGAAAACTGCCTTCTAGTGCAGATATGGGAACTTCAAGTTTGTAGTAATGCTGTTCAGTGTCATGAATGCTTTAGCTGTGTTCATGGGGCTCATGAACTCCATCTTTTTGGAATATCTGGATTGGTTCGTAGTGGTATTTAATGACGACATCTTGATCTACTCAAGATCAGAATAGGATCACGCTGAGCACTTGAGAACGGTTTTAGAGGTCCTCCAACAACACCAGCTCTAGGGGAAGTTGTCTAACTACATGTTCTGGATGCGAGAAGTACATTTCCGTGTGCACGTGGATTCCTAGAAGGGGGTAGTAGTGGACCCATAAAAGGTCGAGGTAGTTGTTTCTTGGGTAGTAGCCAAGAACGTGGTAGAGGTTCGTAGTTTCCTTTGTCTGGAAGGTTACTACCGGAGGTTTGTGCACAACTTCTCCTGAGTTACGGCACCCTTGATAGCCTTGAACAGGAAGGACCAGGATTTCATGTGGTATGAGCAGTGCGAGGCAGACTTCAACTATCTGATGAAGAAGTTGGTTAGTGCCCTAGTGCTGAGGTTGCCATAGGAATGGGTAGCATATTTGGTGTTCTGTTATGCTTCAGGTCAAGGCCTCATATGTGTCTTGATGCAACAGAAAAGGGTGATCTCTTATGGGTCTATGCAGTTACATCCCCATGAGCGTAACTATGCCACCCATGATCTAGAGCTTGCGGCGGTTGTGTTCCCACTAATGTTGTGGCGACACTATCTCATTGGGGAGCGCTTCGTGGTCTTCACGGATCACAAAATCTTAAAGTACATCTTCTCCCTGCAGGACCTGAACTTACGGTAGTAAAGGTGGATGGATTTACTTCAAGACTATGACTTCGAGATTACCTACACCTCGGGAAAGGGGAATGTGGTGGTTGATTCCTTGAGTAGGAAGTCACAGAAGGATGAGGTTCGAGAGTCGGCAGATGCTTGGAAGGCAGTGGAGGAGTTGGTTGCCCTACACCTGGATGCAAGAATGTATGGCGGTTGAGGTTTCCTGTATCAGATGAAAGTACAATATTCTTTATTAAGGTAGGTAGGGGAGTCTTAATGGAAAGACTTAGAATGCGAAGGGGTGCGTGACCAGGTTAACCAAGGTGATACTCCGGAAGGGTGGATGGAGGACGGTCAAAACATGATTCTTTTCTAAAGAAAATCTATTTGTTCCAGAGGTGATGTGTGAGAGAGTTCTTGGTGACTTCCAAAACTCACCCCTAGCAGTGCACCTGAGAGTTTTTATGATATACCAGGGACTGAGGAGATGGTTTTGGTGGACCGGGGTAAAATGTGTAGTAGCAGAGTTCTTAGTAAAGTGCCTAGTTTGTCAGCAGGTGAAGGCTGAACACCGTGTCCCAGGAAGCATGTTGTAACATTTGGATGTTCCCGAGTAGAAGTGGAACAACATCTCGATGGATTTCATCACAGGCTACCCAAGGTTCAAGGAGACTACGAAGCCGTCTAGATAGTGGTGGATCATTTGACAAAATCAGCCCACTTTCTGGCGATCAAGTAGTCGGGCGTAGTGGGTGCCTTATCACAAAGGTATGTGGATGAGGTGGTGCATTTGCATGTAGTTCTGAGGTCCATAGTCTCAAATAGGGATGTGCGGTTTACCTAATGAGTCTGGAGGGGTTTGAAGCATGATTTTGGCACCCAGCTACGACTTACCACTTCCTTCCACCCCCAGACAGAACGACAGACAAAGCGCACCATCCAGATGTTGGAGGACATGATACAAGCATGTGTCCTGGCTTTTGGGGGATCATGGGTGAGACACATGCCTCTGGTAGAGTTTTCCTACAATAAAATCTACCACTCCACCATTGGTATGGCTCCATTGGACGCATTGTACGAAAGTCCATGTCGGTTACCCGTGTGCTGGACTGAGGTTGGGGGATACGGGTGTTCTTGGCCCAGAAGAAGTGTAGAGAATGATAGAGAAGGTTCAGCTTATATGAGATCGGATGAAGGCGGCTCAAGACCGGCAGAAATCGTATGGCGACGATAGGAGGAGACCCTTGGAGTTCAAGGTCGGGGACAAAGTGTTCTTGAAGGTCTCCCCTTGGCGTGGGATGCAGAGGTTCGACATGGGAAGTAAGATTTCTCCTAGGTTCATCAGACCCTTCAAAGTGTTGCAACGAGTCAGAGAAGTGGCCTATCAGCTAGCGTTACCACCGCTGCTACTGAGGATACATGACGTCTTCTATGTGTCCCAACTTCGTCGATATCTGCACGACGACTCACACGTCCTTTACAGGGGAGAGATAGACATCGAAGATGATGCAATGTTCGTAGAGTGACTAGTGATGATCGTGGATCGTATGGAGAAGGTGCTGCATGGACGAACCATTCCTCTGGTTCGTGTGTTGTCGAGGCATGGTGGGCTTGAGGAAAGTACCTGGGAATGGGAGATGCAAATGCGCGCCTAGTACCCAGAGCTGTTTTGAGTATTTCTATTGTTGTATTTGTTTGTGATGGAACACCTTACCTTGTTAACTAGGGAATGTGTGGTTTTCCTTTTTATGTGGATGTGTGTGAGTTATCCTGATATGTGGGGAGGGTAGGACCTAATCCCTAGTTAAGATGCATTAGCGTCGATCCGCCTAAACCCATGCGGGCGAGTCAGAGCTGCCCAAAGAGGATAGTATCTTAACATGGTGGAAGGTAAATCCTTCACCACATGACCGGACTATTTAATATTTTGTTTTATGGTGATTGTAATTGTTTGGTTTCACTCTTGAGAGGTATCTTCCAGGGCGGTTGTTCGGACCCCCACCCATTTGCTTTCTTCAGGACTGGTTTAAAATTCTCGAGGGAGAGAATGCTTTGGGAGGTATCTGATGTGATGACCCAAACCCTCAAGGTCCATCCCATTACCGAATTCTAGATCATAGGGGTGATGTCTCGGTGATAGGACTTTATGTCGGCATGCGGCCGATCAGGGAACCGATCGGGGTGAACCGATTGGGGTGACCGATCGGGGCGACTGTTCAGCGCGACCGATCGACATGACCGATCAACGCGACCGATCGGTGTCACCTAGTATTGTTGGGATTCTCTTCAACAGTTTTTCCTATATCGCCTCTTTTGGACTTTTTAAATTTTTCTCAAGTGGTTCAATGCCATTTAAAATCCCATAATTAATACCCAGGATATCTCAAGGAACCTCCTCAATGGAAAAGTAAGTAACAATTAATCCCATCGTGTGTAACCACCCAACCGCTTGGGGAACCACTATCTGAATTTAAAGCCATTCAAATCCCCATATCCCATAACAATGGGATCTTATCTATATATCGCATGGGAATTTTTTCTTTCTTCTTCTTCCTCTTAGCTGGAATCCTTTTCTTCTTAGTGCATTTGGAGTTCCCGACGTCCCTCCTCTACGAGTCGCGCTTTTCCCTTATTCATGGTGCGTGGAGAAGAACTTTTATCATTGATCAACCAAGTATGGATCATTTCCTTTACCTCTCCTTTCTATGTATCATGTTGGGTGGGTACACTTTTGTTTTTGTGGGGATTGATGAAACCAAACATAATGAAGATAATGAACATACTTCTAATGGATGAAGGGGGTGTGATCAATGTTTTTGTAGTACTAATTTTATGTTGTATATGTTGGGAACTGTGCGGGCCTTTGCTCACTGAAAATCATAGTTGTTGGTGGTCTCTCCTTGTGCACTAATAAACCCTTGCCTTTTGTGGTGACTAAATAACTGTAATGTTGAAATTGGTTAGTCACGTAAAATTTTATTGTTTAAATGGATTTTCAGTAAACATGAATCCTTATGTGACCACCCATGTTATCATACAGAAAGAAGAACCTAATGAATGATGTGCATGAAACTGGATGTTTTCCACTCTGTTTGGTGGTGGGTGTGTTGTTCTTCTTGGGGCTTGTTGGAAGATGTGAACGGAGATGGGATCCTCTATTGTGGCACGGTTGTTGGTGGTGAATCCAGAGCAATGTAGTTTCTCTACTATGACATGAACTCGGGAGGGATCCTCTATTGTTGAGAAATGGTTGGTTCCTGGTTTTGGGGACATGGGGTTGTGTCTCGGGGTTTTCATTGGTTCCAGTACTTTGAGGGATCTCACTTATCCCTTTGTTTCTGTGACATTACAAGAGAACTGGGTGTGAATGCTTAAATTGATGTTTGGCTGTTTCTCTTTTCCTGTATTGGGGTTATTCCTGTTAGTTGCCCGGTAGTGCAGAATTCACCTAAATGGGATCACTTGAACATGAAAATAACAATGGTTGAATGTGGGAATTAGTTTGGGGATGAGCTGTGACTTGGCCATGAGTGTCATGGCTTCTTTTATGAATGAATATTAACAAGGGTGTTGTGATTATGGTTTGGAACCCCTAGGTTGGTATGAGTGTTTGTTACCTATACATATATTTGTTGCTTTTATGTTTCTTATTGACACCCCACCCATGTTGAGCACTTTAGTGATGAACAACCCCATTTCATGGGGGAGGTTGTTTTTCCCATCACTCCTATGAGTGGAGAGTTATTAGCCCCTTTTTTTCTCCCTTTCCAGAATAGCCCATTACTTTTCGGGCAGGCTGTGATGGCCCAAAGTCCTTTATTATCCCAAGAATCTTTGGGCATGGTAGTTGTGGTGGTTAGCCCAGGTGTTTTTAGGCAGGTTGTTTCCCAAGTGTCTTTAGGATGAGGCCCAGCTGTCTTCAGGCGTGGTAGTAGTTATTTTGACCCAGGTGTTTGCGTGTGTGGTTACGTATTGTGGTTGTGGCCCAGGTGTCTGCGGGTGAGGTTTGGTAGTGGGATTGCGGTGGGGTTATAGCCTAGGTGTGTGCAGGCGGGGTTTTGCAGTGGGACTGTGATGAGAATGGTGGGATTGGTTCGATGCGTAGGATGTCTTCAATAACTAGTGGGAAAGTGGTGTGGGATACCCAAATATCAATGTTTTATTACTATACTTTACTTACCTTGCGTTATTTGGGGAGTGTGCCTTGGCGAGGCTTGGGTGTCTAGTTTCCCTTACAAGGTGTTTTGGTTTTTTTCCATAAGGCATTAGAATGCCTCTCCACTTGTGCACGAGAGTCTTTGGTTTTCCCTTCTGAGAGTACTTGTATGCTCACCATCAGTGTAACATCCCAAGTAAGTAATGAATAATAGATATTTTTATCTATGTCTATTAATGATTAAGATAGTGTTTTAGAGGCTTAAAATGAAAATAAATACAATCTTATGCATGGAATACACTATTATTCTTAAAAGATTGTTATACTGCCTTTTGATGGAAAACCCTTTTTAAATCTATCTTTTGAAAAAAATTTAAGCTATGTTTGTCAAAATAAACTTATTATTTATTATTGGGACATCAAAATTTACTTTGTGTGAATTTTTGGTATTTTTCCGATTAAGTTCATTTTTAATTAATAGTGAAAAATGATGTATTTTAATTCAAAACCACTTTTTAATATAATTTATTTATATGATTAGATTATCATTGAATTGGTTTTGAAGTGAAATTAGAATATATTTTTACCATTTTATCCAATGGTGGTCATTGGAATCAATTTCACTTTGAAATTGGACTTAAACTAGTGTCAATCTTTTCATACTTATTGTTTCATAAAAACACGCTATTTTCATGACAGCGGTAATTAGTTATTAAATTAATTAATTCAACTTACATGTTTTAAATTTTGTAAAATAGACATCATTTTTGAATTTGAAATATCAAATATAGATTAGGGTGATGTTTTGTTATCTTTCTGAAAAACTTCAATTTTTGATGAATTGTGAAACCACTAAGTGGTGGTTAAAGAAACTGATTTTTTGTTTAAATGAAACTTTGCCACTTCTGTGATTTGATTTTAAAAAATCTGACATACATGGTTGTCATTAAGAAGTAAAATGTGGTTCAATGATATTAAAATAATTTTATGGTGAATAGTAACTTTTAAGTTCTTAATCGCGATTAGTGGTAATTTGTGTAGTTTATGGAAAAAATAATGTTTTAATAATATGAGATGAGATTGGCACATATACTACCCTCATTGGATGTGTCATGGATGACCACGAAAATCCATGGGTAAACTTGGGGACCCCATGGAGCCACATTGCTTGGGAAATGACATAAATAACTTTTTATTTAATGTTAAAGTAAAAAATGACACAAACAAGAAATTGTTTACTAAAAAAATTTTTAAATGGGGTTATACAAGTCAGATTTTTGATTATAAATAGTAATTGGAAAGCTAATAATATTACCTACATTATAGTATTTTTTTATAATTTTTAGACTTTAAATAAATTAAATTATTTATGACATCATGATGATACATCAATTACCTCATTAATAAAGGAATTAAATAAAATGAAATGATAATGTAAAATCTATAAACTACACATGTTCAAAACCTATTTGATGGGTGGATTTAGAACCCTTATCACCATACCCTCGAATTATATCAATGTGGGTCCTTTTGAATCCGAAAATCATTTTAAAATAAAGTAACATTTCTTTAATTTCCAAGAGTGCCCCTCCTCTCCTCTTATAAAAGGCCCCCACCTCAGCCTCCTTACCCAAACTCCCAAAGCCTTTGTCTCGGCCAACCCCTGCCCATTTTGTCTCTCCACATCCCTATATTACTCCTTTAAGCCTCACTTTGGGCAGAAGTCTTCCCAAGGAAGCCTTTGATCTCAAACCAAAGGGAGTTACCTGATTTTAAGGTAATGTCTTCACTTGAGTCATTTTGTTTTATTTTGCTTCTCCAATCCCCTAAACTCTTTTTGTTCATTTCTTTTGTAACAAATACAATATCTTCAATATACTAGGATGTTGTTATAATATGGATTCGATCTACACTTACAAACACCTACATCTAATGGTTAAAGGACATACTGTATCCGTGGGTGGTGAATTTATGCCTCCTGAAACGATGATTGTTCAACATTCTTTTAACACCGTCAAAGGTGGCCATTAAGATTTCACTATATTTATATATGATATATAATATGTTTATGTTTTCCTTAAGCTTCTGTATTTTTCATTTTGGGTATACCTTTATGGTTTCCATTATGGGTAAACGTGATATCTTCATTTAAGGAAGTGCGCACTACCGGCCCCTCAAAGTGATTTGATTCGTTAAATACCATATGTGGGACGTATAAAGGATGGAACAATGATATTATATATTATATTATACTGTAATTATAATATACCTTTATATCATTATGATTCCATTATATAAAATACGAAATAGAAATGAAAGTAGCGTTCATGCGTACGTACGGCTTACCGTCTCCATTAACGGTGCATTTCATTTCTTACCTCTAAATGATTATGTAATATTATTAAATGAATGCTTGTAAAGGATATATATGACATATATGTTATCTACATCATGAATACCATTCTGGATATAATGGATATAAGAACAACTTGTAATTATAAAGGGCTTATTTTTTACTCAAGTACCAATGATCGTTAAAACGACCGTTATTAACTTAAATAATTACATAGTTTTCATGGCATGGCAATAAGTGATATAAAAGGAATAATGAACTTGAAAAAGGTTCTTAAACAAGTAGAAATTAACTCATGTTTATTATTTAGGAGATTAAAGAACGACTGAGCCAAGTCGGACCCGATGTATGGGACTTCGTCTCAATCTCCTTTCATTGAGGCATATTTTGTTTTATACACAAACTTCTTTTATACGGTGTATAAACCCCTTTGAATTTTACGTTTATTCAAAATGAATCTTTTTTATATGAAGCGTTTACTAAACGACAAAAGGGAATGTTTTTTTCATACGTATGCGGCGACAACGACTTCTCCGCCGCCGTGACCATTATTTGAGTTTCGGCTTCCTCTACAAGCGATACCTTTTTTTAAAAAGAAAAAGAAATACCATGTTTTACTTTTCTTTTATTTTGGTATTGAAAATTGTTTTCATAATGTTTTTATATCAATGTGTTGTATTGATATCTTGTGATTGAAAGGTGGAAATGTTATGTTTCCTTTATGCATGTTTTATGTGATACGATTATGTTGAGGTTCTTGGGAATTATTATGAAAACGGGTGGTTCCGTGATAGACTACGGGTGGGTGAGCCCGATATAGCTCTCCAATGCATTGGGTAACACGAAGGAGTGAAACGTTAAGGTTTCTCCAAAGAGATTTAGGGAATATACTGTGATGGGTATTCCAAACGTAAACAAGAGGGTTACTCCCTACGTAAGAAAGTTATGAATGCCTCAAGTTACCTTTATGTCTTATGATTTCTATGATTTATTCATGATTTGATGAGGTATGTTAAAGTGCTTATGTTTTATGGGTAAAGTATGATTTCATTCTTATGTATATATGTACCCATGTTTTCTTTTCCATATTTTTATATCCCTTACTGAGCTTTTTATGCTCATCCCAAGTTTTTTTGAAATGTTTTTCACAGGTCAAGGGAAAGGTACATGATATGATGATAGTGTCAAGGAAGTTTCAAGAAAGAATCCATGTTTTATTTTAAATATGTTTCCATTGATGGGAAAGAAGAATACTATATTTATGTAACCACTTTGTTTATATGTGGAATGTAATGAAAGTTTTATGATCTAATTCTCTAAAACTCTAAACCCAAAAAGATCCTCAATGTGTAATCTTGTAATAACTCAAGATTAAGTATGGTTTAAGGCTGGGGCCTTATAGTTGGTATCAGAGGTCGGTTTATATAACTTTAAGAGTTAGAATTATATTAAATGAACATCCAAAAATCATTTTTTATGGTCAAATTGATGTGATATAGTATTTGATGATTACCATGTTGCTTCATCTAAGACATGTTTGTTCATAATGGTTTTCCACAGAGGAAACAGGGAAGCAGTGCTAGGAAGGCATAAAAGAGGAAATAACCTTCCGAATCAGCATCCTGAGATGGTCGGAATTGTAACTGAACAGTTTGTTGCAGTAATGGCGCAGTTGAGTCAAGCGATAAATGGTGGTGGTATCCATGCACAAGATCAGCCAGATCAACTGCAAAGGAACATGTCAGTGGTGGAACATTTCATGAGGCAAAATCCCCCATCATTCAGAGGATCATCTGACCCTGTGTTAGCTGAAGGGTGGATTAAAGCACTGGAGAATATTTTCGATGTCATGGGGTGTTCAGAAAATCAAAAGGTTAGTCTTTATATTTACCGTTTGGAGGGTGAGGCAGATTAGTGGTGGTCTATGGTTAAAAATATCAGGGACGCCGATGAGATTGATGCTCTTGACTGGGATGAATTCAAAGGTATGTTTCTTGAGAAGTATTTCCCTAAGGCTGTTCGACTTAGGATGGAAAAGCAATTCTTGGAATTGAGGCAAGAGGAAGACTCAGTGGCTACCAATGAAGAAAGGTTCACTCGATTGGCAAGGTATGCTCCAAATTTTAGCAAAGACCTTGATAGTAAAATCAATCGTTTTTACTCAAGATTAAAGCCAAAATATCGAAGGGCATTAGCTTCTCATGAGTTTAAAAGTTATGAAAAGCTTGTTCGATGTGCTGAGAAGGTGGAAATGGAGTTTTCTGATTAACAAGTGTTCTATAACAACCAACAGAAGAAGAGAGAAAGGTGGAAGGAGAAAGGTAAGAATTCTTCAAAAAAGTCTGATGGTAATAAAACTAAGTTTCCAGTTTGGGATAAATGTGGCAAAAGGCATGATGGGGAATGTCTTATAAATTCTGGAAAGTGCTACCGATGTGGTAAGATGGGACATAAGGCTCGTGATTTCACTAAAAAGGATCAAGGTGAAGGAAAGACCAAATTTGATTTACAGTTAGTGAAATGTTATAAGTGAAATGAGATGGGTCACTATGCAAATGAGTGTCCGACAAAGAGCTTGAGTGATGGGAAGAAGTTAGACTACAAGAAAAAAGGGGTGTTGAAATCCTTTGCAACTACTTCAGTAGATTTCGGGCCATCAAATGAAGTTGTATCAGGTACTTTGTTTGTTTTTTCAGATTATGCGAGTGTGTTGTTTGATTCGGGGTCTACACATTCTTTCATCTCAGAAAAAGTTTGTAGTAAAATGTGAATACCATCTCTAGAAATGACTCCTGAACTTGTGGTAAAAACACCTGGGGGAAATGTTGAGGAAAAAAGAATTTATAAGAATCTTCCTATCCTTATCTATGGAAAAAACCTACTTGAAAACCTTATTATTCTACCTCTATTAGAGTTTGATGTCATACAGGGTATGGATTGACTCTCTATTTACCATGCTAAGATTGAATGTAGAGCTAAAGAAGTTTCTTTTTAGAAAGACTTTCAATTTGTGTACAAGAATGAACCGTAACTGTTGATAACTTATCAAGAGGCCGAGAAACTTGTAAAAGATGGAAATTCATGTTACCTTGCACACATCGTTGAAAATAATGGAACTATTCAGATTAATGATGTTCCAGTGGTAAATGAGTATCCTGATGTTTTTCCTGATGAGTTGCCTGCAATAATACCAGATCGGGAAGTTGAATTTACTGTTGACTTAGTTCATGATGCTAAGCCAATTTCAAACCCCCCTTATCGAATGGCTCAAATTGAACTTTTATAGTTGAAGGAGCAATTGCAAGATTTATTAGAGGAAGGTTTCATTCGACCTAGCATATCACCATGGGGTGCTCCTATATTATTTGTTAAAAAGAAAGATGGTTCTATGAGACTTTTCATTGATTATAGATCCTTGAATAATATCACTGTTAAGAACAAATATCCTTTGCCTCATGTCAATGATTTGTTTGATCAGCTCCAGGGAGCTCAGTTTTTTTCAAGGATTAACCTGACATCGGGGTACCATCAGCTGAATGTAAAGGAAGAAGATGTTCCGAAGACCACGTTCCATACAAGATATGGCCATTATGAATTTGTAGTAATGCCTTTTGGGCTAACCAAGGCACCTACTGTATTCATGGACATAATGAATAGAATTTTCCATGAGTTCATGGATATGTTTGTGGTGGTTTTCATTGATGATGTTTTGGTGTTTTATAAATGTAAAGAGGAGCATGAAATACATTTAAGGGTTATCTTGAAAACCTTAAAAGAAAAGAAATTGTATGGAAAATTCAGCAAGTGTGAGTTTTGGTTGCAACAAATTTCTTTCCTTGGTCACATTGTTTCTAAAGATGGGATAACTGTCAATCCTTCGAAATCAAAATGTGTGGAAGACTGGCCAAGACCCACAAATGTACCTGAGATTCGTAGCTTCCTTGGTTTGGAAGGCTATTACCGAAGGTTTGTTAGAAATTTTTCACGGTTATCTAGTCCAATTACTAAGCTATCTTGGAAGGGTGTTAAGTTTATCTGGACAAACGAATTTGATGATTATTTTTAGGAATTGAAACAAAGATTGGTGAATGCTCCAGTTTTGGCACTACCTTCCAGGAATGGTGAGTTTGTTATCTATAGTGATGCTTCATTGAAAGGAGTTGGTTGCATCCTAATGCAGAATGATTAGGTAAATGCTTATGCTTCACGACAGTTGAAAACTCATGAGGTAAATTACCCTACACATGATTTGAAATTAGCTGTTGTGGTTTTCGCTTTAAAAAATTGGAGACATCATTTGTATGGAGTAACGTGTGAAATATATACTAATCACAAAAGTTTAAAGTATATATTCACTCAGAAAGAGTTAAAAATGAGGCAGAGGAGATGGCCGGAATTAATCAAGCATTATGATTGTACAATTCATTACCATCCAAGAAAAGCGAATAAAGTGGCTGAAGCTTTGAGTCAAAAAATTAATGCTTCATTAACAATGTTGCGTTTGGAACGTGATCCTTTGGTTAAGGATTGGATGAAATTTTTCATAGAAGTTTTTGGCACAGGATGTTCTTCTGTTTTGTTTCAGGTATCAGTGAGATCATCTCTATCAGATAGAATCAAGCAAGTATAGAAGCAAGATAGTGAGTTGCAGAAAAAGGTAGATCTAGTTCAGAAAGGTAAGTTGAATGAATTCAACATTGATAATGATTGTGTTTTGAGATTTGGGAAGAGATTGTGTGTGCCTTGTGTTTCACAGTTGAAGAGAGAGTTGTTATGTGAAGCTCATAGTTCTCTGTTTTCAGTTCATCCTGGCAGTACTACGATGTACAGAGATTCGCGGGAGTAATACGGTGGGATGGAATAAAAAGAGATATTGCTGATTTTACTGTGAAGTGTTTGACATGTCAACAGGTTAAAGCAGAGTGGAAGTTACCGAAAGGGGTGCTTCATACATTATCAGTGCCAGAATGGAAATGGGAGAATATATCCATTGATTTTGATGTGGGATTACCGAAAAAATCTCGAGGTAATAATGTAATTTGGGTTATTATACATCGCTTCACTAAATCTTCTCACTTCCATGGTATACGAGATACTTTTTCCCTAGATCAACTTTCCCGTTTGTATCTTTAAGAGATAGTTAGGATACATGGAGTTCCTCTCTCCATTGCATCTGACCGTGATCTCAGGATTACTTCTACCATTTGGAAAGGCCTTCAGATGTCGTTGGGTACTGAATTAAATTTCAGTACAGCTTTTCATCTTCCATCAGATGGATAGTCAGAATGAACAATTCAGACCTTGGAGGATATGCTATGATCTTGTTCGATGGATTATCAGGGAAGTTGGGACCAACATCTTTCTTTGGTAGAATTTTCATATAATAACAGTTTTCATTCTAGTATACAGATGACACCATTTCAGGCATTATATGGGAAGCGGTGTCGAACTCCATCTTTCTGAGATGAAGTGGGTGAAATGAAGTTGATGGGACCAGAATTGGTAGAAGAGTTGGCAGAAAAAGTTCAGCTGATATAGAAACACATGAGAACAGCTCAGAGTAGGCAGAAGAGTTATGCAGACAATAGGAGGAAGGATCTCTCTTTTGAGGTAGGTGATCATGTTTTTCTCAAAGTATCACCATGGAAAAGTGTGATGTGATATGGTAAGAAAGGAAAGCTGAGTCCAAGGTTCATTGGACCATATGAAATTTTGGATAGAGTTGGATCAGTTGCATACAGAGTGGCTTTACCTCCGAGTTTATCTCAGGTACACAATGTTTTTCATGTTTCGATGCTGAGAAAGTACATGCCAGATCCATCTCATGTTTTGAGTCCAGAGGTAGTTCAATTGGAAGAGAACCTATCTTATGAGGAACAACCGATCCAGATTCTTTACCACAGGGAGCAAGTGTTACGGAATAATGTGATTAATCAGGTAAAGTATTTGTGAAAAAACCACATGATGGAAGAGGCAACTTGGGAATCTTAAAATGCAATGAGGGATAAGTACCCCCATTTATTCGATAAGTAAATAAATTGCGGGGACGCAATTTTCTAAAGGGAAAGGATGTAACATCCCATGTAAGTAATGAATAATATATAATTTTATCTATGTCTATTAATTATTATGATAGTGTTTTAGAGGCTTAAAATGAAAATAAATACAATCTTATGCATGGAATACACTAATATACTTAAAAGTTTGTTTTACTGCCTTTTGATGGAAAACCCTTTTTAAATATATCTTTTGACAATTTTATAAGCTATGTTTGTCAAAATAAACTTATTATTTATGATTGGGACATCAAAATTTACTTTGTGTGAATATTTGGTATTTTTCCGATAAAGTTCATTTTTAATGAATAGTGAAAAATGTTGTATTTTAATTCAAAACCTATTTTTAATCTAATTTATTTATATGATTAGATTATCTTTTGAATTGGTTTTGAAGTGAAATTAGAATATATTTTTACCATTTTATCCAATGGTGGTCAATGGAATCAATTTCACTTTGAAATTGGACTTAAACTAGTGTCAATCTTTTGATACTTATTGTTTCATAAAAAGACACTATTTGTCATGACAGTGGGAATTAGTTATTAAATTAATTAATGAAACTTACATGTTTTGAATTTTTTAAAATAGACATAATTTTTGAATTCGGAATATAAAATATAGCTTAGGGTGAAGTTTTGGTATCTTTTTGAAAAACTTCAATTTTTTATGAATAGTGAAACCACTAAGTGGTAGTTAAAGAAACTGATTTTTCATTTAAATGAAACTTTTCCATTTCTGTAATTTTATTTTCATAAATCCAACATACATGGTTTTCATTAAGAAGTAAAATGTGGTTCAATGAGATTAAAATAATTTTTTGGGGAATAGTAACTTTTAAGTTCTTAATCGCAATTAGTGGTAATTAGTGTAGTTTAAGGTAAAAATAATGTTTTAATAATATGAGATGAGTTTGAAACATTTATTACCCTCATTTTATTTTTCATGGCAGACCAAGAAAATCCATTGGTCAACTTGGGGACCCAATGGAGCCACTTTGGTTGGGAAATGACACAAATAACATTTTATTTAATGCTAAAGTAAAAATGACACAAAAAAGAGATATTTTTCTAAAAAAAAATTTACATGGGGTTATACAAGTCAGATTTTTGCTTATAAATAGTAATTGGAAAGATAAAAAGATTTCCAACATCATAGTTTTTTTTTTAAAATTTTTTAGACTTTAAATAAATTAAATTATTTATGACATCATGATGATGTAGCGATTACCTCATTGATAAAGGATTTAAATAATATGAAATGATAATGTAAAATCTATGAACTACACATGTCCAAAACCTATTTGATGGTTGGATTTCGAACCCTTATCACCTTACCCTCGAATTATATCAATTTGGGATCTTTTGAATCTGAAATGCATTTTAAAATAAAGTAACATTTCTTTAATTTCCAAGAGTGCCCCTCCTCTCCTCTTATAAAAGGCCCCCACCTCTACCTCCTTACCCACACTCCCAAAGCCTTTGGCTCGGCCAACCCCTACCCATTTTGTCTCTCCACATCCCTCTATTACTCCTTGAACCCTAAATTTGGGCAGAAGTCTTCCCAAGGAAGCCTTTGAGTTCAAACCAAAGAGAGTTACCCGATTTTAAGGTAATGTCTTCACTTGAGTCCTTTTGTTTTATTTTGCTTCTCCAACCCCCTAAACTCTTTTTATTCATTTATTTTGTAACAACTACAGTATCTTAAATATAATAGGATGTTTTTATAAGAATTATTCTAGCTACAATTACACACACCTACATCTAATGGTTAACGGACATACTGTTTCTGTGGATGGTGAATTTATGCCTCCCGAAACGATGATTGTTCAAAATTCTTTTAACACCTTCAAAGGTGGCCATTAAGATGTAACTATTTTTATATATGATATATAATATGTTTATGTTTTCCTTAAGATTCTGTATTTTTCATTTTGGGCATACCTTTATGGTTTCCATTATGGGTTAACGCGATATCTTCATTTAAGGAAGTGCGGACTACCAACCCCTCAAAGTGATTTGATTCGTTAAATACCGTATGTGGGACGTATAAAGGATGGAACTACGATATTATATATGATATTATACTGGAATTATAATATCACTTTATATCATTATGATTCCATTCTATAAAATATGAAATAGAAATGAAAGTAGCGTTCATGCGTACGTACGGCTTACCGTCTCCATGAACGGTGCATTTCATTTCTTACCTCTAAATGATTATGTAATATTATTAAATGCATGCTTGTACTGGATATATATGAAATATATGATATCTACATCATGAATACCATTCTTTATATAATGGATACATGAACAACTTGTAATTATAAAGGGCATATTTTTAACTCAAGTACCAATGATCGTTAAAACGACCGTTATTAACTTAAATAATTACATAGTGTTCATGACATGGAAATAAGTGATATAAAAGGAATAATGAACTTGAAAATGGTTCTTAAACAAGTAGAAATTAACTCAAGTTTATTATTCCTGAGATTAAAGAACGGCCGAGTCAAGTCGGACCCGAGGTATGGGACTTCGTCTCAATCTCCTTTCATTGAGGCATACTTTGTTTTATACACAGCCTTCTTTTATACGGTGTATAAACCCCTTTGAATTTTACGTTTATTCAAAAGGAATCTGTTTTATACGAAGCGTTTTCTAAACGACAAAAGGGAATGATTTTGTCATACGTATGCGGTGACAATGACTTCTCCACCGCTGTGACCATTATTTGAGTTTCGGCTTCCTCTACAAGCCATACCATTTTTTTAAAAGAAAAATAAATACCATGTTTTACTTTACTTTTATTTTGGTATTTAAAATTGTTTTCATAATGTTTTTATATCAATGTGTTTTATTGATATCATGTGATTGAAAGGTGGAAATGTTATGTTTCCTTTATGCATGTTTTATGCGATACGATTATGTTGAGGTTCTTGGGCATTATTATGAAGAAGGGTGGTTCTGTGATAGACTAAGTGCGGGTGAGCCCGATATAGCTCTCCAATGCATTGGGTAACGTGAAGGAGTGAAACGTTAAGGTTTTTCCGAAGAGATTTAGGGAATATACTATGATGGGTATTCCAAACGTAACCAAGAGGGTTACTCCCTACGTAAGAAAGTTATGAATGTCTCAAGTTACTTTTATGTCTTATGATTTCTATAATTTATTCATGATTTGATGAGGTATGTTAATGTGCTTATGTTTTATGGGTAAAGTATGATTTCATTCTTATGTATATATGTACCCATGTTTCCTTTCCATATTTTTATATCCCTTTCTGAGCTTTTTATGCTCATCCCATGTTTTTTTGATATTTCTTTCACATGTCAAGGAGGTACATGATATGATGATAGTGTCAAGGATGTGTCAAGAAAGAATCCATGTTTTATTTTAAATATTTTTCCATTGATGGGAACGAAGAATACTATCTTTATGTAACCACTTTGTTTATATGTAGAATATAATGCACGTTTTATGATCTAATTCTCTAAAACTATAAACCTGAAAAGATCCTCAATGTGTAATCATGTAATAACTCAAGATTAAGTAAGGTTTAAGGTTGGGGCCTTATAATACGTATATAAAACTGCTTTCAGGTTTCCAGGAGGATTTCAAGAATCATACAGAGTTGTACTTGCTCGGACCTCGGGGCAATTTATGTTGTCATTTTCCTTTTTCTTGGTGCATTACCTTTGGAGTTTTGTGGCTTGTATCATTTACTATTGAACATTCATATGGGAATGAGTTATTTTTGGCTTTACGTTTACTTTCAGCTTTGGTATTGTTGGGGTTTCTATCTTATCTCTCGATCCTATAAAAAATGGCAATGCCTTCAATTTTGTGTGTGATTATAAACCCTTGGTCCAGGTGGCCACTCCGGGACCTATTGAAGGTGGGTATCAGGGGTCATTATCTATCCTTCATCTAAAAGAAGGATGGGCCTGGAAATCTGCTATCCCTTCCCTCCATTTAGTGAAGGCGGGTCGTGAAGAAAAGAATCTTCAATTAATTAAATCACCATTCAGAGTGGGATTGACCATTATTTTTTCCTTTTGATACCACATATCTTAATCAATAATCCCACAATTATTATAGATGTAATGAAAATGTTCTTCCATGACTGTCCTGATTATATATTGTGGTCTTTTTGTAAGAAATTTGTTTTTACACTTTATCTGAGGAGTATCATGTGTGTCATCATATGGAAGATATTGATTTTTTTATATATCACTCTATTATGAAAAACCATTGAAATGTGATTTTTAGATTCATGAATTAATTTTAATTAAATAAGTGTTGTTAGAACATGGTATTTCATTTGTCACTCAAAAATATAAATTTGTTATCTCATGGGAATATCCATGGAATGTTTTTTAGATTTAGAGAATATAGGGTTTAGAAATATATTATCTCCCTTTTTAATTGACTTTAGAAAGTTTACATATCCGATGAAATACCATACTCAGAAGGGGGTAATGTTTTTTGGGGTGAAAATATTCAAATATATTTTGTTGAGATGAAATTTATATTGAATTTTTAACCAATTTTGACTCTTCCCAATTCCCGTCAAGGTTATGTGGTCTTCTCTGACACATCGAGGGAAAGATTGTGTTATCTTATTATGTAGGTTTATCTTGATGTTGCTTATGGATCATGGAAGCTTAGGCCACATGGAAATAATTACCCAACTCATGACCTTGAGCTATTAGTTGTGTTGTAAGAAAAAGAGAGTTTGGGGCATTATCACATTAGATAAAGGCTTACCGTCTATTTCAACAAAATAATGAGTTATAAATTATTTAAAAAAAATCATCTCCTCAAGATTTGTTGGGTTAAGTGCCTATAATATTGTTATTTCTACATCACCTATACCTCAGAAAAATAGAATGTTTCCACGGATGTATTTAGATGGAATCTTATGGCATAGGTTGTGAATGAATAATACAATGAGTTTAACATAATGGATCTTTTTTCATAGTATTATATTGGGGTCTATGAATAAGTGGATCATGTTTCCCTAACTAGTTTTTAGTTAAAAACCGTAACACCTTGATATTTTATTAAATAATAATTTTTAAATTATTTAATTTTTCAATATCTAGTCTTTCACGCAACATTGAGTTTAAAAAAATCACAAGACACTTTTATTTAAAAAGACTATTATATAATAAATTATTAATTGGTCTGAAATAAATTTGTATAACTAATTAATGCAATAAAAATAATGGTCCAATAAATTATTAATGTATTGGTAAGTGATTTCAAAATTATTACAATTTTTTTTTGTAAAATGCCTTTATTCTTCAGAAAAACATTTATGAAAGTAAATTTTTAGTTTTATTTATTATTGTAGAAGATACAGAAAATTGATTTGGAAAAAATATATCTTCTAATAATTTATCATGACCAAATTATCTTTAATTATTCTTCTGAAAATACTTGATTATTTTGAGAATAGTGAAAATGCTGAATTATAATGTAAATTTAAATTTTATTTTATGTATTTATAACATTATTTATTTTATTAGTTATTTTTTAAATTTTATAAATTAATTTTATTTCTAAATAATTCATTCATTGTATTAAATGGCATTTTACACATTATTATGTTATAAAAGGATTTTTAATTTTAAAAAATAATTTTTCTTAAAAACTGTTTACTATGAAATTTTACAAGATTTATGTAAAATTAAATTTTTTAGCTTCTATGTTTATAATTTTAAAAAATGGATTCCAAATTTGGATTGATAATGTAATTTTTTTACATGTATCCCTTTTATTATTGGACAATAAGAATTTTTTCCTTTTTAAATTTTATTACAATGGTAAAAGGTAATTTTGGTAATTTTGGTTTAAAATAAAATATTAAAGACTATAAAATGACTCTAAAATAGTATATTAATTTATAGGATGACGAAAAATTATCCCTTAACACATAATTTGCGAAATTTTGTTTTTTAATGGACAATTGCCCATGAAAATTAATTATTTAATATTTAAATTAAATAACGTCACAAAATGTCTTTTTTGTAATTAATATCTCTTATGTGTCCTCATGGGGAAAATGCTAGGTTATAAATGAATATAATTTACAATTGTTATATTAAGAAAAAATAATTAATTATAATTTTTTTTTACTTTTTGGGTCACTTAAAAAAAATTATTGTATTTATATTATTTTTTAAGAAGTATTTGAATATGTAACGTTCCTATATTAGATACTATATCATTATTATCTATGGTTAAACCAAATATATATATGACTATACATATTATTATAAAATTTAGTTGATTTATATTCATCATGATATTTTATTTTTAATTTTTAATTAAAAATTATGTATATTAAATAATTACACAACACTAAAGTGGTAATTATTTTATTAATGGAAATATCAAATAAATGTCACTAAATGTATTAAAATATTTATAATATTAGATATTTTTAATTGATGAACAAATTTTATAGATTAACTTCACCTCATAAAATATAATTAAGTATTTCGTTCAAACTTATACTGTTATTCCCATATTTTTTAAATATATATGTATTGAATAACATCAAAATTGACACTAATGATATAATATTCAAATTATATTTTATTAAATTATATAAAAAATTAAAAAATAATAAAAATAATAATATGGTATAAAATGATATAAATTTTTCATTTATAATTTAATTAACATTAGATAATTAAAATTTACAACCTTTTATAGTTCATAATGTAGACAACTTTTCTAATATTAAAATTGGATAATAAATAATAAATCAATATAATAACAGTTACAATAATTAAACACCATTCAAAAATATATATTTTGATGAGATTAAAAAGTTATCTCATCCAATATTTTATTACATGGAACTTTTAAGGTATTTGAATTGATATTTAATTTTTAACAAATTATTATATTTATAAAATTATAAAATTTCTACTAAATTAAATTATAAAAGGAACATCCACCTTCACTTCATAACATCTCATTTAACCTTTTCACTTCACCATAACCGACCTATTCGTATTTTAAATATACATAAACAAATTATAGAGGTTTTGGGCTTATCAATTTACCAACCGTAGTGTCCCAAAAGGGGATATCTAAAAGAAGTTCTCTAAATAAGTGGTAATTGTCTTTACCGACTCTTTCATGATTATTTTTTTAATAATTACAAATTTAGTGTGGATTCCATTTTTAATTAGTAAATAGACAATTATCTACATGCGGATATTTTATTTTGATTATTTGATATCCATGTTCCTCTTTTTATCCATCTTACGAAAAACAAAATCATTGTGTGTGCGTATGTATGACTTACTATATCGACAGCATGGTGTAATATGTTTTTCATCACCACTTTAATTGGAGGGATATAATGATGTAAAAAATAAATATATATAATAATTATTACATGATATTTATTCTAGAAAAAAAATATTATCCACTTTCTTATACTTTTACTATTAATGGAATGATGCGTCACTCATGTGTACATATGACCTACCATATCCACAACATGATCGACTCATTTACCATATCCATTATTCATAAATGATAATGAAAATTTATAAAATAAAAAAAAATATGATATATATTAAATTAATATCATTCGTGAAATTATGGAACTATATACAATTTATAGGAATAAGGACTTTCATGTAAAAACATGAAAAAGAAAATAAAGTAGTTAAAACTCAGAAGAAGTGTAATAATATAATATTATTAAAAAGTGGGTGATGATATGATCATATATGTTATCATGAATATGAATATGGTTCCAGAATAATTTAAAGCCCTTACATAATATATTTTTCATGTGTTTTCGGTATGTAAGTAGGAAAACATGCCTATGTTAAAGGTTACATTAACAATATCATTAATATCTAGGTTTGTATATATATATGTATCTCCAAGAAACCATTTATCTTAAATTTATATGTTTATTTGAAATGTTTTCTAATTTTTTATATTATTATTTAAAATTTAGTGTTATTTTTACCTACATAGGAATTTTTATGAAACAGTTCGTAAGGAATATTTTTTTAATTTTCATAATGAGGTACTTTTTGACTTCTCCGTAAAAATTATGAGATGAGTGTCATTTAATTTATATGACAGAATTATATTTTGAATCATTCATGATGCGTTAATAACCTGAATCATCCCTTAAAATATTACAATATTATTTTTAATGAATTTTTTTCTTTTAAAATTTCTTTTTATTTTTGGAAAAGTAAACATTTTCAAAGGACAAAGGATATATTATTCATGAATTATATACATGTGATATCTAACAATTAATTTCCATTTATTATAACATTATGTTTGGTTTATAATTATTTATTGATGGAATTTTTCATGGCTACGATCCCTATAATTTCTATTTTTGGTTTATGTTTATGATGGATTGATATTATGATGGATTGATATTTAACAAACCTATTTTATTAAATGGGTTAGGTTATGATGGAATAATGTTGATGAATACCATTTATTTTTATGGGTTCTCATATGATGAATGATTTATTTAATTGTGGAACACATGTATATGGATTTAATTATTTGAAGAGTGATACCTATAACTCCCTCTAATGAATTTTGAATATATTTATAATTCATGAGATAGATAAGATTTTAATAGTTAGTGAACTCGGTTTAGTAATACATGATTGAATAGAGGAGTGAACTCGGTAAGGATATGGTCTCTGTCTGTTATTATGGTCTTGGATGTGAGTCTTGACAAATATGAAATTATTTTCTCATCATATCCACATGCCAAAATTTCAGGCACTATATGATACTCTCATGGAATTTTTTATTTTGATCATTATGAACTTTTATGAATTATTCCATGAGAGGATATAACGCTCATTCATATGAATGGTATAACTTTAAAAAGTTATTTTCTTGATCAGATTATCATATGTTTATGTTGGCTCCCATGATTACCCTTACTGAGAATACGATATCACCATTTTAATGTATTTGTTTTTACTAGGATATAATGAAATATATTAAGTAATATTAGTCAAAATTATTTCTACTTATAAAGGAATAAGTGTGATGTAATTTATATATTTTATGAATGAGTTGTTTATTTTTTCCAATTTTTGAAGACACTATAACAGTACAATTCTAGGACAGTTTTGTTTTTATGTTATATTTTATAAGTGATATTCTTGGAATGTATAGTTTTCCCACTATGATTAGTGATTCCCAATTTCATATTTTTTGGATTTAGTCAATGTGTGGAACCTGAATGATCCATGTTAATACTGAATGATATGGGAAATGCAATGATTTTACTCCAGAGGAACCAATTGTTATTAGAGATAAAATTTATTTTTAATATTCTCACAATATATTATCAAGATATTATTCCTGAAGGTCTTAAAAATGAAAAAATGAGGGAACCACATTTTTTGGTCTCCTACATTAGGCAGTGTAATCATTTTTTCACTGGGTCCTCTATTCTACCAGTGGTTGAAAAATGGATCAATACCACGAAAATTATATTTTCAGTTTCCAATGTTCATAAGATGATAAATTTATTTTATCATTTTATAATTTGAATGTTTAAGAGGATTGATGATATATTCTCATCAAAAATACGAGGCAGTGAGATGAAATCGAATATATGTAATATGATGAGTTCAAGAACATATTTTTCAATAACTCCGTTCCTTTTATTTTTTTAAATGAATTTTGAGAATGAGTTCCTTGAGGATAAGGAAATTTATGAATAATATGTAGGTAACTATTAAGAAAAATTTAAATTCATTTAAGGTATACTTATAGAATTAGCATTCAACCTGAGAGTAATACTGATCAATTCTGTAGATGCTGAAAACCAATTCTATAAAGGGAGTTATCATTTTTTTAATTCGGTGGATATGTGGAAATATTATGTTGTTATCTCATCTTTGAGATATATATTGGTGTCACCCATCAATATTATGGGATTTATAAGAAGTGAAAATGGAATTCAAGGGATAAAAAACTATATTGAAAAGAAAATGGGCTTTCTTTTATGCTCAATGAGTGAAAAACATTGAGAAACTGCCTTAAGGGGACTAGGAAATGATTTTTGTTTGGTAAATATTTCCATCTGGAAATTTAATGGAGATGTTAATGGAAAATTAACTCTAATAATGAAAATTGAAAAATGTTACATAATATTGGTCTCCCACACATTAATGTTACATGTGTATGTAATGGGGTAATTATTCAAACCAATGAACTAATCCATGTTTTATTGATGGTGCTTAACATCAACAACCTCTTAAGGAAAAATGTAATGTAAAAACACATTAAATATTTATTGGAAATGTGGATTATTAAAATTAACTATTTATTGGTATACATACCATCCACTCTAAAATATCTAATGATTTATTTTATTCTAAAACCACATACTCTATTATTTCTAAATAATTTTATATGGTTATTTTATTATTTCCACATTAATTAGGTGTTGAGATAGCTCTAAAACTACTAATTTAAAAACTATCAAATCAAAAGTATATAACTCTTATCCGGTTGAAGATTATTGGAATGTGATTCCTTCATATACAATAATCAGTTTTTTACTTTAATTTTAAGTGATTCATGGTTTGTATTGGATTTCTCTATATTGATCTCCAATAAATTGTTTGTGAAGGGAATAAACATTTAATATTCCGAATGAATATATTTACTTCTATCAATGGAATGTTGAATCTGATCTTCTACTAGAAATTACTTTGTTATTGTCTATATCAATTCATATAAAAGAAGGTCATATATCTCAGATGGTTGAATGGAAACTCATCGTTAAGGATACAAATTTTGTATGGATTTTGTTGTTGTTTTTATAGAATAATATGATAGAAATTAATGGAATCATGAATTTTACTCTTCAATTGAACTCAATCCAGTTGTTATTAACATTTTAATGGCTCCAAATAGATTTTCCATAATTCAGTTGAAGAAATTGATGAAGTTACTCTAAGAGAATCTGGAAAATGAAGTCATACACCCAAGTGCATCTTTATGGGGGAACATTTTTTATTTATTTGGAAAAAAGATAGATCAATGTGACTTTTCATTGATTATCAAGAACATAACAATATCACGATCAAGAAAAAATATCCCCTCCCATATATTGAGAAATTATTTGATCCACTATGATCATCTCAACGCTTCTATGAGATTTACCTTCATTCTGGATATCATCAGTTAATGTTTAAGAATAAGGATATAACTAAGACACCATTTTATAAAAGGTTTGGACACTATGAATTTATAGCTATGCCTTTTGGTCTTACTAGTTCCGCATTTATCTTCATAGATTTAATGAATACAATCTTTACAAACTATCTTGATCAGTTAGTGGTAGTATTTATAAATTATCTTCCTATATATTCAAATTGGAAGGAAGTAAATGAATATAACTTGAGTATTGTAATAAATACCATGAGAGAGGGTATTATTTTTTTAAAAACATTCCTATTGTGTATTTTGGTATCAAAAAATCACATTTTTTTTTGTCACATAATCTCATGAGTGGATATATTTGTGGATCCAGTAATGATTGAAGTTATTAAATGAACCATGAGAACAACTAGTATAAATATATAGTCATGAAATAACAATTATATTTTCAAGAATACATTTTAATATATAATTTGTCCTAAAAATATAAACTTCCATCATAATTGATTGTATAGGTATGTCCTTATAAAATGATCATACGTTTTTTAGTAATATCATTTTTTTCTTAAAGAAATGTTTTATTAAAAATGATTTCTAATTGTTTTTTTATTTTTTTAAATATATAATTTTTTTTAAAATATTTTATTTAATTATTTAATTCATCTTTTCAAAATTATCATAATAATATTATTCCCTAAAACATTTATTTAATAATTAACATAGTAAACAATTATTATTATTGAAATTTGAATTTTCATTACAAGGTATAAAAAAAATTTTGGTTATATTTTAATTTTTATTTAGATGTTATTGATTTAGAATACTCCAATTATTATTTTTATGTTCATTTAATCCATGAATTTTTCATAAAACCTTTTATGTTTTAGAAGGGTATTTTTAAGAAATACAGTTTTTCATAGAATTACATTGCTTTTATATTAAACTAAACTCATCGACATAAATTTTTTGAATTTGAAAAAATGGATGCCAAATTTTTATTCATATATTCAAATTTTATGAAAGACATCACTTTTATTTTTGGGTAGTATTGTTAAATTTTGTTAACACGGTAAAGGGTAAATTTTGAAATTTAATTTTAAAAACTTTAATGAAGATAAAATGACATTAACAAGACAAATCATATTTGGTTGGTTAAAAATATACCATTAGCACATAAGGATCTAAATTAAGTTGTTCAATGGGCACCTTTCCATGAAAATGTCTTATATAATATTTAAATCAATGATACCCACAAAACGACACTTTCATTGTCATTAAGATCCCTTTTGTGTCCAAATAATAAAAATGTTATGTTATGAATGAATATAAAAATATATTTTTAACTAAATATATATTCCATTATCTAAATTTATTTTTAACTCTTTAAGACAAAAAGAAGAAATTATTGTATTTATGACATTTTATTTAATAAACATTTAATGATGTCACATTCATGTTTAAAATGTTATATCATTTCTATATAAGTATAAAAAAAGAAATATTATAATTTAAATATTATTCGTAAATCTTGATGACATATATAAATCATGGTATTTTATTTTAATTTTTTTTTAAAAAATCATTATATTGAACTCTTACAAAACACTACTATAGTAATTATTTTATTAATTGAAATATTAAAAATATGGATACAAAAAATATATAGATAAATATAAAAGTAAATAATTAATCAGATCAAGTAATTTTATAGATATTACTGACATTTATGGGATATAATAAAATATTTCTTCAAATTTAACTTTTTATATTGATAATTTTAAAATGTCGATGTAATGAATAGAGTAAAAATTGATACTAATGATATATTATCAAAATAATACATTCTTAAATAATATAAAAATAATAATAACTCATTAAAAAAACAAATCAATTACATGGTCTATAAGGATAAAAATGGTTTATTTATTTTTTAATGTATATCATATAAGTATAATTGAAAAAAATTTAATAATGAAATTTTTTAAAAGATTAAGATTAAAATCGGTTAAATAAGGATGAATCAAAATGGTAATGTTTAAAATAATTCTAAAATGTGTCTAAAATATATTTTCTGATGATATTATAACCTTATATCATATTAAATTTAAATATATGTCCTTTTTGAAGTATTTTGATTGATGATGAATTTGATATAAATTAATATATTGAGAAAAGTCCAAAAGTTCCCCTAACCACAATTAGGAGAAAAACCTCATGACAAACTTATTCACAATCCATTAAGCCCTAAAAATCAAACACGCATGAAAATATATTTTCTATATGTTCGTATCCTCGTTTTATAGGTTTTGGTATTCTCAAAATACCAACAATATTGTCCTTATGAATAGATTTATAAGATTTTATCCATATAAAATATTATCATCTCTAGTCACTCATTAATTATTATCTTCTTCTTTTAATCCTTCATATTGTGTTTTTTCATCATAATGTTACAAATTTAATGTTATATATAATACTAGATTTTATAATGATAATTTAACAACCATATTAATATTGTTATCCTCCAGGTAGGATTCATGGGGGATGATCCAGGAGCTGCCTTTCACCTATCATCCATCTTGTACTATCATGTTTTCCTTGTACTTTTCAGTTGGGATTGTATTCTGGAACCTTTTAACTTACTGTACTCACTTTGTTTATTTGTTTGAGTTCTTATCTTTTTATGTGCTTGGTTGTGTGTTCTTACAGGTTATAATGGCAATGCATTCGCTGTATAAGGGGAAATGCCTTCGGTGCTAGTCGCTATCCCCTAGCCTATGGAAGGATGGCTTTGGGTAGTCATGGCACGAGACCCTGGGGACCGGTTGTGACAACCTTATTTATAAAATTATTATGAAAAAATATGAACATTACTCATGCGTATATACAGCCTACTTTCTCTTTGATCGTAACGTTTATTAATTTTTGATAAAAATATTTATTGATTGATTTTAAAAACATAATTCATGTTATATATGATGAATATTTTCTTATTATTATTTTCTAGATATTACTTAATGACATTGTTTACCATATTATACATACCAAATTCATTTTGGATACCTAAATTGAATTTGGTTAAAACACCCAACATAAAATTAATTGTTTATGTAGTTTTATACAAAAAAGATTTATGTTAAATAAATTTAATGATAAAAATTAATAAGGTTATAAATAATGTTGAAAATAAACCTTAGTTTATTATATAGTCATTTTAATATCATTCACCTGAATGGAAATTCAAGGTAATGGATTCTAATCTTTGTTTTAACATCTACGAGATAATTTTCATGTTCACCACATTCATATTTTGTGTGGTGTATCTACTACCCATTATGTTATATTATATCATTAATAAAATTATGTTCATGTAATATTATACTTTCATAAAATATAATTCATTCACAAGATTAATAATTTAAAATGTTTTAATGTGGTATGGGACACATTGGGATGTTTGATCATTATATTCCTTTAGAGTAATACTAATGATTTTTCAATAAAACATCCATTAAGGAGATTATATAACCAATTTTAAATACATAATTTGATTCTTATATAGTAAATCATGGACATTTTCATGTTTTATTTCCATTTAATACTCTTTGGTAATAAATGTTTTTTAAATGTTTTTAATGAAAACACGACTTTACACCTGTATTTAATTGGAGTCCATATTTTCTTTTAGAAAACATGTTTTATTAAAATGTTTTCAAAATTGATTTGGTGAAGGTATTTTTAAATTTTTTTCATGTTAAAATTGTTTTCATAGAAATCTATTGGTTTCATTCCGAAAAATTTATTTTTAATACATTTTTTTCCTGGTAAAATGAATGTTCTTTTTACCTTGTATAACATGTGTGGATTTACATGCTGTCATTCCATTAAAGCATCCATGGAATTTTTGAAAAGTAATTTTTTAAATAATATGTTTTTAAAATTTAACATCAAAGGGTTTTCAAAACAAAAAGAAATTTTCCTATAAAAATAATTAAAATATGTTTTTATATTATTACTATTCATCAATAACAACCCATTATTTTACTCCAAATTGGGTATGTTTTATTTATACAATCCTTAACCTCTTATATATGATTTATTCTAAATTTTTGCAATTATAGTATTCACATTAACATTATTTATTTCATTTTCTCTCGAAATATTCAATCGCTGATGATTATTGAACATCAAATTTCCCCCTCAATCTCCATTTCATTTATCATAGATATTATAGTTGCCTAAATTTTATACCATTTTTCATATGGTGTATACTTTAACAACTATTTTATTATTTATATATATATTGATAAATCTATATCTCTTACTCCATAAGAATATTTTATATGTCACATTCCTAAATCGATTATTCGAAATATGTGGAATGGTTTGTAAAGGTACGACATGGGTAGGGCTTGTTTAGAGGGTTCCCCTTCATGCATAAGTAGTATCATGGGATGATTCATTGGGCTAGCCACCATAGATGGGGTTTTACCAGAATTTTGTAAATTGTATTGTGAAATGTCTGGAATGTAATTGTACCATGTACTTGGGAAACAAGATATCCAATGAAAAATTGGTTACCTAATTTATATTCAATTATTATTCATCAATGAGATTTTGTGTTGAAATATCGATGAATGTATTTCATTTTTAGTATTAATTTATTATTAATCCAAGCAGTTTTTCATCGACACAACTATGGACACATTTAATTTCATGATTATTTAGATGGAATGTGTTTTATTTTCTTACCATTACATATTAATTTTTCCATATATAGTTATTTTAATGACTTGTGTTATCTGTTATTTACCTTTCCATGTTATTTTTTTCTCATTGATTCATTATTTCTTTTGATTTACATATACTTACTAATCATTTGAGATAACCCATATTGGGTTTCTTTCCATATCTATCCACGAAGCGTACCATGAATGATATTCCTAGAATTAGTAAATGGTTAATGGTTATCCACAATGATATTTATTTAGAATGAAGAATAAATTCTGATGTAATTAGTGAAATAGGTTTGTAATAAAATACTCATTTATGTATCCTATTTACCACACTACAGGAAAAATCGATTATTGCAACGGGTTATTTGTGATGTGAATAAATATTGTTGCAATAAATCCAACGAAAAGTGTATTTGCGACGGGAATACAGGACCCATCACAATAGGTATGGTGCGGTTTGTGCACCAAAACGTGGGAATCTTATTTATGAAGGTGGCCTTCGACCTGTCGCAAGTACCCGGATGTGGTAAATACTATTTGCAATAGGACAATTACCCATCGCAAAACACTATTCAGCAGGTGTTATTTGCGACGAGTCTGGTCACCAATACCAGCGGCATTAAATAGGCTTTTGTGACGGGGATATCCACCCGTCGCTAATGGTATATCGGCCTACAGGTATTTGCGACGGGCCCGTCACAAAAACCCTTTTAACCACCACCCGTATTAAATGCGGGCGAGGTATTTGCAATGGGGCTCGTTGCTAATACTGGTGGCGGTAAATTGAAATTTGTGATGGGGATATCCGCCCGTCGCGAATGGTATGTCGGCAGGCAGCTATTTGCGACGGGCCCGTCACAAACACCATTTTAACCGCTACCCATAATTAATGCGGGCAAAGGTATTTGCGATGGAACACCGTCGCAAATTTTCTAACCTATATATACCACTATCCGTTTTTTTCAAATCATTCAGATTTCTCTTCCACTTTTTTCCTTTCTCTCTTTAAATTTCTGTTCTGAGTATAAATTGTTTTTTATTTTAATTTTTTCTTACGAGAATAGAAGAGAAGGAGTTTGGAGGCGCAGGCGCACACTGCTTTAAAATATCAAGGGTATTTACATTTTTTTTTGTTAAATTATTTTTAATTGTTAATTTTATTTTTAATTGTTAATTTTAAATTTTTTTAATAGAATTTTTATGTAGCTATATAGTATAATTAGATTAAATGGTTGTACCAAATAGTCCGTGTATGGATACGAACAAGTAGTGGCGTCTCTAGCATAGATGTACCTAGGAATGAAAACACTGACAAGGTGTTTCGAGCTTGTCTCGGGGTAACCAGATACACGACAACGGGTCTTACTGCACTCTTGGTACGACACTCCCGGAGGATATTTTGATAATAAATAGAAATAAATATATTTAATTACAAATAATTAGAAATAGATATTTTTAATTGGGAATAATTATAAAATTATTAAAAAATTGAGAAATAATTATCGAAATAATTAGGAAACAATTAGAAATAATTAGGAAACAATTAGAAACAATTAGGAAACAATTAGAAAAAATTAATTAGAAATAATTATGAAACCATTAGAAATAATTATGAAACAATTAGAAAAAATTAATTAGGAAACAATTAAAAAGAAAATAATTAGGGAAAAATAATTAGGAAACAAATAAAATAATTAGATAATAAATAAAATAATTAGGACACACATAAAATAATTAGGAAAAAAGTAAAATAATTAGGAAAAAAATAAAATAATTAGGAAAAAAATAAAATAATTAAGAAAAAAATAAAATAATTAGGCAACAAATAAAATAATTATGAAACAAATAAAATAATTTGGAATAAAAATAATAATAATTAAGAATCAAATAAAAATAATTAGGAAACAAATTAATATAATTTGGAAACAAATAAAATTAATTAGAAAACAAATAAAAATTATTAGGAAACAAATAAAAATAATTAAGAAACAAATAAAAAAATTAGGAAAAAAATACAAATAATTAGGAAAAAATAAAAATAATTAAGAAACAAATAAAAATAATTAGAAAAATAATAAAAATAATTAGGAAACTAATAAAAATAATTAGGAAACTAATAAAAATAATTAGGAAACTAATAAAAATAATAAGGAAACTAATAAAAATAATTAGGAAACTAATATAAATAATTAGGAAACTAATTAAAAAATTAGGAAACTAATAAAAATAATTAATAAACTAATAAAAATAATTAGGAAACTAATAAATATAATTAGGAAAATAACAAAAATAATTATGAAACTAATAAAAATAATCAGGAAACTAACATCAATCATTATTAGATGATCGTTCTTTTATAAATCAGCACAGAAATCCAAACGGTTCTAGTTTAAATCCTGTATATATTGATGGTGTTGAAGCTTTCTTATCATTTGTATCATCAAACCAAGAATTTGTTTCAGAAGGGACAATTAAGTGTCCTTGTAAAAAATGTGCTATGAGAATGTTTGAGACATTTCTCATCATTGGGAAACATCTCTTGCGTTATGGTTTTCAATCAGATTATTTACCTCCCGAGTTGGCACCATCTGAATTTTCTGAGTTGTTCAGCTCTGCTGAGGATGCATTATATCCTGGTTACAAGGTAAGAAAATTAGAAACAGTTACAAAATTTATGGCTATTAAATCAGATAATGGAAAGTCAAATAACTATTTTGATCAGATATTTTCTTTGGTTAAAGCAGTGTTACAGGAATGAAATGTGCTGCCTACTAAATATTATGAGAGAAAGAGACTAGTTCGTAATCTAGGCCTTAGTTATCCGAAGATCCATGCTTGGTCAAATGATTGCATCTTATATTCTGGTGAAAATGAGTCGGTGGATAGTTGTCCCACATTGGACAATCGAGTTATAAATAAGCTCAATCAGGGAAGTATGGATTGATTCTTATAAAACAGTTGAGATATTTCCCTCTTACACCTAGGTTGCAGTGTTTATTTATGTCTTAGAACACAGCAGCAATGATGTCATGGCACAAAACCAATATTTCAATTGGTAAAAGCTTGATTTATCCATCTGATGGTGATTCATGGAATCATTTTGATCAAGGGAATCTGTCTTTTGCTTTAGAATCGTGGAACGTGTGATTGGGTCTTTCTACTGACGGTTTTTGTCCATTTAAATCTTTTGGTAGTTAGTGTTCCTATTGGCCTATCTTTATAACTCTGTACAATTTGCCTCCATGGACGTTGATGAAAGAGCCTTATATCTTTTTGAAATTATTAATCCTAGGACATCTGAAAAAGAATATTGATGTTTATTTGAAACCATTGATTGAGGAGTTAAATTTATTGTGGAGTCATGGTGTTGGAACATATGATGATGCTGCGAAACAAAATTTTGTAATGAAAACTGCTTTGATGTGGAAAATTAGTGACTTCTCGGAATATGGCATGTTATCTAGCTGGAGTACACATGGTCCAAAATCATGTCCTTACTGTATGGGAGACAACAAAGAATTTATTCTCATGAATGGAAAAAAACCTTTATATTTTGACTGTCATTGCAGATTTCTTCCAATCGATCATCCTTTTCAGAGGAATAAATCTCATTTCGGAAAAGGCAGACTTGAAAGAGATGAACCTCAAAAAATCATCTTAGGTACAGAGTTACAATCAGTTGTATTTTCATTACCTTCTATCACATTTGGACCGACAATAAACCAACAGGAAATTCATGGATTTGGGAAAGAACAAAATTGGACAAAATGGAGAATTTTTTGAAATCTACCATATTGGTCTGATTTTTTGGCCCAACTCATGTTGGATGTCATGAATATTGAGAATAACTGTTTTGATAATTTATTTCATATAGTTTTGGATACACCAGGTAAAACTAAAGATAATGTAAAGGCATGATTAGATCTTGCCCAAATTTGAAGGCGACCAGAACTTGAATTGTTTGAAAATGTCATATCATAGAGATTAATGAATCCAAAAGCAGCTTATACACTGACCAAAGAGAGTCTCTTATTATTTTGTCAGTGGATTGAATATTTTAGACTTCCAGATGGCTATGCTTCCAACTTGGTAAGATGAGTTAAAAATGGTCATATTACGGGATTAAAAAGTCAGGACTATCATGTTATAATGGAAATACTTATGCATATTGGATTAAGAGGTTTGTTGAATTCTAATATTTGGGATTGGATAACAGATATATCATATTTTTTCCAAGACATGTGTGTGGCGACAACAGACTATGATACACTACGCAAACTAGAGAAAGCTGTTGTTGTAATTATATGCAAACTGGAAAAAATCATTCCGCTGGATTTCTTTGAATCGATGGAAAATTTGATATTACATTTTCCACATGATGAAAAATTTGGAGGTCTGGTTCAGTTTTGATGGATGTACCCATTTGAGAGATGCATGTAGAAATTGACGAAAAAAGTCCGTAATAAAGCATCAGTTGAATGCTCAATTGTTGAAGCTTATCTTAAAGAGGAAATTTCTTTATTCTGATCTCATTATTTTGAATCTGAATATCCCTCAAAATTTAACTGCATTGTCCTGAATGAGGGGAATGTTGATGATGAAATAAAAAATCAATTATCAGTTGTCAATCAGCCCGAACTTGGCTTTGGTGGAGTTCATGATAGATGGCTTTCAGATGATGAACATCATAGAGATCATATATATGTTCAACTCCGCTGTGAAGAAATGTCACCAATTGTACAATGAGTGCTCCTTTCCCTTATTCTATAAATTCTGTTATAGTGAATTAATCATATTGTATTTGTAGGTTATATGATGATTATATCAAGAAACAATTTCCATAAATTACAATAGCTGGCATAGAAGAACGTCAGCAAAAAAAATTTCCTTCTAGTTTCAAAAACTGGTAACATACATTCTTTTTTGGTTTTACATATAAAATAAATTTATTACTAGTAATAGTGATAAATGTTTTACAAATATTCAGGTATCTGTACATGTTAATAATATTGATAGTCGATTGTGTATATTGAGTAGCCCACCATCAAAAATGGCTAAATCTTATAATGTATATGTGGTGAATGGTTATCACTTTTATACATGTGCATATGTGGAATCAAAGAAAACAATGAATAGTGGTGTTTGTTTGAAGGGATCACATCATACAGATATTGACGTTGACTTTTACGGCATGCTTGAAGAAATTATTGAAATGTGTTATTTGGGATAGAATTATGTAACAATGTTTAAATGTCGATGGATGGATACTGGGAGAGGCTTGCGTATTCATCAGACTCATGGAATTGTTGATATTAAAAATAAAAGTATTCTTTTAGTAAATGTTCTATTTTTATTGGCTCATCAGGCACATCAAATTTATTATGCAAAATACTGTGCTAGTGAAAAATAGTTCGATGATTGGTGGAGTATAATAATAGTTAAATCTCGAGAAAATCAGTTTACTGAAACTGAATGTCGTTCTAATGAAGTGCAAGGAAATGAACTTTTTCAGGACACTCCTCAAAACACATATTTTTCACAATGAGACATGAATATCGAGGATGACACCCCATAGTTAAGGGTCTATGGTGAAGATTTTGTCAATGATGTTACAACTAAATTTGAAATGATAAGAGATGATGAAATTGAAACTAATATGGAAATTGATGGTGTTGATGAGGAAGATGAAGACATTGACATGAAAACTATGAATATAATGATGAAGATGAACATTGACATAGTAAAATGCTGGTTAGAATCATAACAAATATATATCTATACATAGTATTTATTTTCAACTGTATTCTAATAACAATCATTTCATGTTTCGGATGGACTCAGAAACGTTTCGTCAGTTGCTGGAGGCTTATCTACCTATGGATGATGAGGTTCATGAGTCATTTGACCTTCATGCTATTGGCACTACAGGGAGCACTTGGAGGGGATGTGGTCTTGCTAGACTTATGATTCCAGATCCTATCCCGGAGCGACGTCCACCTCTAGGATTCGATGCGCACACGCGGTGGTATGGTAACTTGTGTATTTTAGTTATCTTTCATTATAATTTATTTATATTCTAATTGTTTGATTATTTTGTCTTTTTCCACAGTTTTTCGCATATAGTTGTTGGAAAGGGGAGCGCTATCTTGCACAATTATTTTCCTCAGCCCTGGATCACATGGGATCAGATTTCCGCTGATGTGTAGGCTACCATGTTCGATCATTGGGTGGTACGTAATTAAATATTATTTATTTTGAAATTTAATTCATTAATAACTTTATATTAGGGTTTATGGTATCCCATCTATGATAGCATGTGTGCCACTATCCACGCGGCATGGGTGGTGTCTATGCATGACTGTTTCTGTCAGTTTTTGCATAATTTGAGAAAGACGGCTATGGGGAAAGCCGGACTGACAGAATTTGATGAGTCCTGTAGAGCCCACCAACCAGAGTACATTTCATCTCACATTTGGGATGGATTATGTTCACATTGGTTGGGTGGTGGGTTTCAGAGGAGATCTGCATTGGGTCGACAGAATCGGGGGAGACAAGAGGTGACGCAACGAGCCGGTAGTCGTACATTCTGTGCGCATAGAGAGCGTCTGGTAAGTACTTTTTTTTAATATGTTATACAACATTAAATATAAACAGTTCATTTTATATTCATATAGGAAGAAAAGTAGCCCAGTATTACGACGTACGACGTTTATTGGAGGATGTACACTGATCCGGCTATTGGAGAGATTTGAGGTGACCGCCAGCGTCAGATTGTGGTCATTATTATTTTCATTTCAGTCTACAAATTAAATACATATAATCTTTTCATTATTTTAATTTCTAATTGAAACTTAAGAAGTCATATGAGGCCTCGACCTCTCAGACCCAGGCTGAGAGTCAAGACGAGACGGGTGGTCAGACTAGTGCCCACCATTTTGATGGGACGACATGGATGTAGGCGACCCAGTATGGCTTCGAAAAGGGTCGAGTAGTTGGTATCGACTCTCAGTTGACTCATGCAGCTTATTATGGTTCTGCTGTGATGTCAGCGTCCAGCTCGAGAGGAGCTCATAGAGAGACATCATCTTCTGCCTCACAGTATCAGGAGCAGCTGCGTGCTCAGAGTCAGATTATAGAGGATTTACGTCAAGGGCAGGAGAAGATGCGTTAGCAGCACGACGAGGAGATTCATCGATGGCCGGAGCAGATGCATCAACATCAGGATGAGGAGAGACGTCAATATGAGGAGCAACCTCAGGAGCAGATGGAGTATATGCGTCATCTGACTCATAGTTTAGGGATGGAGTTTCCTCCACCACCTCCTCAAGGTCCTCTAGATTATCCACCTCCAGTGATTTTTTAGATGTAATAAACATTTGAGTTCGTAGTTTATTGTCATATTAACTATTTACAATTCCTCTTTCATATTGGTACGGATATTTCATTATTTAATTTTTTTTAATATTTTATAACTTATTATTATAATTTTTAATGTCTGCTTATTTTAGTAATATTACTTTTAATATTTTATATTTATTGTTAATATTGAGAAGTTTATAATATTATAATTTTATTAATATTAATATTATTAATATTATTTTTTCATAAATATGTATGTTTATTTTAATAATAATAATAATAATATATTAATTTTTAATATTATTAATATTAGTACTATTAATATTTTTTGATATTAATATTTCATAATATATAATATAATATTATTTATATTCATATTATTATTATTTTTTGATATTAATATTTCATAATTATATTATATATATATTTTTTATTAATAATATTATAAAAATATAATTTTTTTATATTATTATTATGATTATTATTATTATATACATAATTTAATAATAATATTATTATATTAATTTTTATATAATTAATATTAGTATTATTATATTATATTATATTATTTATATTCATATTATTATTATTTTATATTAATATTTCATAATTAAATTTTATATATTTTTTTATTTATATTAGAATAATAGAATTTTTTTATATTTTTAATATTATTTTTATTTTTATATAATATTATACGATTTGTATTAATTATTTTAATTTTTTATTTTATTTAGTGTTTGCGACGAGAATATATGCGACATGATTTCCCATCGTAAAATTTTATTTACTGTAAGATTTGCGACAGGAAATATGCCTGTCATAAAAACATTTCTACGGCGGTCCGTCGCAAATACCTTCATCGAAAATATTTTTTAAATTTCCCATTTTCGATGGGTCATAAACCCGTCACAACTAATATATCTGTGACATCCCGTCGCAAATACCTTTTTTATATATAAATGAAAACCCATTTGCGAAGGGGGAAAATACCTTCGCAAATACTCTTTTTGCGATGGGACCGCCGCAAAAACACCTATTTGCGACGCTGTTTTTGGCAATGGGCGATTTCTGTTGGAACCCCGTCGCAAAAGACCATTTGCGACGGGATCCCGTCGCAAATCAACTGTCGCAAATATTCGGTTTTCCTATAGTGCCAATACTAGTAAACCAATCATCGTTTTGGGGATTTATTCCTTATAATCATGTTGATTTAATAGATAGTGGACACCTGCACCGGGATTTCTAGGGTTGGGTATCTACAAGTAACGGAAACTCTATCTAATATTACAGGGAAATGGGATGACATTATAATGGATTTTTTTCTATGGACTAAAAAAAACTCCATTAATGAATGGTTAAATATGGGTAATTTGTTATCAATTTACCAAATTATCATTTTCCCTCAATATATGGGAGGCATTTATGATTGAGTTCCTTACATGACTCTATATTAATGAAGTTGTTAGAATTCATGTTGCACCACATTCAATAGTTTTTTACTATGAACCATTATTTACATCAAAATTCTAGAAAATGTATTCAGAATGATTTAGATACTAAGCATCATTTGACCACATCATATCACACTAAAACTGATGGGTAGTTTTAAAGGACCATTCAAAGATTAGAAGACAAGTTGAGATCATGATAAATTGATATTCAAGTTATGAGTGATCATTATTTACCCATGCTAGTGTTTCCCTACCATAATTGTTTCCATTATACTATTCAACTGGAACTATTTGATGACTTTTAAGGAAAGATATTTTATACAAAAAAATTATGTGGATGAATTTGGTGAACTGAAACTTTTAGGTTTAGAACATTTAGAGGAAACCGAAAGAAATGTAACATGTATTCAAACCCATATCAAAGCACATGAATGTAGAGAAACATTGAGATGACAATAATCGAATTAAGGATTTGGAATTTCAAGTGGGATATTATGTTTTGAGGAAAGTATATCCACGAAAGGGTGTAATATGATATGGATATAAATGGAAATTGAGCCCAAGGTAAATTTGAAATCTGAAATACAATAGAAAATTTGAACTGTGTATTATACTTTTGAAAATTCACCTTGCCATCCCACAGTAGAAAATATGTTCCACATATTTTTTTAAATTAATTACATAAAAGACCCATCACATGTCCTCACATGTGAAGGAATATAATTGGATCCTAATTTATTTTTTTGTAAAGATCCAATTCAGATATTGGACACTGTAGAATTGGTGTTGAGGAACTAGAGAAGCAGTTTGTAATGGTATATTGATAAAATTGTAAAATTGAATATGTGATGTGGGAACTATATGAATTTATGATGAACCACCACCCAATTCTATTTATGAGGTGACATTCATGAAATTTTGAGGAACTTTTTGGAAGAATGGGATAATGTAACACAATAATATTTTATTATATGCATGTTTTGAAATTTATTATTTTCGACAGTTTTTTATTCACGCATCACTAATTTTAATAAAATAATTTACCATTTAAATGAACATTGGAATAATAACACATCCAATAGGAATTGTATTTTGAACAAATGAAAAGTAACTTCACCTATGAATGTATTCATAAAATTTTGGATTTCTATGAATGAAAATATAATATATTTATATCAAGGAAAAAAATAAGTACACGTTTAAACCATGATAAATTAAGTATTTGTATTTTTTGATACATACTTATTAATTCAATATTTTATAATTAAAGTTATTATATAAAAGAAAATTTATTTTTATGAACAAGATTTAGAAATTAAATGTTTTTCCTTGTGATTATAAGATAATTTTATGGTAAAATAATTAAATCTTGAATGTCTCATAAAATGGACTATAATATTAAATTTTTTATTAATCGAGTAAAAGAATATTTTATTTTAAAATTTTAATTTCACATAATTAGAAAACCATTTTTATAAAATACAGACCATTATTTAGTTCAAAACATCGAGAAATAGTTAGGGTGAATTTTAATGAATTTCAATTTCTAGACCAATACTCCAACCAAACTTATCCCACTTGTTCTACCCTTTATTGAATAACCCCAAGGACTCCTTAGAAGTTACATTAATAGGTTTTCAAGGACAATAAATCAAGTGAGAAAATCCCCTTTAGTTCTTTTAATTTTCATTACATTTATTTTATTATCCTTTCAATGCCTCCCATATACAAAAAATAAATTAGAACTACATTATATTATATATAATATAATTTTATTTTCATAATGTTATATTGACCATCAATTCAATTATATTACCATTTTTAATTTAAAAATGAAAACATCATTCATGAGGTTCTGAATTACCACCTTTGTGGATGGTGAGTTTTCATTCAATTACAAATTCATGGACAGACATAAAACCAATTTTATGGTTTAATAAAACTCATATATATATATATATATATTAAATTTTTTAAGTTTATGTAACCATCGCATATACATAATATTAATTCATTAAAAAATGAGTATGTTATAATCAAAAAAATTCCAAAATAATTTAAATGACTTTAATTAATGTGTTATCTAGTGAAAAATTTTAATATCTAGTATAAAAATAGTATATGAGATCATTTAATAATATATGTGTTCATTAATAAAATTTAATTTCAATTATGGATAACTTTTCCCATTTCTAATGATCTTTCATATATATATATATATGTGTGTGTCTATGTGAACCAATCATAAAAACCAACCATATGAACATATTAGGATAGAAAAATGTAATCATATAACTAATCAAAAAGACAATACATGAATTTAATAAAATCATACAATCATTAATAAATTTTGAATCGGTTTGGAATTAATTTAATAATGAATCTAATCTCATTGTCTTGGACATTAATTACTAGTTAAGAACTCTTTTGGATATAACATAATGATTTTCTCATCACACATTCATTTCTATGAGATATGACTTATTCAAATCAATTTATGGTCTGTGTTTTATTTATAAATACCTTTGATATATACTATCATGAATCTATTAATCTTCACATTATTAAATGTTTCATCAAATGATTATTAATTTATGGGGAATATAGTTTGACTATTTTCATCATGGTAAGTGATTCTCCCTGAATCACTACTTTTCCTTCAAGGTATTCCTTATCGATTCTTACACAAATTTATTTGTTATTTATTTTAAATAAATATTTGATATTATTTTTATATGATCCAAAATCGTATATCTAGATCAGTTTTTCATTTATTGATGTGTGAACACATGTTTTTAGGTTATCATTTTCAATTTCTCAGGATTAGTAGGCCCAATAAAAGAGTACTCCCCATTTTCTTCCCCATTTGGATGTACTATCCATAATATGTTGTAATATAAAAATATTTATTTTATCATGGAAAAATACTTTAATTTATTTCCAGTATTGGGAAAACATTTTATCCCTTCCTAATTTATAGAGACTATTATACTTTCTATTAAACCGCATGAACACATATCATTTTTGAATACTCTTCGTTCATGTTGTCACTTCAGTATGGCTTAATTTATTCTGTAAATATAATTTTTCCATACCCATTCTTTTATAAGATAAACATGATTACAATTTAATTTTACACAAATGATTTTAAAAAAAGAACTATTATTTCCGAAATAAAACATGTATTTATCTCTCGAATTTTAAATTGGTTTTATTTGATTATTTTTATCTAATTCTAAAACATTTGTTAGATTTTATGATTGATAGCGATTTATATCATTGGATACAATATAAAATAATTTAATAATAATTTAATGAAAGATTTTATTGTGGTAGTGCAATTCATGGTTTAAGTTTGATGTCTTTACATTTCATATGATAGTTTTACAATAAGAATGTTTATATTATGTTTCACATTTTCATATATTGAATTAATTGGAATTAGTATGTGTTGGTTGATTCCCACTATATACTCTTTAATCCAAAGTAAGGTTATTTATAAAAAATATATATGGATATGACTACAACAATGCAAATTAATTTTTAAATATGAATTTGGTTGAGGCCTTAACCATTTAATTTATGGTTTCTTGGTTGAGGAAAAGAAGGTATTGTTCATATGTAAAAAATTATTCTTTCCATAATAATGAGATTATTTATTAAAATTTCCCGTCATTATTCAACCAATATATTATCCATGGTTATGTTTCATTCGCATGTGATTTCATAAATGGTATTATTTAAACAACTTATATTCCAATAATCTTATTCACAATATTATGTTTTAATAAAATCTATTTTTATTTATGTAAATGTACATATTGTTTATTATAATATTCAAATGTATTTCAAAACCATACTGTGCATCTAGGGTTACACATTTCATATATTTTATTTTTCCCTAGGATATAAAGATGTATATTATGAATGAATTTCAGGGATAGTCAAGATGATTATGAATATTTCTATAATATTTTCTATGTTTCATTCCCTTTAAATGTTATAATGTAAAACATATGTCTATATCTAGTTTTCAATTGATATTAAACTACTTGGTCCTTCATTATGATATTCCATTATTTACTATAACAACGTAATAAAGTAAGGCACCACCTATGGGATACTGTGGTCGAGGTATTTATAGCCCAGATGCCATGTAATTTTAATAATAGAATGGAAGATATCAAGGAAAATTATATAAACCAATATTTAATGTTTAATAGTTGAAAACCATCCCATTTATACAATAACTTCAATGTTATATGATATAAAAAAATTATGATAGAAACCCCATATAAATAATCAAGTGAACCTGAAACATATTCATGGATATTATATCTAGTTTAATGGTCACATAGACATAAATAAATAATCTCGTAATGAGGAAATTTAATATTTTTGGATATATGAAACATACTATCAATAACATTCACAATATAGTTTAAATATATGAAAAAACCCCTCTCAAATATGGAAAACTAATTTTTCTCATAAGACATGTCGATGTATCGAATGGTTGTATATAACTGGGCCCCACCCATCACATACTTATCCAATTAATTACTCATATAAATGAGGAGAAAAATTATCAAAATAATCATTCTTATTGAAAAAATCATTCAAAATAATAATGCATACCCCAATGAAATTAATATAAGCATGGGCCATCTTGAGTAATATGATGAATTATAATAAAATTGTACATCCATAGCCAAAATGATCATAAACCATCCAAGAAATAATAATTGTTTTATCAATAGATAATATAAAAATTGTAACATATGTATAAAAAATTGTATTCATAGGTGAATTTAAAAACCATAACAATCTCATTTAAAAAAATTCTTAGAAAATAATCTTATAACACTGAAAATATATTTTGTAAACTGAATATAAAAAAATATAAAATAATTGTATTTAACAATATAATTTTAAAAATTTAATATATTATTTAATACATAGATTGTTCATGATGGTTAAATATTCCATTCATGTTGTACACATTAAAAATATATTTCTTTCAGATTTTTGGTAATAGTCAGTTATTCCCAATATTGAAAAACACATGAAGAATCCATTAATATATTTTTAAAAAATATTATGATTGTTACAAATTCAATTACTAAAAAATTTACATATTTAAATTCATTTTTAATTAATTTTTAGAAATCATGTATTTTGATAAAAAATGATTTTTAACCTCAAAGGGAAATGATATCTGATTTTTTTAAAGCATGTTTTCAATTATATTATTAACCAAAGAGAAAAACCCAACTATTATATGATATGTTAATATATAAAAATAATATATTAAAATATTTCTTTAGTTATGAATGCAAAACAATTCCCCCAAAGGATAATTGAACAAAAACAGTCCCTAATAGTGATGGCATTTTGAAATAAACCCTTACCACTTTGGTAAATTATGAATTCTAAGACCCATTAAATAAATAATCATTAAATGAGAGAATAAATTAAATTAAAATAATGAGGTTATTGATATAAAATATCAAGAAGGTAGAATATATATAACACAAAATAAATAATTGGGGAATATCGCATATGAATCACGGATGAAAATTGAGGCAACAATTCAAACCATAAGTTTGGCTCTAATCGTATATTTCAGACACTCATATATAACAAATGTAGTTTTATTATAAATATATTATATTAAAAAAATTGAATATATCATACTGAATATGAACCTTTTATTATATTTTACCACCGATTTGATAAATATATTTAATTATATTCATTGTTTTAGGTGGTAATTTCCTTGTTTTATATTGCGTGTTTCTTAAATAATGTTCTTGTTCATATACAAAGGCTACATTTCAATAATTATCAAACTAATATTAATGTTATTAATATATCCTTATTTGATATATACATAGAAATATATAAAATGGATCACATTGCTACGTAGAGATGGTAATATGTACATATGCATTGGTGATGACATAATTCCCTTAAAGGTTGTAATGGTATAAAAGTGATTGATATATTAATTTCATAGAATTAATATCATATCATATTTATAACAAATATTATTTAAATTTATTGTTACTAATTTGTGTGTAAAGAGTAATTAAAAAAATAATCACATTTATTTTTGAGGTCGTAGCATGACATACACGAGATTGAGATTGTATTATTTTAAATGAAATTGGATATAAGAATTTATATGTGATATTTTAACTCAATGAGTATAAATATATTATACATATTATATAAAAACATTAAAGTAATAATTTTATCCGATCTTCTCATGTGTTGATAGAGAAGAGTTACATTAGTTAGTGAGGTTGTAGTATCCCAAACACATAATTGATGATTTCATTTCACCTTTAATGGAATTAGAGATTGATTAATATTATTCAACCAACATAATATAATATAAATATATATAATAAATTAGTTTTATTTTATTGAATATTTTCTAAAATAATTTATTGTTCTAATATAAGAAATAAAAATAGACTTTTTGAATACATTTTCCTTCCCTTAGAGGAACCAGTTTTGGATATATAATTATGTACCCTAGTGTTAGTATTTTTGGAAGAACAGAAGCACTATATTGTGGATTTGTATTTTCAGAAACATATTTTTTCATGGGTTGTCTTTGAAAAATTATCTTATCTGTTTGAATAAGTGAGGGGAGGTAGAACCATTTTATAATTTAAGAGGAGTGAATTTTTTTTAAATACCTGAAACTATTAAATAATGAATATTAACTCTTACCCCATGTGGTTACACAATTATTAATTTGAACGGATTATAATTGATATGGTTGAGCCATAACACCTAAAAAATATTGAATGACATGCTATATTTATTTTTCCCATAATATCAGAGTTTCCTTACATTTACCACTTTTGTTTTTCTCTATGGAATAAGTATTTCTAACAGAGGTAGTTTGATATTTTTGACTCAAATCAAATGATCCATATTATATAAATTTTAACCACTAATTTCAAAAATGAAAAAACTGTTATAAAAAAATCTTTTTTTTGTTGAAAATTTATTTTTCACCAGAACATATAATGTGGAAAAACAAATTTTCTTCCTACCAGTTGTATAAGTTACTCTTCACTTTAGGGGAAAATATAATAACTATAAAAAATTATTGGTCCCTGAATATAAAATATGTCACTGGAAGACATTACAATATTTCCCTTTTAGAATATCTTTATTTTTATATATTTTATACATTATACACAAGAATAATTTAATTTTAAGATATATGAAATGTTGAGAATTAGTGTGAAACATAATTTATATCCTTCCTTGAATGGATCACTGAGGACAGTTAATGTTGCAAACAATAATGATTTTATTTAGTGACATTCGTCAAATGTAAGGGTCTGCTTTGATGAATATATATATTATTAAAATATTATTTTTTATATAATGAGATATAAGCTATCCATTAATATTGTGGTTATGAATTATAATATCTAATTTATAGATATGCATTGATAAATTTATTATATAACAATTAAATTTAAATAATATAAAAAATAATTAAAAAATATTATGCGATTTTATAAAGTATTATTTATATGCTTCTGAAGAATTTTTGTCTAAATAAATATAATTATTTATTAATAGTGAATTTTATTAATATAATATATGTATTATATACTGAATGAAATATTTTTGTAAATTGATCAAATAGATTTTATAGGAATAATATAAGAAAAAATATAGTTGTATGCATAAAAATAGTATTTTTCTAAAAGTTAATTTTGCATCCTTTTTATTGCGCTTCTAATTTAAAACATATTTCTAACAAACTTATGAATTTTATTTCAAAAAATGCACCATTTTTGAATTATATTTTTCGAAATTATATTAAGGTGAATTCCATGTATTTTTCTATGTAGTAAATTTTTTTCTAAAGAGTGAAAACTATATAATTTTAATTGAAAATTGATATTTATTATAATTTATTAATATGATTAGATTATGTATTGATTTTTATTTTGAATAAAACTAGGTAAATTATACCTATTTTAATCCAATTTATCACTTATTTACAAATTTGAAATTTTAATTTTATATAAAAAAATTTCTAACTTTTTGAAATTTTCACTATAAACATATGCTTTGTGGTCCCATATGTGGGATTAATTTTAAAAAAAATTATTCCACTTATCTAATTTGAATTTATAAAAAAATAAATTTAATATTTTTAATTATAATAATTTATAATATCCAATAAGTTAAACATAGTTTTTGAGCAATTTGTTTATTAAATTATATTAAATTGATCTGTTTGATTAAGGTAAAATTAAGTGTAAAAAGGGACTAAAAATTAAACATAAGGGCTAAAATGTCCTCAAAACGTGTGAAAAACTAGTTGGATGACCATATTTCAACTATATCCTCCCATGGATCTAATTTGGATCATTATTTTAGGAACATGATGTAATGGAAACCTATCAATAGTTTGAACCTTTTTATATTTACAATAATTCAACTCCTCTTCTACTATTACAAGGAAATCACCTTCCCGTATATTCACACCTCTCAATCCAATTGTCTAATACCAAACCTATCCAAATAATCTATTAAATTGACTCCCCTCCGCATAGAATACCAAAATTTATCATAAATAAGACCATGTAATTTTTGGGTATAATAAATAAGGATCTGCCAAAAATAAGAAGAGGTTAAAGAGCGTTTATCCAAAAGGATGTATAAGCTAAGGGATTTTCATCTCACTTTTTACATATGTGAGATAAATTTCATATTCACAACTTACTATTTTTTTATATAATTCTCTTTTTTCATATAGTATCATGAGTAACTCTATGTTTAATTTATTTTATATTTCAATTTGAATTATCAAATATAAGGTTCTTTATTCAAAAATTACTAAGTGGTAAAAGTAATCATTTTAATATGATTTTCTTTTATGATTTTCAAATTTATCATGAATAAATAACTTCATTATGATCAATTATTTTAATTAAGTTTATCAAAAATATCCATATTCTCATAAAATGGACATTATAATTTCCTAAAATGTATACCATTTTTATATATAGTGTTCAATTTGGATGTTATTTGATTAATTACATAAATAATGATAAATATGTATCCTTTAATAAATAATGATATTTTATAATGAATGTTTTTTATGAATTAGATAAAATTATTCAACATATTAAGACCTATTTGGACTGTCATAACACATATTTGTGAGTATTTAATTAATCCTCTTAATGCATCAATAGTCTAATGAAATTAATTAGTTGGCCAAATCAGAAGGTTTTCTACCTAAAATGATAAGGTGTCTTGGAATTGGTCTACATGTTAATGGAACCATGTTCGTATAGATGTTTTTCACAATTAAAGAATTTTATTTATTGATAATTATGTTATTATTAATATTAACCATTTTTAGCTGAAATTATCAATGGATGTATTTCATTCTAAGAGTTATGATTAAATGATATGTGTTTCAATATTTTATCACTTCACATTGATTATGCATTATCCAGTTATTTGAATTTCATGTGTTATTAGTTATTTATTATTCCATGTTCAGTTAATATCCTTGATTCATTATATCTTCCATTGTACATATACTTACTAATAATTTCAACTCAATATTATTTTTGGTTCTTTCCCAAGGATATGAATATATAATCAGTGATTAATATTTTTTGGATATTATTTATTCCATTTTATTATGTGTGATTTTTTTATTTTTCATTTTCTTATATGATATGGTTATCATGTATGTAATCTTTTTTTTATAAACTACTAAACCATTCGATACATCAAGATTTGATTTCATGTAATTATTCCTATGTAAAATAGTAAGGCCCTGATACCAGGCTTATAGATTCATGGTGTTACAATTGTTATAAGTGGATGATTAATAGAATCATTGTAAAATAGACATAGGAATACATATATTATAATATATAGGCCTATTATATAACATTAGGATAAGTATATAAGAATATCCATGAATATTGGAGAGGTATATTTTATGTGGACATCATTACAATATATCCATATCTGGATATTACAAGTGGAAGATGTTCTCGCAAAAATTTATTAAAGTGTAACATCTCGAAAATGGTGTGTCAGGCCTGACATTAGTGTAACATGGTACATGACAATGAAACATAATATATACTTTTTTTGACAGTCTTTGGGGGTGTTCATTGCATAATACCCTTTTTCTTATCAAATCATTATGGGAGATTTGAAAGTGAATATATCTCTAATGAAACCCCATTTATGATTAAATGACTAGTTATGCATAAATTTTTAAATTTATGTTATTTTTTATGCCATATTTATAATTACACAATATCTATAATTTTATTTGTTAATCTATTATGTGTTATTATTTAGAAATGTTTCCCAGAATAAATATTTTTATCGCTAATCATAGAAAATGTATAGATTTCCCTATTTATAAAACCAGTATAGTAGGTATTGGAATGAAGAAAATTATAGCTAGCTAAGGGAATCAAAATAAGGATATGAAAAATAACCTTTATAGAATGGACAATTATTCTCCACATCATTAGTCCCCAATGTTGAATAGATTTATGTTATAAAATCCCCAATTTTTTAATGTCACTGAGAATCTAATTGTAGATTATAAATGGATTATATATTTTTATAAGATATTCAATGAATTTTTATGTGGTGAAATGGAAAAAGGTTACAGTTATAGTGTACAGTATCAATGGTGATGTCGATCGATGGTGTTTTCTGATCCATAATATGGAGGTAGTTAATATAGAAATCATGGAATAAAGATCATTTAAGGAGATATTCTTTGATAAAGACATCCCTCCTAGTCAGAAAACTTATGATAGTGAGTAATTTTAGTAGAATAATGAAAATGGAGGAATAATGTGTTTCATATAATGAATCTATAATTACATAGTTATCTAGTTATTATATCGATTAAACATGCCACACAAAGTTCATGATTGACCAAATCATTGACCGTATTAAGCCAAATATTTGATGTGCTTCAGTTTCACAAACATTTTCTAAATAGAATGTGTTAATTGTATGTGATATTAAAATAGAGAATAAATTCTAAAGATCATATATATTCAAGGGAAATAAAGAGATGAATATAACTTATGAATACTTTGAAATGAAAAATGTCTCAAGGGATAATAAGGTTAGCAATCATTTAACAAACTTGCGATATGTGTAAAGAGAATCATCATTTGAATTTATTGAATGGATTGGGAGTTTATTACATGTGTTGAGAAAAGATTCACAAGTTAAAATAATGATAATAGAATAAGTAAAAAGATATTACTCAGTGTCATAACTATAAATTGATTGGAAAAAATATATAAAAATTCCCCAAATATCAAGATAATATAGATAAAATGAAGCAAATGGATTGTGTTAATGCTTATGGAATTAACAGAAATGAAGTGGAGTGATTAATGATCTTCTATAAATGGACATATAATTTTTTTCTAAAAGTATTGTATCGATTATTTTCACATCATATGATATACGAAATATATAATGATTTGGATGCAAAAAAAAATTCATTAAAGATTTCAGATAAAAAATTGAATGTTACCATGAAATGTTATTAATTAGAAGTGTATAGTGTTTGGAAAATGCATCATTGATGGGAATATAATCCATATCTTGTTCATGATGTTGATATTATGATGCATGGATAAATATATTACTGATATAGATAATGTAAATATGATACTGCTTACTATTTTTTCACTCATTAATGATTTCATGGCATAATTGTTTAATATATCAATGCTGAAATTTAATAACCATTTTTATTTAAGAAATATATCCATGAAAATGTGATTTACTCGATTAAAAATAAATAATGAATACCCCCTGAAAATATTTTTTTGGTAATTCAAGATATTACCAAGTTTCAAGAGAATACATTACTAAGGTATTCACATGATTGGAATGTGAAACTTTTGATATACTCAGTGTTTCAGAATGATTAATGATAAGTTCAATTTGTGAACTTAGTGACCATATTTCTAAATATTCTGATCATAATATTTTAGAAAGGAACAAAATTTAGAAATCATATTTATTTTATCATTGAATGAGGTTTTATATATTAATTTCTTACATCACCATGTCATGAATCCTGTGATAAGAAAGATTTAAAAATGGTTCATGGGAAAACTAAAGGATATTATTGTGTTTACGAAAGACAAACACATATATACTTATATTTTTATATAGTGGAAAAATTCATCATGTCAAGGAAAATGGTCTTGAAACAAAAATGTTGTCCTATTATTATTATATATGATGTTATCAATAAACATTATTCACACATCTAGTTTAGTTTTATCAGTCAAAAACATAAATATGAACATGTTATCTATCACAATTGATTAAGAACATGATGGTCGTATTCCTCTTCCACATCAATTTTTAATTAGTTTTCTCATGTTTGAAAGCCTTATTTTGTGGTGACCTTCGCATTTCCCTTTCATTTTTATTAATAGGATTTATGATGATTCTTATTTACGATACGGGTTTGTAATCAATACTATTTTCAAATATAAAACTACTAAATATTGATATAATATTTTAATTACAGGGAAACTATTGAATTATGTTTGGGAGAATGCAATGCCGCAAGACATTATAATATTTTTATTTTATAATAAATTTATTTTTCTATCCTATTTGATTTTTATGAAAATCAATGTCAATATTATGCTACATAAAATATTGATAATTTATGTGATATTGGTTTAAATTCCTTACATAGAACATTAAGGTTATATTACTTTACATTCAATAGTGAACTTCTTCAATGACATCTGTTATAGGTAAGGTAATGTTTTATTCAACAACAATATATTATTAAAATATTACTATTTATTGTAATAAGATACGACCTATCTATTAATTTTGAGGTTATGAATATTATTAAATAAATTATAAAAATATATAGTATAATACTTTTGAAAAAAATTAATTAGAAATAAATTTCTAAACCAATTTAAAAATTATGTGATGTTTTTATAATAATCTATTTTTTATTATTCCTATTGATTTGTGTCTTAATAATTTTAATTATTTATTATTGGTGAATTATATTTAATGGGTCAATTTATTATAAACTCAATTGTTTATTGTTGACATTCATTAACAATATTTTATAAAAATAAGATAAGAATAATTCTAAGTCATTTTTTCACGCTTTTAATAGAAAAAATATTTAAGAATGAAATTTTATTCATAAATATGAATTATTTGAAAAAATAATCATTATTTATTAAACTAATATTTTCAAAATTTGGTTTATTTGAATTTATGGTATTTTTTGTAAGGTTTCTTTTTTTGAGGAAAATTGAAAAATACTGAATTTTAATTGAAAAATTATTTTTCATCTAATTTATTTATATGGATAAATTGTATTTTAAATTTTTAGATGATAATAAGATAAATTATACATAAATTAATCCAATTTAGGTTATTTTATGCAATTAATAATGAAAATATGAAATAAAAACATTTCAAACTATTGGGAATTTACACATAAAACCAATTTTTTGTCCTTCTGTCTATGGGATTAATATTAAATTAACTTATGCCACTTCTATAATTTGAATTTATAAAAATGTAACAAATATTTTTAGTTATCATAATTAGTAATTTATAAAAATAAAAATATATTATTTGAGAAAAAAACATATTATTGAATGCAGTGGAAGTTTATTACAACAACAAAGCTAAAATTAATATTAACAATGAATTTATCCTTAAACTTAAGGGTCAAAATTACTATAAAACATATAAAAATGATATTATATGTCCATATTTCGAGCATATATTCCCATATATTGAATATAGATAATTATTCGGGTAACATGTTATAAAATAGACCTCTCAATAGTATTTTCATTTTAATATTTACAGGAAATTCACTCATCCTTCAATATAAAAAGGCACCCACTACACCAATTTATTAACACATATCAATCCATTTCACTCACCCAATCCATTATCGAATAAGTTCCCAACTTACTTCCCCTCCATATAAGAGCCTCATTTTGGGCATAAATCTAGCCAGGGAAGACATTTTGTTTAAACCAAAAGGATTTACTTGAATAAGATGAGGTTAAATATTGTTCAACCAAAGGAAAATGTATGGTAAGGGATATTCATTTATTATATTACGTCTGTGATATAAATATCATATTCACCAATTAATTAATTTGTTTGGTCTTTATATGAAAACATTTTCATTTAATAGAATTACTCAATCACAATTCACAGTATAGAATATTGACATTGAATTATATCACCAAAGGGGTTTCACTCAATTGTAACCAAGTGGTAAACGTTACATTTGTAATATATCATTATTTTGAGATTGTAAAAATTATATTACAATAATAAATACACAATGATAATTTTTTTAAATTAAATTTATATTAAATATCCATATTTTCAAGCAATGAATAATATAATTTCTTAAACCAAATAACATTTTTACATATAGTTTTCATATAGATAGTTATTAGATTAACTTTGGAAATATTAATTAATATATACCCTATAATGAATAACATTATTTGGTAATGAATTTTTTTATGAATTAATTTGATTATTATATATATAAGAAACGATTTGGACTTGTATAAAACAAGTTAGGGACCATTTAATGTAATCCCATTGATGAATTGGTAGTTTCATGAGATAAATTAGTTGGCCAAGTCAGATGGGTTTGTATTCAATATGATAAACTGACATGTGAAAGGTCATGAATCTTAAGGTAGAATCTACCTCGCAATGAATGAATCCTATAATTAATAATTTTTTTGATAATATATTTATTATTATTATTATACATTATATTTTTTCTTTGAGAATATTTGTCGATCTTTTTCATTATAATATTATAAATTAAATGTCACATGTTTTAGTTATTTTAATTTTTTATATTTATTTTTCATTATACAGTTATTTTAATAGAATGTGCACTCAGTTATTTACAATTTAATGTTGATTTATTCTATCTGATTCATTATTTCATCTATTGTAACTACGATTACAATGAATTTGGGCTCACCCTTATTCTGATTCCTTTCCCCATGTTATGAAGAAGATAAAAATTCATAACTTTCCACAGATTCATTTTATTTTATTTAATAATATATCATTCTTCTTATTTCTATTTCCTAATGTAATATGGGCATCATGTATGTAATTTTTTTTAAGAAAACTTCTAATTTGATTGGTCCTATGTGATTTGATTCCTTGGAATCATGCCAATGTAATAAAGTATTCAACTATATTTGTGCTTCATCGATGAGGATGTTACATAAAAGATTTTATATTTATGTGAATTTATAAATTACATGGAAGAATATATGTTTTTTATTAATTTTAAATCATTTAACAAAAAAATAATTATTAAAAAGTAACATTAATTTCAATGTTGAATTTATTCATTGAATTTTATTTTAATAAAACATAATGATTATTATTGTATTGAAATAAAAGATGTATAAACAGGTATAAAATTGAATATTTTTTTGAAATATTATTGAAACATAATACTTCATTAAATTTATTGAATTTACATATTTTAAGTGTCATTAATTTTATTGTTCTATTACATTAAAAATTACTATGTTGGTGTTTATTAATCATTTAAAGTAATTATATGATTTGTAATAAGAATAATAATTAAATAAACCTCCTAAAATTAATTTCATTATTCTAAAATACATTATCCATTTTCATTATCAATTTCTTCTATCCCAATGTGAAAACATAATTTAAATTTAATAGACATAGGGGAATTTTATCATTATTCATTACTAAAATTTTAATATAGGCCACTTTCAAGGGAATGTTTCTGAAAAACTCTTATATATATACCAGATAGTGAATAAATTTTTTTTTATTAAATTATAAATGAAATAATTTAACTTGAATAATAATTATTTAATAAATAAATAGACATTAAAATATTTAAATGAAAAGTGATTTTTGAATAAAAACATCAATATTCATTTTTCATTTAAAATTAAACATTTCATAAATATCAAAAAAATAAAACATATGAAAATTTTGATATTATGATTTAAAAAATGAAGTCAATTTTATAAAATAGCTTTTATAATAGTGCTAAAAATAAATTTTATAATATTTCTGCATAGTGTGATGAAAACACATTCTAAAAAATAATGTCTTTTAGAAAACATTTCTTTTTCATCAAAAAGTTTTATATAATAATTAATAATAAATAAATACCAATGAATTTTGTAACGAAAATAATTTATTATGTCCTTTTAATAATAAAAAAATTAATATCTAAATTATAATGGCCATGATTAAATTATATTATTATAGTACATAATATTTTTTTGAAACATTATGTTGCCTGCATTATAGGTTATCGAAGGGATTGAATTTATTTAAAAATAAATATATTATAAAGTCATGGTGTATTATATTAACTACTAAAAATGGTGTTTTATATCATAATTTACATCAAACATGATGTTCTTCTTTTAAAATATTTAGGAGTTATACTTTCGATGATATTGACTTCCTGTTATTCATTTGTTTTGGGTTACACAAGAATTCCTCTACTCCTACTGTATAAAATAAATCCCCTTATCCTCTAATATTCACAAATATCTGGAAGTTATTTATTATAAAAACTGAAAAATATCTTTTCATCATACTTATCCATATTTTATAGCACTTTCCCTTCCAAAAAGGCCAACTATATGGTCCAAAATAAGAAATCCCAAAGATGTTATTCTAAGCGATGATAATTATCTTCATTGTGATGAATCTTTTTACTAATTATTTTTCACCATCATTTATGTATTATAATCTCAAAAATTATAATAGTAATACATCTCATATATAGATATATTATTATTATGCAATAATATTCATACATATTCTCTTCCATCAAATGGGATACAAAATCATTATTCAAGTGTATGAAGAACAACCTACTCATGAAATGAGGTAATTTTTTTTCAATCACTCCCAGTCAAAAATATTTATAGAGATAGATATAATATTTACATATGATAATCGTGAAAAAAAAATTATTTTTGAGAAACGAAAATATTATATATTTGCTTACCCTACTATCTATTGAAAATGATTACATCAATTGTGTGAATGGGGAACTACCACCTCACGAAGCAATGTGATTCCTTTTCAGTTACAACTACACATGTATTATAGAGAACCTATCATTTTAAAAATATTATCACATGATTTTAATCATAATTTACAATCAAATACATCAAAGGATCATAAAGTCTAGTGTATTAGGAAAATTAGGTACATAATTCTAAAACATGAAAACCAAACTAATAAAAACTTTTATATAATCCCGATAATTAGGTCATGTATTTCATTGATTTGTTAAATTATTATAAGTTAATATGGTGAATTCATAAACTATGGGTAAGAGAAAAAAATCCCAATAAGTATATGTGAGTAGCAATAAACATATCATATGGTTTTGGAGACATAACATGATAACATAAAAGGAATTGAACATGGATAAACATAAGTAATTATAAAATATATAACATGGGAACATATAATAATTCTTTATAGGAATGTGGGAAATTCATTTAACATGTCTAAAACTTGAGTTAAGGATAATTACTAGACTATATCGCAAGTTGGAAAAATTCACATAATGGAATCATGTTCACTCCCTGTCCAAACATGACACCACACGAAACAAAATATTACCCAATATGTTGGACCACTATCTGGGTGAACCCATCAAAACATGTTTATACATATGTTAAATACAAGTAAAATCATGTATAATTATAATCCATTGAATGAATTGGGTTTCCTAATCATGTCATAGGAAATTAAAAATGAATTTCAGAATGGGTCCATGAAAAACAAACATACATGAATACTCATATGGTAACATTGGTATGGATGTTGATAAATGAGGTCCAATTGATGTAGAAATAATTAAAAATGTATTTTTGAAATAATAGAAATCAAAAAATATAGTACAGTTTAAATAAAATATTAAATATAATTTAAAGAGAAATAGAAATAAAATTTTCATAAATGCAGAAATGAAAAAAAATTAGTTTCCAATGATATGATGATTGAATATTTAAAAAATAAATGGTTTCATATGAATTATTATGGATGGTACTTGAAGATGGGAAAAATCGATATGTTCCCTATAATCTGGCTTACTAATCTGGAATGATTGATAAGGGTAACTTATTAAAACATATATATATATATATATATCCTTGAAATTTATGGATTAAATGATCTAGATACATGAATTTGGAATATATAAAGATAATTTAGTATATGTATAGAAAAATAATTAATGGTAACATTATGTTAAAGTGAGAGAAAGAGAAACCCAAAAGAAAAATGGAATTTTACAACGAAACTCAAACCTTATGTCCGAAAGTGTTCTGCACATGATCTTAATTCATGAAAAAAAATTAATTAATTAATTAATTATTTAATGAAGTATTATTAATGTTTTTATATATTATCATTTTATTATGTTCATTAATTTCCTTTTTGATAAGTTATAATATAAAATTTCATTATTTTGGGGTGTTCGTTTCCTTGATTTTTTATGATTAGTTACTATTATATATGTATGGAAAATTATGTAAAATTACAATGATTTTCTAGAATTGAAGTCATATGTTATAATTGGACATGGAAATTATTAAAGGGTTATATATTCATTTTTTTTATTTTGGTTGGGGATGAGTCAGTATATAAGACACTAGTGATAATCATTAGATCATCAGAAACTAGTTTTGTTTTATTAATTATTATTTTTAAATGTCATAGTTCCAAAAAATTACATAATATGTCATAAATATATTATAATTAGTATAAACCATAGAAATTGATTTATGATTTATATTTAATTAGTGGGTGAAAATTTAAAACATCATCATCCTTGAATGCGATAAATTAACACATCATGAATGATGTTTTCATTTATATTGCAAAATGATATGGGACTGTAATGATTATAGATTATTGCATTATCAAAATAATAGTACATTATTCTTATTTTACTATAGTTATCATATGATTTTTTTATGGGGGGATATGAGAGAATATGAAAAGAAATGAAAAAGAAAAATAATTAAAAGAATAGAAATAGGATTTTACCTCTTCAATCCTTCTTCTTGAAAATCTTCATAGGGGAAATAGAGTTGGTATATTGTTGAGAAAAATTGGATCTAGTCACCTGGGAGGGGCAAAGAAAGATATTTTTTCACAATTTGGGCAAGGCTCAATGATTTTGTGTTGTGCCGAGAAGAGATGGTGAGGGGTGGTATTTATAGGGTATAAGAGGGGTGTTTTCTCATTATTTTATCTATTTTCTTATTATTTCCCCTCATTAATATTAATTGTTTTACAATAATAAGTAAATATAATTAAATAATGAGTGTATGTTTGTTTCTATGGTTCATACATCAATAAAACATTGGGAATAGTGTATTTATCATATAATGTATATGTACTATTTATTAATGGATTATACTATTTAATAAAATGTCAACTATTTTATAAAAATCCCATAAATTCACAGTACCCATTTTTTTAGGATTAGAATTGAAAAATGGGCTCCATTTTATGAATATATTTTTCTTGATATTATGAATTCAATTTTTAATTAAAATCATCATTTACTTGAGTAAATACTAATTTAAAATTCATAATCCTTTTGTTAAAACAATGAAAAATTAATTAATGTGTCATAAAATTATCTTATAATAATATGAAAAAATATAATTTGAAGAATTATTTTTTTTAAGTTAATTATATTTTAAATATTTATATAAATTATAAAATTGAAAATAAAAACATATTTTTTATAAATATATCAACACTTAATTAATAATTTCTAAGACATTTACTTACTTATACTATGATATAATAATATCATATTTTTATTTATAAAATAGATATATATTATTTTTAATTTTATCATTGAGGTTACTATTCTATTGTCTTCTTTACAATTAATAAGGGTCAAATTAATATTCCCAAGGTAATGTTACTATTCCATTCATATAGGTTCCTTATCTAATAAAATATGGCGTATTTCAGTTATTCTTTATTTTTAATGTTTTTATTTTGTTATATCTATTATTTCTATGTTTTTTATACTATATAACTGAATTAGAAGAAGGTAAATTTCATTTATAATATTTATTTATTACATTCTTCCAACTTCTGATATTTCAACCTTGTAATTATTTTACAAACTATTGTGAAAAAATTGAGGAAACATCTTCATCGCGACACCCTCGAGTTCCCATGTTTCCCCTTCATACTTACAGTTATTCCATAGTTCATTGACAATTTGTGTGGTCTTATTATGTAGAAACATATCCCAATGATTAAATATCATCAATAGATACTCCTCATGTGAGAGATCATTCTACAGCTGTACCACATATAAATTCAGATCATGTAAGGGATCTGGTATTTCATTCATCAAGATGGATTTATGGTATTATTCATGTACATGAGACATTGTAGGTGGATGTTAATGTCGATAGGCCACATCTACAAGATGATAAAGATTATTGAAGGGGTAAATGTATAATGAAATTATCTATCCCTTCTTCCCATGTTTCATGATCCTCTTCTATAGAGATATGATGAAGATTACCATGTCTCCAACCATAAAATCATGGTCTCATTGATGATTTTTTACATAAATATTCAATAAATATTTGGCTGTCTGAATATCCTACTTAATTGTATTCCACATTTCTACCATTTTTTCTACCATTTCATGTCCTAGAATCTTATGTTTACAGACCTCATCCCATCATGTCTATGTTACATATCTTTTCACATAAAGAGATTCATATAGAAAAATTTGGATGCTCTTGTGGATACTACTGTTATAAGAGAATTCAGCCAGTGGTATATTTTAGTCACATCCTCCTTTGAATTAAATAGAACATTCTCTCAACATGTCTTCCAGTCTCTGAATAGTCTACTCATATTGTCCATTAGTTTGAGGATGATGTTATGATATGAAGTTTAACTGATATTTTATAGATTGGTTGAGTGTTTTCCTTAACATTGAGGTAAATCTCAATTCCAGATAAATTGAAATTGATAGTGTTACTCCTGGTAGCCATAAAACGTATTGGATATATATACATGCAAATGGATCCAGTGATAATTCATCTCAAATTATAATAAAGTGAGCAGTTATTGAACGATGAACCAGAAAAATCCACATAGAATTGTTTCCTCTATATGTCTTCGGAAGGCTGGTGGAAAGTTATATGGGATGTTATCCCATTTCCGTATTGGTATTGGATATTATTGTATCATCCACTTAGACTTTTCTCTATTGAACCTTCATATTATATCATACCATACAGTTTTATTTATATCCATCCATCTCCTTCTTTATATTTTCACACCAATCGTTCTCTCGAAGATGTCCATTCATCTTTGTACTCCTTGGGTGAATATATAAGGTTGAACTATTTCAATCATTCACAATCAATTTTTTATTCATGTATTAAATTTTATACATATTCCTGACCCAATTCTTGTGAATCATTCTTCATATATTTTGAACACTAAGGACATCCCATTTTTTTTTATATATTTCACCTTTTCCTAAATTTTCATAACATTTCATTCAGTATAAATTTTTTCTACATGAGGGATGGGTGATCATTTAATTTGAGTAAATATTAGAGATTATCCTTCCATAATGATTACCATTTCCATAAATTTTAGTTCTACAAATATTGGAACCATTTCAATTATAATATTTGATTAAGATACATGATCATTTATACATAGAGATTCCATGACCTAATTTTCTTTACCAAGTTAGATGTGGATTAAATAGTCATAATCATTGATGTCCTCTATCCATATTCACTGGAATATATTAATATCTTTATATGTGAGTATATATTGTAGGATATTATTGTCAATATAAATTTCACACTTCTCCCAGTAGAGATAATGCCTCTAGATTTTCAATACAAATATCAGAGATGAAAAGTTGATATCATGGGTGGGATACTTTATGTCCGGAAGTTTCAATATACTTGATTAGTAGTCTATAACTATATCAATTTCATTGATAAGAATCTGAATCTTGTATTTGAGTCTTCATTGTCTCCGGCTAAGAGTTCACTTAATGTTTTTACTGTGAGAAATAGTGTAGTTATAATCCTTTTTTGGAACACTTTCAATTAGTCTTCACATTCACTGGTTGGGGAAAATTTTTATCCATTCAATTTCTTTTTGATTAGTTGGATTTATATTTGGATAAGTTCTTCACTGATCACTAGTAATACCCAGCGTGACTATAGAAGCTACATATCTCTTGTTGGTCGGAGTGGACACTCAAGAGGGGGGTGAATTGAGTTCCAATTAAAATTTCTGTTAAAAACAATTTCTATTAAAATCCCCCAATTTCAAAAACAAATTAAACTGTAGTGAATTTATATAGATTATAAAGGTTCAATTAGTTTCTCAAAGATTGATTAATTCTCAGTTAACTTAATCTTATGATTAAATTAACTTTTGAAACTAACTTACTGATTTATAACAAACATAAACACCTGCGAATTTAATTATCTAAGTAGCTTTGAAGATAGATTATATTTCAAAGTAATAGCAGCGGAATAAAAAAAATATGTATAGTATGGATATAGAGTATAACTATAAGCACAGAAAATTAACCAAGAGGTTCAGTCTCAAGCCGAGACTTAGTCCTCTCAAATTTTATATAAGAATGATCCACACCCTGGATCGGGGTTAACAACAGTGAACACACTGTCCAGGTCACAAGACCTCTACCACAGTTCTTCGTGGGAAAACAAACAACAGCAGCAAGCTGTCCAGGTCACAAGACCACTACCACTATCCACAGTGGGAAATGGAGTGCAAAAAGATTTGCTGAGGATTTACAGATCCTCCAGTGAAAGTACAGGAGTCAGTGTGTGTGTTTAATACAGCAGATATCACACACTGCTCAAAATGTAGAAAACTAAAACACAGTAGAGCAATAGATAGAATGAAGAAGGTTTAGAGTGCTCTATAGTGTTGGCAGATCAGTTCTGGACTCGTAGGAATGAGTGACTTGAAGCTTTGGTCCTTTTTCTGTAAGTTGACACTAAAACAGAGTGTCGGGATTTTCAGACTTCCAGATGTTCATGTGATCAGCTTCTTTGAGTTTGAGTGCTTCACAGCATGGCTTTTAGGAGACGCTTCTTTCAGTCGGTTCACTAAGACTCTTTTGTTCTTCAGAATGAATGCTCGAGAGTTCTTCCTCTTTTTGTGTATATGCGTATCTCCTTCTCAGTTGTAGATGTTAGACTCAGTGTAAATGTTCCATTCATATATATGTTCTTGAATGCTTCTCTCTTCTTTTTATACTCCTCCATATATTCCCTTTTTGTTCACCCGAGGCCGACAAGATAGATAGTCTGGAGTTGCACGTGCGATCTTCCTCGTACATTGTATTATTTCTTGACATGTCTGCAAATATCAATAAATAATGTTAGATGTATTCATCTTGATAGACATGACCGTTAGATTAGTATTAATCAAATTGGTAAAGAAAAAGTAGAAATATAATAATAATAAACTGGTCGAGAAAGTATGTCACTGTGGACTTCAACTGTGGTCTTCCAACTGTGGACTTCCTTTTGTGAACTCCCAACTGTGGACTTCCTTCTGACTGCTGACTTCAACAAAAGGGCTTGCTGTCTGTAGGCTTGCAATGGTAGCTTTTACTCCATGTAACTGTAGCCTTTCTATCTGTAGACTTGTAACATCAAATTTGTAGAGCTGTAACCTTTGTCAACTGTAGACTTCGATCATCTGTAGACTTAGTAGACAGAAGCTGTCTAACTGTAACCTTGACTGTAGACTTATGACTGTAGGCTTGTTCGACTGTGAACTTGAGCAGAGAAAACTTTGAGCAGAAGTCTTGTAACTGTAACCTTCGTCTGTGAGCTTTGACAATAGATAGCAGTAGACTCGTAACTGTAAGCTTGTATTAGTCTTCGACTGTAACCTTGTAACTGTGAACTTATTGCAACAGTAACTTAAGGTGACAGTTAACTGTAACTGTGACTTTGAGAAGAAAAACTCTGACTGTTAGCTAACAATACCAAACTTATGTAAATACTAGTGTAAGCTGTTACAGTAAAGTTATGAGAGTAAGAATATGAACTGTTTAGAATAAAATACGTTTAAGCATAGAATAATAAGATTAATGCAAAGGTTTAATACATCATAATCAATGTTTAAGGATGATTTGGGATTATCAAAACAGGTGATTCCAACAATCTCCCCCTTTTTGATAATCACAAATTATGTCAGTATGAAATATAGAAGTATCAGAGAGAAGTGTGCAAAACACAGTATTAGCAATATGAGCACAAAAATGAGGTATAATCCACAAGGATTTCTCCTCTCTATAGAGGTTCATTTCTCCCTTGAGTTTCCCTATTTCTCCCCATTTCTCCCCCTATCTATTTCATCTTTATTTCTCCCCCTTTGTGATTAACAAAAAGAAAGACAGAGAGAGAGAAAAGAAACATTGTATTAATAAGGAGTACAAAACATGACCCAAAATGTGAATACATGATCCCTATCAAAAAAAATAAACAGACTCAATCCTCTTCATCTGGAGGTAAGGGATCTTTTCCTTTGGAGGAAGAAGATGGAGCAGGAGGTGAAGGAGCAACAGGCTGAGGAATGGCAGCAGGAATGTCTGGAGGGGCAGCAACAGAGGCTCCTGAAGGCCGGTAGTGAGTAGCTTGCCGAGGTATCAGTGGTCTAAGGCTTCTGGGGGCATCAGCAGGAGACATTACTGAAGAACCACTGGGGTTGGAGACAGGTAGGGCAGGAGGAACTATAACAGGTGTGCAGTCCACATGAAGAAAAGGTAGGAGCAGATTCCTGAAATCCATGATAATGTTTCCTCCTCTGTCCATGGCAGATAAGAAGTCATCTTTGTTTTCCAAGAATTTATCCAAAGCAGGGGTCAACTCACGTAGCTTGCTAACTTGTTCTTTGAAGGCTTGAGTTACAGGAGGCAGCTTCATAGTTTCTAGCATGAGCTTGAAGTGATTGTTCAACTGATGCTTGGTGAAAATCCGATCAAAGTAATAATCCACTTTACTTTTGATGGCCTCCTGAGAAGCAGTAGCAGCCTGCAGGTGCTCACGAACAAAGCCATTGACTTCTCTTGTAGTAGCAAGGATCTGTAGGTCTGATGTGTCATTTGCACGGGCCTGAGTAAGCTCTTCTCTGAGCAGGCTTCTAAACTGCTCAAGGTCCACAGGAGAGCTAGATGAAGGAAGGGACTTGACTGAGAATGCCACTGTCTCCTTGAAAGACTGAGTCAGATTTCCAATCACTTTCTGAATGACAGCATCCTGATTGCTAAAGTGTTCTTTTACTGATTTCTTGAAAGCCTCAAATACTTCTACAAACTGCTTGACCACTTCTTTGATGTATCGAATCTCACTGGCCACTTGTGTCTGAGAACTGCTCAGGGCAGTTAAAGAAGCAACTGATTGTCGAAGGGCCACTACTGCTCCAGTCCAGCTTTCAATTTGAGTGTGGAACACTTTCATTTCATCCATCAGTTCATTGATTGGACTTCCCACAACACATCCTAGAGATAATTCTAAGGATTGTTCTACATTCTTCAGCTCATCAAAAAGACTGGTTTTCAATTCAGCAACAGTCTGTCTGATGGTCTCCTTCATTTCATTCTTTAAGAATTCAAGGTCTTCCTTGGTGGCCAATCCTTCAGTTTCTAACACTGGAGAGCTGTTAGGTAGGATGACTGGATTTCTTGGTGGTTGGTTTTCCTCATCTGAATCCTCATAATTGAGTCCTAACACCATGTATCCTGGATCTGAGGTCCATCCTTCTATATCATACAGTACAGAGACTGAACCAACACGCTCCCCCTCACTTGGAGGTCATTCCTGAACACTTTCTACTATCTGCTCAACTCTGGGTAACTCTAAGTTCTCTTCTGTAGCTCTAGCAGGTTCCATACTTGCTTCCTCTATAGGTTCAGCAGTGAGGTTAGCCTCCTTCTCTGTTGGGTCATCAACCACTTCCATGACAACAGTAGTAGAGACCACTCCTGCTTCCTGGTCAGACACTGACTTGTCTGTATACCCTATCAGAGGGCTCATACTAAGTTCTTCTGCAACAGTTTCTTGATTTTCATTTAAAGCTCCAGCCTCTTCTGCTTCGACTGTATCACCCTCATCAGAGGTGTCCTTGACCAAATATTGAGATTCTTCTTCTTCTTCTGTAGTCTCAGTCTCACTGTCTCATAGAACAGGTTCTCTACTGGGTAGTTCTTTTGGAGGGCTTGCTGCTCCAAATGTCACTGTCCTGACAGGACTGTGAGTAGTATCAGGATCACTCCCTTCATCAATTGGAGTGTTCTCTCTTGCAGAGTCACCAACTACTGCAGTCTGTTCATCATCTGAGTATACAGGTTCAGGCTCATCAGGATTTAAGCCTGGATCTCTCCTATCTCTCGGTCTAGAGGGATGAGTAGAAGGGCTAAAATTCTCATAGATTCTCTCCTCATCATTCACCCATGATTTCTTCCAGGGATTCCAACTGATCTTCATGAATTTGCAGATTACTTTCGAGATACATACACTGTTCTTTGCCACTATCAACTCTTCCTGACTTCCAGCTGCACCTTTCACTTTTAACATAACCGAAATGAGTTTAGCATGAAACAAGGCACTTGATTTTGAGCTTGCCTTTATCATGTCCTCCATCTGAGCCATCAGCAACCTACAAAGGTTGACCTTCCTTCCATGTTTTAATAAGTACATCAAGTAAATATCCTGATGCTTCAGAGTTGCAAAATCTCCTCTTCTAGGACTCAGTACATGCTGGATAAACTTAAACAGAAGCCTGTCCTCTCCATTCATTTCAGTAGAAATAATCTTCCTTACAGTGCCATTGCCTGTCAATTCTTCCAGGGCTGTCTCATGATCAAAGATTCTACTATTTGGAGGAGCCGCTCCAGAATAGTAGTTGTAAATACCCTCATGAGGAACTCTTAAACAAGCAGCCCATTCAGCGGATGAAAAACTGACTTCATTGCCATTTACTCTGGATACCAGTTTATGCAGATCATCCTCTTCCTCGAACTGTAGATATTCATAGAACTCCTTCACCAGCTTCGGGTAGTATGGTCCATTATTGTTTGCGAAGCACTCGGTCCATCCTTGATCATTAAGCACTGCCAGTACTAATGATCTGCTTGATAAAATCCACTCTTCACTTAGCTCCTTCTCAGCAACTATTTCTCTCTTAGTCAGATGTGGATTAACAGGTCTTATCGAGGCGTTCCCGGTGCCACTGGATTCGACTTGAGTCCTCTTCGGCATTGGTGCATCTTCGTTGACAGTCGGGGGTCGCTTTGTTCTGGCCATTGGAACTGAATGAGGTTTCGAGGTTCGGTTGAAGGTTTAGGGTTTAGGACTTGAGAGAGCAAGGGTCGAGATGAGTGGATTGAGATATGTTCGATGTTCTCAATTTTATCATTTAGGGATTTAGAAATAAGAGAATAAAAAAAAGAAACGGTTCGAATTCCCGCAAAAATAAAATAAGATTAAATAGCGAAACAGCCTACAGAGAGATGTAACAGTGAGGTACACCGGTGAGGTCTAACTGTGAGGTTTCAACTGTAAGGTTTCAACTGTGAGGTTTCAACTGTGAGGTTTCAACTGTGAGGTTTCAACTGTGAGGTTTCAACTGTGAGGTTTCAACTGTGAGGTTTCAACTGTGAGGTTTCAACTGTGCTATAGTTAATCATACCTAACTCATGTTTGATGTAACTTAATCTCTCAGAATTCAAAGGCTTTGTAAAAATATCAGCTAACTGATGTTCAGTGCCAATGAACTCAAGAGTGATATCACCTTTTTGATAATGATCCCTCAGAAAGTGATGTCTCACATCAATATGTTTTGTCCTAGCATGAGATACTGGATTTTTTGAAATGTTAATAGCACTTGTATTGCCACACCTTATAGAGACATGTTTGAATTGATATCCATAGTCTAGTAAAGTGTGTTTCATCCACATGATTTGTGCACAACAGCTACCAGCAGCTATATACTCAGCTTCGGCAGTAGACAGTGCAACAGAATTCTGCTTCTTACTACACCAAGATACTAGTGACTTGCCTAAAATGTGACATGTTCCAGAGGTGCTCTTTCTATCTAACTTGCAGCCAGCAAAATCAGCATCAGAATAACTTAATAAGTCAAATGATTGTCCTTTTGGATAAAATAATCCCAAATTGGGAGTATGTTTTAGATATTTGAAAATCCTTTTAACAGCAGTCAAATGAGACTCTTTTGGATTGGCTTGAAATCGAGCACACATGCATACACTGAACATGATGTCAGGTCTACTGGCAGTAAGGTACAGTAGACTACCTATCATACCTCTGTAATTGGTTTGATCCACTGGTTCACCAGTTTCATCACTGTCCAACTTGCAAGTGGTGCTCATAGGTGTGTCACTGCCTTTGGTGCCATCCAAAGAAAAACGTTTTAGAAGATCTTTAATATATTTACTTTGGTTCAAAATAATACCATTTTTATTTTGAAAGATCTGAAATCCAAGGAAAAATTTGAGTTCTCCCATTAAACTCATTTCAAACTCATTTTGCATTATTTTTGAAAAATCAACACATAAAGAATTTTTTGAAGATCCAAAAATAATATCATCCACATAGATTTGTACTATTAAGACATCTTTAGAAATCCATTTAATAAAAAGAGTAGGATCAGCTATCCCTTTAGTAAATCCTTTTGAAATAAGAAAAGAGCTGAGCCTATCATACCAAGCTCTTGGAGCTTGCTTTAAACCATATAAAGCTTTAGATAGTTTAAAAACATGATTATAAAAATGGGGATTTGTAAAACCAGGAGGTTGTTCCACAAATACATCCTCAATTATATATCCATTTAGAAAAGCACTTTTAACATCCATTTGATATAGTTTGAAATTCAGATGAGCAGCATAAGCAAGTAATATCCTAATGGCCTCTAGTCTAGCCACGGGTGCAAAGGTTTCCTCATAGTCTATTCCTTCTTCCTGACTATACCCTTGTGCAACTAGCCTAGCTTTGTTTCTGATTATGTTACCAAACTCATCAACTTTGTTTCTAAACACCCATTTAGTGCCTATGGTAAGAGTGTCTTTAGGTCTTTCCACTAATTCCCAAACTTTGTTTCTTTCAAACTGATTTAGTTCTTCTTGCATAGCCATTACCCAGAATTCATCACTGATAGCATCATTGACATTTTTGGGTTCAAGCTGTGAAAGAAAAGCTTGATGTTCAACCTGATTTTTTAGAGAAGCTCTAGTTTGTGTTCCTCTATCAAGATTACCAACAACAGCATCTAAAGGATGATTCTTTAGAATCCTAGTTGATTTGGTAAAGGTTGGACTAGAGATTTCAGGTTCATCTATAGGTTCGGGTTCCACAGAGGAAGATTCTGGAAAAAGTCCAGAACTGGATGTTTTTACTACAGGTTCTTTAGATTTGTCATTTAGGTTCAGAACAGATAAGTCTTCTTCAACATCTTCAAGAGAAGTTTTAGACTCATGTGGATCAGTCTCATCAAACATGATGTGAACAGATTCTTCCACACATTTGGTTTTCTTATTGAACACTCTATAGGCTTTACTAGACATAGAGTAACCTAGGAAAATTCCTTCATCACTTTTTGGAGCAAATTTATCAAGATTATCTTTAGTATTCAGAATAAAGACTTTGCAACCAAAAACTCTAAAGTAATTAACCTTAGGCTTCCTATTATTCCACAACTCATAAGGGGTTTTCTTTAGAACAGGTCTGATCAAGACTCTATTAATGACATAGCAAGCTGTATTAACAGCTTCAGCCCAAAAGTAAATTGGCAGGTCATATTCATTAAGCATAGTTCTAGCAATTTCTTGCAGGGTTCTGTTTCTTCTTTCTACTACACCATTCTGTTGAGGTGTCCTAGGAGCAGAAAAATTGTGAGCATAGCCATTGTGTGAGCAGTAAGATTCAAATTCTTGATTCTCAAACTCACGGCCATGATCACTCCTCAAGGTCTTAATCTTAAGTCCACTAAGATTTTCTACAGACTTAGAGTATTTAACAAAGGAAGAGCAGGCTTCACTTTTGTGAGCTAGAAAGTATACCCAAGTATATCTAGAAAAGTCATCTACAAGAACATAGACATAGTGCTTCCCATTTAGACTTGAAATTCTTGATGGTCCAAACAAATCCATGTGAACCAGTTCAAGTGGTTGAGAAGTTGAAACTTCTTTCTTTGGTTTAAAAGAAACTTTGTGTTGTTTTCCCTTTTGACAGGGATTACACACTTTGTCATTTGGGAATTCAAGCTAAGGTAAGTCTCTAACTAGGTGTTTCTTAGAGAGTTTTCTAAGTGAGTGAATGTTGCAGTGTCCTAATCTCCTATGCCACAGCCAAGACTCTTTATGAAAAGCATTTAAGCAAGTAACATTATGTTTAGCTAAAGTGTTTAAGTCAACAGCATAAACATTTTCATTTCTTAAGGCAGAAAATATTAAAGAATTTTTGGAATTATAAACATCACAAGAATTGTTTTCAAACTTGACATTAAAGCCATCATCACACAATTGAGAAATGCTAAGTAGGTTGTACTTAAGTCCATCAACAAATAAAACTTTGGAAATTAATACTGAGTCAGTGTTACCAATCTGGCCTAAGCCGATGATTTTTCCTTTTGAGTTATCACCAAAAGTGACATATCCTCCATCAACCTTTATTAAGCTTTTGAAGCACGAATAGTCCCCAGACATGTGTCTTGAACATCCACTGTCTAAGTACCATACCTTCTTGTAATTGCTTTTCAAACAGATTTCCTACAAAACAGATTAGACAAGAAATGACTTTGGTACCCAGATTTTCTTGGGTCCAGATATGTTAGCAATCAAGGATTTAGGTACCCAGATTTGTTTTATGGGTCCCATACAATTAATAGATGCAACAGATTTAGAGAGATATACTTTACTTGATCGACAACTATTTAAATAACCAGTTGAGGCATACGAATTTCCAAAACTGGATCTAGTAGGATTTTTTCCAGACTTAATAAATCGGGTTTTAGCAAACTGTCTTTGTCCAGGTTGGTATCCCAAGCCAGTAGCATACTTAGGTGCAACTTGCTTTCCTAGCAGTTGGGTTAGAGTATCTTTTCCATTTGTGAATGTTTCTAAGTCCTTTCTAAGTTGTTCATTAGATAGTTTCAGTTCTGTATTCTCCTTTAATAATTGAGCATTTTTTTCTTTTTCTACATCAAGTGCAGACTTGACACTTGCAGTAAGAGCATGCTGTTTCTTTAAAGACTTATATTTATCCTTTAGTTCATTATACGTTTCTTCCAGCATATTACAGTATTCAGTCAATTCATCTTTAGACATATTTTCAGAATCAGAACCAGATTCTGCTTCACCTTCAGAATAATAAGAGTTTAAAGTGGGAGTGTCTAAGGTTACCTCAGATGTGTTTGTCATGAAACACATATTAGCACGATTTCTTTCAGAATCACTGGACTCTGATTCACTTGTGCTGTCTTCTGAAGCACTCCAGGTGGCCTTCATAGCTTTCTTATAATTCTTGTCCTTGTACTCATATTTCTTCTTGAATTTTAACTTAGGACAGTCAGCTTTAATGTGTCCTTTCCTTTTACATTCATAGCAAACTATGTCTTCTTCTTTATCAGTTTTCTTCCAATCTTTCTTCCACTTACCTTGTCTATCATACTTACCCTTGTAGTTTGGTTTTCTGAAGAACTTCTTCTTCCTATAGAACTTCTTGAATCTCCTTGCTATTTGTGCCATCTCGGCATCACTGTCAGAATCTAAGTCTTCACTAGATGAGCTTTCAGTTGGTATATGTACTTTCTCCTTGTCTTTGCTCTTTGATGCAGTAGACTTAAAAGCTACAGATTTTCGTTTTGGTTCCTCATCTTCTTCTTTATTCACCTTTAGCTCTTCTTCGTACATCATCAGCTTACCAATTAACTCCTTGACAGGCAAAGTTCTAATATCACAGGATTCTCTAATTGAAACGGATGTGCCTCTCCATCTGTCAGGCAGACATCTCAATAATCTCATGATTTTCTCCTTTGCTGGAACAATCTTCCCGAGTGAGCTCATTGTGTTGACTATCTCATTAAACCTGAGATACATATCAGAAATAGGTTCATCAGCTTTCATCTTAAAGTTATCATATTTGATAGTATAAGTGTTTAACCGCATTTCCTTGACATTAGTTGTTCCTTCATGAGAAACAGCTAAGGTGTCCCAGATTTCAAAAGCAGTTTTACATACAGAAATTCTATTGAACTCCTCATCTCCTAGAGCACAGTAGAGAGCATTCACAGCCTTACAATTATTATTGTAAGCTACTTTAGTAGGTTCATCCCAAGTTATTCTTTCAGTTTCTGGAATCTTGTATTGAGACTCTATAGCAGTCCAAATATCAAAACCCATACTTTCCAAATGAATTTTCATTTTGAGCTTCCATTGGGCATAATTCACACCATTAAAGAAGGGTGGCCTGTTAGTAGCAGCACCTTCTAGTCTATTATCCATAAGGAAATTCTAGAAAATGTTTTAAAGAGATAAAATTTAGAACTAACAGAAATTTAAGATCTTTTAGATAAAACTACAATCACAGTTTAAAAACAGAGAGTTAAAATAAAACTTTGAGCAAGTATAACAGAGCTAAACACAACCTCTGATACCAAATGTTGGTCGGAGTGGACACTCAAGAGGGGGGTGAATTGAGTTCCAATTAAAATTTCTGTTAAAAACAATTTCTATTAAAATCCCCCAATTTCAAAAACAAATTAAACTGTAGTGAATTTATATAGATTATAAAGGTTCAATTAGTTTCTCAAAGATTGATTAATTCTCAGTTAACTTAATCTTATGATTAAATTAACTTTTGAAACTAACTTACTGATTTATAACAAACATAAACACCTGCGAATTTAATTATCTAAGTAGCTTTGAAGATAGATTATATTTCAAAGTAATAGCAGCGGAATAAAAAAAATATGTATAGTATGGATATAGAGTATAACTATAAGCACAGAAAATTAACCAAGAGGTTCAGTCTCAAGCCGAGACTTAGTCCTCTCAAATTTTATATAAGAATGATCCACACCCTGGATCGGGGTTAACAACAGTGAACACACTGTCCAGGTCACAAGACCTCTACCACAGTTCTTCGTGGGAAAACAAACAACAGCAGCAAGCTGTCCAGGTCACAAGACCACTACCACTATCCACAGTGGGAAATGGAGTGCAAAAAGATTTGCTGAGGATTTACAGATCCTCCAGTGAAAGTACAGGAGTCAGTGTGTGTGTTTAATACAGCAGATATCACACACTGCTCAAAATGTAGAAAACTAAAACACAGTAGAGCAATAGATAGAATGAAGAAGGTTTAGAGTGCTCTATAGTGTTGGCAGATCAGTTCTGGACTCGTAGGAATGAGTGACTTGAAGCTTTGGTCCTTTTTCTGTAAGTTGACACTAAAACAGAGTGTCGGGATTTTCAGACTTCCAGATGTTCAAGTGATCAGCTTCTTTGAGTTTGAGTGCTTCACAGCATGGCTTTTAGGAGACGCTTCTTTCAGTCGGTTCACTAAGACTCTTTTGTTCTTCAGAATGATTGCTCGAGAGTTCTTCCTCTTTTTGTGTATATGCGTATCTCCTTCTCAGTTGTAGATGTTAGACTCAGTGTAAATGTTCCATTCATATATATGTTCTTGAATGCTTCTCTCTTCTTTTTATACTCCTCCATATATTCCCTTTTTGTTCACCCGAGGCCGACAAGATAGATAGTCTGGAGTTGCACGTGCGATCTTCCTCGTACATTGTATTATTTCTTGACATGTCTGCAAATATCAATAAATAATGTTAGATGTATTCATCTTGATAGACATGACCGTTAGATTAGTATTAATCAAATTGGTAAAGAAAAAGTAGAAATATAATAATAATAAACTGGTCGAGAAAGTATGTCACTGTGGACTTCAACTGTGGTCTTCCAACTGTGGACTTCCTTCTGTGAACTCCCAACTGTGGACTTCCTTCTGACTGCTGACTTCAACAAAAGGGCTTGCTGTCTGTAGGCTTGCAATGGTAGCTTTTACTCCATGTAACTGTAGCCTTTCTATCTGTAGACTTGTAACATCAAATTTGTAGAGCTGTAACCTTTGTCAACTGTAGACTTCGATCATCTGTAGACTTAGTAGACAGAAGCTGTCTAACTGTAACCTTGACTGTAGACTTATGACTGTAGGCTTGTTCGACTGTGAACTTGAGCAGAGAAAACTTTGAGCAGAAGTCTTGTAACTGTAACCTTCATCTGTGAGCTTTGACAATAGATAGCAGTAGACTCGTAACTGTAAGCTTGTATTAGTCTTCGACTGTAACCTTGTAACTGTGAACTTATTGCAACAGTAACTTAAGGTGACAGTTAACTGTAACTGTGACTTTGAGAAGAAAAACTCTGACTGTTAGCTAACAATACCAAACTTATGTAAATACTAGTGTAAGCTGTTACAGTAAAGTTATGAGAGTAAGAATATGAACTGTTTAGAATAAAATACATTTAAGCATAGAATAATAAGATTAATGCAAAGGTTTATTACATCATAATCAATGTTTAAGGATGATTTGGGATTATCAAAACAGGTGATTCCAACATCTCTATTATAGATACTGCTATGGGCCACTCCTCAATTGAAATTTACATGGAAGAGTCAACTGATATTCTTTTTCTAGTGATTATATTTCTTTCAAATCATATTTCCTCGATCAAAAACCAACGTTTTTAGTGAATTACATATAGTTTCCCCCTTTTTAAATTTTTTATCTCATTATTAAAATTCTCTTTGATTCCTCGTTGATCTTGGAGTATATTATAATATCATCAATAAAGGAAACCACAATTTTTTCATGTTAATATCTAAAGACTCTATTCACGAAGTCTATAAAAATTGTGTGGGACATAGTGAGTCTGAAAGGCACAACTATGAACTCAAAGTTTACATACCTCATTGGAAATGCATTCATGGGAATATCTTCCATCCTCACCTTATATCGGTTGTGTCCTTTCCGAAGGAGCACCTAATATAAATAAATTAACCCGCATCATTGATCAAACAAGTTATTTATATATTATAGGGGTTACTAATTTTTTATGATGATCTTGTGGAGAACACAATAATCAATTTAGAGGTGCATTGATCCATCCATATTCTTGATGAAGAGGACTCGCACCCCACATGGCGATGTACTCGAGGATATAGAACCATTTTCTAGACACTCAGGTAACTACTACATTATTTATTCTAGCTCAACAATGGTAATTCAATATTTTTTTTGACAAATGAAGAGATCCTAGAATATGTTCAATTAAGAACTCAACTTCTTGATCAAGAGTAATATTAGGAAATTGTTAGTTTAAAGCATCCGTGAATCCCTTGTGATGTGGATGTTTTGGAGTATGTTTCTTTCCTTTTTCTTAATCATTTGAGAATGATATGATTTTTCATGTCAAAAGCATATAAACAATTGAGATGATGACTCTTCAAGAGAATCATCCCCCTCCTTACACTTGTAAATAATTAGATGATGCTTTAGGATGTGAACAGTGATATTCATTTATTAATGGATGATGTTGGATTTTTATAAAGATAGCCAATACATGCCAAAATATAGCACCAAACTCTACAAAAGGGAATATGAAAGGATATTAGGTTATTTTCATTCTAAAATCATTATCGGGGAAGGATTTATAAATGTTATATACAATAATTAATGATTTTTTCTCATATTCAACTCCACCTCTAAATTTTGATATCGTGGTTGAAAAGTTTATGTAAACATTCAATATATGAATGAATGAATATAAGAAGAATCATATATTATGTTCTCTATTCTAGAATAAATAACCAGCATACCTCTCATCGCATAATTATTGATCTCCATATCATAGCTATGAATTTTATATTCCTTTCCATACTACCTTGGTGTTCATGGTTGTTGATTTCCTCCCAAAAACATTGGATTAGGGAAATGAATTTCATAATTCTCATATTATATGTAGTTGAAAAACTTCACCATATGATAAGTGTTGATGTTAACCATATTTTATTATTCTATATTTGTGGGATTCTTTATATTTCTTCAGATATTTGATTATATTCCCTTCTCTTGCACATTTCAAGAATCCATAGATCACATTATGTTGTTTCTAGGATTCATATTCCCACATTTTTGAAACGTTAGGTGTTGGGAATTTTTTCCATCATGGGATTTAGCTACTTATCCACCCATAGTAAACTCCATATTCTGATTTCTATTTTACTGACCCCACATGACCAATGAGAGTCCGCAAACCCTATTTCATCATTAAGGGAAAAAAATATCCTCCTAATTTTCCATGTCATGAATCTCTAATTGTTTTCGTAGACTCGTCTTTAGTCTTCTACAAAAGCAATCCACTTTACATTTTGGGTTCATGACAGAACAAAAAGCATATCATATGAGCCTTATGATGTTTTCTTCCTATGCCCTGATAGACATGTCTTAATTTTTCATCAGTTTGAGGAAATCACCTTCCATCATTACATTGAAAGTTTTGGGGGAAATATTTATTGAAAAACAATTCATCATATACTGAAAATTGAAATCAATTTCTTGTTTGAAATTTTTTTTCATCACTACTATAATCCATTATTAATGTTCCCCATAGAAATAATAAACCTCCATAAAAAATTTATCTTCATCTGAAAACTGGGTGATAGAGTATATCTTATCAGTAGAGTTAATTCACTGTTTTATGAGGATGGGATCATAAGATCCACTAAACATTGGAGTCACATTTTTATAAAGTATTCAACCACAGCATGATAATTCGTAGAAGAAGGAGGGTATTATACATGATTCAAGTTAATATTCGTAACATTATCCAGGTAAGAAAGTACTATCCTGATGTTTTTCGAACCCATTCCTATCATATCAAAATTTAATTAGGGAAATCATCAAATTACCTATCACATTATCTGTTTTCATGAGTGCTTCAATTTCTAGTAATTAAAAATGAAAATAATGTTCAATTATGGGAATGAATAATTATCTAATAATAATATTAAATCCAAACATTAAACATAAAAGGATACACTTTTCAATGAAAATAATCCCCTAACATGTGACACTTTATGTTTAAATATTGGTTTTCCTTGGTGATAGAATTACTCGCATGGTTTTTAATAATGTTCCCAATTCTTAATATCCAAAAATTACTACACCTTTCTTAGATACTATCATGACCCAACCAAATTGGGCCAAAGACACAACTCCCCTGGCCTACCTCCAATAGGCCAGGGGCTAAGGACAAGAAGTGATAAGGAACAAAACTGACATGGGATGAATTTTCTATGTACATGTATGCACACACCCTTCTCTATGCTTAGAAATTATTGAAATGTAAATAAAATCCAATGAAAACCAATTAATTCATACATCAATATACCAAAACCGAAGAAAAAAATATGTAATGAAAGAGTAAATAGGGAAAAATATGTCCACCATTGAAAACCGTGAAAGCCTCCCACCTGCGCAAAAAGAGGGAATCATTTTCAACTACAACTAATGGAATGCTCCTCAACCATGCTTAGGTAAATAACTCATTCTATCTATCTCACTAAGCCCTACATGCCTCGTGTCCTATGTGGAATACTTGGAAAGGTATTTCTTCATCATAAGATATAAAACATGTGAGGGATATCACATGAAGGGGTGACCATAAAAATACACAGTAGTCTCTAAAAGAACCAAAAATAAAAGGTGAGAATCTTAAATGAAATAGCATGCTCAACCTTGCCAGATGGAAACCCAATCCATAGAGAAATTCCATCTCGAACCATCCTCGGCTATATGGGAAATTCCATCTTCATCAACAAGGGTGGTTAAACTCAACATGTGACAACAATGTAAGGAAACTGAGAAATCACCAAGATATATTTTTCTCTGACACTACCTCTCATGAGGATCGCACCTCATTCCAAGGAAGGGAATTCTCTTCACATTCCCTAACTGTTACATGAATGCACGAGAACACACTCCAAGAGCTCAGACATTAATGATGGAACCCAACCAATAGAATAAGTCTGCTGGTAAAATCACAACCCTTCATTATAGAACGCCCAAGAGAATTTGCTCCACCAGGAACATCGTACAAGGTCTCTATATAGAGCCTAACACTAGAGGTCTTATCATTTCTAACTAATAACCAGTACAAGATAAATAAAACTAATATAAGGGAACCACATCTCACCATTTTACATATTTGAGGGAGAACCTATACAAACTATTCATCATGTTCATCCTCTCAATGAAGAGATAATAAGGGTACTCATACTTCACCCATACCCCACTATCAATGGAGTACTGCTCCAAAATGACCCATGAAACCCTTGTTTCTCCTATAAGGATTATCCCATACCTCAGTCCGTTAATGGAGCACTAGTTCTTTTATAGTAATCATTCACATCATGTGGAAGGGGGCACTCCTCATAAATATATCCAATAGCTGAGGGGGATCCATCTCCACTGGAGGACCTTCTCTAAGTTGCTACATAGATATGGGAGAGTATTATTCCATAGGCAGGGCCCACACATTGGTACAAAAGGGGAGTAATAATCATGAAAGACATGCTACCTAATATGAAATGAGAGTAACAATTATTAGATCGAGGACCCAAAACCCATCCTTGTAGGGGAGTACTACTCAGTCGCTTGAGCACCCACACCCTAGAATGATAGGGGAGTACTGACTCTTCTAACTCATTCACTATAGGAGTCCCGCACCCTGACACAACACGGGAGTACTGACCCCATGCTTGATGATCTTCTCCCTGACACCTCAGGGGAGTATTGAAACTTCTGAATCAACATGTATGGAGGACCCATGCCTTGGAATAATATAGGAGTATCTACTCCTATAAAGGAGGACCTCCACTCTACCTAGTAGGGGAGTACCTACTCTACCTTCATGAATATTTTGGAGAAATGAACACCATAGTAGATTAGGGGATTAACACCACTAGAGGAAACTACCCAAAGGTAACAAACATATTCCCATTATTTGGGTACCCCCTCTCCACATTTGCAAAAGGGGAACATAAAAATCTTCCATATCTCATATTGGGAGTAATAGACCACACATATCTCTATACAAATCCCACTGATATCCATCGTTCGATCAGTACCACTCCACAAGAAACTTTTTAGATTCACACCCCCTCATATCTCATAATCCATAATTGAGGCTTCCATCACATCCTATATTGAATACCACTCCTGAAAGACTACTCACAATCCTAAATATGTGTCTTAGATAAAGAGATATTTAATGTAGAAAATACTTAGATGATTTCTTAGTAGTTCACGATTTTCTCCAAGGAACACATGGAATGGGAGACTGCCCAAAAACCTGACCATGTAACCTATCCAAATGGTTTCCAACCCATGTGTTGGTACACAGTGTGTAGTAGAGTTATAAGTTGTGTCCCACATCTCTTGGCCCCTTGTCATCATAGTAATGACATAATCTTGACCTACAAGTTGTTTACATTTCATTAGTGAAATACATAATACATTACAAAATTATTCACCAAAAGACTATATTAATTTAGTGTCTTTGGAATAATTGAACATAATATTCTAAGATGTTGAATGATCTTCAACATCTCCCTTAAATATTTTCCACTTTCTTCCAACCTAAAACCTTTATTTATATCTAGGGGAAAACAAAACAAAAAATTGTGATGTCAAATTCTTATTTAGGGTAAACATGGATAACATAATACAAACCATATACTTATGAATGTAAAAACATGAACATATTTCTTAATGATCAAAATATTGAGTCTTGAAATTAATCTTGGTAGTACGTAAGGCATAGATCTGAAAGGACTATTAACCATAATAAAATAGCATTTTTATAAAAATAGAATTGTGGGAAACAAATAATCACATAATATTATTTTCATATTAGCCAAGGTATTTCTTACAAGTCCATTATAGTGAAAAAATTCCATTATTGAACCTTATTTACCTATCATTCCATCCATGTACTACTGAACCTGATTTACATTCTTTTCAAGCCCTATATTACTGAACAAGACTTGAATTCCATTCAATCTATGTATTATTGAACCAGATATACATTCCATTCCTTCCCTGTATTACTGAGAAAGATTTTCTTGTTGTTCCATCCATAAATTAATAAACCATATTTACTTTCCATTATAGATCTATATTACTAAACAATATTTACATATCATTCTAGTAATTTCTATCTCCTGAGATATAAATATTTCTTCAATGAATTAGAAGGAGATATAGGTCCCATCCATTTAATATGTAAATCAATCTTAGATGTTCCATAAAAAAATAAACCATTAACTATATCATAACCCAAGAAACAGAATCTTAAATTTCTAAAACATCATTCTATATAAGTTAAAAAAACATTTTCCTCATACTCTTGCTGGAAAAGTAAAAAAACAACTCGTATGGGAAACGAAAGAAAGATTCCTTCCATATAAATTCTTCAAAGGGTAAAATATAATTTAAAAAATTGTATAAGAATGGAAATATTATTATATATTTAGGTAATATGGACGTGGATGATAAATATACACTACTAAATGCTTACGTATAAACAAATATGGATAATAATGAGATTGTAAAATATTTATTTATTATTTTATACTAAGTTGAATTTTATGCCTCATAAAATAAATAATATTATATGAATCGGTTAATATGATAAAATGATTAATTAGAATCATAAAAATATTCAAACGAAACAAAAACACCATAAAAAAAATAAATAGGCCTTGTATAATGCATATGTTCTATAAAAATAAAAGTTAGACAAAATAATCCCTTACTTTAAGTCTGATTTCATTAGTATGTTTCTGAAACTCTTGTATAGTGGGTTTAAACAAATTATTAATTTTAAAAGAATATTAATAGTGTATCTTATATCAATATGATTCCCTTATGACTTTATATTTCTTGTTTATTTATCAATTCTTTGTTGAACCAATGCTTTGGGTAATAATCATTTTATTTATCTTCCATGTTTTCTGTTGTTATTTTTGATATTATTACATATATATAATGATTTAATTACATCCATTATTTAAAAATTTATTAATATATAAAAAATATTAGGTTTATAAATATATATAATTGACAGATAAATGAAGTGGAAAACTCTATTCATTGAGACTATAGGTCATACGTACGCATGAATGATGTTTCATTTTCCATATTGAATTGAATAGAAAAGAGTAAAAGACACACACACAAAGATATATATATATAAATATATTATAATTATTATCATTATATATATATTATTCTTATTTATTATATATTCTTTATAATCATTCTTTAATGGATAGCGTGGAGAATTAATCTCAATGCGTCATAAAGATGGTAGATCATATGTATGCACGAGTGATAATATCATGCAATAAATGGGTATATATAATGGAATTGGAAGGAATATTATTTAGAAATAATAATTATCATATTATATTAACTATTTAAATCGATTTTACAAATCATTGTATCGATCTAAATTCTGTATTATTTAATAAGAATTTACACTACAGCATGGAGATGCTAAACCGTACATATAGACACATGTTGATATTGTTATTTTTAAGATGGATAAAAGGATTTATATGGTTGTACCATAATTATAATAACATCTCAGAATTTATAATATAATGGATTTATTACTTTACTTTAGTAAAAACTATGAAGAATATGTAGAAGAAGAAATGAATATTGAATGTGGGGATAAAAAAATTACCTCTTTTTCTAGTATCTCTATTTTATTTGCACAAAAGTATTCATTGGGATTTCTTTATTCAAAAATAGTAACATGTATGATAAAGTGAGGGAATTTAGAATAGGAATTTGGTAGGTATATTCTATGAAAAATGGCATTATAGTTGTGATTAGAAGAGAAGGAAAGTTCACTCTTATAAGAGAGGTTATACGAACAATAGGAAAGTCAAAAAATATAAATTTAATATAAATATATATCCTTTTTATAATTTTCCAAAACTCAATTTTTTGAATTTAATATGAGGATGAGTTGAAATACACTCGACTGATAGGTTTTTGGAATGTTTATGTTACAAAATTAACATTTTCATTTAGCTAAAATGCTTAGTTAAAACATTACCTCTAAAAGTTTCTTCTTGTATTTTCATAATATATGGTTACTATAATTACTATAAAATTACAATAGAAACTCAAGGGTATAATTAATGATATTTTTAATATTATCTAATTTAGTTGTAAGAATATTATATTTTTAGTACAATAATATCATTTAATAAAATAGTTTTTTTAAAACTCATTTATTTCAATTTAGAAACTATTTATTTATTTATGTTTGTTTATGTAATAAAAATGTGGTTCCATCTAAATAAAGAAATTAATTAATCCCTCAAATGTTGATGTCATCCAAAAAAAATCGTGGATTCATCAAAATGATCAAATTCCATTTATTTTAATATTTATAATATAATTTATCTGAATATTTCATTAACAAGGTAATCACTACATCATCCTAGTGTTGTAAATATTTATATATTTAATGTTAAAAAATTATAAATAAAATACCATAATATAAATAATCCTATTTTATTTCTAATAAATATTTATAGTCATATATATCTTTTATATAAACCAATATAATATTGGTTTAGTAAAATGATACTTGTTTATTTTATATTTCCCTTTACCTTAAATTAATTACTATGACATGTGATTTTCACACTCAAGTGGTTCTCCAAAGCTAAATTTTTATCCTAAGGACTGGTTTGGTCGAAAATGGTCATCCAATAGGATTGGTACATGTGTTATGGTGGTTTTATGTTATTATTATATTATTCTTTACCCTAATTTACCCAATTTTCCCTTTAACGATGGTAATTAAAAATAATTAATAAAGATACTATTCATAACATCCAAAAATTAAAGGTCTCTACTTACACATATTGGACCTTATGAATCCAAATATGGAATCCATTATTCTAAATTCAAAAAACAAAATTGGGATAAATTAATTTAAAATTTATTCTCATTGTAAAAAATAGAAAACATATTTCTATGATGTAAAAGCTATCGAAAGATTGACACGTGTTTATATCCAATTTAAATTTCAAATTACGTAAAAATAAATATAAGATTAATTGATAAAATCCTAAGACAATTAAAAATTAAAACTTATTAAAAATATTATCAATCTATATAAATAAATTAGATGAAAAGGTAGTTTTGAATTAAAATGATTAATTTTTTAACTATTCATTACAATATGAATTTCATCATAGAAATATAAAAATTTCAACCAATATATATTGATATCCTTCTTAAAAAGATGAATATTATCATGTAATATAGAACATATAATATTTTAAAAAACTGTATTTAAAAAGGGTTCACCATTAAAAGGTAGTAAAAATGTTTTTTTTGAAAATGATGCTTTTATAAAAAATAGTGGAATATGTTCTTATATCATATCTAGAAAATATATAAGAAATATTTATATCATTTCCATGAATATATTACATATATATCTAACTAATAAAATCCCTAAAGAGTGATTTTATTATTTTTATGTATTCAATTATTATCATTCAAATAGTTTTTAGATGGAAGTTAATACTATTCATACCTGCCATTTTAATGAGTATGTCATAATATTTAGTTTTAACTTATACTCATACATCTATTAAATGAACTCTATCCAAATAACTTTAAATTGGTTGAAACATAAGCCAATAATTGTGTTGCATGTACTACAAGCTAATACGGTGTTGTGCATAGTGAAAGCTAATCTTAAAGTAGCGTACTACATAAGACATCAAATAAATTAAAAGGAATCTATCTCATAAAATCTTGTGGAATTACAATATAGCCCCTATAAAATTAATTTCATCATTGATATTCATTGGGGGTTATAAATGGTTAACTAATTCAAATTTTATTTCATAGAAAGCCACTATGGAAAAAATAATACTAAAACATCATTTTGAAAAGGAAATTTAGAAACATAATGGTTACCCAAAGTAACACATCACTGGGTTTCAAAAAAGGAGAACATAGTTGGGAAGTGAAGACATGGATATGGAAAAAATATATAACCACGATGTTTTGATGGATATTGATTGATATTAAGGTTTGTAGAAATTTAACTACTATAAATCCATAAATCTTTGATGATTTAAGGCACTATCTAATTCATCAGATAAAAAGGTACTAAGATTACATTTTTTATTTTCAAGATCCTTTCCCTAATGATTAAAAATTTGGCACGAGAATAAATATATAGCTGATTTTGGAACTATCTCATTGTAATTTGTGTCATGAACAATTTTTTCTTCATCTCTTATTTAAAGAAATCATGTTGAATTTGTAACTCTTGATGTGTTAGAAGATCATGTGATAGAGTGATATGTAACTCAATATGTCTCAACAAATATGTTACCATAGTTAATAAAATATGCATAATTCCACCTTTAGTGAAAAAATACATTAATATAAAAAACATCAATCGGGATCAAAATTATACTATCCAAAAATGGATAACATTATATTCATTCAAAAAACTAAAAATTTAGAAATTTTAAAATTTGGTAGCTAAATCAACATGACATATATCTACCTTATATCATAAGGTAGTTCATGGGTGTCAAATTCCATAGATGTGAATACATTAATCATTTATTCTCTTGAAACATGGTAATAACATGAATTATCACATAACCATTGTGAAAACATGCATTTTGACAAAATTTACTGTTTCAACACACCAAAAAGACAAAAAATTATATATACTCAAACCATGATATCAATTTTTCCTTATATTATAAATGAGGACATTAATACAATCAAACATCACATTATCTACTTATCCTATGATTATTAACATATCATGTGTTTTCCAAAAAAATCTGAATCCTATTTAATACTTACTGGTATCATTGAGCATATACATTCAAATACATAAAGAAAAAATAGTGTAATAATCCTTAGATGTTTCTTTATTCCATAATACCATAAAATTACTTATACAACTTTATTTTTGATAAACATGTAATAATTTTACTATCGTATGAAACCATTAACTGAGCTTCCTCATTTTATTTGTTGACACTTCTTTCATCTTATATGTCATTTATAGTCTTACCATCGTCATCAACATAAATACTTCCCATACGGCCTTTCTAATTATGTTAATGTGATTTTACCTTAGGGAATATATATGCATAATTCCAATACATTGAAAAATTAAAACATTTAACCATTGTTTTTGTCTTCTGAATAACATTGTCATTGTCCTTTGTGTTTATTAGAACATTTCATTTACAAATACTATCTTCGTATAATTCTTTTCTTCACTAAAACCATTTTCCAATTCCTTTGAAAAATTCTACTTAATTGAAATTACAATATTATTTACATGGGAAAATTGAACTTTCTTTCTTCTATAATCACCATGAAACTCCATCTTTCTCTTAATAGTTAGGTCAGAAAACTCACCAAATTTGATATTATTGATCATATTGTGAGATTGATGATAAGGAATAATGTTCATGATTCAAATTCCAATACCAATTTAATTTGGATTCAGATAAATAATATCATTAAAATGTCCATCATATTCTCCATTAACATGAATCCTCTTGTTTCCAGCCATTTTCTAAATACCAAGAAGATTATTATGAGAGGAAAAAATCATACTAAGAAAAAAACATAATCAATTGGGAGTACATTCCACCTATAACATCTTAGGTTTAATCATTTGTTATTAATGATCGTTACCATAATTCTATGACTATAAATGATTGTTAGACATACCCTTATGGACATCCCTATACATACATTAGAAGTATCTCAAGCGATCTCAGAAATGTTTTTTATCATAGTTTCTAAAAGATAACTAAACCATCATTCTGATACTAACAATAATGACCCAAGCTTGACATAAATTGATATCATATTTCTTTTGCCGAATACAGAATAAATTACAAAAAAATTACACCCAGTGAATGTATTAGTTGTGTGTCTTTGAAACTTCAGAACCTATTATTCTATCCTTCTGAAAGATCCTCAATATCTCTAATAATGATATTCCCCTTTTGTTTTCTGACCTAAATCTTTCATTAAATCATGGGGAAACAAAAAAATTAAAATGGTGAGATCAAATAATTTGTATGGGTAAAAATGGAGAACATAAAACAAACCATAATCATAATAATGTAAAAACATGAACATAATTATTTAATATAAAAATATTGAGTCATGAAATAAATCGTCATAGTATGTAAGGCACAGATCATTAAGAAACATTAACCGTATTAAAATAGAATTGGAATAATTCCTGGAATTTTGGAATAAAATAAGCACCTAATATGATTTACATTGTAGGAAAAACATTACTGGCTAGACGATCAAAGTGGAAGGAGTCCATTATTGAGTTAGGTTTACTTTTTCTTCCATCCATGTATTACTAAACTGGATTTACAAGTCATTCATACCCTGTATTACTAAGCCAGATTTACATTTCATTCAATCTATGTATTTCTAAACTGGATTTATATGTCATTCTAGCCCAATATTACTAAACCATATTTACTTTATATTCGATCCATGTATCACTGAATCAGATTTACATGTTGTTCAAGCACAATATTACTGAACCATATTTACATTCCAATCCAATCATATTTATCTCATGAGATATAAATCTAATTATTTGCGGGAGATATCATTCCCACCTATCTTATAATGAAACCATTATCACATATTCCACAAAATCAATTACCATTCACAATAGCATAACCCTAAGAACAAAAAATGGGTTTATTAAACTTCACTCCCTTATAATTCTTATAAAACAAAGGGATTTCATAAAAATAATTCCATCATAAACACAATCAAATTAATCTATTAATAGGTATACAAAAATAACCATATGTCATCATAGATGGAAAATAATTTAGATAAAATATATAAAACTAAATTTTGAGGAAAATATCATTTCCTCTTCAAAAATGGTTTCATTTCTCAAAATTCTACCCAATTTTTAGAGAAACAAATTTATTTGAAAATAAGTATAAAATTGTGTTGAGGAAGTTTACAAAAATAAGACATTAAGAAGACATAAAAACCCATTCATGCCATATAGAATAATAAATATGACAATAATTGTTTAAAAGGATAATTTTTTTTATAATAGAATATTGTTGGTGCATGAAAATGGGTAAGATATAGGTATTTTCCCTTCAATCGGGCTTTCTTATAGGGAATATTTGAGAAGTATCCTTTTTAAAACATGTATATCACCAAAAAAGATGGTTGAAATGATCTTTATACGTGTTATAGGAACATATAACTATAATTTTTTAGATTCATATAAAAAAAGAAAATTTTAACAAGGTTAAAGAATGATAAAGCATAACTGGATGAAAAAATAGTTGTTCGGGAAGATACTCTTACCTTGTCTGTGAATGTTTTCTCTATTTGAACATAATTTCCTCGAAAATTAAATTAAATAAACTAGTTAATTAATTATGAAACATTTATAAATATATTTTATTTATTATTAATTTTTTTGTTCATTTAGGGTGCTTTTGAATATTTAAGACACAATTCCATCATTTGGGAGTGTACTTTTTGTTCGTTTTCATGATTAGTTACTTCTATACTTGTTCATAAAATCATGTAAAATGAGAATAGATGTCCAGAATTGAAGTTATATGTTATTAAGGAACGTCCATAATATTATATGGTTATATAATATATTTGATAAATGGAGGTTATAATGATTCATTATAAAAGACAGTAGTGATAATCGTTTTTATTTTTTTGATGGTTTTTAATCAACACAAACTAGTTTCATTTTATTAAATAATAATATGTATATATAATTATTATATAGAATTAAATATGATTTAGTACATATAATATAATCCATTTAAATCATAAAAAAAGATCTATTATTAATATTATAGGATGAAATTGAAATTTAAATCATTATCACATTGAATGTGATAAATTAACACATCTGATATCATGATTTCATTTTTAGTAAAAAATGAGAGGATAAATAACTGATGATGGATTATTCCATTATAATAAAAAAATTCTAGTATATTTATGGTACTAGAGTTATCATACCATTTAGATAATGGTATGTGATGAGATAATACGAAAAGAAAATAAATTGAAAGGAGATTAAAAGAAAAGGAAGAGGTTTTTACTTCTTGAATCCTTCATCTTGAGAACCTTTTAAGGGGGGTTGTTTTTAATATGTTGTTGATACTAGAGGATCGTGGATGTTGGGGAGGGTCAGGGGAAAATATATTAATAGAATTTGGTAAAGGTTTATTTTTGGATATGTGTGAGGAGATGAGGTGGTGAAGGTTAGTATTTATAGGAGAGGAGTGGGGTGTTTTCTACTTGTTTTATTCATTAGTTTATTATTTTTTCTCAAGATTTTGAATATTTTGAGCATTGTAATAAATTAAATTAAATTAATTAAGTGGATTTTGATTCTATGTTTCTTACATATAAGATGAAACAATGAATATTTTATTTAAATTATAAAATATATATATATACCATAAATTTCCATATTTCACCATTCAAAAATACAACTATTTTGGAAAAATTGAAAAAATTAACTATAATAGTCTTTTGATTTATATAATTAAAAAATTGACTCCATTTTATAAAAATATATTTTAAAATATAAATTTTTTATTATAATTAAAATTATATTTTACTTGGAAAATACTAATTTTAAAATAAAAAATGGTTCAATTACACTACGAAAAATTATTTAAAGTCTCGTAAAATTATTTTATAATTACATGTAAACAAAATATATTATTTATTAATAAATTTTATTGAAAAATATTTTCTCTTAAAACATTTTATTAAATTTAAAATTTAAAATAAACAGATGCGTTCTATTTAAATATCAAAACATAATTTATAACATCTAAAACATTTATTTAATAATTTTATGATATAATTATATCGTATATTCATTTATAAGATGTATAAATTATATTCATACTTTAGTATGTGTGTTTTCTATTATATTATCAGGTTCACTGTTGAAAAGGGTCACATTTCAATTCCAAAGGTCATGTTATTATTCCATTTGTATAGTTTCCATAATATCTGAAATTAACTCTTATTTTATTCATTATTTATTAATAATGTTTATATTGATTTATATATAATATTTTTATGTAATTTAAAATATATCACATAACTGTAAAAAGGGAATTTAAATTGATAAAATTTTAGGTCGTTACATGGACAATATATATAAATATATTTTAATAAATAATATGATATTTATGATATAATCATGATTATGGAATTCAAAATAACACATAATTTTTTTCCAAAATGATCATTACAAAATGGAAATGTTACTCATTCATATGTACAACGTAGCATCTCCATGATTATAGCATAGTCCATTATCCATAACATTCATTTTTATTGGTTTTAAAGGTATTATTTATGTATAAAAATGACAATCATGTAATTTATATTATCTTGGTTATGATGAATAATTAATCTAATTGACCTTAATCATTAGACAAAATTAATTTTGGACACATGAGATAGAAAATGAAAAAAAAAATATACATCAACCTAAATGATTAAGTAATTGAATATGACACGGTAATAGATGAAATAGAATGAATAAAAATAATTAAAATTGTTCTTAATCAATTATATAAATATATTTTTTTGTTATTTATGCTGATATATAATGAATGTGATGAATCAGGAATAATGAGTAGAGACCCGATGATTATCGTACATGGACATTACATTACTTTTGCGGAATACTTAGTACATAACAAAAACACACAAACAAGGATCGTAATAGTTTAGTGTCTTTGGAAACTCGGAATAAAATCTTCTAATCGTGGTGAAAGATCTTCAACATCTCCCATAAAGATCTTCCTTTTTTTTACCTAAAACCTTTCTTTATATCCTGGGGAAAAGAAAACATAAAAGGGTGAGCTCAAATGCTCAGTAAGGCTAAACAACAGAAATATCAATCACATCGTATTCATAAGAACATAACATTTTGGAAATCATAAACTGTAAAAGAGAGCATAATTTCATAACATGGGACAAATCATGGTAGTGAAATGTAATCACAATATTCATAACTTAAAACATGAAACTTTGTGGAATTCACACATAATCATAGAGAATCATTTCTTGTTAGTCAAGACTCATTGCCAAGACTATCTTAGTGGACAAAGTACCTTTCTGAATCGAGTAACCCTCGTTTCAGTCCTGTTTCACTGAACCAGTATAACCTACCATTCCATCCATGTCTATCTCATGAGATATAAAATCTTTACCCAATGCATTGGAGGGAGATATAGGTCCCACCCATCTCATAATGATACCATTCTTATGTGTGCCACAAAATCATAAACCATACATCATTGCATAACCCATGTAATAAAAATGGGATTCTTAAACAACTTGACATCATAAAACAATTCATATAAGATAAAGGAATTCATAAAAATATTTCCATCACAACATAATCAAACCCATGTAATAATAGGGATAGAAACAGAACCCATTATTATCATAGATGGAAAATAATTTTGATAAAACACTTGAAATCCATTCTTGAGGAAAATATCCTTTCTACTTCAAAAACATTTTCCTTTCTTAAAATGTCTTACAATTCAAAACTAAAAGAAGTTGATTAAAAATAAACTTGAAAACTTGTAAAGGAAGCTTCTTGGAAATAATGTTTTAAAAATCCATTCATGCCGTTTAAGTTAAAAAAACATTCTTCGTACTTTTGTCGGAAAAGTCATAAAGTACCTCGTACGAAAATGACAAAAGATTCCTTTCATATATATTACTAAAAAATCACCGAAGGGTAAAAATGGATTTAAAAAATTGTAGGTGGATGGAAATAATATTAAATATTGATGAAACATGGATGTGGATGATAAAATACACAACAATAAATACCAAAGTATAACAATCTCGGATAAAAATGAGATTGTGATATTTCCCTTACCTTAGGTCCGATTTGCTTCGTATGTGTCCGAACCTCCTCTTCTTTGAAATGCCTCTTTGAATCCTCCACTTAGGGAACTAAGATTGGTCTTTGAAGAAGACCAGGACCTCTAGGATTATTCTAGGGAAGTGGAGAGGAGAAAATGGCCGGGGTTGACCGAGCATGAGTGCTCAATTTGGTGTGAGGAGGAGGGGGAGGAGGTGCCCTTTTATAAGGGAGGAGAGGGGCACCTTAGGAATATCTCAAAATATTATTTTATATTAAAGTCAAAATCGGTTAATAATGGTTCAAAAGGTTCTTATTTCGAAGCCAAAGTGGGGATGGGTCTAAATCCTATCAACCAATAGGATTTAGACAAGTTTAGGGTATTATTTTAACCTTATCAATTAGATTTAACTCTAAGTTAAATAATTTAACTATTACCGTGTCTTTTTGTTTTCTTTCACTATATGGTTAATACACTTACTATAACATGTCAAACGAACCCCAAATTGTTTATTATTAATATATATATCCTTATCTAAGTCATTTGGCCGAACCTTAGATTTTTCAGGAATAAAATAACAATTAATAATATAATATTTGATTTAAAAACTATTTTTTGTCAATTTTGACACTATTTGATATATGATTTTTGTGAAAGTCATAAAATAATTATATGTTCAAACCAAGTTGATTAAATCAACACTAATATATCAAAGTAACCTATAAAATTAGTGGAATTCATAAAAAGTCTCAAATTACATTCATTTGAGCATTTATAACATCAATTATGTTAATATTTCCTTAAAAGGGTAATTACTGCATCCTCATTGTGTCAAAAATAAATTAATTTATTTAAAGTCTAAAAATTATAAATAAAATATCATTATGTAGGAAATCTTTTTAGCTTTCTAATTAATATTTATAGTCGAATTTATCTTATGTATATCCCCATATTAAAAATGTTTTTGTTATTAAACTTTGATTTTAACTATTTTAACTATTCATTAAATAAAATAATATTCAATGTCATAATCTAATCCAAGTGGACCTAAATGGTCATATTATATTCATAAGGTTGTTTTTGGTCGAATTACACTTATCCAATAGAAATAGGAAATGTGTTAGGGTAATAGTAATATCATATTTACCCTTAGTTACCCTATTTACTATTAACCGTGGTAAAAAAAAGTAAAAAGTTACTATTTACCAAAAATTATTTTCATCTCATTGAACCACATTTTAGTCCTTGATATTAACCGTGTTTGTCGGATTTTCGAAATTCCATTCACAGAAGCGGTAAAATTATGTTTTATGCAAAATTCAGTTTTTTACCTACCACTTAGTAGTTTCACTATTCATAAAAAATTGAAGGTTTTCAGAAAAATGCCAAAATTTCATCCTAAGCTATATTTCATATTCCGAATTCAAAAATGAAGTCTATTTTACCAAATTCATAACATAGAAGTTGCATTAATTAATTTTATAATTAAATCCCGCTGTTAAAACAAATAGCGTGTTTTTACTATTCATTAAAATATGAAAGTTATCGGAAAAATATCAAAACATTATCTAATGTAAATTTTTATATCCTGATTAAAAAGAAGAATATTATTTTGTCAAATTTAACATATAAACATGTCAAAACCCAGATTTAAAGTGGGTGCACCATCCAAAGGTGGCAAAACTGCATTTTTTGAAAAATACTTATTTTACCCGAAAAATTTATTTTGTTCTTATACCATGTTCTAGAAATGTGTAAGATGAATAATAATGTTATAAAATTCAAAATTTAGTTAATAATATTCATAACGGCTAGTTCATGACAATATTATAATAATATAACATTGTTTATTAAAACCCGGTATTGCGTACAACACACGCTATCGAGGAAGGTCGCGATTGTGTGTAATGCAAGCCAAGTCAGGGTTGCGTGTTGTTAAAGAATCCTTCGTTGTTTCGTATAACAGAATCCAACCATATTTCATTTATACATTTAATATATATATATATATATATATACTCAATGTTGCGTAGAATAACTATTATCAAAATTGTGTGTAACACGGTCCAAGAATAGTGTTGCGTATACTGCAAGCTAATACGGTGTTGCGTATAGCGCAAGGTAATCTTGGTGTAGAATACAACAAAATACATTAAGGGAATTAAAATAATATTTTTCATAAAATCTCGGGGTGTTACATTCTACCCCCCTTAAAATGAATTTCGCCCTCGAAATTCGTCGGGGTTATAAATGGTTTACTATCTGAAAGTTTCTTTGATAGAAACCCACATCGTAAAAAGGAATACCAAAACTTATCTTTAAAAACAAAAGTATGAAACGTAACGGTTACCCAAACAAACTAATCACTGGGTTTCCACATAGGTGAAAATATTGATATGGAAGAGAAATCTAACCATCATGTTCTGATGGAGAGTGGTAGAGAACATGGCTATGAAAAAGCCAACAATCACAAAGCTATTGATTTGTGATGATCTAAGGTACCATCCAACTAATCAGATATAAGATCACTAGGACAACATTTTTGGTTTTCAAGATCGTTTCCCTAAAGTTAAAGAATTTGAATTAGAATAAATACTTACTTTATTTTGGTATAATCTCACTGTTGTTCGTGCCTTTAACAATTTCCACTTCATCTCTTAAATAAATGAAGTTGAATTTGTTATTCGTGAAGTGTTAGCAGATCATGTCATAGAATGACGGGTCATTCCATCTGTCTCAAACAAAAGGTTAGCAAAAAATTATATACATAAGTCGATCTATAGTGAGATTAATCATATATGGTTCCTAAAATGGACTTATACTTCATATATCATACTGCTTAATATAATAAAACTAGTTTCTATTAAACAGGGACTTCCTGTAGGCTAGTGGTAGGCGATAAAGGCCAGTCGCACTTCGGTTGTGGGTTCGATTCCCACAGCCTTGTCCGAAGCGATGGGCTGTCGCCCGTCCTGCAGGTTGTCCTTTTTCTAAAACTATAATACTATAACATCCCATCAATAATATCGAAAAAAAACTTCTATCCTTAAACAATACTAACTTATGTCTAACATAATCCATTCCAATCATTAGTCTTATCCATAATACTACAATCCACTCTCATAATATAGTGAAAACGATTACCAGAGATTTAATACTGTCGTTAATCCCCATATATCATAAGATATGTCTTGTTGGTCACATTCCAATCATTCAAAGGCCTTAATCATGTATTCTCTTGAATACCCATTGAACCTTAGTGAAAACATAAATGCAGTTAAAAGTTAACTCTTTCCACATACCAAAATCCAAAAATTCTCTATACTTAAACCATGATATAACCTTCTCCTTATATCAGTCATGAGATCATGAATACAATCAAACACCTCATTATCTTATTATTCCTTCATTATGTGCATATCATCTAAATTCCAAAAATATCTGAATAACCTTTCATGGATAGTGGTACCATTAATCATACACTTTCATAACTCAAGGAAAGACAACAGTGTAACAATCCTTAGATGTCTCTTTATTCCATAGTACCATGAGATTTCTTATACAACATTACACATGATAAACATGTAATCATTCCACTACATTCTTAAACCATTGACTGAGCTTCAACAATTCTTTCATCTCACATATCATTTGTAGTCTCTTCATCATCATCAACATAAATACTTCCTATATGACCATACTGATTATCTTCATGAGACTTTCCCTTAGGGAATTGGTTTGCATAATGCCCGTACATTCCACATTTAAAACATTTAACCATTGTTGATGTCGTAGAAATACCATTATCCTCATCCATGGTGTTAACTGAACCTTTTCCTTTGCACTTACTTGCTTTGTGTCCTTTTCCACACCCAAAGCATCTTCCAGTTCCTTTGAAACATTCTCCTTGATGCCTCTTCCCACATGATTTACATAGGGAAAATTGAACTTTCTTTCCCCTATGATCATCATGAAACTCCATCTTTCTCTTATTAGCCGAGTCAGGAAACTTACCAAATTTTACTTTATTGATCATATTATGATATTGCTGATTCGACATAATAATGATGTTTGGACTTCCAAATCCCATTTCATTATGAAGAATATAATTCCATTGTCTATCATATCCTCCATTATCGTGAATCATCTTGTTTCCAGCCATTTTCTAAAACCCAAAAAAAAAATAGTGTGATAGGTAAAAATCATGCTAGGGAAAAAAACATAATAAAGGTGGAGTATCCTCAATATCTAACATCTTAGGTTAAATTCTATGATTGTTACCATAGTTCTAGGACTGTATCCTATACGTATACTTATCCTTAGGGACATCCCTAGACATACCTTATAAATATCTCTAGGGATCTCACTAAAGTTCTCGCATCCTAGTTTCCAAAAGTTGACTAAACCTTTCCTCTGATACCAACTGTAGAGACCCGAAGATTATCGTACATGGACATTACATTACTTTTGCGGAATACTTAGTACATAACAAAAACACACACACAAGGATCGTAATAGTTTAGTGTCTTTGGAAACTTGGAATAAAATCTTCTAATTGTAGTGAAAGATCTTCAACATCTCCCATAAAGATCTTCCTTTTTTTTACCTAAAACCTTTCTTTATATCCTGGGGAAAGGAAAACATAAAAGGGTGATCTCAAATGCTCAGTAAGGGTAAACAAAAGAAATATCAATCACATCGTATTCATAAGAACATAACATTTTGGAAATCATAACCTGCAAAAGAGAGCATAATTTCATAACATGGGACAAATCATGGTAGTGAAATGTAATCACAATGATCATAACTTAAAACATGAAACTTTTTGGCATTCACACATAATCATAGAGAATCATTTCTTGTTAGTCAAGACTCATTTCCAAGACTATCTTAGTGGACAAAGTCCCTTTCTGAATCGAGTAACCCTCGTTTCAGTCCTGTTTCACTGAACCGGTATAACCTACCATTCCAGCCATGTCTATCTCATGAGATATAAAATCATTACCCAATGAATTGGAGGGAGATATAGGTCCCACCCATCTCATAATGATACCATTCTTATGTGTGCCACAAAATCATAAACCATACATCATTGCATAACCCATGTAATAAAAATGGGATTCTTAAACAACATGACATCATAAAACAATTCATATAAGATAAAGGAATTCATAAAAATATTTCCATCACAACATAATCAAATCCATGTAATAATAGGGATAGAAACAGAACCCTTTATTATCTTATATGGAAAATAATTTTGATAAAACACTTGAAATCCATTCTTGAGGAAAATATCCTTTCTACTTCGAAAACATTTTCCTTTCTTAAAATGTCTTACAATTTAAAACTAAAAGAAGTTGATTAAAAATAAACTTGAAAACTTGTAAAGGAATCTTCTTGGAAATAATGTTTTAAAAATCCATTCATGCCGTATAAGTTAAAAAAACATTCTTCGTACTTTTGTCGGAAAAGTCAAAAAGTGCCTCGTATGAAAATGACAAAAGATTCCTTTCATATATATTACTAAAAAATCACCGAAGGGTAAAAATGGATTTAAAAAATTGTAGGTGGATGGAAATAATATTACAAATTGATGAAACATGGATGTGGATGATAAAATACACCCCAGTAAATACCAAAGTATAACAATCTCGGATAAAAATGAGATTGTGATATTTCCCTTACCTTAGGTCCGATTTGCTTCGTATGTGTCCGAACCTCCTCTTCTTTGAAACGCCTCTTTGAATCCTCCACATAGGGAACTAAGATTGGTCTTTGAAGAATACCAGGACCTCTAGGATTATTCTAGGGAAGTGGAGAGGAGAAAATGGCAGGGGTTGGCCGAGTTTGAGTGCTCAATTTGGTGTGAGGAGGAGGGGGAGGAGGTGCCCTTTTATAAGGGAGGAGAGGGGCACCTTAGGAATATCTCAAAATATTATTTTATATTAAAGTCAAAATAGGTTTATAATGGTTCCAAAGGGTCTTATTTCGAAACTAAAGTGGGGATGGGTCGAAATCCTATCAACCAATAGGATTTAGACAAGTTTAGGGTATTATTTTAACCTTATCAATTAAATTTAACTCTAAGTTAAATAATTTAACTTTTACCGTGTCTTTTTGTTTTCTTTCACTATATGGTTAATACACATACTATAACATGCCAAAAGAACCCCAAATTGTTTATTATTAATTTATATATCCTTATAAAAGTCATTTGGCCGAACCTTAGATTTTTAGGAATAAAATAACAATTAATAATATAATATTTGATTTAAAAACTATTTTGTGTCAATTTTGACACTATTTGATATATGATTTTTGTGAAAGTCATAACAGAATTATATGTTCGAACCAAGTTGATTAAATCAACACTAATATATCAAAGTAACCTAGAAAATTAGTGGAATTCATAAAAAGTCTCAAATTACATTCATTTGAGCATTTATAACATCAATTATGTTAATATTTCCTTAAAAGGGTAATTATTGCATCATCGTTGTGTCATAAATAAATTAATTTATTTAAAGTCTAAAAATTATAAATAAAATATAATTATGTATTAAATCTTTTTAGCTTTCTAATGAATATTTATAGTCGAATTTATCTTATGTATAAACCCATATTAAAAATGTTTTAGTTATTAAACTTTGATTTTAACTATTTTAACTATTCATTAAATAAAATAATATTAAATGTCATAATCTAATCCAAGTGGACCTGAATGGTCATATTATATTCATAAGGTTGTTTTTGGTCGAATTACACTTATCCAATAGAGTTAGGACATGTGTTAGGGTAATAGTAATATCATATTTACCCTTAGTTACCCAATTTACTATTAACCGTGGTAAAAAAAAGTAAAAAGTTACTATTCACCAAAATTTATTTTCATCTCATTGAACCGCAATTTAGTCCTTGATATTAACCGTGTCTGTCGGATTTTCGAAATTCCATTCACAGAAGCGGTAAAATTATGTTTTATGCAAAATTTAGTTTTTAACCTACCACTTAGTAGTTTCACTATTCATCAAAAATTGAAGGTTTTCAGAAAAATGCCAAAATTTCATCCTAAGCTATATTTCATATTCCAAATTCAAAAATGAAGTCTATTTTACCAAATTCATAACATAGAAGTTGCATTAATTAATTTTATAATTAAATCCCGCTGTTAAAACAAATAGCTTGTTTTTACTATTCATTAAAATATGAAAGTTATCAGAAAAATATCAAAACTTTATCTAATGTAAATTTTTATATCCTGATTCAAAAGAAGAATATTATTTTGTCAAATTGAACATATAAACATGTCAAAAACCATATTTAAAGTGGGTGCACCATCCAAAGGCGGCAAAACTGCATTTTTTGAAAAATACTTATTTTACCCGAAAATTTTATTTTGTTCTTATACCATGTTCTAGAAATGTGTAAGATGAATAATAATGTTATAAAATTCAAAATTTAGTTAATACTATTCATAACGGCTAGTTCATGACAATATTATAATAATATAAAATTGTTTATTAAAACCTGGTATTGCGTACAACACACGCTATCGAGGAAGGTCGCGATTGAGTGTAATGCAAGCCAAGTCAGGGTTGCGTGTTGTGAAAGAATCCTTCGTTGTTTCGTATAACAGAATCCAACCATATTTCATTTATACATTTAATATATATATATATATAATCAATGTTGCGTAGAATAACTATTATCAAAATTGTGTGTAACACTATCCAAGAATAGTGTTGCGTATACTGCAAGCTAATACGGTGTTGCGTATAGCACAAGGTAATCTTGGTGTAGAATACAACAAAAGACATTAATGGAATTAAAATAATATTTTTCATAATATCTCGGGGTGTTACATAATGTCCGAGATCCCACTAAACCACCCTCTTCTTTGAGTTGTCGACACTCTCAAGCTAAAACACATCATCACACTCTATAATAACATGGAATGGTACTAAATTCAGTTTAATATTATTTTTCTAATATACCAACCTCATTTCCCTTACATTTATTGTAAATTACATTCCTTATGACCATTTCTCAAATTATTTCTTCAATAAATATATTTTTATTAACATATGTTACAAGATTATGAAATCTATTTCACTCTATAGTTAATTATTATAATCATTCCTTGTGATTTATTTACATGTGTTACTAAAATATTAGTGTACATACAATAAATTTAATTAGTGGGTTGAGTATTATATATCCCTCTAATACATTGAGTAATTTTTTATTGTCATGATATGTCATTTATGTATTTTGGTCTTAACCTAATCCAATATGGGACTCTCTCCAACCTGTGATGTTTTCAAATATTTTTTCCTTGAATTATGTTTATTTAGTGTCTTATGTTTTTTCCACATTTCCTATGATACTAGGTTATTTTTATAACATTACAATTAATGATTCTTCTATTTGATTACTTAGTTACCCTTTCGTTTATGATATCATTTTATACATTCGACATAAAAGTTATGATCCATATCATTTATATTTCACTATTGTTTTGTTTATATGGATACAATATTTTATGTATTATCTATGATTTCTAATCGAGTTTTAGGATCATAAATGTATTTTAGGATATCATTATGGAGAATAAAATAAATATTCAAAGTTCTATGTTCCTTTGGATGTATTATGAACTGAGCATTAGAAAGAGAGTAGTCCTTTTCAATCCTTGTTTTGTATTAATGAAAATTTAAATGAAGAATCACTAATAATATGTGTAAGATGGTTTGGGTGGCTATAATCTTCCAAATTCTTCCTAGAAGATAGATATTGAAAGTATTTCTTCTGCATATGTGTTCACTACCTTCTCTTTATAGAAATATAATTTACATTCCATCACTATCATTCTTGTTTGTTTATAATATTATATTTAATATTTACTAGTATATATATATATATAATATTTATCAAGTAACCATGATTCAATAATGATAATATACAATATATTTTTCTTTCTTTCTATTCATTGTAAAATGATATCAACATTCATGTGTATGTATAGTCTACCATCATTGTGACTGTAGTAATTTATTTTTTACTTCATAATTTTATGGGTTATTATAAACTTTTATATAATTTATATATAAATATATGTCATTATTAAAAACCCATAAATGGTGTGATTATGATCAATATATAAGGATATTAACTTTCAAACTGAATCATTCAAAAAAATGATACATTTAACACATATAGGTTCATTACCATAAAATAATTTTTAATAAATTGATGTATAAATATTATAAGATAAACATATAAGTTATTTTGGTTATTTCATGGTTCAGTTATATAATTATAAAAAATAAACATTTATTAAATTGGATGTTAGATCACATACAAAACATGATGGACCTGAGGGATAGATTTTATGTTACAATTTCATTTAAAAAATTTATGTTTCAATTTTTATTGATAAAATAATAGGACCATTATCTCATAAATATTATGTTTTTATTCACATATGGTTATATATGTATATTAAGAATTTTCATTTCAATTTTCTCTCTTTAATTACTCAATATAATCAAATAATTATTTTAATGAAAAATGACAATGTTTTACTCTTCCATAGAGAATAATTTTCTTCCATAGAAATATTTTATTTAAAATATTTTCAATGACACATTAAATATTTTTTAATGGGGGTTTTATATTATTTTATCTAATTTTTACCTTTCTATAAAATTTCGTAAAAGAAATATTTTTCCCATTTTTCAAAATGGTTTACTTTTGACATTATACTGAAATTGTGAAATGAATAATTTTTTAACATTGAGGACATGAACCATGTTTCTAGTTATCAAGAAAAATTAATGATCTGAATACTTATTTTCATGTTTATGTTTTTTTTTCAAAAAAAAATTATTTTCCTCAATAAATTTTAATTTTTTTGATTTTAGATATATTATTTCAAAATTAAAAAGATCTTTTCCTGAAGATATATTTCAGAAGAAAATTGAAGAAATTTTACATCCAGGATAACATACACTGATGTTAAATATACATTAATAGGAATATTTTTCTATTATACATTCCTTACCTTTTTTCTTAGATGCTTTATTTTTATGATTATGAGGTGTTGATGAAATATATTTTAATTTGAATGGGTTATAATATATTGAAATGATAATAATTTTTATGATCTTATAAGATACATTTTAAATGATTATGATTATGTGATTAATGGGTCCAATATTATAGTCTAATAGATTAGCTAAACCGAAATATTGTATGGGAACTATGGTTAAATGATAGGTTATACAAATCACAAAATTTGGAACATCATAGTATATATCTATGATATAAGAGGGTAAATGGGAGTTTAAAATATTCTTTAAGTAGGTAAACCAGTTGTTAGCCCATGTCTAACATGTGATGAATATATTGGAGTGTAGCCATGACATAATATTTCTATTTATATGATTATGAGATAATATATGAACTCTTTTTTGATATTATTTTATGAAAATATTATTCTATCATGGGTTATGTTCTTTAATTTCAGTATAATTTAAGTCTTATAAACTTCTAAATGTTATAAAATTAAATACACTACCTTTTGTTTCATAACTAGTACATAATTTTAATATTAACACCATAATAGACATAAAAATCCCTAATCGAATGATCTGATGTCTTTGGAAATTTAGGCTCATAAATATCTTGAATATAATAAAAAATAAACATTTATTTAAATCAATCTTATTTATTTCTCGAAAATATCACATATTACTTAGTACATATAATCACTTGATGTTATATATCAAAAAATGGGTGAGATAAAGACTATAATGAGGTTGAATAAGGGACATTAATCAATATTAATTTATTGAGGATATTAACAAAAATAATATCACGTTCATATGATCATCATCATCATCTTAAATAGGCATGTGATAATTCAAAACAATTCAAGAATTCATAAAAACCAAAAATCAGGTCATCATGGTCAAATAAAACATTTAGTTGTGAACAAAACTAGAATGATGTCCATCAATATCATATTTGAATATTCATAACATCATCATTTTGAAAACAAATATAATCATGATCACTAATAATATATATTATCTCATTAGAAAAATAAAATTACCCCATTAATTATAGTGATATATAATTCTAGGCCCACCCATCACATCATAATTTTTACATAATCAAGATTTTCATATAGAACATATTACAATAATAGTAATGAATTAACAAATAGAAAGGAATTAGTATTATAATTATTTTAGAAAGAATTATTTAATGAATAAAAATGTGGTTTCCCAAATGAAAAAATGAATAAAAATTATATAAAGGAAACAACATTAATGATAACAGAGTAAATACCACAAGATGAGAAAAAGATGTGTTTTTTGAAAAAAGTGTTATTTTTGAAACTATTTGAAATTGTAAAAAAATCATGTTGGAAATGTGTATATCCAAAAAGAGAAAAGATTAAAATATCAAAATGATATTTATGTAATATTAGAGGAATTTTCAGATGAAATGTGTCTTAAAATAAGGATAACCCAAAGAAAAGAAGTCGGGTTTTAGAATCCCTATATATTAATTCCTCATTTATTTCATCACTTTGGTGCCTCCTAAATAAGAAACATAGATTTATTAATAAAACAATATTAAATTATATTATATTCATTTATAATGAAATAAATCAATTATATAATTTTTATTTTTTTCATTGTTTACATTGAGTAACTTATAGCATTTTGATATCATGTTTTAAAAAAAATATTGTTTCACTTTTATTTCTCTATTTTAATTCAAAGCCATTTATAGAATATTATGATTATGTACATAGTTTTTAAATGTATAATTACTTATTTATAAATTATATTTATTTTATACTTTCTAGAACTTTATGTTGTTATAAATCTATTCATAGAAATTTCTCTTTATACAGTTAACCGACCATTAAGGGGATGTTATCGGAAGAGTTGGAAAGGGATGTAAGACATTTATAATTTTTTATAAATATGAGAGTTACAATTTGTTAACATAATTAATTCAATTTTAAAATTATTTATAATTATTATCATACTATATGGTATGAATTTAGATGGGAAAAGATGAAATAGAATAAGAATATATAGAAAAGTTAATGGAGAATTTCTCTCTCCTCGGTGTAGGTTCACTTGAATGAAACTGTATTGACATTTGTTGTTAGAGTTGGATTTATATAAAATTACTATATTAATAAAAAGTCTATTGTGATAAAGGATTTGGGAAGATTGTGGGATTTTCAAGTTGTGGTTATAGTGGTTTCCATGAGAAGGGATATGAGTTATTAATATAGGTAGAGGGGGTATTTTTTAATAATAAATCGTCCAAAATATTATATCAATGGTAAACATGTAGTATTTATTTTCGTGAAAATATAAATTATATATTAATATAATATATTGGTTTTACAAATTTAAATCCACTTTATCATTATAATTCATTAATTTATTAAAAATGACAATGGATGAAAATACAACTTGTTGGTTCATATAATCTCAAGTGAGGGTATATCAGCAGATCCATAAAAAATTATTAATATTGAAAATTTCATCAGACTAACTAAAATAATAATGATACATATTTTTCACAGTCTCTATGGATATTTTCATGGATTTTTGAATAATTTCTCTCAAATTTCTTGTCACGACCTTACCCATATTGGGGATCGATCCATAACTACCCCAAGTCCACCTCCATAGGCTAGGTTAGGCAAAAATCTCTAAAGGCCCAAAACACTCAGCGAGGCATTTTTCTATGTAATTGTAAAGCCTCATTGATCCAAATAAAGGTAAGTGTTGAGGGAAATAAAAAAATGATACAACACTAATATATATATATATATATATACCAAAAACATGTATCATCCTCTAAACTGTATAAGTATAGGTGTTGTTAATTAAACTAAAGGAGAATGGGAAAAAATACACGCCCAACCAGAATAGTGCCACATCCTAGATGTAACTGAAAATGTAAAAAACCAATAAGAATCCCGCTCTGGGATCATAAGCTATGACCACCGTACATGGTCCAAGAACATGTATCCCAAATATAATCTAATGTCACAAGCAACCTCTCCAATGACCTCATATGGAACAATACGTGTTGGAAAATCCCATATAGGCTTGATTATGAAATTAATCAGTAGGATTCCCTGAAAAGGTGTACTGGAGCATTAAGTGGAAAACTGAAGAGTAAATAATTAGATAGAAAAAATTATAATAAAGAGTACATCTCAGCCTCATAAGATAGTGACAAAAATCTAATCCAAACACAAGGATCTCAACATAGGGAGATGATGAAATTCTAATTCAGTCTTCGATATCTATACTAGGAGAGTAGACTCATCCAACGCTGTGAATATAGACATGGAAAGAATGTGGCATACTCAGCACATCCTCGCCTCTCCTGGACATAGAGTAACAAAAAACCCATGGAGTGGGTAGTAAAGCATGGTTATATATATATATATATATGCTCAGTCAAAGAAACCAAATTGAGTGTGTAAGAAGATATCCATCTCATACCTCAGCCCCAGAATAATATTAGACAATAGATCCAGAATTAATGGTCTATTATTCCTATTATATGTTATGTGCTCCCTAAAAATGAAATTCAATGGTACTCAAAAAACATGCCATGATACTTTCTTATTTGGGTGGGTCTGTCTCATCTATATGGTTTTAGGTCACATCACAAGGATGTGTCTCGGTGGGGAAATCACCCCTCTTACTCATGTGTCCAATGTAATGACAAATTACCTTTCATCAATGATCGATATTCATAAATAGTATTCCAAATGTAGTGGAATTCACCCTACTATATCTCGGTGATTCCACAATAATAGTCCTCGTAGAGGACCCACAATCAAATGTGTTAGGGTGATTCCACTCATGTTTATCAAGGACCCTCGCCCTAGTGTGTTAGGGGGATATCACTCAAAAGTAGTTGATAGAGGACCCATTACCATTCTACTAGGGATTGCACTCTTATTTTCATATAGTAACCACTTTGTTGTACATAACGGGGAATCTGGTCCAATTCAGTTAGGACCCACACCCTGGTGCGTCAGGGGGATTCCACTAAGAAGTCTCTCATATCATCTCCTAGTTAATATCGTCATTGGACATCAAATGAAAACGCAAAATGCCCAGAAAAATCTCACATCCAACCTAAAAGTCCACTGCAAATGACATCATCATGTTCTATGTGAAAAAACACTCAGTATACGCTACTCATGGTGTAATTTCCTGACCCCAGTTACCTAGAGACAATGCATTATTACATAACATTGGCATGATCACAAAATATCATGTCTCGAAAGACCGATTTTTTTAGTAGCCTTTGAAACACTAGATAAATTCATAAGTCTTACATTATATCATAAAATGAAAAACCAGTACAACATAGTCCCCATAGTCCACACTCTTATCCCCTCAGACAATACCTGTAGGTCAGTCATAAAATACATCTTCAAATTCTGGAAAAAATAAAACATAGAAAGGGGTGAGCTGAGATGCTCAGTAAGGATAACAATATAGCAGAAACATTCATAAATAAGCATAAAAAGTTAACGCAATGTATAACTAAAACAAAAGACTTTTCAACATGAACTTCAACATAATATGGAAAAAATAAAATGAAATAATTCCATTTACTTATTCACATGGATATTCTACTAGTTGAATAATCACATGAAATATCAACAACCAATTTCATAATGATGGAATGTATAATGCCAGAATTTCATAACCACATAGTCAAGGCCTTGTGCCAAGACTACAAATACGATTTTGTCAAGGCCTTGTGCCAACTCACTAGTTTCTCTCATGAGACCTACCGATTCATAGAGTTTATATAGTGGCCTCCACTTGTCACTTATTAAGTCCAATGCATTCCTCATATGAACAGGTTTAAACATAACATAAACATTCATATTAAAAATAGCATACGAAATATCAATACATTCTCCATAAACTATGAATGGTATAAAAATAACACATCCATAGTTAAACATTTCAAAAAACCTTTAATACTATATAAATTTTTTGTATCATAATAAATCTACATCAAATAAGCTTAAAATTCATCAAAGGATGTTGACATAGATGAAATCAAAACTATTTGAGAGAAATATCTCTTTTTTTAAATCATTTAAAATCCACATAATTATAAAATTAAACATTTACATTTAAAATATTTTTATAAGCTTGTAAGGGAAACTTCGACGATTTTATAACGGAGGAAAATAGAAGCACCCACCGTATAAGTTAAAAAAACCTTCTTACCTTAATTTTGTCAAAAATGTAAAAACGAACATTGTATGGAAAGGGATGGAAAGAATCCTTTATAAAAATATTATAAAAAATCAACAAGGTAACAAATGACTTTAACACTTATTATATAAAATAGTAATAATGATATGAAATACATTTTTAAGAAACATGGATGTGGATGATAAAGTGGTCCCAGTAGATAATAACGTATAAACAACCTCAAATAATGAAGAGATTGTAAAATAAACCTTGTACTTTTCCTTGGTATAGGGTAGGTTAAACTACTTTATAATGGTTAAATAATTTTTATTAAATTATACAATAATCATATACATTAATATGATATCATATATGATCTTTTAACATTGGTTTGTTAATAATATCTTAGTATTATCGTCGTTTCGGGTGTTCACTTACTCATCTTTTTTTATATGTTTTGTTACATAGGTCGGGTTTGTTATGGTTAGGTTGTATCTTATTCAAATACATAATGATATCAAGTCCTTAAAAAATATTTTTAGTCATCAAATGATAATTAGACTTGAATGGATACGATGGGGAATGAATCTCATCGTGTTCGTGGAGACGGTAGTCCATACATACGTACGAGAGACAATATCATTCGTTTGATATTATAATAATATATAATTTGATGGTATATCATATATACAGATTTAGTATCATGTTATACTTATTATTTAAATCAATTAAACATCATTATCATACCCATCCAAAAAAATAATGTTTTGATAAACAATTACACCACGACGTGGAGACGGTAAGTCGTACGTACGCACATATGGTGACATGTCATTCAAAGGATGGATAGAATACTGAATATGGTTGTAAGATATTTATAATAACTTCACAGTATATATAATATACTGGAGTTATTATTTTATAATGGAAATAACAAATAAAGAAGAAGTGGAAGAAGAAAGGAACTTGAAAGAGGGTGGTGAAACTATTACCCCTTCTTCAGGTTCTTCCTTTTGATGTGATCAAAAGGGCTCCTTACATTGGACTTCTGATTAACGGAATGACTTTAGGATGAAGTGAAAGAATTTTAGAGGATATTTGGGCAGGGGATGTCTGAACCAAAAGGCTTTGAATGTATGAAATTCAGATAAGGGGGAGTTCCCTTTTATAAGAGGGGTGAGGGGCACCTTTGGAAGAGCTAGAAATATTATTTTATAATAAATTCATATTTGGTTTCTAATGGCTCAAAAGTGGATTATTAAAAGGTTAAGGTGGTTATGGGTCGAAAACCACTCAACCATTAGGTTTTAGAAAGGTTTGGGTTACTACATTAACTTTATCTTTTTTATTTAACTCTTAGTTAAATAGTTTGACATTTTACATGTCTCTTTGTATTTTTATATTATATAGTTAATAAACATACTCTATACTTCCATGTAACCCCCAAGTGGTCCATTAATGATACACCAATAATTATATAATTCCTTTGGATGATCCTTAGATTTTTAGGAATATTATATCAATTTATAATATAATATTTGTTATAGAAACTCCTTTATGACAATTTTGACACTATATAACAATTGATTTTTGTTAAAGTTATAAAAACATTATTAAGTAGAAAAAAAAATTCATTTAAGAAATCCAAACACTTAAAATTAACTATTAAAATTATTGGAATTCATAAAAGTCTCAAATTACATTTATTTGTCTATATATAATATTAATTATTTTGATATTTCATTAATTAGGTAATTACTGAATCAACATTGTGTCATAAATAAATTAAATTATATAATATCTAAAAATTATAAATAAAATACCATTATGTAGGAAATACTTTTTCTTTCTAATGAATATTTATAATCTATTTTATATTATAAATAACCCTAAATTAAAAGTGTTTTGGTTAATAATCATTGATTTTAACTCTTTTAACTCTTCTTTGAATTAAATAATAATAAATGCCCTATTCTAATCCAAGTAAACCAAAGAGGTTAATATTTTATTCCTAAGGTTGTTTTTGGTCAAATTATACTTAGCCAATAGAATTAGGACATGTTTTAGGGTAAGAATAATATCATTTTTACCCTTAATTTCCCTATTTACTTTTAATTGTGGTAAATAAAAGTAAAAATTTACTATTCAGCGAAATTATTTTTATCTTATTGACCATAGTTTACTCTTTGATGTTAACCATGTCCCAAGTATTTTTTGAAATTCTACTCACAGAAGCGGTAAAATTAAGTTATATGTGAATTTGAAAATTCTCCTAGGAGATGGGTAAAAGACGCTGAAAAGTTCAATAAAATTTTTATATATCTAAAATCATTATAAACTGACTCCAATGAATTACATTGAACTTATGTAGGTATTATGTATCTATTTTGACCTAAAATAAATTTAAATAAAATAATAATTATTTAAATAAAAATTCGGTTTTAAACTATGACTCAATGTTTTTCACTATTCATCAAATATTCAATGTTTTCAGAAAAATACCAAAATTTCACCCTAGGCTAATTTTGATATTGCGAATCCAAAAATGAAGTCCATTTTGAGAGATAAAATTTATAAAATTTCAAAAAGTTTGTATTACTATTCATAACTGCTAGTTTGATTAGTTGTGGTGTGTGTTAGAACTCGAAGTTGCGTACAACACACACTACTGTATTATTCAAAGAGAAGCATACCCTGGAAGCATGGGGTGTTACATTCTCCCCTCCATCAAGTAATTTCATCCTCAAAATTTCTATAATATTACTACATAAAAATAATCCTGTGGTTCTTCATCATAAGATCCTCGGGTTCCCACGTTGCCTCTTCCATCTTATGGTTTCTCCACGAAACATTTACTAGATGAGTCATCTAGTTTCTCAGCACTTGATCTCTGGTCCAAATAATCATGATGGGCACTTTGCAATAAGATAGATCGGGTTTCAGTTCTAATTCTTTGTAAGAGCATACATGCATTGGGTCAGGCATGTATTTTCTCAATAGTGATACGTGGAACACATCGTGAACTTTGGAGAGACTTGGCGGCATTTCTAAATGGTAAGCTACAACCCCAATTCATTCTACAATTTAGAATGTTCCTATTTACATGGGAATCAATTTTCCATTATTACCGAAACGTATAACACCCTTCCATGGAGATACATTCAAGAAAACATGATCTCCTACCGGAAATTCCAAATCCTTCCTTTGGTTGTCAGCATAGCTCTTTTGCCTACATTGAGAATCTTTGATGTGGTTTTGGATTACCTTCACCTTTTCCATCGTTTCCTCCACCAGTTCTGGGCCTATTAGTTTTCTTTCACAAACTTCATCCCAACAGGTTGGTGTGTGACATCTCTTTCTATATAACACTTTATATGGTGCCATCTGAATACTCGAATAGAAGTTATTGTTATAGTAAAATTCTACCATAGGTAAATATTGATCCAACATACCCTTAAAGAAAAGTGGGCATGATCTCAACATGACTTCTATGGTTTGAATAGTCTGTTCTGATTGTCCATCTGTTTGAGGGTGGTAGACAGTGCTCAAATGATGTTTAGTATCCAGGGCTTTCTAAAGACTTTTCCAGATTCATGATGTGAAACGTGGATCACAGTCAGAAACAATCGATATGGGTACTCCATGAAGTCTCACAACTTCATTAATATATAGTCTTTTTAGACGTTCAAGTGGTAAATCCTCCCATATAATAAGAAAATGTGATGACTTTGTAAGGTGATCAACAATGACCCATATTTCATCATTCCTTCTAGGAGTATTTGGTAGTCCCATGGCAATGTCCATCATGATATTATCCCATTTCCACTCATGTATGGGAAGAGGTTGCATGACTCCTCCAGGCTATTTCCTTCCAGCTTTCACTTGTTGACAAACCTTACATCTTGACACAAAATCAGGAATATCCCTCTTCATGTTGTGCCACCAAAAATGTTCCTTCAAATCTCTATACAAATTGGTGCTCCCAGGGTGTATAGGGAAATTGGAACTACGAGCATCATCCAACAATTGTATTTTTATATTAGGTATATTGGGAACACAAATTCTCTTCCCAAATTTCAAAATTCCATCTTCATACACAACGTCACTCAATCTCCCATCATACACACCTCTAGTCTCCTTTTTAAACTCTTCATCATCGGCCTAACAAATCTTTATCTTTTCTAGTAAATATGGTATGGAATTCATTTGAAAAAGTATTGATGATTCACCTACCATGGTGATTCCCATATCAATCTTTACTAGATCCAAGAAAATAGGATCCCAATCAACTCTCATCTTGATCAAAACTCCATTATCTTTTATACTCAAAGCATATTCAACCTTATTTTTCTTCCCTGGGTGGTAGTGTATCGTGTGATCATAATCCTTGAGTAGTTCAAGCCATCTCCTTTGCTTCATGTTGAGTTATTTCTGTGAGAAAATATACTTCAAACTCTTGTGATCAGTATAAATATCTCATATATCACCATAGATATAATGTCTCCATATCATAAAAGAAAAGATTACAATAGATAATTCAAACTCATGAGTAAGATTGTCATGCTGATGAATTTTTAGCTGTCGTGATCCATGGGCAATAACTTTATCATTCTGCAGAAGGACACAACCAAGTCCTTTCTTTGATGAATCACTATAAATAACAAACCCATCATTCTCCGATGTTAGAGACAATATAAGAGCATTGACTAATCTTCTCTTCAGTTCTTCAAAACATTCTTCACACTATTTTGTCCAAACAAATTTAACCCCTTTACGTGTGATCTTTGTTAATGGGTTAGCCAATTGGGAAAAATTATGAACGAAACACCGAGAATAACATGATAATCCAATAAAACTGTGTACCTTAGTTATACTTGTAACTGCCTTCCATTCTTGGATTTCCTTGGTCTTAGAAGGATCAACAAATAATCCATCTTTGCAGACAATATTTCCAAGAATGGAGATCTCCTGAAGCCATAAATCACACTTTCTAAGCTTCCCATATAATTCATGTCTTCTAAGTGTCTTCAGTATAATGCACAAGTGATATTCATGATATTTATAGATTTTAGAATATACCCAGATATCATCAATAAATACCACTAAAAAATCATCGAAATATTCCTTGAAAACTGTATTCATTAGATCCATGAATACAGAGGGTGCATTAGTCAGCCCAAAAGGCATTATTGTAAACTCGTAGTGCCCGTACATGGTTCGAAATGCGGTTTTAGGAATTTCTTCCTTCATCACACACAACTTATGGTATCCAGAACAAATTTCAATCTTTGAAAAGTATTGAGCTCCATCCAGTTGGTCAAATAAATAATCAATCTGAGATAGGGGATACTTGTTCTTTATTGTTATAGCATTGATTTCCCTATAGTTGATACATAACCTCATAGATCCATATTTATTCTTAACAAAAAGGACAGGGGATCCCCATGGAGAAACACTAGGGTGATTAAGTCTCTTATTACTCAATTCCTCTAGTTGTTTCTTTAGTTCAACTAATTCCACAGTGGCCATTATATAAGGGGTCTTTGATAAGGGCCTTGAACCCGGAATTAAATCAATGGAAAACTCAATTTCTTTTTATAGAGTATGTCCAGGTAAATCTTCTAGAAACACATATACATATTATTTCACAATAGTTAATCCCTTATTTTAACATTCCTTTACTCACCCACAATTATTTCATTTTCTTCCTCTATGATAATTGAATTTAGTTGAGGTACTGGGGGAGGATCAAGATAAGAATCAGGTGGCAACGATTCTGCTCTAAAGATAATGTGTTCATTATTATCATCATCAAAAATCGTAACCTCATTCTTCTTACAAATTTTTTTTACATCATGGTCCGAAAGCCAATCCATACCGAGGATTATATCAAATTAAATCATGGGTATGACAATGAGCTCAGAAGATAAAAACATTAATATGCCCAAATGGGGATGGATCCACATAACATTGTAGCAATGATACTTCCCTTAGGAGTCTTAACTGACAACTCCCTTGTATGATCAAAATGGAAATATCTAATTTTCTTAGAAAATTGGGAAGATGTGAAATAATGAGATGATCCAGAATCAAATAAAGAATTTTCTAAACTTGAGGAACCCATTAAATCACCTACTACCACGTCTTTCATAGCTTCTACCTCTACAGTAGTGATAACATAAACTTTTCCCTGATCTCTTGGCCTTTTCTGAGATAAGTTTCTCTGATTCTTAGGACATTAATTTGCATAATGTCCCATCTCCCTACAATTGTAGCATTGAACATTGGTAGCTTCGTTCTTCCCATTACAATCACGAGCTTGGTGGCCTTTTTCACCACACTTGTAACAGGCTCCCACTCCCTTCAAGAAAGTACTAGGGTGTTTCTTCCCATATTTACTGCAGGCTGGATATTCAACTTTTCACTTCTTCCCCTTGTTTCCATTCCTAGAGTGATCGGAAGATCTCTTCTTCTCCTTCTTTTTATTAAATTCATAGGACTTAGAGAATTATTTTTCTATCTTGATAGCACATGGGACAATATCTTCGTATGATGAGAAGGATTTTGAGACTAATGATCGAAGGAGAAATGGTTTTAACCTATCAATGAAACGATCAATATTACCCCATGGGTTACGTATATAATATGTTGTATGTCTCGCTAACCTTGTAAAGTTAGCCTCATACTTTGCGACATTCTCATCCTCCTTTTGTCTCAGACTCAGATTGCTTTTCCATACCTTCTCGATGGTCACAAGGAAAGTATTTTTCTAAGAAAAGATCATTGAAATACCTCTATTCTATATTTGATACTTCATCATCTTCCTTTATGTTTTGAATCAATGACCACCATTGGTCAGCATCTACTGTGAGGTGGTAAAATGCCCTGATAACTTTGTCTCATTCCCTACACACCAAGTCAGGGAATATTTTCTCTAAATAACTTTTCCATTCCTCAGCTACCAAGGGATTTGTACTCCCATTGACTGTTGGTGGTGGTTGACTCATGAAGTGATCAAACATTGATCCTCCACGTTGTGGATCAGGGTGCTCCATACGGGTAAGGTTATTATTCATAACCTGAGTGAGTTGTCCCACTATGGTGATTAGCTAATCATCATTGGTTGCATCACCAGCATAACTATAATTATCTTGAGTAGGAGGGAAATCCCTACATGGAGTTCATGCATTGATGCCGTTTTCATTCCTTCCACTAAGTGCCATTTCTAAACAAAGGCATAAACTAGATCAGTTTATGATTCAAAATACATAATTACATACTTGTAATAAAACAAATGTTTTCTTTGAGGAAGTATATACTCAAAAACCCTTCATATGGTTTGTAATGAAAATGAGAATTATCCTAAGCATGTCCCCCGAGAGTGTCGTAACCAAGACTATAGCAAGTCCCGTTGTCGTGCACTAGTTCCCATTCAAGTTTAGATCAAAGTGGTGTTTTTAGATATTACCCCTAGGTACATCTATGCTAGAGCTTCCTCTACCTGCTTGTATCCATACTGGGATGTATTTCTCAGAAAACTGAAAAAATCTCTACAATACCAAAATTAATGGAAGTTCTTATATACTAATCCTCAATGTTTATCTTAGGGCTATGTGATCTAATTAGAGTTTATTTAAATCTAGCTTCAAAGGTTTGTATTAAACATCCTCTAATACCAATTGTAATGCCCCGACCTCTGATACCCAGAGTTTGTGCATTATTACATAACATTGGCATGATCACAAAAGATCTAGTCTCGATATACCGATTAGTTTAGTAGATTTGGAAACACTAGATACATTCATAAGTCTTACATTACATCATAAAATGAAAAACTAATACAACATAGTCTCCATATTCCACACTCATATCCCCTCAGAATATCCCTATAGGTCAATCATAATATATTTATTCACATCTTGGGAAAAATAAAACATAGAAAACGGTGAGCTCAGATGCTCTGTAACGATAACAATATAGCTGAAACATTCATAAATAAGCGTAAACATTTAAGGAAATGTATAAAAAAAGCCTTTTAAACTTGAACTTAATCATAATATGGAAAATATAAAATTAAATAATTCCATTTATTTATTCACATGGATATTCTACTATTCGAATAATCACTTGCAATATCAATAACCACTTTCATAATGATAGAATGCATAATGCCGGACTTTCATTACCACATAGTCAAGGCCTTGTGCCAAGACTAAAAATAAGATTTTATCTAGGCCTTGTTCCAAGACACTAATTTTTGTCATAAGACCTACCGATGCATCAATAGGCTATAGCGGGATCCACCCATCACTTATTCAGTCCAATGCATTCCTCATATGAACAGGTTTAAACATAACATAAACATTTGTATTAAAACTACCATACGAAATGTCAATAATTTCTCTATAAACCTTGAATTGTATAAAAATAACACATCCATAGTTTATCATATCACAAAACATACAATACTATGTCAATGTTTTGTATCATAATAAATCTACTTCTAATATGCTTAAAATCCATCAAAGGATGTTGACATAGATGAAATCAAAACTATTTGAGATAAATATCTCTTTTTTTGAAATCATTTTAAAGCCATATAATTATAAAATAAAACATTTACTTTGAAAATATTCTTATAAGATTTTAAGGGATGCTTCGACTATTTTATAACAGTAAAAAATAGGTGCTCCCACCGTATAAGTTAAAAAAATTCTTACCTTAATTTTGTCTAAATGGTTTAAAAGGACATTGTTTGGAAAGCGATGAAAATTTTACTCTATAAAAATCTTATAAAAATCCAACAGGGGAATAAATGACTTTAACCCATAGTCTATAAAATAGTAATAATTATTTGAAATACATTTTTATGAAATATGGATGTGGATGATAAAGAGTTCCCAGTAGATAATTATGTATAAAGAACCTCAGATAATGAAGAGATTGTGAAATAAACCCTTACCTTGTACTTTTCCTTGGTCGAGGGTAGGTTAAAATCATGAATAATGGTTAAATAATTGTTATTAAATTATACAAGAATCATATACATTAATATGATATCATATATGATCTTTTAACATTGTTTTGTTAATAATATATTAGTATTATCATCGTTTCGGGTGTTCACTTACTAATTTAATTTTATATGTTTTGTTACATAAGACGGGTTTTTTATGTATAGGTTTTATTATATTCATATAAAGAATGATATCAAGTCCTTAAACATTATTTTTCGTCATCAAATGATAATTAGACTTGAATTGATACGATGGGGAATGAGTCTCATCATGTTTGTGGAGACTGTAGTCCGTACGTATGCACGAGCGACAATATCATTATTTTGATATTAAAATAGTATATAATCGGTTGTTATATAATATATACTGAATAATAATAATGTTATAATTATTATTTACACCAATTACACATAATTATCTTACCCATCCAAAAAACAATGTTTTTAAAAACAATTACACCACGACGTGGAGACAGTGAGTCGTACGTACGCACGTATGGTGACATGTCATTCAAAGGATGGATGGAATACTGAATATGGTTGTACCATATTTATAATAAAATAAATGTATATATAATATATGGGATTTGTAATTTTAGAATGGAAATAACAATGAAAGAAGAAGTAGAAGAATAATGGAACTTGAAAGAGGGTGGTGAAATTATTACCTCTTCTTCGAATTCTTCCTTTTGATTTGATCAAAAGGGCTCTGTAAGTTGGATTTCTAAATAAATTAAGGCCTTTAGGATGAATTGAGGGATGTTGAGAGGATATTTGGGATGGTTTTGGCAGATCCGAAAGGATTTGAGGGTATGAATTTCAGAGAAGGGGGAGTTCCTTTTTATAAGAGGGGTGAGGGGAACCTTTGGAAATGCTAGAAATATTATTTTATAATAAATTCATATTCGGTTTATAATGGCTCCAAAGAAAATTATTTAAAGTTTAACATGGGTATGGGTTGAAAAACACTCAACCAATAGGTTTTAGATAGGTTTGGGTTTCTACATTAACTTTTCCATTTTTATTTAACTCTTAGTTAAATAGTTTGACATTTACCATGTCTCTTGGTATTTTTATATTATATAGTTAATAAATATACTATATACTTCCAAGAAAATCAAAAGTGGTCCATTAATGATAAAAATATCATTATATAAGTCCTTTGGCCGAACCACAGATTTTTTTGGAATATTATATCAATCTATAATATAATATTTGTTTTAAAAAGACCTTTAGGTCAATTTTGACATTATTTAACAATTGATTTTTGTTAAAGTCTTAAAAACATTATTAATTCGAAACAAAATCTTTTAAACATCCCTATCATGTAATATTAACCAATAAAATTCGTGTAATTAATAAAAAGTATCAAATTACATTTATATGGATATTTATAATATCAATTATTTTAATATTTCATTAATTAGGTAATTACTGGATCACCATTGTATCATAAAGAACATAAATTATTTAATATCTAAAAATTATAAATAAAATACCATTATATATGAAATATATTTATCATTATAATGAATATTTAGAATCTAATTTATCTTATGTATAAACTTATATTAAATTTTTTTTAGTTATTAAACTTTGATTTTAACTCCTTTAACTCTGCTTTGAATTAAATAATAATAAATGTCCTCATCTAATACAAGTGGACCATAGAGGTTCATATTTTATTCCTAAGGTTTTTTTTGTCGAATTATACTTAGCCAATAGAATTAGGACATGTGTTAGGGTAAGAATAATATCATTTACCCTTAATTTCTTTATTTACTTTTAACCGTGGAAAATAAAACTAAAAAGTTACTATTCACCAAAAATTATTTTTATCTTATTGAACCACATTTTAATCCTTGATGTTAATCTTCTCTCTCAAGTTTTATAAATTCCACTCACAGAAGCAGTAAAATTATGTTTTTTGTGAATTTAAAAATTCTCCTAGGAGATGTTTAAAAGATGGTGAAAAGTTCAATAAAATTATTATATATCTAAAATAATTATAAACTAACTCCAATGAATTACATTTAACATATATAGATATTATGTATCTATTTTGACCTAAAATAAATTTAAATAAAATAAATAATTATTTAAATAAAAATTCAGTTTTAAACTATGACTCATTGTTTTTCACATTTTCCTCAAAAATTGAAAGTTTTGAGGAAAAATACCAAAATTTCACCCCAGGCTAATTTCGATATTCCAAATCCAAAAATGAAGTTCATTTTGAGAGATAAAATTTATAAAATTTCAATAAGTGGGTATTAATATTCATAATGGATAGTTTGATTAGTTGTGGTGTGTGTTAGAACCCGAAGTAGCGTACAAAACATGCTACTATATTATTCAAAGAGAAGCGTACTGTGGAAGCTTGGGGTATTACATGTGGGCCAAGTTACATGTTTAGAATAAGGAGAAATGAGAGGTTGATGATTTGTAGTGGCACATCGCATATGGATCTCACACATCATGTGACCCCACCTGACCACCTGCCAGTGTACCAAGCCATATTCAAGTAAAAAATTGCTATCAAGAACCCCTATGTGTTCTTGTGTACTCATACAATAAATGACACCTCTAACCACAAAGGTTGATAAGTGTATGATGCTCATTATTGATCTGAAGGGGAAAACATAATATTACAGGCATGCCACTTCAAACAACCCTGAATAACCAAATGGGTCGCACCATCAAAATCCTTATGAAAAAAAGAACATTATAAACTATTAAATCACACAAAAAATACTCCCAGTGAAGAAGCTGCATCTCTTAGCATTATACCTAAATAGTGTTTTGTGAGGCACGCACCTCAGTTTTGGAGCTCCACAAACATGTCACACAATTGTGATCTTCATGAAAATCAAATGGTATCTTCTATTTATCCCTTCAAAACAATGACTCATTGAAAAAGTCACATTTCACTAAAATTCAAAAAATAGGCCTCATGGGGCCCATGCTCAGATTTTTGTTTATGTACTCAAAATCAGACTTAATACATCCACCTCAGTTTCAGGGTTGCAACATAGATAAATCCACATTAATCAATCATTGTATGTAGAGAATATGTCTGATATAGTAAACAAGAAATAATAATATATTCATTATTATTATTATTAGACATTTCATGCCATCGAGACTGGAAACCAAAACATAATGTTCTCAAACTAATCTAAAAAATTCAACATCAAAGTAAGAGTCTTGTTTCCATAGACGGTGCATACAATAGTCACATAGTTTAGAAGATATCACGGTTTGAGGATTCCCCAACACACTCCGACCTGGTCTGACTGCCTTGTCATGTCCCAACATCCGCAACCCAGCATCCTCCATCACAGCAAAGACTGCTCTGCCACCGCCCCGCACAATCTCTCTACCCCTTCCCCATACCATCAGGTCTCTACCTTACCTGAACATGACCACTCAACTGGAATCGGACGTGGCCAACTCCATGTGGAGAAGTTGCCACCTCCGAGTGGCGCACCATTGCCACCTGCTAGCAAAAATCTCTTATGGACCACTAGGAACCCCGTGGTGATCAAAAAACAGATATTAAGTATCCTCATGATCCTACAAAGACCTGATGTAGATTCACTATTTGATGTAGAGGATATATTATCATCAGTATCCAGGGGACAAATGAGCATACCCATGCTCATTTCCCTTAAAAAATATTTTCTGGAAACTTCTGTCGGTAGTGGAATATGAGACTCCCGCACCCTCTCAATTTTGGTCATGCATAGCTAAAACACCACATCTTGAACTCAATAGATGTAATGTATTTATAATATTATTCCACATTCAAAAGTAATTTGATTCTTTATTCAAGGAAAATTAATTGTTTTTAATTGTTTTTTTTTACAAAAAAACCCTCTTTGGATTTTTCTAGCAAAGACCCATGCCGACAAATGTTATGTCTCAGATAGGGTAAACGCCACACTTCGAACTCAACGGTGGCCTTGGATTTATCATTTTTGATACTGTTTACGAGATATCTCGTTTCTATCATGTGAAGATTATAAAATATACTTAATATTTATATATAATTTAATTTAGGAAAACTGGACCCCAAAATCTCACACCTTCCATGTTCCAAGATCTAGTAATATATGTAAAATTGCATAATTGTTTTATAAGGGAAAAATTATAGGTCAACATAATTCCATCCTCCGTGCTTTTCATCCCCAAAAATAACACTAGCGAAAAACATGGTATTTTGATTCTACACATAGGATCAGGCAAGTATATTATCATCTATGACTTGTGGAAAATTCCATGCACCTACTCTAGATTTGGGGGTATAGAAAAATGGTAGGAAACCTAGCCGCTCTAATGAAAGATATAAAAAAGGCTGAATGAACTTATGGGATAGAATAAGTACATGGCCAAAAACAATCACACAAGCCCAAAACATATCCTCCAACAACTAGATAGTTCTCTCAGTCTACCCATCTGTCTGGGGGTGAATGGATACACTCATATGCATTTGGGTATTGAATGCCACATTTTAGACTCTCCATAACCTTGGAATAAGCTTCATGTCCCGATCAGAGACATACATTGAGGTTACCCTGTGATGGAGGATACTCTCACTTATAATCAATTTCCTCAAAATATATAATAAACTCTATTCCCTAACCGCAAGGAAGTGTGATGACATCATGAGTAGGTTTACTATTATGAATATGGTGTCATGGTCCTTCCCATTGTTGGGAAGTCCACTAAATAATTTCATGGATATTCTATCATGTTTCCACTATTGGATTTCTAGAGGTGATAATAACATTCCGGAACTCGGTGTTTAGTCTTCATCCTCATCACATCCAAATCCAATATTTTTCTTTCAAACAAGTTCCCTGACTCCCATTATAGGAATATCAATCTGTTGAATTGCTTATGGATATCTAAATCACACCGGATCTATCAGTAAAAGTTGAATAGTAGGGACTATCTCACAGGATCCGTAATCGTTGGAGGAAATTCCATCGACAGAAGAAAAAATGTACCCTCATAATCCCCTTGGGTCAGATGCCGGGATACTAACTAATCTGAAACATCACATACATGGAAAGCCGGGGACATCATTATAAAGCTTATTTTCTGACATTTCCCTTCCATGGAGTGTAGAATCTCTCGAATTTGTGTCCAGGAAGGGATTTCAACTAGCATCGCTATATTAGGTTCATGTCTCTCTAGGTTGAGTCATACCTAAGACTCCAGTTGTCTCAGAAAACCAGAACAATGTCTCCCAGAATATAGTGTCTCTACATCATCAATGTGAAGAATACGACATGTAGATGTAGGTTGTGAGTCATATAGTTTTTTTCACCTTCTCTCTACCAGCTCATCCTAAACATTATGACTACCATATCTAGGTTGCTTTTGATCGCTCAAAGGTACAAAAAAATAGGGTTGGTGATTAAAATCATCCAACATCGAGAGTCTATCTTGGATAAAACATGAAATACCCCATGTGTCATTGCATATTTTTGAAGGAGAGTAACCAAAAACAAAACACACTTTCATACCCACTTATGGAATTACTAATTAAATGAATTCAAGTATAATTACTCCACTGTAAATTCCATAGCCTTCTCTAAAACTCCACTGCACAACCCCTATATGAACTCACAAGTCATAGGTACTCACCCACCACACCTCGATAATATATTATTTGTATGGCACTAGCTCTCCTTCAAGAGTTTTATTGCCTCACAAAAAATGAATCCTTATGGGGGAAGGACCCCTTAACATCATGATTTCAATGCTACATAGAAAAGCACCGACATAAGGTTACACCGACACCCCAAATTACATTGATAAAACCTCAAGCAAGAAGAAAGTAGAAAAGGGTACCTCACTCAGCATCGAACATGTTCTACTGAAAAAAGGTATAAATTAAATAGGGCTCACAACTTATCATATCATGTGTTGTAGGATCATAAACATTTATAGCATCCAGATACCTGTGACCTTGACCTCCAACTCCCTGAACATGATGTGGGATGCCTGGTGGTAGTGGATGGACTTATTAGCATTTTACACCAAACACGGTTCTTCCTTCTTCTCTACCAACACCACCTCCCTAGGTAAAACCTAATCCACACCAGGGAGAACCCTAATAATAACACCATAAATTCTGTATTGGTTCATTTACAATCTACCTAGGAAGACCAACACATCTGGTTGGGTATTCTCATGCAATGTGACCTTAACCATCACAACCATATCACCTATCCTACCTGGGATTCTCTTGTGCTCAACATTAGCCCAAACCAAGTTCTTATTTCTGATCATTGTAGGGCCTCCTACTTCTAGGCCATGACAACTGATGTCTTCAAGTTGTATCAGACATATCAGCATTGAATTATACTCTATCAAAACCATATTACAGGATTTCAATAGATGGAAATGTCTCTTTCACCAATTCCTACTTTAGTACCTTGATGTATGTGGGGATGTAGAAGAGAACTATGTCAAAAAAAATCTATTTATAGAGTCCCTAATCAACCTTACATTCTCAAAAGAGTCCATCATTGATCATGTATATGGATTAGCTTATAATAACAATGAACTTACTCGCATACTCATCCATTTTCATTCATCCCTACGGATCCCACAAAAGATTTCAAATCTGAACAAAGTGTAAGTTGGAGGGTTACTACTCGTCAGGAAATAGGCACTTGATGGAATCCCAGGAATGTACCAAATCATCATGCATCTGAGTAACCAGACTCCAACAATGGACATCTACACCATGGAAGAGACTGGCTTCTAGAGAAAATATATGATCAGTTAGTGTCTGGACAATACTAAATAAGAGAAACACAGAATCTACACAACCATCCACTTCTTGAGGTTATGGATCGCTATGGAACCTCATCGGTCTTTGATGATGTAACTCACAGAGTACAATCAGCCTACACGCGTCCTCATCCTGATCTATTGGGGCTAACTGCAACGAACCTAGTGGATGTGCTGCTACTTGTCCACCTAGAGGATGCAGGATAATATGATTGATCTAGAAATGAGGCATCATAGCTCAGGGAACATTTTTCAAAAACTAGATCAAGTATCCTTGTGGGTTGTAATCGTAGAGGAATCTTGAATGTTATCAAGGAGTACCATGGTCAAATAAGCATATATATTTATATCAACCTAAATGGGGAGTTGATTCAAGAGGGATAATAATGTACTCAATCCTACACCATGCATGTCCCAATGTTCCCTCCAACAAATATCTCTGCATTCCGAGTCAACAAGAAGGTAATCAGGGTCATGGTGAATGGCTATGTCAGCCGCCCCACCATCACTGGACTCCATGGCCAAAGATATTTTCATGTGACATGATAAAATTGTTTCCCTAAACCCTACCAAGACCTATTTTTAGATAAACCTCCTAAAATTTTCTCAAGGGTCAAACCACCTATGATACCTCTTTTTCACGCCCCGATCCATGTCGAGGATCAAGCCACAACTACAAAAAGTTTTCCACTATTGTGTAGGGAGTGGAAACTAGCACCAAAGGCCCAAGAAACATGGGGAGGCCTTTTCCTATGTTCCTATACACTCACATGTAGCCGAATCAATGACAAAGTGAATAGGAAAAGAAAAAAAGGATACAAAAATGATATATATAAACCAAAAACATGCAATAAACTCTATAAACATTACAATTACAGGTGTTGTAATGAAAACTGAATTAAAAAAGGTTAAAGTAAACATCCAACTAGAAATTTTTCATAACCTGTTAGTAACTGAAATAGTAAAATAGCTAAGATAGCCTCTCTCCTAGATACCAAGTTGCGACCGCCATATACAGTTTAAGAACCAATATCCCTAATCTCCACTAAATTTAGGATCAACCTATTTGTCATCTATATATGGAACAATATGTGTGGTCAATGGCCATGTAGGAGTTGATATAAGAATTCTAAGTTGGATGTCACGAAAAAGAGATGCATGAGCAGTAAGAGGTAGAAATTGAGATGAAATAATTATAAAAAAAGTATAATAATGAGTACATCTCAACCCAATATGATAGTAAATGAAAAATCATCCAAAAATACGGAGATCCACATGGTGAGAAGATGAACATCTAGTAGAGTCTTCACTTCCTATATTATGAGAGTATACTCATCCATCCTTGAGAATCTAGAAGCCAAATGCACAAGGCATACCCTATGCATCATTGAATATTATAGAAGGATAGTAACCAAAACCCAATGATTAGACATTGAAACAATATATATATTTGATCGGTCAAGGATACCCAAGTGAGAGAGTAAGGGGATCTCAATCTCATAGCTCATCATAGGATAAAGAGTAGACAAAGGTTCCATAATTAACCATCAATGATGTCAAACATCACTCACATCTACCCTGAACACCTAGGCCAAATAGACCCAATCACCACAACATGATACTATATTCTTTGGGTATGTCCTTCGCAACTACATAGTATTTGGGTGTGCCATTATGACACATCTTGGTGGGGAAAATTCCCATCTTACTCATGATCCCAAAGTTACGGTAAATTATGTCTCATCACATATCCATAGCTGGAAAGAGTAAATCCAATGTAGAGTACCCACGCCCATGTACATCAGGGGGATTTCACTCTAATAGTCATTAGGAGGACCCACACCCTGATGCATTAGAGGGATTACACTCTTGTTCATCAACGACCCTCTACCTAGTGTGTCGATGGTATTCTTATCAGAATAAGATGATAGAGCACCCATGAAAATGATAGTGGGGATTCCACTCATATTGTCTCAGTGGACCCATGCCCTGGTACACTAGGGGGTTCCACTCCAATTCATTGAGGTCACATGCCCTTTAGTGTTAAGGGGATTCCACATAGATGTCCATAATTTTATCGTCTGATAAATGTTGTTGTAGTACTTCACAGGAAAAAAAATCATTCCATCAACATCTCACATAATAATTCAAATTCCACTATGGAGGGAATCAACATGTTCAATGTGAAAAAACACTCAGGACAGGCTACTCACAGGCCAAAATACATGTTCAAAATACGGAAATAGTTGAGGTGGATGATTCGGGGTTTTACACTACTCTAATGGGTCCCACACATTGTGTGACCCCACCCCTCCACCTGGACATGTATATAGACATACTCTAGTAATAAACTGAAATATTATACCCCTATGAATGAAAGTGTACTCCCACAGTACATGAAACCTCTAGCCAAAAATGCTGATGAGAGTACGATGTTCGTTGTTGATCTAAATGATGAAAATGTAATTCTAGAGACATACCTCTTCAAATGGACTCAGATAAGCAAACAGATAACACCATTATTATCTGTGTAGAAAAACACATTTGATCAACTATTCCTTTCCTCGAAATAGACTCTCGGTGAATTTGCATCATCCGTCATCATCATACGCAAATGGTGACATATAGAGCCTACTCCTCGGTTCACTGACACATCAGAAAAATTGCACCATTGGGATCCTCATGAAAAAATTCACAGGATCTGCTATTCATTCATCCAAAATAGACACCCGATGATAAAGTCACATTTTACCAATACACCCAAAACCTGCCTCATCTGGCCCGTGCCTTGATTTTGGTTTAAGCACTCTAAATCAGTCTTAAAATTACTACCTTAATTTTATAGTAACAAATCATTTAATGATGCACCAATCAGTCAATAGATGTGGAAGATATATCTTATACAAAACACTAATAATAATAAATATATAATTATTATTACAATTTAACATTTCATTCCACTGAGCATCATGTCCTCATCATAATGTGCTCAAAAAAAATCCAAAAGGTGTGCATCAAAGAAAGGTTCACATTTTAAAGTATGGAACATAAAACAAACACACAGTTTATAAGATATCGAGGTTTGAAGATGGTGAGCCTCAGTATGTCCTCCTTATCCCTTCCCAGCCAGTGCGGCCTAGCCCACTCTACAATAGACCACAACGGCCACCACTACCTCCACACGGAATCAATGACACTAGAAGCAATGGAAATTACACATACTACTGGGAAACCCCCAGGGATCAAAAAATGGATTCGATAATAAATCTGGAAGCATTGGGATGTCATATTCATATATTAAGCCTCTTCTCAAAGATAGGTCATTGTTTCAATATGAAAAAAATATGACATATATTCTGATCTCTATCGCACCTCCTTCAGCACATGAAACTCGAATCTGACATAGATTTGGAATACCTAGATTATGATCATCATATATTCATGCTCCACTCAATTTTTGGATGACATTGTGCTATATAAAAATGTTAATAATGATGAATAGTGAATAAAAAATGAAGAACACAATGAACGGTTAATTGTAAAGTCAAATGGATGATGTAAATTGTTATTTGGGCCGTCTATATGGATAATAAAAGCAGCATAAATGTCCATAAATAAAAACAACATCCAAAAATCCAATCGTGGAAATGATGAATCCAAAAATAAGGATCCCACCTAGATTCTGGATCTACCATTGTGTTCACAATGATATGATATACATGGATCTAATGTTTCATCATGATATTTCAAAGATCCAATGATGATTATCCATCTAGTGAAGAGGAGAAAACATTTCTAGAATCAATGGTTTTATTTAACCAACCCTTTCTCATTTACCATAGACAAATATTTCAAGGAAAAAACTAGTTGTTGTAGAATGCGAACCCCCATTCCCTCTCTCTTTAGGCTGAGCTTAGGTAAAACACCCCATTATAAACTCAATAGTGGATTCAAATTTCCAATCAGAGTCCCCATTCAAAATTTATATGATTTAGAATTCGATATAATCTAAATTAATTTAATTATTTATATACAAGAATTCCCTCGGTGTCTTTTTCTTCCGAAGAACCTAGCTAACAAAAGTTATGTCCCACTTAGGGTAAATTCTATGACCTACACTCAACTGTGGCCTCAAATTTTAGATTCATGATACTGTTTAAGAGATATCCCATTTATATCATCTGTATAGTATAAAATATACATAATATATTTATAAAATTTATTCTGGGCACAACGAGCCTCGGAATCACACTTCGTCCCAACACCTAGTTCTGAAATATATATGTAGACATATTTCAATGACTTAAAAAGAATAAAAAAGGTCACTACATACCTATTCCAATAATCATGCTATCTCAGAATGGAGTTCAGTTTCTTTGGATAGATGGATGTGGGTTAAAATTTCAATGATGTAAATAGAAAGGTGGTCGGTGAACCTATGCTCATGTGACCCTATAGTGGGTAATGGTTTGTAATATATTTTGATTCATCAATGAAGGGACTAAAATTCATCCTCATTATGAAGATATACTGATAGGTTATGTTTCACACCAGTTTCTATTTCAGGACAAAAATGAAATGACACATTATTATGATTTATATTCGGTAAATTTTTAATTAAATACATATATAGTGATCCAAGACTCTAGTAAATGGATATTACATGTTTTTAGATGTATATAACTTAAATTAAAAAAAATATCCTTGTGAAATTAATAGTATCATGCCTTTGGAATCCTAGAACAGAATATTCTAATATTGTGAATGCTCTTTAATGTCTCCATTAAAAAACCTCACATTTATTTATCTTCATAGAGATACTCATGAAAAGTCATTTCACACTGACATGGGGAAACGAAAGATAACAAAGGATGAGTTCAGATGCTTTTCTGTAGTAAATACAAGAGATATCAATATATGATAATAATAAATCATAATATTCGAATAAGGTTTAACGTTAAGGTTCACAACTTATGATGTTCAAACCCAACGTGGCGTGGATCATAATATTGAGTCATAGAACAATGATTGGAGGTTGAAATGACTTACATCATAAGGAAATTAAAGATCATGATACATGAGATAATAACATTAGCATGAAAAATATATATTTTGAATACACATAAGCATAGAAAAAATAACGTCCAGCCTACCCCCATGGTATTAATATCATATTGAGATTAGGATAATAACTAGTGTACCTACTTTAGCGTTGGTATTCCATCTCATGTAACCTCCTTTTAATATAGGATGACCACTCATGTACCTGAATTTTAGGTAGATTCACCTCCTCAACGGGACACACCACCATCCATAGAGTAATCCCTTTCAATATAATCGAATGTGTTTTCTCCCAAATCCTTCATTGGGGAAAAAGTTCCTTACAAGAACTATGTGAACTCCCAATTCTATTTATTTCCAATTGGAACTGAGATCTCTTCCCGATCTATTCTTGTCTATCTCATGAGATAAAAATCATTAACAAATTCATTAGAGGGAGATATATGTCCCAACCATCACATAATGAAAACCATATTTTTTGTCCCATAATTGAAAAAAAAATTCATCATATCGTACCACATGAAATTAATTTAGAATCAAAGAACATTCAACATAGAAGAAACAATGTAATGTCGATAGTTATCTTAATATTTTCATCATATAAAAACCAATGAAATTAAAATGGTTTCATAAGAATTTTGTCAGGATGTAACTCATTTAATATAAATTGGATTCATAAACAACTTTTCATCATATTGATAAACCATTCATAGAAAGGATATGAATGTTATAATTGGATCATTTCTCAATAAGGCCTAGGTTACCTCAATGCATTTTATTTTAGATGGAAATTATTTTTTAATGAATCATTGAAATAATTTCTTGAGTAAAATAACATTTCATGGAAATATTTTTTTAAAAATAATTATATATTTTTTATAATAAATTTCTATGAATTAATCCTTGAATAACTATAAATTAATCATTAAAAAATATATTATGTATTTCTCAGATTATATTAAATTTCCACAATGAAAAATTATTTTTAAATCATATATAATGTTGACATCATTTTTCATTGAAAATGGAATTGAAAACATATAAGAAGATCATTAAAAATAATTTAAAACATCATTTCGACATAAAACATTTATATAAATCCAAAAAATTATACAATTAATTTAATATATAATTTAAATCATGTTTGAAAAATGCTATATAAAACATGGTTTTGGAAGAAAACAGATTTCCGAATGAAAGGAGAAATACAACTGGATATTTTTAAAACAGGTCCTTAATTGTCCCAAGTACATAAGTGTGAAAAAATAGTTTCATTACATGAAGTTATCATAAATATCGATAGGAGGAGAAAATTCATTATTATTTTTTAGGGGTACATAATTATACTTCAATATTGAAGACTTGTTTATAAACAATTGAGATTAATGATGATATTGTAATATAAAATTATTTCCACTTTGGTATCATTGAATTATACAATCCATTTAGTAATAACATAAAAAGAATCATTAAATATCATTAGTTTGAATATATTCATAGAATTAAATTACAAAAAAAATACACATGGGAAATAATATAAGATAAAAACATGTTGTACATCTCAAGGAAGGAAAATGGAGACAAAAATCCTTTACTGATATGTTATCTTTTGAATTGTAAGCCCCATTATAGGGGTATACTAAATTAAAATTTAAAACAAATTATTTTTCTTGGATACAAAGCATAACATTCATTTTTGGAATTATATACGCCACGTAAAATAAATATTTAGAGATTATGACATCTGTGCCATGGAATTAAAAATTGAGATAGAAATCCCTTACCATAATTGTTTACCTCATCTATACAAATTAAAAATTCATATACAATAAATATATGTTTACTGTTAATATATTAAACAATCATAGATATATATATCATTTCATATATGATTTTTTGTGTCCTTTTGTTACCCAAATATAAACAACCCCATGTTAAAGTAACGTTACGAGTAATGAACACTTTATTTTTAATATATGTTTGGATTTATTATATTTGTGGTCCTCTAAAATTGGTCATGGTTCTAAAATTTCAAGAATTTTTACCATGATATTAATATAATATATATTTATTATATATTTCATTATAGTAATCTATGAAATAAATTTATAGAAAATAAAGCTTTCATAAAGACGGTAGTTCATATGTACGTAATGATAATGTTTTTAATTTAATTGTTATGTTGAAAGAAGTAAAATTAACATATATATATATAAATATTATAGAATTATTTTATTGTATTATATAATATGAATATCTATTAAACTCATCCTTAATATAGTCCACATAAATAGTGAGTGAATAACATAGCTTCATGAGGTTATACATTATCATACCTAGGAATGACATAATCGTAGTCCTAAAAATTGAAATCATTATGTTTTGTGTGATATAAAAATTATAGATTCATAAAAAATTCAAAAATATCATATATATATATATATATAAAATATATAAATAATATATAAATAATTATTACCATCCTTGAGTAGTGGTAATGAAAAAAAAAGAATGACATTGATTCGGAGGATGGTAGTCTACTATAGATCGAAATGATGAATTTGTAACCCAATTGATGGATGTGGAGATTGTTATAGGTAATTCCCTTAACATAAGTAAAATCAATATATGGAAGATGATTATGTTATTATATATGCATGATATGATAATAATTGAAGTGGTTTTATGATGAAATAAAACAAAAATTTTCACCGATTATCATTAACTATTCATTAGGTATCATCCTTATATTTTCAATAAAATCCATCATAAAATTGATTTATGCCCAAAATTAGGCTTATTAGATAAGTTTATGGATGTTGATATGTGATATAGGCTGTTTATTTTCGATCCAACTAGTATGAGATGTTTGAAGAATGGGGGACAGTTAGTGCCCGTCTATAATTGATGAGGAGGGACATTCTTGATAATACCCACGATAATTCACTATTGTCAAGTCTCCCAAACCTCATTTGTCTCCAAAATAATTCCAAAATTGTGGTCAAGGTTGATTTTCCAAGAATAACGTATGAAGTAGAAATCTAAATACAATTTTACCATGTTAATACTTAGTCTTTATGTTTACCCAATATTACCCCTTTTAGTTTCCACCATTGTAAGTTGTATTTTTTATTTATGTTACTAATTTTACTAATACTAATAAATTTAAAATTTTAATTAGTAGAAAAATCATACCTATGTATTCTAAAAAAAATTAATTATAAAATATAAATTCTATTTTTGTGTGTATAATGAATTTTAATAGAAATGATTGTAATGCACAAAACACTATTTTAACCTTAATCATAGTAATCATTTATAACTATTTTCATTAATAATTATGTTAATTTTTTTACCTTTTTAGATAATATAAATTATTACGATTATAAATAAGAAATTTTATTTTAAAAATTCCATTCACATATGTTGAGGAATTTAATTTAAAATTAATATACTAGACATGAGGACAAAGCATGTTTTTAAAGATCAAATGATCAAAACCATACAAATATTACATATCTAATTTCAATATGAAATTAATTATAATTAACAAAATTGAAATAATTGATGTTTATTTAAACAAACTATACATTAAAACCAATTAAACATAATATTTATAGTTATAAATTATCTACTATAAAATGAAATATTTATTGATAATTTAATGTATTTCTAAATTCATCACCAAATGATTGTGTTTAGGAAAAATTGAAAGATTCTCCATATGATAATTCTGAACTGATTATTTAAAAATGATTGTTATTTTATTAATTATTGTTTATAATATTGTTATAAATTTATGTTACAATTTATCATTGGAAAGCTTAAAAATAAATTTATTGAGAAAATTATATATTTTAGTTACATGAACAATTTACAAAAAATTATATAATTTTTGTCATTATGTTTTTATTATTGAAAAAATTATACATAATATTTTACCTTTATTTACTACTATTCATATTCCTAGGTTTAGTATATAGTATATAACAATTATGTTTAAATGAATTAATAATATATCCCAGATTTGTTAAAAGTAAATTTTTCATGTAAGACAAGCTAAATAAGTGTATCATATATCACAAATTCTACATAGTGTAACATATAACTAAATTCATAAATAAATTTAATATATTTGTGAAAATTAAAAGCATGAAAACACAGGGGGTCACATTAAATCCCCCCCCCCCTTAAAATTAACTTCTCCCTCAAAATTTGTCATCCTGATAGAAAACAATTTGGATAAATCTACTTCAACATTACCTAAAGTTCTCAAGTGGATTCCTATAAATAGAATATTCTAAAAAATCATTATATAGGAGTGTAGTTGTATTTCATAGAACTTGAATTTAATGATCTAGAATCATCATCTATTTTTCATTATTATAAATATAATGATCCAGTCATAAAACCACAGTGTTTAGTAAATTTGAGGGTTCATATATATACTTCATTCAAATATATACATTAAAGGCATCATGGAATTGATTTTAGTTTATCGGAAGCACCAATATATAGGGTACCATCTCAATAGCTTAAATAATTTCAATGGGGCCAATATTTATAGGGTTCAATTTCCCTTTCATTCCAACTCTCATAACCTTATTCAATTAAAAAAATTTCAGAAACAATTTTTCAAGAAATAACAAATTTCAGATCCCAACAATGATTATCAATATATATTTTTCCACTTGTTATAATCCTTACATGTTTTTTAATAGATCCTACATTATTTTCCATCTCATGAGCTTGATCAGGTCCCAATATCTTTATTTCTACAACTTCATTATAGAAAGTTGGAGTTCTAAACGTCCATCTATAAGAGGCTTTATAAATATCATTTTGAATGATCATGTGAATTATATCATTATAAGTAAAATCAACAGTATGAAGGGGTTTCTCCCAACAACATTGAAATATATAGTATAATATCTTAGAGTGGCCTTTAAACATGTGTCCACAATTTTTAGTTTAACTAATCCTCAAATAACATTTTCGGTTTCAAATCTAATGAATTTTATTGAATTTAATGTCTTTTAATATATATTTTACCATTATAAAGTTCCATAACATTAATCCTAAAATGTTCTGTTGATGGATATTGTATTATGATCATACTTAAACTCAAAAACTCATCATGATATTTATAACTCTTATGCAAATATTATAAGGAGACATATTTTCTTCAAAAAGATAATTCACAATTAATTCCATAGATAATAACATATCTCATAAAAACGTCAATTAGAAAAATGAATTAAAAATAATACTACTAAAATATCAAAATTTATTTCATTATTCCATAATTCATTTAGATGTGTAGGATCACAAAAAATTACAAAATGATGAACAATATGATTTTTATAGGGTTCATTTATAAAAAAAGAAAACATGAAATTTTCAACTAAAAAGGGAATATTATTTTTCCCTAATTATCCAATTTCAAGTCAACCATTGTGATTTCATAAGCATTCCATTTGTAATTTATCAATAGAAGATATTATCACAGAGCAACATTATTGACTCCCAGGTTTGGGAATTAGCTAGAATAATTGAAAAACAACATAAAATTGAAATAGAAAATTTAGGGATGTGTATTCTATGAGGTTTAATCAATATTCATATATTTCCCAATCTTTTTCTCATTATACAGTCATTAATATACTTAATTACCTACCTTTCCATTCTTAAAAAACATGTTATATTTATAAAATTTATTCTGTGATTATTTCAAGTCATTTAACATAGTGGAAAGCTCGTATTTTTTACTACATGGTTCTTATATTTTCAATTGAGTTCTATTTTTATTTCCCTATGAAAATACATAGATTGAAACGTAAGAATAACCACCATTTCCACTTTTCTATAATGTCAAATAATCCCTTTATATCATTCACAATCTGTTACATCTAACTCAATTTGAAGACTTTGTATTAAGACAATTATCAAATAGAAAATTGTATATTCAGGTTGAATAATAATACTAGAAGTGTACATATAATGCCTTGAAAATTTTTCCTCAAATTCACTAATGAATAAAAATTACATCTGAATACGCTCTATAAATTCCCTCTCCATCATCATTCGAAGAATTCATGGAGTATACATAATAAAAAATATCATCAACTTTTATGAATCCATGAAATCAATTACATCTTGTATTCTAATATTCTATATTTTATTACACCATTTATCCAACCCACCTTCAATAAAGTATATATCCAATGTGACATTGTCATTCTATAAACACCAGATAATGGAAAATATCATTTTAGTGGTACTGATCTATTTATCTCCAACTAACTGATTAGTGGGACCACATAATGAAGTTGGGATTTACCTCATGAGGAACTCATCCGAACATTGTTCCATCCTTTGTTCATTTGGATTTTCACAATGATTTATATATTCATAAATTTTTGTGAGGATAGCAATGATATTTTTCATTTCATCTCCCATAACATTCAGTGTATCATTAGGAAAATCATTTCATTTTCCATTTCATTCCAAATTAATAATGTTACCACTAGTTCTAGACATTAACTTAATTAAATAAAATATGTGACAGTCACTAATAATTTTGTGGAACCACATAATCATGAAAAACCACATATAGGATAACTAGAACATGGAACAATCTTCTTTAATCTATTAAACCTTTTGTTTATACATTTAAGAACACAAGTTGTCACTCATGAATGGATCCTTTAATTTTAAATCTAAATCGTTATTTTGTATCTATAATGTATTTTTAATGAGTAAGTAAAGGTTTCAGTGGTGTCTAGGGAATGATCGGAACCTAGAACCCATCTTTTTGGGGGAAACTGGCCAAGTCAAACTCGTAGCGCATGGTTTTTTGAACCATACAAATGTAAATATTATGACAGAACCATATAGAATGGTTGGAACATGGATCTTCAGCCTAACCATGAATTTAATCCTTCTTCCCATGTAACCATTCACAATTTCCACATGTTTTGTGAAACCAGGCACATGCTATTTTCTTGGTAAATTTTCTTTTTTTAATTAATGATCTATTAAGCCGCCTATTATTCCCTTTTTCGATTTCTAGTTGGATTTACCTCTATGGCTATCATTTTTGAGATTTATAAATGTCAAATACTCGGATTAAAGTATCTCCTTAATCCGGGATCTAATTGATCTTTGGTTCATAATGTTGGGTGAACAATGTTAAGTATATGTGTCAGTTTAAGCCTTTCTTCTTCACTCTTGCTAACAATCGAATTTTTTAGGTTGGAATTTTTTCCCTTTTCTCATATCTAATACATTATTAGCTGAATCAAAGGCTTATAATGGAGGAGGAGAGTCATACAAGATTAATGTGTGTGGTCTATAACTCATCCCTGATGTTCGTTGATTTTTTAATTGTCGTGTGGGCCCCACTGATTTCATCGGGTGTCGTTTGTAGAATTTTTATATCATGCTTATAATCATTAAAATATTTTGGTTAATCTATTTCAATATTTATGATTAATTATTGGGGGTTACACCAACAACTCTATCCATCCCATGTAGGATTTTATTCCATAATTAGGTTTTTAATATTGGACAAGTTTGAGGCAGTTTTCATGTGTGACTTCGCTTGACCATTGAAAGGATAAGATTTTATATATTTAATGGATTTATTTAATTTTTAAGTTCATAATATATTGTACCATGTATTCTTACCAATTGACACACCTATGGTAAGATAATCAATTGATAATTACATTTGAAATGGAAATTATAAATTATACCAAGTCTATGACTTGACGTGACTAATTTTGAATGATTAATAGGGTACATGTCTATAGAACCCTTTAAAAAATTAATGAAAGATAGAAGAATGAACCTAAATTGTTGAATAAGTGTTAAATGGAATTATTAAAGGTTGTATCCAACTTTTCCTTGTCACACTAATGTGAGGAAAGGCTTGGACCCAATGGACTTTTGGATTAATTATTTCTTGATTAAAAATTTGAATTCCACTTGACATTATCAAACTAATGATTGGAAAGACTTGAACAAAATACATTATTATAGGACTTCATAAATAAATAGTAATGGAAATACATGGGATCACCTTGTATTCTTATCATGGATGCCTTGGGCACTTAGTAACCCCATTCTATTTCAAGGATACGACCTTCTTAGGGTGAGAACCACCTATATCATGATCCTTGTCAACTATTTAGATGCCTATAAAGACATCATAGGATCCCTTAAATATAACCATAGAATGAATTGGATACATTCCATGGATCCATCATTGATAAGTTGGTTCCATGGTTAATTCCCAACAGTCCTATCCATTACTTATCCCCATTTTAAATTGGACGAACACCTTGGATTGGGTAGGTGTCCCATTGTGGAATTCCTTAGACTATGCTCCATTGAATAAACTCTTACCCCATGCAAGGAAACATTTATTACTTATTTTGTGACCTTTGTTGTCTATGTCACCTTGGTTATTACTATAGAAATTCAGTATTAAAAATCATTATAGGTTTCCATGTAACATATTGGAACCTTCACATTTGTTAACATGTGAATTATTTATAAACTAGTAATAATCAATTAATGGAATGTTTTCAAGTTCAATTTCCGGCCGAGGTAAAATAAAGGATCTTGGGTATTAGGTTATATTGTATTTTTTTCTTTATAAATGAATTCTTACACATTATAACATTTGAATTACACAATAAGGATGTTATAGACAACATTTGTGGTAGCACTCCAAGATTTATACCACACCCTCTCTAGGTGTTGTTGGGTATACAGAGTAGAATAATTGGATGTATTTGTTGACAAATGGAAGCATACTACATCAAACACTTGATTTATTATTGTTTAGAATGGAGTTTGATAATAGATGACCAAGTCGGATCTCAGGATTCCTGGGATAGTCTTTTTATTTATTTTTAATTTTTTTGGTGTATATTAAGACTACATTATTGTATCCATGTTTTTGAGATTTCTGGTGAATGATTGATCATGATCATTTTTTAATGTTATTATAGTTGTTTCTGTTTCTATTAATATTTTCTTTATATTCTGATGTGCCTTCTGTTATTTTATATGGCCTCTGCTATTTACTTATGATTACATTAACCTACTATGGTACACTTTTGTAATGGTGGAATAGTCTCCCCACAAACACACCATTGGCCCTCACTACTAGTCAGTATACCCTCATGTTTGGGCGGATGCAATTGAGGCCATGTGGCCCACCAAGCTCATGGTACTCATTAAGTGGAATTCGGGTTAGGGATGTCATAAAGTGCTATCATAGGTGGTTTCCTATATTTCTTTACCATTTGGATACAATAAATTAGATATTATGAATGTTGGGCACTTGGTTATAAGTCATTCTTGGGCATCATGTATCCATGTTCATGGTAAAATAAATGTTACACAAAATTATAATTTTTGTTATGTTTTACATATTATAGTTGACATTATTTCACCGTTGGGTGACACACATGTTGGGGGTGTTTCTTATTATTAATCATATTGAGGATTTTCTTTCATCCTTGTCCAAATGATATGAGGGAAATGATAATTGTTACATGTATCATTATATGCTCCTAGAATTCACATGTCATGCATATTCTCAAGCCATATTTTTGCATCTCCCTGCTTTTCAGTTCATAATATGCTTGTGATTGTTGAGTGATGTTGTAAATGTTAGGTTGTACATGTATTACATTTGGTTGTTGTTGAGTGATTGGCTACTCGATTCATGAGGTACACGGGCCCTCTGGTCTAGAATGAGTAATCTCCCGAGTTGAGGATGATTCTACAAATAAATGGCAGTCGTTTATAGTGATAGGTGTATAAGAATTAATTAATTGGAAATTGAATCCCATTATAAATTGAATCATGATATTTTAAATGAATTGAAAGCACATCCTTATCTCATCTTCTCATGTCTATGAAATGTGAAGAAGTGGACCAGTTAATTAAATGTAAAATGAAATGAGAATTATATTTGATCAATTATTGATATAGAGCATTTTAAGTGGGTAGTGTGGATACTATGCATTGGGTATTGTGTTTTTATACATTCAATATTTTCATGTGATGATATATTTCTTCTTAATAATGTTCGGTTGTGTGTTCTTCGAAATTGTTGACCAATGCCACCACGACGTCCCAACAACAGTCATCAGGAACGTGGTAATGACCATGCTTCAGATGTTATGGGCCCTGAGGTATTAGTCATACCTCTAGGTGTTCCAGATAAGGAAAAACCTTTTCTACTTGAATTGGGAATTGACTCCCACATTCATGATAGTTTCCTATGTCTGATGCTGTCTAGGAATGATGTTTCACAGCTTGCACCTAGTACGATTGATTTGAATCATGAGTTCCAGTAGCAGAATCCTCGTACATTCTCCGGGGAAGGTGGTCCATAGGTTCCTGAGTCTTGTCTATAATAGATCCTTTTAATCAGTGAGAATTAGTAAATGTCATGCCACATAAATTCTTCGGGATTCATCTAGGAATTGGTAGGATGTGACATCCCTAGCCGGTCGTCATCAGGGAATGTTATGGGATGATATCTTGACAGCCTTCTACAAACCGTTATTTTCCTCAGATTCTAAGAGATGATAGAGCCATAGAGTTCATGAATCTGGAGTAGGGTTCTATGTCAGTTATGGAATATTAACAACATTTCATGGAGCTGTATCAGTCTTCACAAATTCTAGATGGTGATGATTTTTTGCGTTTTAGACAATATGAGGATGGGATCCAGGATGCCATATGTAAGCACATTAATGTCTTTTTCCTCCCTAATTTTTCGGAGAGAATCAATAATGCTCTTATAATTGAGTGTAACCTAAGGGATTGAAATATTATTTGGTATAGAGGATAAATTCCTAGAAAGGATAGTTGTTCTTCTGGTGGAAGGGAATGTTCTGTCTAGGTTTCTCATTCAGGTAGTGACAAGTATAGTGCCCATTTCAATAGCTCTGAAGTGTGTCCTCGGTGTGTACAACATGGGCATCTGAATCCTTAATGTGATAGAGTCCCACTAGAGTGTCAGGGTTGTGGTTGTATGGGTAATATTCTATACTTCTGTAGGACCTTTCAACTAGCTTCGAGTGGAAAAGGTTCAATGCCAAATAATCCTTTAGGATAGTGTTCGTTTACGTCCCATCACATGGGGAGTTGGAATAACACTTATAGCTATGGAAGAGGAGGAGGCCATGGATGTGGTATCCATATACCCATTCACCAGTATCACCAAGATAGTAGTTATGATAGTGATAGTATATCTACAGAACGGGGCCGTATATCAGGCAAGTTTAATGCACTACAACTGATAAACAAGGACTAGGTAGTGGGACCATCTATAGTATTGGGTACAATTCTTGTGGAATATAATATAGTATTTTATTTATTTGATATATGTTATTTTAAATATTTTATCTTTGTATTTATCGTGGAATGTCTAATTCTAGGGATACATTATTACTACAATGTAATGACACTAGATACGTCGTTAGTGGTAAAAATAGAGGGTATAATCTAGTGTAAAGACTACCACTTGAGGTATAATTTTAACCTTTCTTATGGAACCTATTTGTTCTCGAGATGATGGACATTGATGTTATACTCAAGAGTGACTATTCGGTTTACTATCATGATTCTGTAAACATATATAAACACATGGTATCTTTTACATCACCCGAGGGAAGATGTTATCTACATAAGGGTGTGTGGGATGTAAAGGATGGTTGATCTGGAAAAGAGAAACATGGGATTGGTTGAGTGATAAATCATATTAGAAAATATCTTCATGGAGATTTAGGTATTATGAAAATATTATTTCCCTCTAGTAGTGGATCATTTAAAGGATTTCTTTTCCGGCATTTTTTATGACTTTCCATCTGCAAGAGAGGTAGATATTACTATTCATCTTGTTTCAAGAGAAGATATAGTTTCCATTTCTCCATATTGTATGGAACCAACTTATATTCTAGAGTTTATGTGGTAGTTATAGGACTTAGAGGCCAATTTTTTTATATGACCAAATAAATCCTCTTGCGGTTTGGTGATGATTTTTTCTATGAAGTTGGATGGAACCTTACGTATATGCATGGATTATAGAATCTTGAACCAAATTATAGTCCAGAAATGATATCAACAGCCTTGAATAGATGATATCTTTGTTGAGCTCCAAGGACAAAAGTTCTACTCCAAGATCAACCTAAGATCAGATTATCATCAACTATGAGTCAGACCATCAGACATACCTCGTACAACTTTTTGTAGAAGGTATGGTCTACATGAGTACCTTGTTATGCCATTCAGTCTTAAAAACACACACCCCATTTTCATAGATCTGATTAATAAGGTTTTCCACCTCTATTTGGACTCTTTTATCATGGTCTTTCTTGTTGAAATCATGGTGTATTCTCACAAACATAGAAACTATGAAAAATATATTTATGTTTTTCTGATTACACTATGAGATCAGCATATTTATAGAATTATTTCTATATTAATCTTATGGATCAACATAGTTCACTTATTCAGTCATATAATATTAGAACCAGGAGTATCTGTTTACCTAGAAATGTGTAGTGTTATAGATTCATGGGATAATCCCTTGAATATGTTCATTATACATAGTTTTTTAAGGATGGTTGGATATTATAGTCATTTCGTACTAGAATTTTCCAACCTTTATTCAACTATCTATGGTCTTGGAAAGAATGGTGTCTACTTCCTGTGGTTAGGATCATGTTGTAAATCCTTTAAAGAGTAGAAAGTGAGGCTTGAATAGGCACCTATTATGACTCTTGTAGTTCCAGGTATAGGTTATATCTTCTTCTTTGATGAATCAAAAATCGACCTTGGAGCAGTGCTAATGTCGGAGGACATAATCGTTGCATAAGGATCTTAGAAGTTGAGGACTGAGGAGAAAAATTACCTGACACATGACCTTGATAAAGTAGCAGTTGTACAAGACTTTCATTTAAGGAGACATTATATTTTTGGTGAGTGATTTTTGAGTTACACATACCAAATTTGCATCAAATAGAGCTTTTCTCAGTGGGATTTAAACATCAAACAACTGAGATGGGTCGAATATCTAAAAAACATTGATTTAGATCTTACCTATACTCCTGGTAAGGGAAATGTAGTTGCAGATGCACCGATTCAGAAAACATGAACACGTCTTATGGGAATCCATTGATGAATGAATGTTAATGTCCCTTTTTATTATGTTGCATCTAGAGTTTCATGATAGTCACGGGTAGTTTTATCTCTCATCCTTGAAAGATACATCTTCTCTATATGAGTTGGTGATTGGAAGAAAATATTTATATCCCGAAGGATTCATTATCTATTGGAGTATATTAAGAGATATCCCTCCTTTGGAATGGTATGTAGACCAATATGATTTCATATTTCTTAATGGATATATTGAGGTTCATACAAATATGGGAGAGGAGTTGATGAAATATTCCCATGATTCTTAGGGGGTTGTTCATCCAGGAATCACAAAGATGTATTTATATATTTGATGTATGTATTGGTGTCCTAGGAAGAAATTTTAGATAGAAGGATTTATCACCAGTTATTCTGCCTACCAAAAGGTGAAGGAAGAGTACCTGAGACCTATGATATTTCTACATCTGCTTTAAATCCTGCAAAGAAAATGGGAAGATTTTGCAATGGATTTTGTAACCGGTTTACCTAGGTCAATGTGGGGTATGTGTTATTTATGGGTTGTGATTGAACAAATAATAAAATAATCCCCACTTAATTCTTATTTGGGAGACGTTATCAGTAGATGAGATGGGAGGACTGTATGATTGTGGGTTAATATGGCTACATAAGGTTCCAAATCCTATCATTTCATCCAGGGATTCTCCTTTCACTTCACAGTTCTGTCAGGGTTTGGAAAAAGCTCTGGGAACATAGATGAATATATAAAAAACTTTTCATACTCAGACTAGTGGAAAATTATATTGGATCATACAGGTTCTAGGGGATATACTTCAATCATGTGTACTTGATTTTTGATGTTCTTAGGAAAATAATGTCCCTCTCATTGAGTTAGCTGATAATAATATCTTCCATGTGAATATTCAGATCAACCCTTTTGAGGACTTATATTGTAGGATATTTCATTCAACCCTATGATGGAAAGAGGTAGCTGAGGTAGTCCTACAAGGTCCTCATATCTTTTAGGAGAATTCATAGTAGGTTAAATAGATCACCATGTGAATAAATACTTCTCAGTATAGATAGAAATATTATTTGGATTGTCATCGCCAACCTATAGAGTTCAAGGATGGAGATCATGTTTTCTTTTAGGTATCCCTAGTCTCGGGAATAGATTTGTTTGAATTCAAAGAAAGTGTAATAATCATTATATAGAGCCATTTTATATTCTTGAGATATTATGGATGATAGCCTATTGGTTTCTACTACATCACAGGTACCATTCCATGAACAAATACTTCCACTTTTGATAGCTTCACTAGTATCAACTGATTTTTCTCATACTTTTTTCCCAAGGACGTTGAGTTAGATACTAATGCTACCTTTGAGGAGTAACCAGTATGCATCGTTGGATGGATCAGGAAGGCTCTTTGAGTATGGTATGTACCTCTAGTGTGGGTTCTATGGAAGTACGGATGGGTACAAGATGAGACTTGGGAGAGGGAAGATGATCTATGTGTTTAGTGGCCAGAGTTTTTCTCAGACAGTGTTTCTCCACCCATGGATAGAGAACCTGTTGATGAGATATTTTTAGGGGGGGATACGGTAAGAACTTGATTTTTCACTCAGTTATGTATACTTTAAATTGAGGTCTAAATCATTACTTTGAACTTAATATGGATTCCTAATGAGTTAGAAAAGGTCTTATGGGTGTTTGATTAATGTTTGGAGCTCAAAACCAATATTTTTTGGGGAAACATGAAATGTCACACATTTAGTTCTCGGTTTCCACATGATTTTCCTAACCCCGAGGATGAAATTTTTTAGAAAAAAACATATAGCACATCTTGTGCATGCATGCGCAGCCTAACTATCAATGCTCCCTTTCTTCCAATGTAATTATTAACGAGTTTTCAAACATTGTGGACAAACCGTGCTCCAGCTATTTTTTGGGGTAAATTATCCATTTCCCTTAATGATATATTAATCAACTTGTTCATCACTACTGTGATTTCCATCAATATTTACCTACATGGCCATAATTTAAGATATTTTTGAACACCAAATCTATGAATTGATGGTTCTCCTTCATTTGGGATCTGATTGAGATTTTATCCATCTGGTTGGATGTGCAACTGTAAGTACTTGATTCTTTTTAAGCATTTATCTTTCTCTCTATATGTTGACTTATTTATCAATGTGTGATAGTTTCCCATTTTCTCATATCTACTCTATTCTATTCCTAGTTACACATTAATACCATAAGAGTTTAATACAAGCCAAATGTGGGTGGTCTATAACTAATCCCATGAGTTCATTGATAATGAAATTGTCATATGGGCCCCACTGATTTCATTGGTTGCCATTTATAGAAATTTCTTAATTGATTTTAATCACTAGAACAATATATATAAGATAATTCCATATATTTGATTAATTGATGGTGGTAAAATCCATATCACCAACCATCCCATGTAGGATGTTAGGCCATAATTGGGTTTTTAAAATTTTACATGTTTTAGCCACCATTTGGGTGTGACTTGTCTTGACCACCAAAGAGTAAGATATTCTATATTTAATAGATTTATTTACTTGTGAATTGTATAATATAAAGTACCTTGTATTCTTACCACTTCACCTGCCTAAGGTATGTTATTCGAATAATAATTAAATGTGAAATCAAAATTGGAAAGTATACATAGTATACGACCTGACCAAAATTATTAGGAATGATTAATAGGTTGAATGTTTGTACCTCCCCATTTGACATTAAAGGAAGGTAGTAGAATGAAACTTAATTTTTGAATATTTTTTAAATTGAATTAATAAAGGCAGCATGATACATGGCCTTTTCACACTAATGAATGTCAAGGGTTGAAAAAAATGGACTTAGTGATTAATTTTGACTTCATTAAAAGGTTGCATGATACTTGAGCCTATCACACTAATGAAAGTCAAGGATTGAAACAAATGAAATATTTCATGACATAATAATTAAACAAGAATGGCCTAACATAATCACAACTTTTATTCTTATCAAGGAATTCATTTATCCCTCGAGAACCCAATTATGTTTCAATGATATGGCTTGATATGGTTATTTCCCACCTAGATCTCAGTCCCTGTCTATTCATTTGATGTTCGTTATGACACATTAGGGTATCTGAGAAATTATTATAGGATTCCTTGCATACACTAATGGGATCTAGTATTGAAATGTATGTTCCATGGTTAAATCCCATCATGGACATTAATTGATTAGCCCCATTTTCCTGTGGATGAAATCCTTAGAATCAGTAGGAATATAATTGTGGAATCTGATGGAATATTCTTCTTATATTAAACTCTTACCCCCATTCCAGTATGCAATTATTTCTGAGTTGGAATCCATTGTGTTTTATGTCTCCTTGGATATTACGTCAGGACATCACTATTAAATATCATTATAGGTTTACCTTTTATATCTTGGAACCTATACGTTTCATAAACTGATACTTATTTATAAATTAGTAATAATAAATTAGCGGATTTTTTACATGTTCATGCACTAGTTGAGGTCAGAAGTAGATATAAAGTTATTTAGTTACATTGGACTACATTAAATTATATAAGTATGTAAGAACGCTCTTACATTTCCATTACATGGTACAGATGCTATAGACACCCATAATCGGCCGATGTTTAGTACCTTGAGTAGGATACATGATTTTAGGTGTTGAAAAAGGGATCAACACAGCTTCAAAACCATTATTTCTTACTGTTTAATATGAATCCAGATAGTAGATTACAAATTTAGTGCTCAGGATTCCTGGGATGGTATTTTAATTTAATTATGCTTTTCTTGGAGCATGTTATTCCTGCGATATTGCATCTATGATTTATTTTTTTCTATTTACATTACATATCATAATTATTTGATGAATACTATTCCAATTCTTTCAGTTTTTGTTACTATTGTCTCTATTTTATGATGTTCCTGTTGATTAATTGTTTTGCTTCCACTATATGCCTTGTTTTATAATTATTCAGTGTGAAAAAGAGTGATGAGGACATAGTCTCCCCAAAAACACACCCTTATCCATCACTACTAGTCAGTATCCTCTTGTATTCGGGAGATGTGCTTGAGGTCATGTTCCCACCCAGCTTAGGGCACCCGTTAAGTTGTATCTGGGTCCGGGACATCACAATCCACATTTTTTCATACTCATTCTCTATTTAAATAATTAATAATGGTTCATAAAGTAATTATAAGTTTCCAAAGAATATCCCATGGCTTTTTCAACTATGTGTGCATGAATGCCCATTTCTGTGCAGTAATTTTTAATCGAGTCTAGCTCAATACAATATATTTATAGTTGATACCTCTAGGTATATTTTTTCTAAAGCCGTGTACCCTTGTAGCATATAGAAGAAATTTATTTATAGGGACCAACATTACCTATAATTTAATATAATTATTGTACATTCCCCTAAACACTGAAACATCCATAAATATATCGTTTGAGACATCCCTTTCACTATTACATGAAATATAACTAGAGATCCCACTAATGTTTTTTCAGAATAGATTAAACTAGTTAAGTAAAACTTTTTTCTGACAACAACTATAGAGACACAAGATTATAAAATAGGTATATTATATAATTTTAGATTAATATTCATTAAATTATAAAAACACACACCTTACAACCATAATAGTTTTGTAGATTTAGAAACATGGAACATTACTATTCTAATCTGATGAAATATCATCAATATATATCATAAATATATACCCATTTAGTACTCTTAATAGACATACCCAGTAAAAAATTCACCATAACATGGAAAATGTAAAAATATGGAATGGTGACCTATGATGGATAGTAATTGTAAAAGAAATATATAAATATCTATTTTCATATAAAATCATAACATAAACATAAAGTTATATTACTATTATACTATAATATTATTTCCATACCAAACATTTCATGGATCTTACCCATGATTAATGACATATATATATTTCAGTTCATAATTCACGAACCATAAGGAAATCAAACGTCATAAGCAATGAGATAACAAGATTGTCTAAAAAATAGAATTCCTAGAATTCTCATAAGCATATAAAATATTTTTTCTATGATACCGACCACTAGATTTATGAAATGTTATGGTTGGGCTATCCATCAATGTATTTAATTTAGTTTTGGGATAACCTATTCTGTACCTACATTCGTGATTGGGAGAAAAAACCATGTACCCTAATTTTAAAAGGATTCACCTAATGGGTGAGAAACACCCCATCCATAGTAGAATCCAATTATTCATTTGGAAATAGTTCACTCCCAAAAACATCATAGTGGAAAAATCCCCTTACAGAACCTATTTCACTCTATGTGACATCTTTATCTTACTGATCTGGGTTCACTTCCCCATCGATCGCTTTATATATCATGAGATATAAATATTTTCCCAATGCATTTTCGGGATATATAGGTCCTACCAATCACATAATGAATCCCATATTTATGTGTTCCACAAGAGCATAAAACAGTAATTGTATCATAAACCATGAAATAAAATTGGTATCATAATTATTTCATAATATCATAACATATTGAAATGAGATATTTCATAATCGTTTCATCATGGAATAAATCATGAAAACTACAGGGTTTCAACAACATTTTATAATGGTATAACATTTGGAAGAGAAATAATTTCCATAAAAAATATACCTTACAATAATAAACCTTTCATAGAAACAATATAAATATTTACATGGTTTATATCCACATTAATGAATATGTAAAATTAAATGTTACCGTCTTATATTGAAATTAATTTTGAATAGATCATCAATAAATTATTCAGAAAAATATCTTTTCTAGTAAATTATTTTTAAAAAAATAAAACCCTATTGAAAATAAATTTCATTAAAAACATCAATTAAAAAATGTAATTGAATCATTAAATAACATTTTATCTATTACGTGGAGAATATGTATTATTTTATTATAAAAACAATTTCTATAACATAAATCATTTTGAATAAATTTTTCATTGAACATATAATTGAAAACATATAAATAAACCTTTGAATACCATTTAAACCAAATTTTATAAATTAAAAATTTATAAAGTACTCTTTTATTAATAATGATCATAAAATATAATTTAAAATCAATTCTATAAAATATGGTTTTGGAAGAAAAAATATTTTCAACCGAAGAAAGAAATAAAATGAGATTTTAGGAAAAATAAATGTTAATTATAATAAGTAAAAAAGAAGTGAATATGTGTACAATTAATTTAATTTATCATGAATAAAAATAGCATAATATAATTCATGAGAATTATTACGAGTTAGATCTTGATATTTTAATATGAGATACATGATCATAAACAATCCTGCTAAATGATAAGATTGTAAATCAATATTTCCACCAATATAGTAACATTGAATCATAATACCCATGATTTAATAACTTAAAATGAAAAATATAATATAATAAAGAAGAATAAATTAATTATATTACATGAATAAGTAGTTGTGTATACACATGGTGAGAGAATACATGTTCATATTATAACGTATATCTTGAAGAAATAAAATTAAGACAAAAGACCCTTAATAATATGTTTACTTATGATGCATAAACTACATGAAATATGAATACTGAAATAGGCATGTTAACCCCAGTATATTTCATGATAATTATCATGAAATAAAATCATGGTATATATATAATCCAAATAAAATATATTTTTCATAATAATAACTTGTGTCCCATAGAATTAATATCTGAGATGAAAATACAATACCTTATCTCTTGACATCCTTTGTACACTTTCAAACCTATTATATAATTAAAATAATTGTATTGTACATATATTATTGAAACTAAATACATATATCATACCATATATGATATAATTATGTCTATTTATTATCGGTTTATTAACCATCCGATGTTAATCTCACGTTTTGGAATATGTACTCTTCGGTTTTCATATGTTTTTTTATTTATTATACTTTTGGTCCTCTATTTAATTCATTAAAAATGTAAAGTATGAACTTTTTATTTGATATTGTGTATGAGAGGAAACAACAAGTGTGTATGGAAATATAATATCCCAAGAATTTATAATACATTTTCTAAATGAAATGAATCCATTATCTATTATATTGTTCAATAAATGAGACACTAGGTAAGTGTACATCACACGAAAAAACAATTTTTTCAGTCCCTTCTGTCACATACAACACCATGTTTTGTCGATCAATAATATATTATTAAAAAGAAATAATTAAACATAATAAAATATTACATATCCATTAAATTACTATTTATGAATATAATTAAATAAATTATAAGAATATGTGGTTTATATAAAATATAAAATTAATTCATTGGTAACAAATTAATTACAAATAAATAAAATAACAAATAGAAAATAAGTGGAATTTTTTTTGGAAAAATATTTGTATGATCACAAAGCTATTTTATCCTAATAAAGAAATTTAATGATCTAGTTATATTGATTTTACATATATATATATATATACGATTAAATAAAATATTTTTTTATTTATTAAAAATATTATATAAAAATAATATCAGGAAAAACCTAATATTAAAAATAAAAACACTTATATGTATTACAACACTTTTACCGCATTTTAATGTTAAACATATGTTATATCCTCTTTTTGGAACTTTTAAAAATGTTATATTTCAAAATAAACATTGTATTTGAAAGAGAAATGTAATAATTTGGATATGATGAATTTTTTTATTTTTCTATGAGGTTTGGATTTTTACTGAATAGTGAAAAATACTAAATTTTAATTCAAATAGTTATTCCATCTAATTTATTTATAGGGATAAATTATATTTTTATTTGTTTTTGATGATTAATTTCTTCCAATTTTTAAAAATTAATCTTATGTACATAATTTTAATAAATATTACTTTGAAAGGTGGATATGAAAACATAGAATACTTTTGGATGCTTTATATGTTAAAACCTGCATTATTGACTCGTCTGCTGGATTAAATTTAAATTAAATTAATCTACTTATATAGTTTGGAATTACTAATATGGATTCAATATTTGGAATAATAATAATTTTTAATTTCAAATAATTTCATTTTAGATTTTGAAATAAATATTATGGAATATAATTATAAATAATTACAACCGTAAAGGTGAAATTAATCATTACAATGGACTAAACCATAAACATAAGGGCCAAAATGACATAGAAACATTTTCAAATTCCATTTTATTGTCATATTATTATCCTTTTCTCCATTGTATCTATTTTTTCCATTATTGGGGAAACTTTCAATTAGAAAAAGTTGGACGAATTCTCTTTTCCATAATATACAAGAGGTCCAATCTGCATCCACTATTAAAACGAACTCAGGCCTCCCATATTCTCAGACATATAAAAACAATTTTGATAGACCATGTTATTCCTATAAATACCCTAATAATATCTCCCCTCATCATAGAGGCCTTTCCTATGTCAAAAAGATATCCAAGGAAGCTCGTCGGTGCAAACCAAATGGGGTTACTAATGAAGAGGTAATATCATTCATCAATATCATTAGTTTTTTGTCATTATAAACTCATTAAATTTTTCTTATTTCATGAATATAAAACTACAGTAGTATCCAAAATTTTATTATATATTGTAATGTTAAGGGTTACCTATAACACCCCACTATTGTTTGGTAATTTTAAATATACTAATTTATGATTATTAATAATTTAAAATTATGTGTTTTCATTAATTATAATACTTTTAAATAAATTTTATATATAGCTTCCAAATTATTTAATTAATGTTCCAAAGAAACAAATAAAGTTCTATACTGTTATTTTGTGTAAAATAATATTTTAATATGAATATATATATATATTATCAATATGTTATTTAATTAAATGTTTTAATGAATAAAATATATTGAATATTATAATTATAAATACTAAAATATGTTTTGAATATATTCACTATTAAAATGATTCCCATGGATTTTTAGGTCTGTTTCTTCTTAAATAATTTCAAATCAATAGATAAATTTTTGTGCATGAATCATTGTGACCCTACAAATGAAAACTTTTGGATTAGAGATAGTAATAACATTTCCATTTATCATAATGTTTCAATATATATGATTTTAATTTCGAAAAAGGGACTTACATGATTGCGTTAAGTTTGATATTTAGAGTCTGATAACATCAACTTAATTTAATTAATAGTAAATTACCCTTATTAATAGTAATGTTACCCATATTAATATAAATTTACCTTTATGAATATTTATATGACCCTTATTAATTGTATCCTCATCCATTTAATTATAAACAAAATTTATCCACCTTATAAATGAAATTGAATGTTTTAATAATTACAAATTATGTTTACGGATATTTTTGACCATTAAATATTTTATTAAAATATTATAATTAATAAATTTATTTAAATATATATGTTACATAAAATTTATTACTAAATAAACATTTTTTGGTCCTATAATTTTATGAAAATCTATTTTGACCTTAGATATTGTTTATGGTGTTATAAAATCAGTTATAACATTAAAATTTGTATTTTTCTTGCAAATAATGATTTTAATTAAAATATAAATTTCACATATTTAAAAAATTAATTTTATAATATGGTGTTTATTTTTGGATTCAATATGTAGAAAAATTGTTACTGTGTATTTTTGGGATTTCTCTGAAATACTTGTATTTTTTTGAATAGTAAAATACGATAATTTGTAGTATAATACAATATAAGATAAATACACTATTCCTTATATCATGAAGGAAGTACCCAATCATTAGGTCTATGTATCATGGACATATTATTGTTTTTTTCAACTTGATTACATACTATTTCTTTTCATAAGAAAACTATAAAATAATGCGTAAAGTATTGAGAAATCACTCCTCTCCACAACCATAAAAAACACCTCTCACCCACTCTTCTTCTCGCTCTTAGTAGCCTTGATTATTCTCAATGATCAACATAAAAAATACACCCTAGTCCATCCCCATGCCCAAGATCCATTTCCCTTGCTAATAGACAAAAGACCTTTCATTTACGATGGTTCCCAAGGAGGTTATTTCAAGGGGTAAATCCTCTTCCTTTTTCAGTTAATTTCATTTCAATTGGTCATATCTTCTTATTTCCCCCTAAAATAATTTGTCAAATTGATCAAGAAAACTCTAAAATAATATATATATTAATATTATATAATTTTAATGTAATAAATATTATGATTATTCTTACTCTACATGTTTTCTTTTATAAAGAAAATCATCTTTCAAGATTAGAAAATTTAAACCCTTAATTGTTGATGAAGTTTCATTTTACAAATTCTTCATCAAAGATGTACATGATTCACTTTTAATAGTTGAGATATTTTTTTTAATTTTATAATACATCGCTTTTTATGTCATGTATGTAAAATATTTATATAAATACTAACAGATAAAACAAAATGATTTTGTTATGATCAATAATCGCCGTAATAATCTAAACCATTAACACTAAATGACTTATCTGATGATTAATCCTCATAACTTGTAATTAAATGATATAAATAACCATTTAAAGTTCTATATATTCATTAATAATATATAAATTCAATTTTTATGACTATATTTTTTTCCAAATGGACTTTTATACTCATATACAAGTATGTCGATCATGAGATCTAAGAAAACAAACACTCTCAAGCGATAAATTTGTATCGTATAAATTATCCAAATGGCAATAAATAAACATAATATAATTATAATAAATAAATTAAATTAATATAAATTTTTCAACTTTTCTATTAATTAATTTAATCTGATTATTCAAGACATTAAGTTTATGTGAAGAACACATTCAAGCATAAGTTAAGGGGTTTCTAATCTCACTTTTATTTCTATTATATTTCTAATATTCACTAATTATTTTAGGTATGTTGTTTATGTATACTTAAATGTGATATATATTATCATTATTGATTATATATTCATGTTATTCAGTGATTCATTTGACGATTAATAATTTTTGTACATGTAATTCAGTTGATTATAATGTGGTAGGGGCGTCCATCTCAATTTCTATTTCTCTGAGACAAAATTTTTATTATTCAACAAATAATTTTTTTTCTTGACTATTGACACTTTGAGATAATTTTTCATCTAAAATTACATTTTTATTACATATCCATATTATTGTATCCCTGATATGATTATTTTCATAGTTGTATGCCATTTATATATACGGTGTTTATTTTGAATGTTGTTAAAACTGTGGAAATATCGAAGAATCATTATTCTCTACTCAATATAAAATAGATATGGAATTAAATAATATTACATGAATAATTTGGACTTTCAGTGATGGGTGGGTCCTATTATATCCCCTTGGTTCAACAATAAGTCTCATGAGAAAAAATATTTGGAGATAAACCCTTCAATTTGGTTTCCATAACATTATCAGACAAGTTTCTACCTATAGAAAAAATCCATCTCCATAGTGTGATGGTGCATGTTCCAGATTCATTCCACTTATAGAATAGGAATTACCATTATTTAGAATTAATTTATTAATCTCCATGAGGTTTTCACTATGAAAAAATCAATAAATACATTTTAATTCTCAGTTTATTAATGGCGTGTGTTTTTCAATTATTCACTATGACATATTGACAATGACTAATTTATTATGTTTCAATTATTTTTGTTTCATACTTATATTATATGTAACCCTTACTAAGAAATTTATTAGACCCCATTTAGTTTTTTTCCTTCACCATGTTGTGAAGAATATATCATTTATTGAGTTTTCAATGATGCAACTTATTAGATTTTGTTTTTTATTATATGTATTTTCTTCTCTCAGAGTAAAATGGGTTCCATGTATGCATCTTGTTTCTTAAAGACTACTAAACTGACAATCTCTTGGAATTTTATTCCTTGTACTCATGGAAATGAAATAAAATAATTCATGAAATCTATGTTTCTAAGGATGAGGCGTTATAGTTGGTATGAGAGGAAGTTCAGTTGGAACCATGGGAGTTTGATTTTTAATAAGTAAGAATATGGAGCACAACCCTAAGATATACATTGAAAATAAGTATACAAGACAAATACTATAACATTTTTTAAAGAATATGTTTTGTGTGTATTTCTATAAATACACTGTGGTTTAGATACTATAACTGGATGTGGTTTTGCGACATATGTACCCATGGGTAACAACTCTGACAAGGTGTTCTGTTCTTGACTCAGGGTTTCCTGGTATACAATAATGTGTCTTACTACCCGCATAGTTTGACGCTCTTGGGGGATAGGCTTAGGATAATTCAAAATTTTCATACATAACATTATCAAGGGTTGATGCTTATAATGTAACTAGGGTATATTGTTCTAGAATTTACAATGTATAAATTTGTGTTTTTTTATGTACCATGTTTAGAGTTATAGATCGTAATTTTAAGATCTAGTACAATATATATAATTATTTAGAAATGGTTCCTAGTTGAAGGAATGATAACTCCACCAATATACATGATGAAAAGTGTAATAAGAATCATATCATTCATGGTCAGAAGACAATTTTTTTAGGGAAATAGTATCAAAGGTATCCTAATCATATGAGGAAATAGTGTCTTGTGTTAAAAATATGTTTTAGGAATTCCCTAAAACCTATGGCTTTGAAGGAATGTAAGGGAGGAAAAAGGTGTAATATAAAATAATGGATAAAGGGAATAAGAGAATAAGGGGTTTTAACACATGGGATAAATTAAGAAAGAATAAACCTAGAAAATGCTTGATGGGAATGGGATTCTGTTATATGTGTAGACAAAAAGGACACCACATTCACGATTGAAAGGGTATGAATATGTTTTCCAATGTACAAAGAATCAACTATGAGGAGATAAGACACTATGTTAATAAAGATCCCATGAATAAAAGAAATATAATCCAAATGATGCTATTTAATAATGATCAACATAATCTTCTTCCACAGATAAGGATGAATAATTTTCATGTCAATTGTATAATTAATTCATTTTAATATTTTATCACCAATGTACTGGTTATATGAGTTACGTAATATATGTTGAATGTACAATAGAAATTTTCCTTAAGGATTGAGACCAAATCATCAATGGTGCCAAGAAAAGTTATTCAGTAAAATGTGAAACATTTTTCAAAACAAATGATTGAGGAAAAAATCACCCTTATTAAATTTCTTATGTTGAGATAATTATGAAAAATGATTGATTCAGATAAGTAATGACTCCATTGGAACTTATTTTTGACTTGTCAAAATGTTCTCTATGCTATCATCTATGGAGTTTACAAAACTTTTGGAATTACGAAATATATCCAATAAAATGTATCTTACTTATGGAATATGGAAAAAAATAAATTTTCCAATATTTTTTTAAAATAATTTGAGTTATACTATATTCCAAGTGGATACATGATGATTTTACTAACATGTTTGGAATGTGAAAATTTAGAGATGCTTCTTGTTGATTATGGGATAATGATAATATCATCATGGAAAATAAGTGACATTATTTTGAAAGTGTGGAATCATTAAAATTTTTAAGGTTCAACCATTTCAGAGTTGTTTAAGTTGATCATGGTCTGAGGTTTTAGATGTAAAAGTATTACTTTACCCCATGACACAACCTATGCTAGGATATGAACTATATATAGTTTACTGCACAACAAAAATATCAGATTGTTTTTATGAAATAAAAACATATATTTAAAATCTATGTGAACGAGATAATTACTAAAAACTAGGTAAAAATTCATAAAGATAATGTTTTCCTAATATTGTAACCATTTATAGTATAAATGAAATACTTTTTTCATTACTATAGTAAGTAGTTTTTTAGTAATATGAATTCATCTCATAATGTTCTCTATCACATTCTATCAATACTTCATAGTTTTCTTTATCTTCCATGTAATGGTTTTTCCTCCCCCTAATGTCACCCTATTTTATGGCATAATTTTCGTTGTGACCACCTCATTTCTCTTAACTACATTTAAGAGGATATTTTAATAACATTATTTACAAAGTGTGTTTCCCATAAAGGAATTTTCAAGAATGAATATTTGAATTTCAAAGGGACATTTCAAATTACAGAGACACAATTTTGTTGAGGAGGGATTAATATAACAACCCAATAATTTGTTTTATATTTTAAATACATTATGTTATAAAATATAATAACAAAAAATTATGTGTTTTTATTAATAATAAAAATAAAAAATAATTATAATTTTTATATTTAAAAAGAATTATTTAATGTTCTAAAAAACCAAATAAAATATTACAAATTTTCTGTGTGTAAAATAATTTTGTAATATATATATTTTTATATGATCAATAGATTAGTCAATTAAATTTTTTAAAGAATAGTGTATATATATTGATTTTCATAATTATAAATACTTAATGATGTTATGAATATATTCACTATTAATATGGAATCCTAATATTTTATGGAATGTTTCTTTATAAATAATTTTAATTCATTATATATATTATTATGCAAGAAACACAGATTCTATACAAAAAAACAATGTTATATGAGATAGTAATAACCTTGATGTTAAACATGAATTTTTACAATTCTGTATTTTCAATTTCGATAAAAAGACACACACATTTTTGTTTAGTATGCTATTTAGAGTCTGATAGGATCAACATAGTTTTTTATGAATAGTAACATACCCTTAGGAATTTTAATTTTACCCATATGAATAGTAATTTACCCTAATGTATAGTAATGTGACAATTATTAAAAGTAAACTCACATGTTAAAGAAAAAATAAAATTTAGGCACTCTATAAATGAATTTGAATATTTTTAAAATTAATAATTATGTGTAAGTAGTTTTCAAGGAAATAAATATTCAATTAAAATTTAATAATAATTAAATTAATATAAAAGAAAATTAATTTTCCTAAAATGTATTAATAAATCATTATTTTTCATTCCTTGGATTTTAGTGTAATATAATGCAACATTAGATAATTTCAAGGGTGTTATAAAATTAGTTATAATTTTAAAAACAGTAATTTTCGAGTAAATAATGATTTTAATTAAAAATCAAATTTCTCATTTATAGAAGATTATTTTCATAATTAATAGTTCATTTTTTGGATTTTACGCATCAAAAAATGGATCAGGTGAATTTTTTGGAATTTTTGGATATACATGAATTTTTTGGTAAATATTAAAATATTGTATTTTACAGTATAATACATTATAAAATAAATAAACTATTCCTTGTATCATAAATGTTGTAATAAAACATTAGTTCAAAATAAAATGAAATTATTTCTATTTTTTGTCACAATATTCAATAATATTACATGGCTTCATATGAATAAAAAAATATTGAATAAAATATTGAGAAATCACTCCTCTCCTCCACTAAAAAAACCACTCCTCACCCCAACTTCTCCTCACTCCACATTGCCATGAACCTTCTCAATGTTCTTCCCAAATACACTTCCATAGTCCCTCACCATGTATAAGAGCCCTTGGTCTTTCCAAATGGCCAAAACTATTTTCCTTAAGGAGGTTCTCGAGGAGGTTATTTCAAGAGGAAAATCCTCTTCCTTTGTCATTTAATTTCATTTCAATTTATCTTTATTTCCTAATCTCTCATTAACTCATATGCCCCACTGAACATGATAATTCTTTTATCGATTATATAAAAGAAATATATAATGTATATTTAATAACCATTATCAATGTCCTTAGCCTCCCTCTTTAATTTATAAATGAAATTATCGTTTGGGAGGAGGCAATTTACATCATTCGTGGATGACAAAGATTCGTTAATAAGAATATGGTTCTAAGATATTTATTAATATATTTGAATAGTTGAGACCATTTTCAACTTGTATTATATTACCCATTTTATGATCTAGATTTAATATAATTACATAATACTAACTGGTAAAACTAAATGAGTTCATTATGATCAATAGGTTTCGTAACAATCAAAATGACTATCAATAAATGACTTATATAATGATTCATATCCATAACAAGTAAAAAATATTATATATATAACCATTTACACATATATATGTTTATTAATAATATATAAATTAAATTATAGTAAATTATACCCATTTCACATGGACTTCTAGACTCATAGACAAGTACGTAGATCATGAAAATCAAGGAAGCAAATTCTTTCGAGTGATAAATCTGTATCTTATTGCTCATAGATTATTCTCTAAATGAAGGTAATAAAATTATAATAAATAAAATAAACGTAGATAATATTCTTAATTAATTATTTAATGGATCTAATATTAGTATTCAGGGCATTAAGATCATGTGAAGGACATATTTTGGCAGAAGGTAAGGGGTTTCTTATATAACTTTTATTTCCTTGAGGTTTCCATTATTCGCTACATATTTTAATTATATGGGGTATATATAATTTAATTAGATATATAATATCATTATGATATTTATATTCATTGTATTAAATTAATCATTTAATGATAATTCATTTTTTATGTGATTTAGTTGATTATAATGTGGTAAGAAACATCATCTCAATTTCTACTTCTTTGAGACATACATGGTATTATGCACCTAATAATATTTATGTGGTGTATCTACTCCCCCTATGAGATAATTTATCATTTGAAATTATATTAATATTAAATATCCTTAATCTTGTATCATGTGTATTATTATTTTATTTTAAGTATAACATTTTTTATATGGTATTTAATTTTAATGTTATTTTAGTTGTGGAAATATTGATGAATCTATATCCTATACTCAATATAGAGATCAATAAGGCATATTATTGTAGAATTAAATCATTGTATATGAATTATTTTTAATTACAGTGATAGGTGGGACTAAATATAGTCCCTTGGCACAACGACATGTCTCATGAGACAAAATAGTTGATGATACACCCTTCGAGTTTGTTTCTAAAACATAATCAGATAGGTTTTTACCCAAAGACATAAACCCTATCTCTAGTATGATTGTCTATGTTTAAAATACAAGACCAAAATATAATAATAAATCTCTTTATTCATAATTCAATTATTAATCCCCATGAGGTATTCACAGTGAGATAATCTATGGATGCATTTTGAATCATAATATATTGATACCATGTGTTTTCCAATTATTCACCATGACATATTTATTAGGTAAAATTGACTAAGGTTAAATTATTATAGTTTCAAGAATCCACTATATATAACCTTAATGAAAGTTTTATCTCACCCCTTCAATTTTTCTTCTTCTCCTAGTTGTGATGAATATATCATTTATTGTATTTTTAAGGATGCAGATAATTATCATCTGTAATTTATTATAATTTTTTTTCTTCTACCAATGTTAAATGGGTTCCATGTATACATATTGTTTCTTAAATACAACTAAAATGGTCGGTCCATTGGGATTTGTTTCGTTATAATCATACCAATGTAATAAAATAATATAACATCTCTAGGTTTCTATGGTCGAGGAATTATATTCTCCCTAAACATACACACACTTCAATAAAATTGGTAATGAACATATTGTTTATGTGCACGGTGATCACCCACCTCACTAAATGTTGATTTTTCACTCTTAAATTTCCATAAATAATTTTGGTCATTATGATGAAACCCTATTTATATACAGTATATATATATTATATTTATATTGTATTTGTTATTATTTTATTTTTATATAACACAAAACATTTTTATTTATATTTTTGTAAATACGGTGACATTATTTGTAGAAGTGTGGACAACCACCCTAACAATGCAATTTAACGATTATGACTATATATAGAACATATAAATGGTGGTTTTAAAAAAATTGTGTAACATTTATAAAAAAATATAATATAATGGAATTAAAATATACAAATATCATTTGGTTTTTAATGTGTTAAAATGATAAAGAAATCAATTTAGTGTTCATTCATATGTACGACATACCATCTCCATGAACGATGCATCTTATTTCTTATATCAAATATATTAGATCATTATAAATACATATATATTAGATATATATTATATTTAAATCATGTTATACATTCTAGAGATGAGTACACCATAATATAAATAATGGAAATAAAAAATTAAAAGTAAAAAAATACTAGGGGATATTAGATATAATCTACTGAAATAGTAAAAAACTGAATTGTTATTAACAAATAAGTAATAAAGAAAATTATATATGATATTAAAAATATTATTACAATTTTGGTAAAATTTATGGTCATGTTTAGTTTCCCTATATATAAGTATAAATTATTTTCACCTAAAATGAAATGAAAACTTAGTGGTTTTCATCAAACATTTTACATTTGTGCGATAAATTTCATATTCACTAATTACTTATTTTGGGTGGTGTATATACCACACATTTTGATATATTATATAATTAATAAACTTATCTTTATAGTTTTCAAAACTATAATTTAATTTTATTCCTTCATAATTTGTATAACTAAAAATGATTTAAAGTGTCATATGACAGTTTGGAATACTTAATGTTTATTTTCATCAAAAGTAATTCTAATTATCCTTCAAATGTATTTCCTTTCAAATAAATTATATAACCACTTATCCTTAATAACATTAATTTTCCGCTCCTATGGTTACTCCTGAACATTTTCAAGTGTTAGTACGATTTTAAAACTCGTTGTTATTCAGACTATTATAAAAAATGTTTTAATTAAAAATAATCTTCATTTCACTCTATAATGAGAAAAGATATTTTATTCTTAAAGCCATATTTTCTAAAGAGGTTTTCAAATAATTTTTTTTCCTTTCAAAAAATGATTTATAAAATAAATTTTCACCTTTATTCTTTTACTAATGATTTCAAATGAATAACATATTCTCATACTAAATAATTAATTTTTACAAACCTTTTTACCATGAAAATTGAAAAATTTTAATCTCATATGGAATATATGGATTTATCATCCTTAATTAAATAGAATCATTATTTTCATGTTCAAATTTTTTTTACATATAATATTTTTAAATTTTATTTTAAAAGAAAATGGTTTTCAAAAGTGATTTCAAAACAAAAAAAATATATTTTTATCACAAATGTATATAAAACATATTTTTTAGTATTTGTATTCATCAATTACAATAATGCATCATTTTACTCCACATGAGATATTTTTTGGGTACTATAAAAAATATTCTTTTGGATGGTTTATGATTTATTTTTTTATATATAATATCCTCATTTAATTCCTTGATTACTTTTAGTCTTCCAAAAATATTTAATTTCATGTGATCATTTGGTAATGAATTTCCCCTAAATATCTATATATTTTTTTAATAAAATAATAATTCCAATACTGTATACAATTTTTTATATGTTTTTTCGTTTGAAATTTATTTTATTATTTGGGGAAATATTGATAAATCTATATCCATTATTCAATATGGGTATTTGACAAGCCTAATTGTTTAACTGGTATGTGGAATTCATGAAGCAATAAATATAGGGGTGGTGGACAATTTAAGGTAATGCCTATGGGTTGGGGACTTGTAAATAAAATCACTTTAATATATTTTTAATCTCTTGAAATTAATTTTTTTAGAGACAGACCCCTTGAGTTTGTTTCCAAGAAGAATATAAGGGTTTCTATATATAAATTTAAACTCTCTTCTAGATAGATCTCGATAGTAAAATAGTTCATGTTATAGATAAAATAAGTATAATAATCTATAATATCATTTAATCATATTTAGTATTTTTTATCCATAAGATTCATCATTAACATATTTATGGACATATATTATTATCAGTTCATTTATTAAATAGAATGTGTTTCAGTTTCATAACATTCCATATTGTTTTAACCTTATCTTTTTATTCCAATGAAATGTTTTTCTTTTTATTAAATTTTTATACTGTTTATTTAATTCATATTTTTTTTATTTCATGGTACTTTGATCAGTTCTTTACCAATCTATTATTATTATTGTCATTTATTCATTATTTATTATGTTTTACTTTTCCCATACATAGCTTTGTATCTCTGCATTAATTTGTTTCCATTACCGTGGAATCCAATAAGTATACTAAGAACGATATGCATGGATAATCATCGGTGAATAATATTATCCTAAAATGAATTTTTTTTGTAATTAGCGTATTGATTAGTATTATAAGAATAAGTTATTTATATATTTTACCAAGACCAAAAATCTCTAGAGTCCTTCAGGATTTTATTCCTTGTAATCAAGAAAATGTATGGTTAGTAGACACTAATTATGAGATTACTTAGGTAATAAATCTACACCTTAATAATGATCATGGTTCTATAATATATATAACAATATATAATTTGAAAATATCAAATATAATCAATATAAATTTATGTATATTAAACCATATCATTTAGGGATAAAAATACAATGTTCATGAAGATGGTAGTCCACATCTATGAATGACTAATGTTTTTTATTTTATTATCCACATTATGTAATTAAAATTAAATGATATATATTATCATTAATGAAAAATGGATATTTCATATAAGTTAAAAAAATTAAAATTCCCATATATAATATATTCCATGTAAAGCGTGAATGAATTGCATCAACTTATGAAGCCATAATCCACCATTCAAATGAATGACATTATCGTATTCCCATAAAATGGGAAGAAAAAAGGTATGTGTCATATAAATATATAATAACCATAATGAAATCATAAATATTATATATATATCATATATAAATTATAAATCAATCATTATGGTCATCCTTGATAGGTGGTAATGCAAAAAATGAATGATATCAATTCATGGGGTGGAATTCAACTATACACAACAATGATCATTTAGTTACCCATTTGATTAAACTAGAGTTTATTTTAGTTTATGCCCCTAATATGACAATATAGTAGTATAATTATGATACTGATTATATTACATAATAATGATATAATAATAATATATGGGGTAGGAATACGAAATGAAAAAAATCATTTATTTATGAACTCTACATATTGTTCAATTATCGTCCTTAAATTTTCACAAAAAATACTTCATACGATATATTTATAAAAAAAATAAGGCTTATAAGATTAAGGAATGTATTTTGGGATGTTATTTTTTAGGTATTCTTAGATACAAATGGCTATAGAGTTGTGTAGAATATGTGCTATTAAATCCGCATTAGTAATTGAGGAAAAGCGGTATTCTTCAAAACACCCAAAATTTTTATCTATTTGTTGGTCTCTCATAACTAATATAAATCAAAATTATATCCATAATTTAGTGGAGGGTTGGAGTTTTTGGAAAACACTCCAAAACATAAAAGTAAATACAATTTTATCATGTTATTTCTTATTATTTATGTTTTCTCAATTTTACCCCTTTTAATTTTCACCATAGTAACCTGTATATTTTTATTTACCTATGTAGTGTATTGTTTAATAATAAAATTAAATATATATTTATTAGATAATTTATATATATTTATTACTAATGTTAAATATAATTTTTTAAACAAACATAGTATGTTTAAAATTATTTTCAATATTAATGCATGTAATGCAAAAAACAGAATTTTAACTTAATTAGTATATTTAATTTTAACAATTTTCACTCATGATTTTAGTAAAAAATTAGTTATCCATTTATATATAATATTATTTATTCAGATAAATAATTTTCAATCCAATTTTAAAATTACATTAATAGAAGTGTCATATTTAAATTAAATGTAAATCTCACAGGCATATTGGGAAAGAAGGTTATTAAAGTAAAAAAGATCAAATGACTATAATTTTTTTTATTAAATATTTAGATTTTAAATTAATTAAAATGACAAAAAAATGGAATATTATATATATATATATATATTTACTATCATTACATTAAAAACAATTTAAATGTAAATTTTACATTATTAATATATTAAATGATAAATAAACATTCATTTAAAATTTAGAATTTATCATTATTCATAAAAAAATTATAAAAACCCCCCAAAAATTCACCATGAGATAATTTAGAAATGGTTGTGTATAAAATAATTTTATTTTATAAAATTAAATTTCGAAATGTATCAAAAGTTGATTTCACAATTGGTCAAAAAAAATTTAATAAAATAATATTTCTAAAATATATAGAATATAGTATATATTATGTCATTTATTATCATTGTGTTTTTATATATACCATAATAATTAATATGTAAAATTCAGTTATTAATTGAAATATAACTTGGTTAAATGTCATGATTATAATGGTCTATATTATTAAATTTAATAATTTATCATTGTTTTTTAAAGTCAATTTTGAATGTAACACAATCTAAGGCAGTGTTGTGTATAGTGTAAACATAAATTGGAGTTGTGAATAACACACTCATAATATAAATTTTATTTTATATAAAAATTAAATTCATAATTTCATGTAGTGTAATAATATAGATGCATTATATTTATGGGGAAAGGTGTGACATTTATACTGATAATAAGGTTTAAAAGTATATATTCACTCATAAGGAGTTGAATATGTGCTAAAGAATATGGTTGTAGATTATTTAATATTATGAATTATTAATACATAACAACTATTATAAAGAGAATAAGGTATTTTACAATCTTGTTGTTATTGTTCCTGATAGATTTTTGATAACGAGGATAAATAAGTCCCAATGATTCTAGATTTGAAATGGATAGATTTGGAAATATTAAAGGCGAGAAATATCATGTTTTTTAAAATGAATACTCATACATCTATACATGTGAACAATAAATTGTGAATAATAATGATGAATAAATGAAAAATATGGTCAGAAATGATCCTATTTTTAACATTTTTTTGATTGAATGATAACATTGAGGAACTGAGTTTTTTTCCATCAATAAAAAACATAAATAAGTGTCCATTAGATTATTCCCATAATTCCACATTCTCTACACATCCTAGAATAATGATGATATGTATTGATATCTAAAATCATATATATTTTAGGAAAAGATGATGTAAGATATTTTTTAATGTGTATTTATATTATTGATATGTCATTATGTCAAGGATATGTGATATACATCTATGGGGATGTTACAAAAATTACCCATAACATAATGGAAATAAAGTTGTATTACCATCAATTTCATTATCTAGGTCCTAAGAACATTTAAAAGAAATAATCCTATTATGGTGTAGTTGATAACCTTGTCAATTTAGGTAATTTAATCCATAAGGAGCATTAAATATTGATCATATTTCCATAATATACAATAGTGGTGTTTTCAAGATTTAGGGTGAAAATTATTCTATTTTTTTGATTAAGAAATGATGTTTACCTTAAATTTATTTTGAATTATTCAATAGTATCATTGTAATGAGTTACCATTCAGTACTTCTTATCATCCTCTGAAATATGTTCATCATTAGAGAAGCATTAATATTTTAGAGGATATAATAAGATATTACTCTATATATTTGAATGGTAATTGGGATCAACACTTACCTCTAGTCATTTTTCATACAATAATAACTTTCAATCTAATATTCATATAAATCGTTATAAATTCCTTTATAGGGATATGTTAAAAATATCGATATGCTGGGTTCATGCTAGAAAATTTTTTATATTTGTTCATGAGATAGCTAAGGAAATTACACAAATTGTGAGATCCATTAAACATCACATTAATATTGTTTTGAATCGATAAAATAGTTTTTCTAATAATTACCATAGTGATCTAAAAATAAAATTTTCAGAGAAGTTATTAAATTGAATATTTCCATAGAATAATAATATTTGATTGAGAATGAATGTAATGCTGATTCATTTGTATATTGGAATTTTCTATATTTTTCATTAATATGAAACTATAGCCTATCTCTTGTCACTTCTACCAAACCTATCTCATGTTAATCATTTGTCTAATTAATCTCTTATGAGGAAGTATATATCTGACCCATCAATTATAATGAACAATGTGGCTATAAAACTAGATCATGACTATTCCATTTATAATGTTGATGGGGAAATTGCGGTTTATAGGGATAATGTTATATGGAAAAAGAATTGACAATTTGTTAAAGATATCTATTGGAACAAATATTTAAAATAATGTAACATCCAAGGGATAATTAGAGTAAGTGAACATTATATTTTAATGAAAAAATATAAATAATCGAAAATTTGATTATTTAATAGTACACCAATTCAAATATGATAGGATGAATATTGATTTTGATCATACAAGATCAAAATAATCCAAAAATGAATTTTTTAATATTTCTCTTAGAAATTATATTTTAAGAATAATCATGAAATATAATTTTGAAATATTCTCCTTTTATTATAAGAATTTGTAATTAAATATGTAATTAAAATTATATTTACTATCAAATTAATAAAAATAATGATAATTTCATTTTTATATAAAAAGGGACATTTTTTTGAAAACATAATTTCTATAAAACAATTTTCTTAAGAAAGCATATTGTTTATCCTATTTAATTGATTTAAATAATTTTTTTATGATTTGTTATACTAATGAAAATTATTTATAATATACCGATATATTTAAATTTTAATACATATAATGATTATATCTTGTCATTTAGTGTAACGAATCAATATTTATTAGTAATATTTGTTTCTTAACAAAATCTGTGTTGCATGATATTATATAATCTTATTCAAAAATAGAATATAAATAAAAACACAAATAAATTAATCAATTACAAAATAATATTACATTTAACACCAATTAATCAAATTAAAATCATAAACATTCGAATTTAAAAAAATGAAAATCTATAATGGGAAAATATGGATTGCCCTAATCTACTCGAATCATCAACCCAATAGGAAACACTATAATAATGAGAAAAACAATTATTAATCCAATAAAAAATTACATAAAATGGAATTTATAACCTCAAGAGTAATTGAGGTGAATATTAAGAAAATGATTGATGTGATATTTGTAGGATGTAAACTGAAGTAATTGTAATTTGACTCTTTGGATAGATATATGACTATTGGTAATAGTATCATCACTATTAGAATATTAAATTTTAAAAAAATGATAACATAAATTTTCTTTATCATTAACAATGTATGTAAATATAAAAAATTTAATAAAAAACATTTAATTATTATAAAATCAAGAAAAATAAAACCACATTTTTAATATACTATATTTTAATGTATTTCTTATAATATTTATTTTTTATTTCTATAAATATATAATAACATATATTAGAAATTTATTTTGTTGAAATTAATATCATTTTTGAAATAATCACCTCATAAAGATTAAAACTTTTGTTATTTTCGAAATTTTATTAAATACATCAATTTTCAGGTGAATTGTAAAAATATAGTTTTTCAAAAAAAAATAGAGTCTCACAAATTAAATCATTCAAGCTTTAATAATTACCGAATCCTTATAAGAACAATATGCTCGTACAGGGTACATTAAATTATATAATTTTTAATTAATATAATATAAAGTCCATTTCCAAACCAAAAAAAATATCTTCCTAAAACCTAAATCCTATCGGATTCCTTAAATAATACATTTTTCATTCCTTCCACATTACTTTTTAATAAAATGTTGTATTCAAATTATGAAGAGTATATACAATATTAAACCCATTATATAATATTTATTGATGATTTATAACATAAAAAATTCCTAATTATATGTTTTACCATTAATATATTATTTCATTCAATATTTTATTCTAAAAATACCCCTCTTCTCATGTATAAATTACCCCTCTATTATCCCTTACAAAACGACTCCTCCCACCCATTATAAATAACACTAACTTCTCATATCATCGACATAAATCCCCATATTATACAAAGGGACATCTGGTGGTAGGCTAATTCTAATCAATACAGAGTTAACCGAAGAATCTAAACTGTGGATTATGCATGTTTTGATCCACAGCTCACTCATTAATATTTCCTCTTCATATTATCATCCTTTTTCCACCAACTACTTCACAAAAAAATCCCCTAAAAGAATTAATATGGAAATAGTTTGGCATTATATTAATTATGTTTAACTACTATATGTACTATTTTGTTTCATGTATAAATCAGAAACTTCTCTTTCCTTCTCTCCCAAAAATTTCCCCTCAATAGTCAGTTAAAAAACCCATAGATAATTGACATGATAAAAATATAAAAATAATCGTGGAAGGATATTATGAACTATATATAACTTATAAACATGTATCTATATGCTTTATATGATTTTGAAATTAATTATACTAAATTAAAAATTACTTGAAATAAAATAGATAAATTGATGGGAGTGGAAATATTTAAATAAAAAATGATATCAAAATTATTAAATTCACTCAATTGAAATTAGAAAATATAATAAAATTATAAATATTGATAAAAATTTTATTAAATCACAATAATTAAATTCTAGATAAAATTTTTTAATAAAAAAATTTATTATTTAGTAGGTGTTAAATAGATGAAATTATGTTGGAATTAAGGTAAGGCAATTCTTGAACCCAACCCACTTTCATTGGGATACACCTCCCATATACCAAATTTTAGTGTGGATGTTCTATTAATGTTCCAAAAATATAATTTCATTGTTATTCCATATTATTTTGGAGGATATACATGTTTCCACCTTGGTCTTATGCAAGTATGACGATTTTTTAGAAGAATAATTCTCACGAAAAAACTTCCCGATTCCTCATGAAATTGTTTCTATTTCACTCATGATTTATTATTCTTATAGCAAGTATATTTTCCATTTTTTATTTTAGAATCCTGAATTTTTTCATGAATGTATTCTTTGCTAAATTATTATGAAACCCATTTCATTCCAAGGGTAATATTATCACTATCATACTTATATGAACTTTGTGGGATGCATCAATATGTAAATGTTATGATGCGATGGGTGGGACATGATCTATATAGCCCTATAATATAATGGGTAATTTTATGTATCTTAAGAGATGGTGTGTATTTTAAATTATAATGATGAAAACATTTTTTAAAAGATGATATATTGATTATAAACATATTTTATTTGTGAACCCGATGATATCATTACTCCCAACTATGTGTGGTTTTTGACCATTATGACACGATGTTTCATTTTTATAAATTTCCACATTCAAGGAATTTATCCATTTTTTATCGTGAAGTTAATGATGTTCTTTTTATTATGTTATTATTATTATTATTATTCTCATTCATGCTATATTGATTCTTGTCTTTTATTTATCCTCTTACTAGGTATTTATCACACCCCTTTTATTGATCTCAATCCTTATGTTATTACTAGAAATAATAAGAACACGAGTTCTACATAAAATATAGTGAACTATAAATTAAACAATGATTAAGTTTTATTTTCTAAATCTTTCTTAGGAGGTTAAGTTTCCCAACACACAAAAATTTTGGATCCCTAACTTGAACGCTATTATGTTCATTTCCATGAAAATGATGTAATAGTTGAATGAAGATGTTTGTTTTCAATATATGGGATTTGATCATGGTTTAGTTTATTTCTAAATTAGGATTACAATTCAACAGTGAATGTAGTAATTATATTCCTATGTATAGTTAAAACATATTTGAATAATATATTTTGAAAATGAGAACCATAGGGATCCTGTAAAATATGTATTTAGTGTTAATTACATTAAAGAATATTTTTATCATTCTCTATTGTTATACATTTCGTTCTATCATTTTCTATTTTAGAAAATGATGGGAAATTTTATAAACAAAACCAAAAAACCCTTTCGGGGAAAATCAAATTTTTTTCTAAAAGACATCCCCAATTCCATGCGGGGTGGATTTCAAAATGCCACAGAAATGCTTACACAGTTTTCACAGGATTGGAATTATAACAAGAAATATATTTAAGATCCATCATTGTCAGAAAATGTTCATCTAGCCATTGATTCCTTTATAAAACAACGACCACCTATGTTTAGTGGAACATCTGATCCACATGTCATGAAAGAGTGGGTTATCTCAATGGAAAATATCTTTTCAGTGATTTATTCTTATAAGAAGTATAAGGAGACTCTTGTGGATTATTTTTGGGATGGATATGATGATCAATGGTGGTCATTGATAGTGAACACAAATATAATGAATTAATTAAAAGATATGGAGTGTGTGGAATTTAATAAAATATATCACACTAAGTATCTCCCATGAACTATTTGAACAAATATTGAATGATATTTCATAGATCTGAAGTAAATGTAAATGTAATATGTCTCAACTATTAAGAAAGTCTAGAAAACTACACCTTGGGTTTTCTATAAGCAATTATAGAAAATTAGATATATTTTTTGTGGTTTGAATTCACATATGAAAAAGGTTATAGTAATATGATATATTTTGAGTTATGAGCATGTGGTTAGATGTTATTCGAAAGTAACGATGGAGTTCAATGAATGGTACCATGTTTATATAGATAAGGAGTGAATAATAGAGCTTCACGATGGTGGTTCAAATTAAAAAGTAGGTAACAGTATCCAACAACCGACATGTCAAAATGTTGAAATAAGAATTAAGGGTATTGTTTCATATGGAATGAAAATGGTTCATGTGTGGGAGAGAAGGCAGTCTTGTTCATGAATATAGAAGAGACATGAGGAATTTTAAAATATAATATGTGAAAGGAGGAAAAATCCTAATGAATCCACCATGGTTAAATTCATCAACTATAGTGATCAAGGTTAATATGAATGATAGTGTACTAAACCACAGTTCCTTGAGGTTAATATTCATCCAAAAACACTATAGACAAAGTTAGATGAAAAGGAATATGTCATAACTATTGATGAAATGGATTATTAAATGAATATTATACAATGTTCCATTTATATTCACTAAATAAGGGAAATTCTCTTAAGTTATTCTGGTTCATGACACTCATTTATATCCAAACATTCTTTTCAAACTATTGAATCGATACTCACATACCTTGGTTTAATGAAATTTGTAAAAAAAACCCAGTGGTTCATTTATTTTAACCCATGTGTTGGACACTTCTCCTATAAGAATTTGTGTAATGATAAAACCTGTGATTGTCATAATTATTACATTATGAGGTATTCAATTACATATTGGTAATAGATTATCTCTCATTATATAGAGCACACATCAACTGTCAGGAAAAGGAAATATCCTTTTATATTATAAAACATCCAGTGATCCTATAAAAATGAATGAATGATCATGAATATATATTGTAAAAATTATCAACAGTGTGGGTTTTTGTACCATATTAATAAGAACACCTTTCCCAAATGGTTGATTCGAAGGAAGGTATCAACTATGAGGAAAAGACCAATTCTTTGGAATACACTTATGTATTTCAATAAGTATTACCCATACTTCCCCCATATCATGATGTAGATTTATCAATTTATATCATACACATAGCTACTCCTATTAAATAGTCTCCTCATAGGATAACCCATATAGAATAGGATGAGTTAAAGAAGAATAATCAAGTTCATTTGAAAAAAGTGTTCATTATCCCTTGCCAATCACCTTGGTGTGTGCTAGTATTCCATATAATGATGAGGGATGGATCACCATAGAATTTTTATCAATTATCAGTAGGTCGACAAGATCACCATAAAGTACAGGTATCCAATACCCTATAATGATGAGTTATTTGATCAAATATGAGGAACACAAAACATCTCAGTGGTGGATCTCAATTTTTGCTATCGTCAACTAATAGAGAAGAGGATTGATATTCAAAAGATATCCTTATGTAAATATTATAGGAATTAAGAATTCATATTGATTCTATTCAAGGTTACTAATTCCCTTAAAATATTAATAAATTTTATAAAAAGATTCTTAAGTGACTAACATGAAAAATTTTAGGTAGTGTTTATGGATTATATTATCATTTTTTAATGATTTAAGAGGAACATGAAGAGAAGCTAAAGATTGTGCTGGATACATTAAAGAAGAATAGAATTTATAACATGTTTAGAAATATGTAGTAGGTCTCATTAATGGGACATATGATCACAAGATAGGTAAATTTTGTGGAACTTTTGAAAAAAGGAAAATGACGAAAGGAAAAGACCCTACAGTGTCAGATACATCTGTAGTTTTTATGGAATTTGGTGGGTACTTCTATGGATTTGTGAAGAATTTATCATCATTTAAAATATTCACACATATGTTAACATAGAGAGGTGTAAAATATGTTTGGTTGAATTAATTTCATGAAATATTTAAGGATATCAATAAGAGGATAATAATTACACTTTTACTCACACTACTAATAACTATAAATGGTTTTATGATATAAAGTGATGATTAAAAGAGAGTATCGGGTTGTTTACTCATGAAGAATGATAAATTGATGGCCTATACACCTCACAAAAGTTGATGATTAATGATAAGTAATATCGAAACCATGATCTAGATTTAGAAGTCGTGTTCTTTTCTATATTAATATAGTAAAACTACTTATATGGTGAAAATGTGACATAGATACAGATCATAGTAGTCTAAAGAATATATCCACGCATTAGATATTAAACATGTGTCTAAGAATATGGTTAGAGATGATAATGGACTACAGTTCTATATTATCGATCATCTAGGAATAGAAAACATGGTTGTTGATTCTCCTATCAGAAAAGACCCCACTATTTTATCCATGGTGCAAAATGAGAAAGACCACATTTTCTTGGATACGTAATGGATGGAATTGGAAATAATAACAACATTGAATATATCCTACCTTTAGAAAATTATTTCCTGATAATATTTCCCTGTGAATATTAAGGGAGAATAAATAGATGATCCATATTGACAAAATAAGTGATAGAAGTATATGAAGGGAATCTATATGAGTTACACTTCAATGATGATGGTTTGATTTATTTTTTAATTAGTCATTATGTTCCTTCATCACCTGGGATGAATAAAGAAGTTATTTTACAATGCATATAGGTTATCTTTCTCAATCCATGTAGGATGTACCATGATGTAACATGATCTTGTAGAACACTTCTGTTGTAAAATAATTAAGAATGATATTTTGGATTATATCTATCGGTGATTGATATGTTAATAAAGTTAAAGATGACTGTCAAAATTCTGAATGGATGATGAATAAATTTCCTATAAAAATGTTGAAATTGGGTATGGACTTTATGGTATTTTTTTACTAGTCACCCAAAAAACCTCAAAAAAACACTACGATATGGGTTTTGGTGGATAGACTCGCCAAGACTGCCCACATTTTCACTATTTGACATATTTTTCATTTGAACAAATTATCATGATTTATGTGATGGAAGAGGTGAGACTACATGGGGTACATATTTTGATAATATCTGATCCTGATCCAAGGTTCATATCCAAATATTGGATAATTATTCAACATGATTTCAGTACTGAATTTAATTTCAGCATGTACAATATTCCCTAAACTAATATTGAATATAAAATCACTATTCAAGCACTCTTAGGCATTCTAAAGGCCTGATCAATAGCATTATAATGTAGATGGTATCAAAATATCACATTAAATGATTTCTCATAAAAAATAGTTTCACTAGAGTAATAAAATGAATTTATAAGAAACACTATTTGGGAAGCAATGTACAGCTCAAACAAGGGGAGATGATGTTGTGGAATTAAATATACATTCATCTGATATTATAAAGGAGTTGATAAAGAATGATCAAGAAATCAAAGAAAATATTCAAGTTTCTCAATGTAAAAAAATGATCTATTCTAACAACCATCAAAGGGACATTGTGTTTGATGTTAGAGAAATTTATTCCTTTAAATATCACATTAGAATAGGGTCATACAGTTTATAATGAAAATGAGGCTTAAAATAAGGTACGCTGGGACCTTTGAGAACCTTGATACATAAGAGAAGTGGCATATTGACATGAAATATCACAATATATAGCTCTATTTCTTGACGTGTGCCACATTTATCTCTTGGGAATTTAAATACTTTAAAATTCACATTTACTGAATCTGGAGGTGATGCAACTAGAGACTGACCTCTCATATAAATAACATCCAGTAAATATCTTGGACTGAAGAGACAATTTTAGTCAAAAAAATACAACTCACCATGTTTATGTTTTGCGAAGGAACCCTAATTTTGAAGGGTTGACTTAGAAAATAGAGGAAATAATGGAAGTAAAATACCATAATCTATTCTCAATGATGGATATGGGTTGAATTTTAAGTGTATATGTTTATAAATGTTGGAAGAATATGAACACACAATTATTATTACTAATATTTTTTCCTTAATAAATCTGTGTTATATAATATTATAAAATATTATACAGATACAAAATATATAGAAACCAACAAAGGCATTATTTCATTACTAATTATGGTCACATTAATAATTAATCACACCAATTAACATTCCAATTATCATAACTGAAAAAAATATTATATAAAATCTTAAATTGGAAAATATGGATCCCCCAAATATACTATAATCATCACCCCCATAGAAATCAATATATAAATTAAATAAAATATTTTTAATCAATGAAAATTTATTGAAAATTGATATATTGAACTTTGAATGAAATTGTGTTGAATGTTTAGTGGAATAATGAATTGGAATTTATAGGCAGAAATGTGACTGTTGGAATAATAATGTGGCCATTATAATAGTAACCAAATAGTTGGGAATATTATCTTGTTAGTTGGAATAGTAAATTTACCCAAAAATAATAATTTTATGAAATAAAAATAATTTATCATTTTTAATTTATGTAAATATAAATATTATAATAAAAATACATATCTTGATTATAATCTCAGAGAAAATATAATAATTTTTTTAACAAATTTTATTTTAAATTAATTCATAAAAATAAAAAAATTAATATTAAAAACCTATTTTAGTAATTTATTATGATAAAATTAATATCATTTTTGAAATCATAATGTGGAAATTATCCAGGGGTTATTTTTTAATAATTTTGTAAAATAAATCAATTTTCTTGTGAATAGTAATACTACAGACTCTCACATTACCTGTGTATCTTAAATTACATCATTCGAGATGTAATAATCACATAATAATTTTTATAAATTTATGTTTATCCATGGTTTATTTATTTTAATAAGTTGATCATTAAAATATAATAAACTAAATTTAGAAATCAAAATACATCCCACAACCTAATTTCAAAATGGATTCAATAAAATAATAGTTTTTCATACTACCCACTTTCCATTATAATAAATTAATTAATTTAAATTATAATGTATATTTAATATGTTTTACCCATTATTTGATTTTTATATATAATTTATAATTTTATAAATACAGAATTAAAATATACTCATTTAAGTTATTATTTTGATTGATATTTTACTCTAAAATTTCCCCTCTCCTCAATTAAAGATAACACGTCTCCCTTCCCATGGAAAACAACTCCTACCACCCATTAAAATGAATAATATCATTAAATATACAACCTATTCAGCCCTGTATAATACCTATGGTCGTTCTGGAGCAATCCATCTCCAATCATTATAGGGTTATATTATTATACGATATAAGTCACACTAATGACTGAGTTCAGACACCTTCTCTCTCTTTTTAATTTCTTTTCCTCTTCCATTTCGTTTTTCCTTTTACCTTTTCACAACAAATCATTAAAATAATCAATAAGGTAGAAATTATACATTTGAATAATTATGAAAACATAATGTTAGTATCATATATATATATATATAAATACCAAACAGCTTATTCACAGTCTCCCAATATTATCCCATAAAAGGGTTGTTAACCACCTAAAGAGTGATTTCCATTTCAACACATACAACTGTCATCAAGGATGGATATTATAAAATTCATATAATATATAATTATTTATTTATATCCATTATAATCTTCATAAATTAAATATACTAATGTATAAATTAAATTTAGTAAAATATAGAAATTGATGAAGTTAGAAATTTTTAAGCACAAAATTATATCAATGAACATAAATTTCATCAAAAGAAATTATAAAATTTAATACAATTATTTTAAATTGAAAATATGTTTATAAATGAAGATAATTCAATTCTATATTAGTGTTTTAATAAATATATGAGAAAAAATTAAAGAGGGATTTAAGGTAAGGGGATTATCAAACCAAAATCCCCTTATTTCTGATACACCTCCCTCATAATAAATTTCCGTGAAGATTTTATATTAAAGATACATAAATATAGTTTCATTTTTCTGACCTATTCATTTAGAGGATATAAATGTTTCCAATTTGTTTTTATGATATATATAATAATATTTTCCAAAGAAACTATTATTTCCAAAACACATATTCATTCCTATTGAGATTATTTCTTAATCACTAAAGAATGATGAATATTATTCCATGTATGTCTTCCCTTCATCATATTTTAAAACCAATGTTTATTCATTAATATATGCTTTATTTACTTTTTATAAAACTCATTCCTTTACATGGATTATTTTTTTAATACAATTATTATATATTATATGTGGAATGTATGCATATATAAGGGTTATGACGTGATGGGTGGTCCCATAATTAAATAGCTCTCCAATGTGTTAGGTAATTTAATATATTACATGAGATGATTTGTGTTATGAATTAACATAATGATATATTTTTTCAAAAGATGATGTTATAATTATTTAAATATGTTTATCAGCTACATGATTCCAAATTTGTTAACAATTATGTTTGGTATTTGACCAATAATAAATGGTGTTTCAATTTTATGCATTGAAACATTCAATTAATTTATCCATTATTTACCTCATTGTGAAAATAATAATCTTATTCTTATGTTATAATGATGATAATTATTATCACTCATGTTATATTGATTTGTGTCCCTTATTCCCACTATTACTAATATTTTTTCTCTCCCCATTCAATGATGTATATCCTTAAATGAATACTTTTACTATGTAGAATTTTGGGGCCACTAAAAAATTTAGAATAAGTAATTAAATAATGTTTATGTTTTATTGTATAAATTTTTTGTTCGAGCCAAAATTTACAATGACACTAAAAATTTGGATCCCATATTTGTAATGATATTATGTTTTTATCGTTAAAAAAATGTAATAGTTTTGAATGAAAAATTAGTGTCCCTATATATAATAAATATAATATCATATTATGATCTAAACATTTTTTTATTAAAAACAAGACTTTTGCATGATTTTTATGTTTATTTAAATAATAAATTTTTCCTCTCCTTTGAAATTTTCTTTGATAAACTATAATCATAATTTTTAATAAGAATATATATTTATATGTAATAAGTTCAAATTAGTTTTTTCATAATTAATAGTAAATTTAGTAAAAATTAATTACCACGATTAAGATAAAAATGGGTTTATGAAGGTGTTAATCTATAAAGGCAACTGTAAAAATGATTTAAAAATTTTATGAAACCCCATTGGTTTGTTATTTTTTCTACATCATTGTTCAATTAATTTTTTTTAATTTTTTTACATATTTACAAGAATGTGAAAGGGAATTATTTAAAAACATTAAAATTTTTTAACTTTTCCACTAAAAATAAATTACAAAAGGAAATCACGTCCCCTAAGTTCTTCACATCCCTAAATAAATATATCTTGAAAAAAACATTAATAAATATATCCACCATCATCTTAATGTTTCAAATGGTTAATTTATTACAAAAATTATAGTCTTATGGACCCTAATATGACATCTATTAATGTTTTCTTTGAGAAAAGAGAATCATCATCCTCGGGCAATTTTTATTAATTCTTGTATTATAAACATAAATTATTTTTTAAAAATATAAATTTAATAATACATTTATCTCCATTAAAATTATATTTTATTATGTTTTTGGGGTAATATATATCCATCTCCATCCCTAGGAAATGCGACATAAAGCCATTACTCATGTGTATGGATGACATCCACCTCATGAATATTGTAATTTTTCAATTACCAACTCACATGGATGGTCAAAATTATAGAAATAATGAATATATATAATACATAAAAATTTAATTAATTATATAAAATTAATATATTATCTACTTCCTTGCTCATTCACCCATTAAGGGATTGATATCGGTGCTCATGTGTACATACATACCACAGTCTCCACAAATAAATGTGATCCATTTTACATGTTCAACATTCAATAATGATCAAAAAAATAATATCATGAAACAATATCATATTTATAATATTTATAACATTATGGAGGTTATTTATCTATATCTTATAACCAACAACAATAAAATTTGTGATAAAACATGCATTAGAAAACAAAGTAGTTAACACCCAAAATAATGATAATAATGAAATATTGTTAATTAATATGTCATAATATGTAATAATAGGATCATATAGGATATTATAAATATTAATATTCCAATATAATAATATAATTATAATATTAAAACCATTATATATAATTTCAAATTATGTTGAACAAAATTGAGGCTTGATGTAATGGATATAGTCACACTATACACTCTATTATAATATATTTGTTATTATACACCAATTCAGTTTTTTGTGGTGTATATACTAGACCATGTATATATTTAAAAAGAATATCTAATTATTAATGATGATTATTATTTCAACTAATTTATAGTCATTCAAGCTGTTACAATTATAGTTTCACTAAAGAGTTATGAATCTATTTTACCATCTCACTTTCTTTTGGGATTTTTTCTTTCAAGTAATACTATAAATTTTAAATTTTAATTTTCCAATATTATCTTATCCAACCGATATAAATGGAATTTATATGTTTTATTATATATTATTATTTACATTCTAGTTTAATCATAAATTTAAATGTTTAAAATAAAAAATATATTTTTTCACATTTATATCATATATATTTTTCATCAATGTTAATATTACCCAAATATGATTTAAAAAATTTATCTTCATTTATCAATTTATTTATTAGGTTCATTTTAAAAGATAATATAATTTTATAATGTATATTAACTAAATATTTTTAATTCATTACTTAAGGGATGTTTTCAATATTCTAGAAATTAGTCAATAGGAATGTTTCTAATATATACCGTGATAACAGAAATCCCCAAAATTGTAATGGTTTATAAATAATTTCATCGTATACACATTTTCAATTTTCATATAATAGGATAATTCTTATCAATGCTTATTTTAAATTTTAACTTACACTCCCATTATTCTTTTAAAGGAAATGATTTTATTTCAAAAACATTATTCATGATGAACTGATGTTCGCATCTCATTTCTTGATTACATTTTTTGTTTTGTACTTCCTCTTGAGAAAATAAATTTCTTTTCATCATTTTTCATGTTTAACTAAATTTTTATTAAATATAAATATTTTTTATATGATGGATATGATTATTTCTTAAAATAAAATAATATTTTTACATATTGTGTTTTATTAAGGATGTAATTTTATTGACTGGGGAAAATATAGATAAATCCATATTGTTTACTCAATAAAGATATATATTGATAAGTAATATTATGTATATATTTAATTTATCATTTGATAAAAGATAAATCATTGGACATGTAGTGATGGGTGGGGAATGAAATTTTATAGCCCCTCGATACGTTTTCTAGTCTCATGGGACAAATTAGTTAACCATGTTAAATTTGATTTTACATATAGTTTTATGTTTTCATGGAGTGTGGAATCGATGGTATAGATATCATGATTTCAAATATTATGACATCCAATATTATTCATTTACCTCATTTCTAATTAAATAATATTTAACCACAGAATTAATTAATTTATATTATCCATGGAATCATTTTTCTCATGTTAATTATTAAATAAATGGAATGTTTTTTGAGTTATATTCCATAGTATATTTATTTTTAATTATTTAGTCATGATATATTCCATTTTACATAACCCATACTAGGAAATTGAGATCACCCTTTTTTGTTTCTTTCACTGATGAGATGAAAAAAGGATTCGTTGAATGAGTTCAAGGATACAAACTATTGTCCACTACTATGTTTTATATTCTATTCACATTGTAAAATGGGTATCATTTATGTATATGGAATATTCTGAATTATAAACCATATCTGGGATACCGGGGTCGGGGTTGTAGGAATAATTCTTCATGGGATCCCATCAATGTGATTAAACATAGATATACCCATTGGTTTGTTTCACAGTAACACAATCTAAAAGGAGAAATTCATTTGGGGCGTAAAATAAAATTTTCAATGGGTTTATAGGTATTTCATTGAAATAAATATAATGTATTTAATAAATTACATTTCAAAAAAGACTAAATTTAAATGGACAACATTATACTATTGATTTATTATTAGTTAATGTGAATTTTATTTTAAACATTCAAACTCCTAGAAGGCACCGATAGGTCTTATTTTTTACATTAATAATAGATACAAGAAATAATATATTGAAATAAAAAAAGAAATTATTATAATTTTTACACTATACGTACATGAATGAAACGTTTTATTTTAAAACATAAAATTCCATGTGAATTTAATTATTAGGCATCCATGAACTCAATAAGTGATTATTTATTTTTCTACTCAAGAAAGGGAATAATATGTGTGACTATATATTCACTATAAGGATTATGCATAGTGGAATCTATCATGAGTAAATAATGTATAAATCATACAGGGCGTTAAATAATAGTAAACACTGTACCTTTAATTATAAAATGAACATAAATAATAATATGACAATAGTAAATTTTGATTAAAAGAATCTATTTAAATAAGCACATGATATTTTAACATATTAATTGATATTATTCTAAAAAATCACAAGGAAATTATTATTTTAGTTCATATTGATGGAATGAATATTTTCAAACAACATAAATACATGATTATGTAATAATGATTATAAATCATACCTAAATGGTTTAGGCTACTATCAAATACCCATACTAGTTTGTCTCATCTGATGTAATAATGATTCAGGGGGATATAGTAGGCCCAGTCCATATTTTAATATCTCAAATGAATTATTCCCTTGAAAGGGGGAGGAATAAAAATTCAAAAAATAACCATCATAAAAAAGACATATTGAATAACCACCTTATGAAATGTTATTATTTCTTAAGATAAAATAACTATAAACCATAAAAAGAAAGGAAAAAGAAGAAATTAAAAAAATATCTCCAATAGATAATATAATAAATAAAGTCTTATTTTCATTGATTAATAATATAACATTAAAATATTATTGAAAAATTATTTTGGAAAATATCATTTTCAATTTGATATCCACATTTGAAAAATAATAATTTTGAAAAAATAATTGCATGAATTTTTTTGAGAATAATCATGGAATCATGAAATGGTATCATATAACCATTTACTATTTATGATGGTGGAAAATTATGTTCTCTAATAATAGGTTTAAACAATTATTCCATTAATATTTTGGTAAAAGAAAAAAATTACCACATTCAAATAATTATAGGAATATTAATTTTTTAAAACAATTTTTTAGGAATTCAATCACGGAAAAAATTAGTTGATAAGTCATTTCAAAAATAGTAATAATTTACATCAAACCATATTATAAAATATATATACATGAAAGAAAAATATTCTGAACTGTGTAAAAATCATAGTTTGTTTTTCCAAATTAATAATATTTTTCCTTTTGAGTAATTGAAATAAAATATTTATGTGAAAATATAATTTTTATAAATAACTGGAGAAGAGTAAAATATATTAGGCTTAATATATAGCGATCAAATAATTTTCTCAAGAAATATTTAATTGTGAACATTCAAGGTTAATGATCATATTGTGAGATAAACCATTATCGTTTTGGTGTCTTTCAAATTTATACAACCATGGAAGAAATTGCGTAGAATAAAACATTATATTAAATAAATATGCTATGATTTATTATATAAAACATAAAATGTTAAGTATATAAAAAATATAAAAGTAAATATGTGCATCATATCAAAAGAAAAACACTCAAAATAGTGGGTATTCTGTCATAATCTCTTACAGAGATATTTTTGTTGAGGTGATAGTTAATAAATGGAATGGTTTGGTGAATCATATTTATTTAAATAAAAAAAGTAAAAATAAAACATAAATAATCAAAATCCGTTACATATATAATCTTATAATATCAAATACAATGAAGAAATAATATAACCCAATGATATTGAATTATTTTATGGCACCCTTTCCTGAAGGTCTGACTCATCACACACATTTGTTATCTTTATTAATAAGAAACATATGTTAATTTTTACTTTATTAAGAAACATGTTCATGTTTATTATTCTATTTATTTAATTTATCACCATGGTATATTTAATTACATAATCAATTGAGATCACTAATACATTTTAATGATATTTAGTTCATATATCCAAAATGTCATTTGTATTTTGACTATGGTAAAAGGGGAAATTATTCCACCTTATCCAAAATAATTATAATTAAATAATTATCATTTTTACTAAAATTTTATACTATTTAATCTAACCCTAAAATATGTTGATGAAAAATTAATTATGTTCCAATAATGGATACAATAATCCATTAATACACAAAGGATACATTTCCATTTTTACCTGATAATGATTGAGAAATAAACAGTTTTGTTTTAAATTTACATAATGATAATTACATAATAAATATCATATTATTTAAATAAAAATATATATATATATAATTAATATGGTGAGGCTATGAAAAATAAATACTAACACTTCAAAGAGGTTGTAATCTACACATATGGACGACTGAATAAATCATTTTAATAGAATGGGATGTTATTAAATTGTATAAAATGCATTATTTCCAGAATTAATAATGTTTCATGAATATGATATATATTGTTTAATCGATTATTATAACCCTCCATAAGTTGTGGCAATTAAAAATTAATTGCATCTCTTCGTAAGGTGATAGATCTCCATACAGACAACCAATAATATCATTTTGAATTTCAAAGAAGAGGGGATGAATATAGTGTATTACATTCACTTAAAACCCTCAAAAACTTATGTTATATTTGAATTATTATATAATAATGATTGAATAACATTTGACGGGCACAGACAATGAAATAAAACAAAAAGGATCTATTAAGGACTATACATCTTCATCGAGAAACCAATATAATGTTACAATATATACCTTACTAGGATGGTTATCTAATTGATAAATTCATTATAGGAAATTTTATGTGATGTAATGTGGTTATTGGGAACGTATTGGATGATCCCAATGGATTTTTATGTTTAATGATAATAAGACAGGAGGCTCATTTTTATAAGTGAGTGGACATGCACTTTTGAGATTTCTTAATAAATTAAAATTGGTCCAAAATTATATATTTACAATATAAAAGTGTTACATGACAAAATAATATCATGAAATAAAATAAGTACATGTTTGGAAAATTTGTTACCGTAGTTGTTTTTTGTTTCACCCATACTATCCTTTTATTTATAATTAACATGATAATAATTAGTTTACACTTTAGTGGTAAAGATGATTACTGAAAAAGAAAAATGGAATGTAAATGAACCATGTTTCATATCTTTCAACAACATCAAAATAAATTCTATGATTATTGACTCTGAAGGAAATTTAAATAACTTTTAAAAAAAAATTTATTATAAATTTTCATGAATGTAATTTTTGTAACTATTCATTTAACATGACTTTGAAAATAATATGACATTAATGCAAATTGAAATATAATGTTTTTCTATAGAAATGGAATGTTTAATTTCTTTTCAAAATTCATGGGACTCAAAAATTAAATCAATTTATATTATTAATATTTTTTATGAAATAATTTATTATATTTTTCTATTATTAAAATAAATATTGTGATAGTGTTACATAAGAAATTAATCAAATTTATTCAATTCTAAAAGTAAAAAGTAAATTATAATCATAAAAACTTCATTTTAATTAAAAACAATAATTTATTATTGGTAATTGGTTATATTGATCCATATAAAAAATTATTATTGTAATTAATTACTACCAAGTGAAAAATGTAAATTTTCATTATATAAATCGTATAATGTTCAAAATCATGGAAAAAATAAAAAATTGCAAAATATTCAAATTTTGAATGGTTAATGAAAATATATTTTAATTAAATGATATTAAGACATGTTTTGTGGTCATTTTTGTGTCCCCATGCCAGTATTTTTAACATAAACTACATGACTTATCCGTATCTTTTAAATAATTAAATTTTAATGGAATTATTCATAATGACAAAAAATAAAGGAAAATTATTTACCACATTTATACCTCATGAATCAAAATTTGGAATCCATTTATAATTATTTAATTCATAAAAGTGATTTAATTTAATTTAAATGTATACTTGCAATGCATGAAAAAATACTTGTTTTCAAGACTATATTGTTTTCTGGTAAATATGATAATATATTATCTCTATGACTTAAAATTTTAATTATATGAATTTATGTTCATTTTTATTGATATATTATATCTCTCAAGGAATTTTAAATTTATTATATTATCATTTTTATAATATATATCCCATAATACAAAATAAGTACTTAAAATTCCCTATGTCTTTAGAAGACTTAGTCCACAATAAATCTAATGGAAAATTAAACAATACACCTTTATTTAAAACTCCTTGATGAGATCAAAACCCTTGAAGATCCTAAAACTTTGTAAGATCACCAATGAGATACATAAATGTAAGGGGGTGATATAAAAATCCTTATGATGTGAATAAATATGATATGGAAGAATAAAATGTGAGTCAATGTTATAAAATGATATCTTAAAATACAATGGTAATGAGTTACTATATTAGAGAATAATATAAATAGAGTAGTAAAATAATTTCATGGAAATATTTGAAATGTGAAATCACATAACAAGAAATAAACATGTGTCAAGGAAAATTTCCTAAACAATGTCACATAGGGGAAGAAGTCATATAACATATTAGGTTTACTACTTAATCCCTTATATGACATCTCGTGAGACTAAAGATTTAACAAATGAATTGGAGATATATTTGGGTACAACCATAATATTATGTTCATTATTTATGATTTCAAAAAAATGAAATCATTCATACGATAAAAAAATATGAATTACCCTTAAAATGAAATGGGATGAATAATCCTTTCTCTTATCAATGCAAACTGAGATTTTTTAATGAATGAATTTTATTTGTGATGATAAAAAGTGTATTAACCCATTAAATGATGGGATAATTATCTAGTTAAATGTTTAGTATTAATATATAAAAAAATTAGTATCATTATTTAGTGTCAATTTTTTTTTGAAGAATATTCCTTTAAAATAACACATAGAATTCTTATTGATTAAAATAACAATTTCCAATGAAATCAACATTTAAAAATTAAAATTTACCAACAATATTAACAATAAAATTTATTTAGAAAAAAAAATTAAACTTATAATATAATCCTAAAAGGAATTATCAGTAATGAAATTGTGTGATTCCATACATACCTTATAAGTTAAAAAAATATTTCCATGATATTGTAAAAAAGTATAAATGTACTTCATTCAAGAAAATATATGAAAAATCCTTCAATAAAAATTCCTAAAAGGTATAAAATTTTAAAATAGTATTTTATGAATCATTTAGAGAACATTAAAACCAATATTTAATTTTTTTTAAACATGGATTTTGAAGAAAAAGGATATTTGACCATAAATAGAAATAAATTCATTTTTTCTCAAAAAATAATTATCAATATTTTTAGTTACCATATAAAGGAAAATAGAACAGTTAAAAAAACATTTGGAATAAAAATAGGAGAAGAAATAATATTTTTTTAACATAATAAATATAAAACAATACTCCATGTTAGACTTAAATATAAATATTCTTTTATAGTGATGATATTATGACAGAATCCATTACTGCCTAGAAAACACTTTAATTGTAAGTTTGATGAAATAAATATGATTAATTAAAATTATAAATACCATTATGATTATGAGACTAATCATATAAAAAATTAAATAAGAAATATATACACCACACAAATAAATAAGAGTGTAATATTTCATATGTAACATATAAGAACAAGTGATATTAGAAATCTCTTACGATATAAGAAAGATAATTATAAAAAATTACATGAATGTGAGAGAATGTATGAAATTGAAAATAAAATACTATTAGTAAGAATAATATGATATATTAAATATTAAGCTGATTGTATTTAGACCATTTTAAATTAATTAGGTTCATAGAAGAAGTTTTATATCAATGAAATATGTTTTGGGATGGAAACCCTTATATTAATCCCATCTTATTCTGTGTGTAATTTATGATCCTTAATAATAAATTTTTTTAATTATATAATTTATTGATATATTTTTCATATTTATTATTTAATTTTATTTTTTATAGTGATTTAATATTAAATTAATTATTATTTTATGTATATGTTTGATGATTTGATGATATTCATCTCATGTGGAGATCGTAGGTCATGCAAATGAATGAATAATGTTTTAATTTTTCAAGGATCATAATTTAAGGAAGGTATATTTTATCATATCATTTTTTAATAACCATTATACCTTGAATATAATATTATTTCATTTAATACACTTATATATACTATCTATGTGTTGTTGTAATGAAATGAAAATCAAATCGCATCATGTGGCCTTAGGCCTCTCTACAAACAAATGATGTTATCATTCATCAATGTATGGTAATGTAAGAAGGTATATGATATATAAAATATAAATAATTATTGAACTTATATGAGTACTCTATATATATATATATATATACTTTAATAAAAGTTTCATTAAGAATCATTAGAGATGATGATGGGAAAAAATTACATCTTTTTTGAAGTCTATAATATACCACACATATGAACAATGGTTTCACATTCTATTTAATAGAAGATGATATAGATAAATATTATTCCATAATTAATAATAAAATATAAGTTTATAAGTTTTAATTTTGTAAACATATTATAATTTTAATGAATTGTTGAAGGTGTATGAAGTATATAAAAAATATGTATCTTGGTGAATACAATTACCTTCCCTTATAATAACTTCATATGTATCTCATATTTATTATAGCTAAGATTGTCTTTTTATAAGATAAAAAGTTATGTAATGTGGAAAATAATGTTGGGGAGATAATTTATTATGTTTGGATGATAAAAATGGTTGATATGTGTGTATAAGTATGGGTAGGGTGCCCGTGTATAATTAGGGAAGCGTGTTATTTTTGTAAATACGTGAAAATATTTAATAACTAGAATTGACACTAACAAAATTTCCAAAAAATTGATATATAATTTAGTTTATGGTTGATTTGTTAAATACACACATCCACTGTTTAATGATAATTTATTGAAACATGTTATTCTATTTACCTCTAATGTTACTCACTATATACCATTTTAATTTTTTCACCATAGTGACCAGTTTTATACTATTCGTTATGAATAAAAATTAGGTTGACCTTATTTCATAATATTAATTATGAATATTTAAAATATATAAACAATTTATCGTATTCACATTAATGATGAGGAATAATCCTATTTCAAACTAACTTTTTTAAATCTATCAAAAAAAAATTTATCAGCAAATGCATTTATGATGCAATATATGATCTAATATTATATCAATAACAATCAATGATTATTATATTAATTTAAATAAATTTTTTAGACATTTAATTTACACATTTAATTTATGAAATTCCACATTAGAGGTTTTTATGTCATTATAATGGAGAAACATTCTTCATTTTAATATATTTTTAAAAAATGAGTATTTAGGACTAAAAATTATCATTTACTAAAATCTAGAAAAAATAATTCTTAAATGCAATTTATTGTATTATATAAATGTAGAAAATTAATATGTTACTTGTAATTTTTTTAATAATATTGTTAATTTTAAAATACATAATTTTTTTATAACTAAAGACCTTTTTGAGAAAATTGAATTAGTCACAGTTTACTTAAATAACCATTTCCCCAAAAGTACCCGAAAGTTACCATCAATTAATAAAAAAATAATGTTATAAAAAATTTATCTCATTTTATAATATAACATATCTAATAGATATAAAGATTAATTATAATATTTTATAATAAGAAACAATAGTAACCATTTGTAATGAAAATATATTTTAAAAGAAGAAATTATTTTACTAAATATTGAATTTTTATTTAAAAATAATTTGTAAATTCATATATATATTTATTAGAAAAATTATATATATTTCAAAATATATTTAATCCTATTCTTACCCAATAGTTTAATGAAATGGTTATTGCTGTCATATTTAAACAATAATATTTTTTCAATTTGTCATAGTGCATTTAATATATGTGTTGAGTGTTGTATATACAATCGAATAGAGTGTTATTTTAAAAATAAAGTTGTTGTATTATACACCATTAAATAAATGTCATCCTTAAAATTTAATTTTTTTACCATTAATAAGTGGTTTAAAATTTTAAATTCGCATTTTAGAAAACCCAAATAATAAAAACAGTTAAGAAAACATAATATTAATACCAGGATAGGGAAATATGAAGGATATTTAGAATACCGCATAACAAGGTATCTGTGTAGTAGAAAAATATTGGGAAGTTAAAATCTAGACATGGAAGGAAATTGTAAATAAATATGTAGAGTGATAAAGATCATTGATCATAGGGAATTGAATAATCAATAGAAGGTTATCAAATACAGAAAATATAAGTGACTAGGTAAAAGTACATTGATTCACTGTATTTGAATGTTATAGGATAACATTATTTCCAAAATCATTATCCTAGATTCGAGGGATTATTTTAATATCAATATAGGTAACACTTGAAGATATACTTACATGGTATCATTTTATTTAATAAATTCATGTTCATTCTTTGGTTGTGCTTCAATCAATTTTCACATCCTTACTTACTCAATGGAATTAATTTCCAATAAGAATTATGTATTCCTAAATCCCGAAAATTAACTTTTATCACCTAATATGATCAATAAATGAGTAAAAAAATTTCATCCTTTATTTATTAAAACCAAAATTGGTAAACCAAAGTATTAAGAGACCAATAATAAATAGTAAAATTTTAGTATCAAAATTAATATATTAAAACAAATGGATTATCATAAATAATTCATTAAATAAGAAACAATACATCCTAAATAACCTCAATAACCCAAAAATTTCATAAGGTTTTATCCTTAATGGTTATATTTTAACCTTGAACATACATCTCCAAAAACATAATATAATTCTTCAAAAAAAATCCTTTAGGTTAAAAGTGTTGTTTATATATATTCCTCAAACAAAGAAAACGTTTTTGGAAATGTCATTAATCACATAAAAGACCAAAAAAATAAAAAAATAGGATCTTGTATTAGTTTTTCAAATATAAAATTAATATTTATCCACCAAATAATTTATGAAAAATTACTATTAGACTAACTAGAATATCACGAAGGCCAGTGGTTGATACATTACCCATGTCACCATCTAATTATGTGTTCAAACCCTGTAGCATTACCAAATATTGTGTGTTTTTTTTGAAATGCAGGTAGTCCTTTTTCTAAAATTATATAAATTTAATTCATATAATATTCTAAAAACCCATGACTAATAATCTAAAAATAAAATTACTCGTCAAATCATATTTTATGCACTATTGCCTTCTATAATGATTATTTTCTCCATCACGTAAAATAATATAAACTGACTATAATTACCCGAACATCAAGAACATATCAGAAAATATATTTCACTCACTCAAAATTAATTTTCTTATTATCAAAAACAAATAAGGAAAAAAGTTAAAAACTATGATCAAGCACAAAAGGATATTACCGATCCACTGAATTGAAATTGTAGCCTACTAGATTCCATCGCTATAAATAGTTCCCATTATATGTTTTTTACCAGAGTGTATAGATCCACTATCAAAAGATCATCAAACCTTAGTTACATCTTGTCCCTATAATCGATGTACTCCTCTAAGATGATCATTCCAATTTTGTAACCCAAACCAAGGATCTGGTCTTTCTTACCAATCTGGATTCACTGATCTTTATTAGGGGGACACTATTAGAACCATTCCCATCATTCATTCGGCCTCATAATCAGGATATTTAATTTTTATAATAGTTTCCAACATTATCACTTACAAAATCATAAGAAACTCCACAGTATTTTTGGGCATCTCCTTCTACTGAAAGGACATCTGGGATACACAGGGGTCATAGTACTTTTTCTTTGCCTTCGATATCCTCACAGATCTAGTTTCCATTAGTAGAGTTAATTATGAGCAATCCTTTTTGTCTTTCCAGTTTCCCCACCTAATATTACTCATTCTTATACATGGATACCTGCTACCCTGAACCTTTCCTTTGTATCACCTGCAATGTGTCTAGAACATCATCACTAGACCCATTAATAGGAACCTTCTCTTCCATAGAGTTTCTGGCCGGGACTTTTTTAGAATTATGGATTGTATCATCATATGACAGTATATCAAAATGATTACCAATCATTATACCTTCAACCTACTTAGAATTATTCCAGAATGCTACCTTACTCACTTTAACTTGTTCCAATAAAAATTCCACTTGTTTAAAATGAGACATCTGAGGGAGTCTGGGGACCACCCTCATCCATCTTATTCAGTTCCACATTAGAGTAATGCTCACTGTGGCCCTATGGACCCTCAAGATGGGGATCCAACCACAAGAAAATATTGACTTATCGGAGATTATATTCACCCATGAAGGATGAAGATGAGGTCCGGGTTCAACAATCTCATTTATCATCTATCTAATGTAAGAAGAACTTCTCTAACCATTAACACTAGTAACATTACCTGAGTGCATTGCCTCGGCGTAAGACGAACCCTTTGGTAGCATGGAGCCTCCACCATCCACTGCTTTTGTAACCATAATCTTGAGACCACTGTAAGAGAGATACTTCTCTATAGAATAACCCTCATGTCCTAATGTAGCGGGCAGAGGATACTGAGGTTTGACCAGATCTTCTCTTATAAGACTTAAAACATCCGACACCAACAGGTTCACATCCCATGATCCACAATTCCCACCAGTTTCAGATTTTTACTCAGAGACTTGAAACTCCATAATATTACTATAAATGCCTATATAAACTCTATCCTTTGATTAGTTATCTTCATCCTCACCCATCCTCTTTGAGAGAATTTAATCCCCTAGCCGATTGGATTCCATCGAATTGAAAAACGTTTATGAACAAAACAGAACTCAGACCATCATTCATTGACCACATGTTGTTTGAACCAAATCTCTTTACCAACTATAATCCAAACATAATAGAAAGTTACTATGGATGCATAGACTTCCACACATACATGCGGGTTAGCGGGGTGGCATAATGACTCAGTGCAGCTATCTGAGTATAGGTATATACCAAATAGATTACCTAGGATTCGAATAAATTAGGGATTTGAGAATTCAAGTGGAATATTATAGGAACTCACTCAAGTGGAAAATATAAGATAATCATTATGAATATGGAAGTCTTATGTCCATTGAAATTTATAGAATGGCGATCCGTTGAAGATACATGAAGTGTTGGACTAAGCATTGATTAAATCATCTTTTGACGAAAAACAAATCAATATATACTTGATAGCGATCAAACCTATTATTGATTGGTCTTGTAAATCCAACATTGGAAGTCATTAGTATAAAAATAATTTAACGAGGGGTGTTGCTGCATGAAACAAGAAATCAATTTCATATTAAATAGATCATAATATTCATCAAAAATCACGAGCGAGACTGGGAGATTAGGGCACACACCGTAGAATTAAGGAACATTCGGACCCATCCGAACATGACGAAAAGGTGGAATAAGGTCAGAGATTTAAAGGGGGAGAAATAAGATCCCACACCCTTGTTATACATAAAATTTACCTCCATCACCATGGGGAGAGAGACCTACACAGTGGCTGCCAGCATCATAGAGGAGTTGCGGGTATTGCAGTTTCTCCCAAAAAAAATCAACGAAAAAATATTTTTTACTCAATCATGTTTTTTCTATAAATAATGGCCTTATAATAAAATCACTCTTCTATTCTAGTATTAAAATTTAATATATTAATGTAAATAAATAATGAAATATAATATAGAAAATTTTTATCATGATATATTATTCTTATAACCAACATACTGTTGATTAAAATACCTGAAAAACAATATTCTTGACTTCCAACACCTTAAAAAATTAGTCCTACACATACCTAATTTCCATAACATATAACATTATGAATAAATCATTACATTAGGAGATTGTTTCCGATAATGAACATGTTCCCCATATCTATGATATTGAACTGTTAGTGATTCCATGGGATGAAACTTATTTCCTAGATTCTTATTAACATGACACATCATTTTCATATGTAATTATCTACCTTATTCCCTCCATTTATACACATAATGAATCTTATTGTTATATTATTTCCTTTTTTATAGTTCCAAATCAGGCATATTTTCTATGTATTAAATATAATATTATTTTAGTTATCATTTTTAAACATGAACATTAATGAGACACCATCATCATATTCTTTGATGTGTTTGAAAAATCATTTAGGCATCAATTTTAAATCATAATTGTGTATAGCTAATTTTTTATGGTTCAATATATATATATCTAGTATTAGGATTATCATTAGATAAATCATTACATTTCTCAACACATTGTTTTTTGAGTCAATTCTCATTTTTTCATCTTTAACAAAAAATAGAAAACTAAATCAGATAATAATTAATTAACATTAAAGAGGGAAAACATATGACCCTATAAATAATAACATATAAATGATAATTATATCATATCTTATGTTTATCGAGGTATCAATGTGGGTTATCCATGGTTACAGACCATATTTTCAAACATATTAATGAATTCATGTCCTTAAAGTGGTTTGTAATGAATTTGTGAATTTCCAAAACATATTCCCCAAGAGTTTCAAACTAGGTGTTTAAAATGTATAAATTTTGTGCACTAGGTTATTAATGAGTCATTCCCAATGTTACCTTTTATGAGTCAATAACCCTGAACACAATGGTTCTATATACACAACCAATTTTATTATCCATATGTGGTTCTATTTTTATGAATCCTATTACTCTATTCATAACCAAAATTTAGGGACTATTCCTTATATTTTTTATTTTCCCGAAGGAATTCATAATAGGGTTATAATACTAATATATAAAAATAAGTAGACCTATTTGAAATAAAAACATTATCGACACAGACCAATTTAAACATATTATTTTACAATAATTAACATCAATATTTATTAATAAAAAACTAGTAATGAAAATTCATAGTGTCTTTGTTGGACTAGTTTCCTAAATATTCTAATGGAATATAAACCATGAAATCCTTATCCAATTAATCATAATCAGCTCTTAAATCCATTTTAAATCATAAAACGTAGAATATGACATTAGGATTGCATATAAGATAGGGGTGAGCTAAAAAGACTAGTTATTGGATAAGCATGATAATAAAATATAAAATGTTAGTCCAAGGTATAACATGATTTTATATATGAAAAACTCAAGAATTATAAAAATGGAGAATAACCTAAATATAATGGTATTATAAGATCCTAAAAAATTATAAATTTTGATGAAACATATAACATCACATAAGCATTAGTCAAGGCTAAATTCCTAGACAATATCACTTGGTGGACAATTCCCATAATGGATTATGTTTACTTTCTATTCCCATTCATAATGTCTAATGAGACTAATTCCATACCCAATGCATTTGAGTTTAATCTAGTCACACCCATCCTTACATGATCTTGATATATATGCTCCACAAATGGAAATAAATCATAATGAATAAAAATTATAATTAACAATTTAATGAAATGACTTGCATAATCTAGTCTTATGTCATAATAAAATAATATTTAAAAAATAAGGAATTTGATAAAATGATAATAAGGCATGTATGACCACATCAATAGGAATTTTTAATTATTTTTTTATATATTTTAGCATAATTTATAGAAAAATTAGTATCAATTCATAACATCAATGGTTTTCTTCATTAATTACCACATATTTAAAAGTTCACATAAGATTTTTATTTAATGAAATTGCCTGTTTAAATTGAAATGAATTTCTAAAAAATATCATTTTGAGAATATATGAATAAAATTATATGTAAAGAAAAATCACATATTGTAATGTTGGACTCAATATATTTAGCGGCAATTATAGTGGGTGATTCTGTACATAATTAATAAGATAAAAAAATATTCCCTTCACACTATTGTGAAATGGTTATCATGTAACTCATTTAGAAAATGATAAGTATATTAGTTAAAAAATTTGTTAAAATTCATCCACTGGTATAAATTCATTTAATAAATGATTTGGATAATGTTAAAAACAATCATGGATATAATTTTACAGAACTAAAATGCACACCAATACATATCAACCATACAAATGTTTCTATTACAATTATATTATCTACTATGTAATAAGAGTATGAGTATGATGAACCTATACACATAAAAATGATATTTTAAATTCCCTCATTATCATTAACTCAATCTAATATTTCATGGATATACGAGAATAAAATTGAAAAATCCAACCTTGTAGAATTTTTCCTCAATGCCACAAATTAAAACAACACCTTGATTAATTTTAGCATATGTGTATCATATATGATGGTAAATGTTAAAATATTAAATAATGATAAGAAGTTTTTTGAGGGAATAATAAGGATTGATAATGATGGTTTTTTAAATGTAAAAGGTTGTTGTAGTCTAAAATTGGGTAATATAGAGCTAATGAAAACTAATGTTCTCTATGTGGATAGTATGCTTCATAATCTCATCAGTATGAATCAAATCTTTGACTCAAGAATGATTGTTTCATTTAATAAAACATGGTTCAGTATTAATGGAAATATTGGGATTATATTATGAAGGGATAAAAAATATATGGAAACCTATATCAGTTTGATTGGAAATAGAATATTTTCTATATTCTTGTTCAAGAGAAAGAAAATTGTTGCCCTAGAGGCTGGGTCACATTATTCAAAAAGACATGGAAAAGTTATCAATGATGATTATTTTCATGAAAATCATCAATCTAAATAATTAGCAATAAATGACATGTGATTCTTTCATACGAGGGATGTTGATCTATAGTTTGTATCTTTCGATGAAGAAAATGGCATCAAATCCACTTTATCTCATCCATATAGATGTATGTAGTCTAATAAATGTTTCATGAATATATAGATATTGGTACTTCATCATTTTCATTGATTAAGGTAGTAGAATAGAATTTTCGATGAATAAACATAGGAAAGAACAACTATTTGGCTATATAAAATCATATCAATGAATAGTTTGGAATGATACTGGAAGAATAATCAATGTTTTTTAGTCTGACAATTGAATGGAATAATCATCTAATGAGTTTGAAAATCACCTAGAGAATCATATAATACAACATACGGTGGGTTTTTATAGAACCCTCACAAAAAAAGGATTTATTGATAATAAGAATATGTTGTTGAACAGTATAGACAAAACTATGCTGATCGATTGTTTTATCTCTCAACTTTACTAGAAAGATATCGTTCAACATACAATTTATACTCAAAATCGAACATATATTTATATGATATAAACCAAGATACCATATGAGTTTTTCCATGTAATGAATAACTATTTGATGTATTTTCGTGTGTTTTGATGTAAATTATTCAGTCATAAGAATGAGGGGAATAAATAGAAGTATTATGATGCTAAAGATAATGGAATATCTCTCTGATAATTAATTAAAAGAAAAGCCTAAAAATGTTTCCAAAATCATCTTGGAAGAATTGAGGAATGAAGTGATATTATGATCATGGAAGATAGGACAAAAAATACCTTGTAGGATTTTTATGCTAATGTGATTAAAGATGTAGAAGAATGTGGAAATGGAATATATTCAAATGAAGAAGTAGGAAAATTTTGTGAAAAAACATTTAGAGGTCCCAACATGATAATTATTTAAAAGAAGAATCAGAATAAGAAACCATGGATCCATAATTTTATTCTTAACCTCATAAGAGAAATTGAAGAGCATAATTTATCAATCCAATATATTTGAGGATTGTATAGAACACACACTGATAAGGGGAATTAGGAATAATGGAAATTTATCTTTCTTATTGATTGTGTAATGATCCTCATTTGAAGAATCATTAGTGGATGAATCATGGGTGAATTCCATGAATGATGAGTTAGATCATGTTGATAAGAAAAAGACATCAGATCTTTATATCTAAACTGAACGTCACAATGTTATTGGTACTAAGAGGATATTTAAGAATAATTTATATGACCTTGGTAAATTCATCAAAATTACGGTGTGATTGGTGTGTAAAGATGCTCATAGATTTAAGTTATTGATTTCGAAGAATCATTTTCTCTGGTAGCTGGATTAGAGTCAGTAAGACCTATTTTTACCATGGAATTACAAATAGGATAAAATGTTTATCAAATGGATTTGGAATCTTTTTTATTCAATGGTTTTCTTGAAGAAGAAGTAGTCATTAAACTACTAGTGGGGTTTTTTATTAGTAATAATGAAACGAACGTCTAATGATTAAAGAAGTCACTATATGGTCTGAAATAGGCAACTCGGTTGTGGTACTCAGCTGGAATCTTATCTAATAATGCTTGAATTTAAAAGATGATGCGTGGATCACAATATTTATTTGAAGAAATCATAGAATGATCAGTTCATGGTATTGGTGCACATTGATGATATTATATTTAGTGGAATCACGTAGGCATAAATGGATGAATTTTCCAATCAACCGATTTCATAATTTTAAATATCTATGATTGGGGAACTCACACACTTCTTCGGGCTTTAAGTGATTTAGAGAAAAGACCACCCTTTAATTTAAAAAGAAATTTATTCTACAAATTTGCTGATGAAATTCAATATGGATGACACCAATCTAATTCTTACTCTGATTGTGGTTTGTACAATGCTAGAAAAGCATGAGGATGGGACACCTGTAGATCCCAAAATGTACATGGAAATTATTGGATGCTTGTTGTACTTGATATCGAGACATATATATATTGTGATTAAAACATTTTTAGAGTCCCACATTCAAATTAATATGATGGATGAACATATAAAGGTAGTGAAAATAATATTGGTATATATTAAAGGTACACCTAAATATTGATTATAAATTTTTCTAAGAAGAGATAGTAAAGTATCATTATTTTATGATGATGATTGGGAATGAGATGGTGTTTATAAAATTTCCACATGTGGTGGATGATTTTTTATTTTCCATAATTGTGTTCGATATTAGAGTATGAAATATAAATGTAAATCTCTTAGTACATCAGAAGAAGTGTATATCTCTACATCAAAATCATGCACTCATCTATTATGGATTATACAACAACTGACGGATATTTGTGATGAGGTAAAACAACCAGTGGTGATTCAATTTGATAAAAAGAGAGAGATCAATATTATAAAGAATATTTCTCATCATTCTCATTCAAAACATATTCAAATCAAATATCTCATCATCAAGGAAAAAGTTAAAAAAATCTTGATGAAAATGGATCATGTTGGAACTAATGAAAAAGTGTCTCACAATATGAACAAGCCATTGGTGAATCATGGTTTTGAGAAATATAAATTGGATGTTGGTGTTCATCATCCTCCTAGTGCATGAGGAGGTTATGAACATTCCCCTATCCCCAATTGTTTTAATTGTTTTATATGTTTTAGGATGTGATGTAGTTTTATGGGAGAGGTATGAACTATGGGAGTGTTTTTTAGGCATATAATTTACATATACCAGTCTTTGGGTTTATTTCCACAGGGGGAGAATGGGTATGTTCAATGCTTCAATGGTGTATAATGAAAAAATTATGGTTTTTTGGTTGTAGGATAATGGAGGATGGAGAATGTAGTTGCAGGTTTTTTATAAACCATGAAATGATAATGTAACACAATGAGATTTATGTTTTGTGTAAAAAAATACATAACTTATCAAGGAAATGTTTAATAAGTATAAAAAAAGTGTACAAAATTCATGATCCTCTTGTTTTCAACATCAATCATTGTTTAAATAGAAATAACTTTTTTTATTTTTTCATTCTCGCCTATCCATATTTTATTACATCTTGTTCTTCATTAAATTTATATGAATGTCGCCAACTAACACAAAGGGATGACTGTGGAACCATGGCTATTATTTACTAGAAATGGGTAATGGTTTTTTTGTTTTTAATCCTCTATGTGATTTAAAGAATAGAATTTTCACTATGTCGTGACGAGTTTGATAAATAGCTCACTGATTACAAAATGCATTGTGAACTCTGCAAAGTGTTTTGAAGGAATGGTCTATGGTTATGAAGAGCACCATGGGTGAAACTTTTCCATGGAGATTTGCAATAGTTGGAGCTTATAAAAAATATTCTTGAAAGATCAAATAAATCTTCTAAGAGTTGTTGGTGAATCGTTAACAACCAAGCCTATAAATATAAGGCTATCCTCTTCATTTGAAAGAATATTTTTGACGGAAAATCCAGAATCACTCTAATTTAATGAAACCATGAGAGATCCAAGAAACTTACATTCCATTTTATATTGGTAATTGTGAAATGAAATTTTATTTATTAGCTGATTCTATATATTTTTAATAAGTGGTACATTGAAATTATGGTTTATTCAACGTTGAATTGGTGATCTTTGCAAAGGAGTTTATTCAGCGATGGTGGGGTGATTCATAATGGATGTTGGGTTTTTGAAAGAAACTAGCATAGTAAAGGGTTTAGCTTTGTGAAGGAGCCTCCTAAAGCTAGTTTTGAATATCATTATCTAGTGTACATGTATTTTTTAAGTTCTTTAACTTAGATCAACAGTGCATGCACACTCTCGGTCTACTTAATACGATGAATTTAATGAAATAATATTGAATGGACCTTCAAGTTGATAAACTGAGTAAGAATTCTCTACAAGGTGTGAGTAAGTGGTATTATACATAAGTTTTCTTAGTGACATAGTGAGAAATCCCTAAAATAGTTAAATGACAGTGTTCCTGGAACAATGTGATTGTTTCTGATCTCTTGTATTCCACAACTATTGAGGATTAGTGGATTTATGTATGAAAACATACTGTCATTATATTCTCCTTGGAATATCTCTTATTGTTGAACCATGTAATTTTGATGTTCTTTATCTGGGAATATGATTTTGTATTTTCTACACATTCCCATCAAATATTGTTAACAGGTTCCAAACAACATTGGTACAAGATCTGACACATTATGGGGAATAGTTTACTCCCTGATTCGCCTCACCCATATCAGGGTGTTCTATGGTCCTTAAATTATATAATTTTCATTTAATATATATATATATATATATATATATATATTTCATTTGACTCATCCCTAATTTTTGGTAAATTTATTTAATTAACATAATGGATCACTATGGATTGTAAACTAGATTTCAAAAAAATTTGTTTTAAGAAAAAATGAAAACTAAAGCCCAATGTAAATATAATTTAAATGTAATTAATTGGAGTTGACATAAATAAATAATAAATACATTAATTTTAAAAAAAGTTAATGAATATTGTTATTTATAAATTTCATAATTAATTAATGAAATGAATGTATTACATAAATCATTATTTTCAGTATTCTCTTAAGAAATCAATACTTTACAAAAAATTACAAAATTCTATCGAATGTTAATTTTTATATTATGATTTCAAAAAACATTTATGTTTTCTAAAATAAAAATTCTTAAATATCAAAAAATATAATAAATATTTTCATACAGAAAGCAATAAAAACCATTTTTTAATTATATATGTCTATATAAGATTAAGTATATTTATTAAAAATTGAATTCTTAATTAAATAGAACATATGATTATATTAAAGAAAATAGAAAAATTTTATATTTTTAATAATAAATTTAATCCAATTAAATATATGAATTTAACAGTTAGTTTTTAGTTGACATTTTTAAATAATATTATTTTTAATAATATGTTGTGGTTTGTTTAATCTGAGTGTTCCGTGTTATATATGCTATAAAAAATAGTGTTATCTTGAAATATTAAGGTGTTTCATATATTATATATCAAATTAATATAACTAATTATTAATAATTTTTTATGTAATTTAACTAAAATGGAGAATACATGAAGTACATAAAAAATATATTAGAAAAAACACTTTTTTAAACACAAAAAAAAAATATAATTAGACCAAAATAACAAATATTGGTGATTAATATGAAATTCATTAGATTATTATAAATATAATGGTCTATATTTCACTTTAAAAATGGGCATTAATTTACTTAATTTAAGGAAAAAATGTATGTTTTAAAATAATCGTTATTTTCCATAATTCACTGAATGTATATTTTTAAATAAATTTGAAAATAAGACAATTAAATAATTTTCATATCCCCATTCAATAATTGATATTATTTTAAAATAATTTATTTATTAAAGATGGTGTAAATTAATTATATTTTCTACTCATGAAAAAAAACTTATTTTATTTTAATATAACATATTGATGAAGCCTCAAGTGACTTCATTGAAAATTGTGTAATTATTTCCAAAGAAATAACCAATAAATTTATTATTAATAGGAGACTTATAACTATTTAATAATGTGGTTAATCCTATTATAACCCACCAATTCATGTCATGACTATAATGGTAATATTTTAAGAATATATTTCATGGGACATTTATGTTCAGTGTAATGTGTCCTCTAATATATAGAACATACTGTTATACTTTTTGAATATCGTGGTGTTATATTCTCATGAAATTTGATTAATTTATTCAAAATTTGATCATTCATAGGTATATTATAATTTTTACATTGGAAAAAACATTTTTGGAATACCCAATTTGTAAATGGGTTAACACATAATCATATTTAAAACAGGGAAATACAAATAAAAAGGTCATGTTAAAATCCATAGAGAGTTGTTTCCAATAAGGAGACATTATTAGGATGTGAAAATATGCACATGGAGTAGAAAACTAATGTCAGTTTACTAATATAGAGTGATATTTAAATTATCATGATAACGGTAATTACCACAAATCCAAAAATATGAGATTGGTGGAAATTACATTAATTAATTGAAAATATATGTAAATGAATATCATTTTTGATTCACTATCATTATAAAAATATTAAGAAATTCAATTCCCATATATACTAAGAACACAACGAAAGATAATTTCAGAGAAATTATAATTTCACACTTTAATCATTTTCCTCCATAATCTCATATTTTTCTCTAAAGGATGAGTATTCAAGATGATTTTTTTGTACCTAATTCACTAAAACAGACTTGTTGTTAATCAAATTATACAAAAAATAATAATAATTCCACAAATAAAACCAAAGGATTCAACCAATAAAACCAAAGGATTCAAATAGATCATTACATATATAAATAAACCTATATCTTAAAGAACACCAATAACCTCAACCCTAAATTTTTTGACCATAAGGTTTATTTCATACCTATCATATTTCAACTCCCTAAACATAATAGCATTCCCCCAAAATAATAATTTATGTTAATCTTAATTGTCATTTATTCCTAAATATAATAAAATGTCTCTCGAAATATCATTAATCAGCTAAAAATCAAAAATATTACATCATAGAATATGTTGTTAAAAATTATCATAAAATTTACCTATCTATAAATATATGTATAAACAATTTCATTGTAACATTTATATCATATAGTCCAGTGATAGGCATTAAAACCCTATCTCTCTTTGGTTGTGGTTTTAAGCCACATAAACATGTTGGATGTGAAAGGTTTTCGTCCAAAATAGTCATGGTCCTTTTTATAAAACTTTATTAATATAATTCCTATTATATTCCATAATCTAATAAAATCATTCTAAAAAATATCAGTAATCATAAAACAACATTTCAAAAAATTGAGTGTCTATATTAAAAATACATTTGTTCCCAAATCATAATAACCAATAGTTTCCTTATCATTAAAGTCCCTAAAAACCTTATTTTTTATTAATATCTTTAAATTTAAATCCATAACATGAAAAATAATCCCTCAAATACCTTTTTCTCAATCATAAACAAAACCAAAGGGCTTTATTCCCATAAAAGTATCCCAAATATCCTTAATCAATTTAATATCCTATAAAAATATTAACATTCATATATATTCTATTAAATATTGATCATCCTTATATTCAACATCCTAAGAATCATTAGGTGTATCTGATATCACTATAACATGTCATAGGTTTCCATATGTTATATTCTCTCATTCATTATTATTGATCCTAGAGAAAATTTTAATTGACCAATGAATATCTCCCAAGAGTGTAAAACCATGATCCTAGTAATGCAACACTCACCAAAAAATCCTAGAAGTTGATATATTCTAACAACTCATTTCCATGTTTTTTCACCTAGATGCATTAATTTCAAAACCATTCCAAATTATAGAATACAAACAAGGATTTATTTTATGGGAAACCCCAATCTAATTTCCTTACTGTAAACATTATTATGTTATTCTATAAATACACATATCCCCATAGATTTTTATGGTTATGTTCTATAATCTAGGTTTAAATTAATATACTTGAACTATTTTTTACTAAACTTCTTATGATAACAAAGTTAAATACCCATAATATTGTAACCCAAAACCAGTGGTTACATTATTATATTGTTATTAGATAAAAGGGGTCTTGTCCCAGAATACTGAATAGTTTATTAGCCTTTTTAAAATAAAAACATATATGAATCTCACATTAAATTTTAAAACATATATTATAAAATGAATGTAATTTTTTTCATTAAACATATTCATGCACTATTTCATCATAGATTTTGGAATGGAGAACAAATAAGTTTCATTATAGATACTCTATTAATGTTTATTACAATTGAATATATAATTCATAAATAAGGAATAATAAATATAAGGAGGTAAATAATAGAAAACACATTTCGTTTAATCTACTACATTAATATAAAGAATAATATGGTGGGAGTAAATGAAAATTAAAATATTCAATATAAATAATCTACTAATCTTGAATATTATCAATGGAATTGATTCAATATAATAACATGAATAGAAATAATAGAATTTATAAGGATGTAATTAATTATTTGATTATTATAAAAACATATCATCATGGTGTGGAAAAATGCATCATAAATAAATTGGTAAGGCCTTTTACAATACCAAAAATAATATTTATCATGAATCATATAGATGTATTGACTGTCTATTATGGGCCTCTCTCGTCAGTTACAATGTCCAACACATTTATCATGTCAATGTGGAGAATAAAAACACAGTACATAATCAATATAAGAAATTCTATTGAAAACCCAACATATAAAATATTAATATTTTTCAAGTCAATATATCATAAATCAACCAATGAATGTGTTAGGATGATATAATTACAACATATCATAGGTGTAGTATTATAAAATTAAAGTTTTATTGACATTTATTAATATAAATATAACAAAATTATTATTGAAAACATTCTAGAGGAAAATATTCTTTTCATTTTGAAATCCACATTTGATAAATACAAAAATATAGAATATATAAAATTATATTTTATTTGAGTTCAATCATGGAAACATATAAGGTATTATTCAAATCATTAATTGGTCAATAATATAGAAAATATATCATAAAATATAGTCATGAGAAGTTGTGATGGAAAGAGAATTGAATCGGTTCATGAAGTTGTAGTCATTCAGACACTTAAACAATGTATTCATTTTTCCATTTGATGGAAGCAGATATAGATATAGGAAATTTAGTTTACATTACAATATCGTATTTTATGGGAGATATTTATATTATTATAATATAATGGTCTAATATTATTTGATGTTGGTGGAATAAAAAATACAACAAAATGATTGATTAAGAAAGATACCACTTCATGGAAAACCCTCATTATGTTTACACTAAAATCCTTCCTAGGATTATGTTATAAACAATAATTTCTCTAGGACATGGTATGGGATTTATAGAAGGGAATATGGTTGTGGATGTATAAAAAAAATTATTTTTATGTGTGGTATAATAAGAAGTGGTTTTTTATTTTTATATGTGAGGGGAGGGTAAATTTTATGAATTCCCAAAGGATTAAATAAGTATAAACTATTTATCATAGTAATATTTCTAAAAAATTATATATTTAAAATATAGTTTGTCGTTGGGTCAAAATTCTATATTGCAATAATGTTTGAATATGTTAATATTTTTTTCTTTCCCTCATTTTTTTGATTTAACCGACATTAACACTTTTTTACAATTATCATGATAACAATGAATCTACTCATTAGGAATCTATTTTACTACTATAAATGGTTATTTGGACACCAAATGGACCATTTTTTATATTCACAACCATAGAAAAATCACCTATTCAAGGATACGATTTTTTGAATAAATCTCATTTTTCCAAACTATAAAATTATTAGCTCTTTGAAAGAAACATAAAATATATGGAACTTGAATATAATCCATTAATAAATCACCAAAATGGTTTATTTATCTGAAAATGTCATGGAATAGAATAATTAATTGAATTTATATCAATTTTATTATTTTTTAACATCATTTATATTATTTCACTATTCATTGAATACATATTGTATTAGCATTTAAAACAGATTTTTGCTAATTTTTCACTGAGAAAAAGAAAAGTAAATTACAATGATAGAAAAATAATAACTATTTTGGATATATAATTACAATAATAAATTGGCTTTCATTATCCATGTCCCATCATATTATGGATATCAAAAGAAACAAAGTGAAAATATTGACTTTTCTATATCTAAAATAATATAATGGTCAAAATCATTTAAAATATAATCAATTTTAATATAATATTATTTTTTTATGGTGGTGGAAGAAATAAAAGCACAAAATAAAATGAATTCAATTTTCATGGCCATATTTTAGACCTTATCATATTATTTTTTATCTTAATTACAGTATTTATCCCTAACATGTTAATGATTATTTACTATAGTTAAAATCCATAATGACTAAAATTATATGGTTCCTATTAATCAAATTTGTAACTTTTGATTATAAAAATTATGTCAATGCATTATGTTTCAATTCACATAAATGGAAGGGTGAGGTAAAAGATCCATTTGGATTGGCCCTTGGCATTTTTTCAGGGATTTCAGAGTGTGGATGAAGCATAAAGGATGTTTTAAGGAGTTCAAGTGTTGAGAACCAGGATCAGTTGACATTCATGATGAAAAAGTGTGTTTCAACCCATATAGAATAATTTCACAAAGTGAAAGTGGGATTTTAGTTGTGTAATATTTCATGGTTTAGGGTATAATATATAATTGAAAAGCAATGGTTTTTTTCATTGATACTGACCTCAAGGCATTACAAGACGTGAATGGGGATTTTTGGTCATGTAATCCCCCAGCCCTATATTTTATTAAGTGTTCTTTCAGAACCATGAGTTATAAAGCCTATAATTGTAGCTTCCCACTGCCTTGTCCTAGGAGACCCCATAGTCCCCACTTCGTCACATTGGATATTTCATGATGATAATCAATCTCAGGCTTCCATATTCATTATGTGGTGAACCCGAAAGATCCACGACATGTTTTTCAAATATTTCAAGACGTTTTTCCCAGATTAATATCATTTTCCTCCCGTTATTCACTTCTTTCTATCAGGTTGTCTTACCATGTTTCTAATGGGTGTTTTTATTAGTTTTTTTCAATGCTGTGGTGTCACAACATCCTTGGATGGGTTAAATTCTTGTGGGAGGAGTGATTGAAGATCCGTTTTATTGTTCGTTCTTATGTGAAGATCATTGAAGACATTTCGAGATAGGGGATTCTTTGATTCTAAATTTGTTTACATGGAATCAATGAGTTAGCCTGATTTTTACCCTTAGATAATAATTAAATTGAAATAATTAAATATTTGAACAGTATTTAATAATTGGTATTTATTTAATAATTCTTTTATATCTTTTTACAGAGATAATGGTTTTCTACTTGATTTTCATGATAGTATAATAACTACACAATTCCTAGGTCAACATGTTGTTCTTAATGGAAATTGTTAAACAATGTAAAGCATGTGTTAATTGATAATTAGATTTCTAAAAGATTAATGTTGTAAATTTAAACAATCCAATTGATTTTATTTCAATTTGATGATAATAATACTTATGCAAGTGAGAATTTATAATAGAATTGGTTAATCAATCAGAATCTTTTTAATTCTGGTTGTTAAAAGGAATTAAAGGAATTCTAAATTAATTATTTAATTATAGTGTGTATGATTGAGATAACATTCTTCTTAGGTTATCATAGTAGGAACATGTTATTAATTAATAGTGACATCCAACATGGAATAAATAAAATATTTTGAGATATAAGATAATCTGTTTTCCAGGCATTAGTTTCCTCATTTCATATAGAGGCTAATTGCATTGTTCTTTAGAGCCATGAAATAATTTTGTCTATTAAGGATGAATGAATTTTTTATGTTCAAGATAACAAATGAGATATTTGATCCCTTATTCTTGTGATATGATGTGAGCCTCGGATGGATGATGCTCAAGGGATGGTCTATTATATGGGGTAGTAAGGACCAGATGTGATGTTTCCCTGGGATCGATGATCCTGGAGGTGTGTTGAGGTAAGAGTACATGGGAGTTCTGGTTGTTGTGGTAGTAGTTGACACGTGGACGGGTGAGGTGCATATATATGTGTTTATGTATATTTGAGAGTATATTAGAGATGACATCATTGGTTGATGTTTGTATTACACGTTAATATGAAAGTATGATGAAGGTTTGAATTTGTTGTTCATTCATCAACCAGGTTGTTTTTCTATTTTTTCCCCTTTTACAAGTTAAAGAGACAAATGGTTGTTGTTACTCTGTATCTCGGAAAGGCGATGATGTATTGGGTAATCCATGTTCTTTCCATGATTATATTCTCATGGTAGGATGAGTCTATGCTTCTACTATAGGTGGTAATGACTCGATGGGTAGTTCATCTACTCACCATGTTGAGACCCTTTTTATTTGTGAGATTAATATTTTTTCTTAGCGTACCAGGTGATACATAAAGAGATTATTTCAATAAATTAATAAATTTTTAATCCATGTGATAGGATCATTCTATGATAAATTGTTGAGGTAATAATTCCGAGAATCCATAGACTAGTTTTTCCTATTCCTAGAGGGCATGGATCTTTTCTAGAAATGGAATTGAAATGTAATGTTGAAATTTCTAATGGTAAATTAACAATTAATGATAAATTAACATAATGTTAAACTAATAAAAAGGTATACTATAAATTCATATATCTATTTAAATGGTCGTGTGATTATAGGATCTCCGGTCATAGTAGTGCAAGTTGGGAGTTCAAGTGACAATATTTGATGTTTGTTCTAGGACGAGATTATACCCATAGTGTGTTTATAGACTATATTATATCATGAAATATTTTTTATTCTCTACACTAATCCACCATTTCAGTTAGGTAAACCTCCACCCTAAGGCTATGATCTATGGGGGCATTTCCCCCAAATCATCCCATTGGGTGGATAGATTGCTCAATACACCCTTTTCTGTCACTCTCTTCTCCTAGAAGTTACTAGTGTTAGTAGGAATGATGGTTATATTTCTCAATAATTGTTTGTAAAAGACTATAATGTATTGAAGTCATTTCATATACATATATATATTTTGGATACTATTTCCTTAGGGATATTATTGGTATAATGTGTATTGACTATGGAATATTGAGGATCCTTATCAATGTATGTGTTGCGACGGTTTGGGGTATAATACTAGATGTGTGATGCACATTGTGCGAGATGTGGTGGATCAAGGAAACTAACTAGTTAATTTTTTTATGAGTAAATTGTGGTGTGATACATAAGGTGAATATTGACATAGAAGGTGCATGTTGTGGTTCTTTGCTCAGCTGTTTGCGGGCCAGCCTTTTTGGACAGAGATTATTAGGATGTGTGACATTGGGAGAGAGTGACCAACTAGTGGGGAATCGATAGTGGGGTACACATGATATTATTCTTTATACTATATAGTCATGTATGTGATACTTGTAGAGAATATCCATAGTGAGTATGGGAACATAGTATAAATATATATATATGTGATGAGTCAATTTAAATTTTTCACTATGCTTTAGCATGTTTTATTTACTTTTTCACAAGAGGATCTAGGAAGGATCCTACTAATTATTCTATTATAATCACACTATTTATATATATACTATTATTATGTTCAGTTGGAGCAGGTTGGAGATCATTCTAATTACAACATAACGGGGGACTAGAATGAGTAGATTGGGCATCATGGTGGCTTTCATCATTACTTTTTTTGGTATATAATGTTTCCCCATTCAGTTGTAGTAGTTACATATTGAAATTAAATTTATGGACATTGTTATTATTTTATATCGTATTCTAAGAATGATTTGGTTTGTTTTTTTCTTATCTATCTCTTCTGTATGTGATTTTCTTATAGTGTAAGGTCTCTGATTATAATGTTTATTACACCATCAGTGCAAGTCACCACCAAGTGCTTACTAGATTTGGGGCTTGTATATCATTATCTATCTTCTCTCATTTTCAGTGTAGGATGAGTACACCTTGTGGGTAAGGGATAATTTAAGAGTAGTATTCAAGGTTACGTTGAAGGATAAGATTGTGTTTGGTGATAGTAATAGGGTATGTTTCACTGCTTTGTAGGGTTACTATTTTAGCTAAGTTTAACAAGTGCTCTAAACAATTGATACTAGATGATACATTGGAATGGTTGCCCACCTACGATCTAATTCACATACCTTAATGCTTACAATGACCACTAAAATAGGTTATATCAGTTTTAGGGTAGATACCTAAGAATGGATCATGTGTCATTCTTCTTTATGCCTATGTTTGAATATGATGACCTAGGTAAAGGTTCACATAAAATTTAATAAATGTATGAAATTAATAAATGTTAATGTATTCTATATTATTGGTTATGGGATATAATTTTATGTTCTATTTTAGGCATGCCTCTATGTTGAAGTCCCCATGAGGTTCACGTATAAGATGTTTAGCAGGTTGCACCAATAGATTGCCACATAGTACATATTGATGGAAACAACACTTAAAGGAGGGAACTCTATGAGTTTTAGTGCCAGAGTCTATAGATGTATAAGGAATATGTTTCAGATGTAGTCATAGAAGACTAGTTGAAGGGGGTTGGGAAATCTATTAGTTTGATTAGTTCTTGAACGGATCATTGGGTATTGTTGGCTTTGACGATGTTTCATGGGGAAGCGAGGCAATGGTGATTTTTCTTATTCAGGGATCTCGAAGAGTCTTCAATCTTGTAAGGGGGGGGGGGGAGTTCCAAAGCTATTTCATGGTAGAGTTTTATTCTTCAAACACAAAGGAATCCACTCACTAGGATATTTTGACCATTCCACAGTGGATCAAGAGTGTGTGATAGTTTTGGATATGATTTTGAAACCTTCTATGTTATTATTAAATCCTTTTGAGTGATGAGGAAGTCTGGTTGACGAATTTATAGGAGGATTTTCATTCAGAATTCTAGTGCCAGGTCACCAAATTTATGCTAAATATGTGACCTGATGTATAGGAAAGAGAATAGTACATCAAGAAAAAGTTAGCAAAAACTAGATCATCATGAGAGGGGAGTCTTCAGGATTCCACATGTAGAACAGTTATTTTTTGGGGTTCTTATAAAACCCCAACCCTAGTTACTTAGAGACGGTGGACTATTTTAATACATTGGCATGACTACAAGGAATCAAGTCCCAAAAGAAAGATCAGTTTAGCAGTCTTGGAAAATAAATTACATACATGGACGTTACATTACCCTCTCTGTCATAAAACACAAATAAATAGCCCTTCGAGAATTCCATTTCCCTCTTAGCTTAACCCTGCAACTCAAACATAAAACACTTCTTGGGATCCTAGGAAAATAAATCATAAGAAATCGGTGAGCTCAGATTCTCAGAAAGGGTAAATAATTTAGTGGATGCTATAAACTGTTAAGGCAAGATGTGTAATAAAAACAATAGCTTTTTAAACATAATATTAAAAATAATATGGAAAAAATAAATCAAAAATCACCATATAAACAAGAACATGGATATTCTACTAGTCGAATAATCACATGTAATAACTCATTTGTAAATGAGGAAATTTATAGTACTAGACATTAATTTCTATGTCAAGGACTCATGCCTAGACCTATGGGATAATTGTAACCGGACCCAAACCTGGAGATCATCTGTAACCGGACTCCATCCTGGAGAGCCTTTGTAGCCGAACTCTAACCGGTAGAGCCTCTGTAACCGGACTCCAACCAGGAGATCCTCTATAACTGGATTCCAACCCGGAGGGTCTGCTGTAACCGGACCCCAACCTGGAGGGCTTTCTTTTACTGGTCCCCAGACTAGAACATACTAGTCCAATACATTCATCATAAGAAAAGGTTGAAATATAACATAAACTAGCATATGAAATGGAAATACTTTATCCATAAACCATAAAAGGTATAAAAATAACACCTCCATAGTAAAACGTATCCCAAAATATTCAATACAATATGGAATATTTGTATCATAATAAATCAACTTAAAAAATTATTAAAATCCATTAAATGATGGTAACAGAGATGAAAATGAACAGTAAATTACTTTGAGAGAAATACCCCTTTTCATAAAATTGAATAAAATTATCAAAATTTATAAAGGAAGTCATTTAAAAAATATTATTGAATCAAAGTGTCCCATACAACTTTGAAACTTTTTAAAAGAATTATCATTTCAAAACATTCATTTCCATATAAATAAATCCTTAAAATCATTTTGAAAACATGGACATTAATTAAAAGGGTTTACGAAGATAAATCTTTAAAAAATTTAAAATGATGATATAGTTAAATATACCCTCTCATAAAACCTTAAAATATTCCTTTTGAAAACATTATTATGAAATATGGGAATCAATGTTAAATATTTCCTAGTAAATTCTTACACAAAACAATCTCGGATAATAATAAGAGTGAGGAAAAATAAACCTTGCCTCATTATAAAAAATAAAGTCGTATGAAAAATAGTAAATAACCACAAAATTAATCATATAATATCATGAATATAAAGATAATCATGATAATATATATCAATTTTTTGTAAATAATACACAACATGCCATAAATAAGCTGTGAACAATGGAAATATCACGGAATTAAAAGTTAGATAAGAAACCTCTTACCTTGCACTTTCCATTGGTCGAGGGTAGGTTTAACAACCTATATAATGACCATTGTATTTTATTAGATTATACCAGTACCATATTCATATTTATAATATCATACATGATTCATTTATTACTTTATAATACCCATTTTATAATGAATTTCATTTTAAATTAACGTTTGGGGTAATAATCGCTTTCTTTATCGTACGTATTTTAAATTGTTATTCACGACCATATCATTTAGGTAAGATTTAAATACATATATAATATAAACCTTGATTCACTAATCATATATATTTAGAATATTAATATTTATTATAGATATATATATATGAAATGTAAAACACCATTTATAGAGACGGAAGGCCGTACGTACCCATAAATGTCGTTTTTTTCATATCGTATTGAACAGAAGTAAGTGAATAAGATATATGTAAGTACATAAATAAAAATTTATATAAATATATATATATCCAGTAGCATTATTATTTCATATATTACATAAATTTTAGTAATATATATTTTTATAATCGTCGATGAATGGTGAACGTGGAAATGAATCTCATCGTGTTGTTGAGACGGTAATCCGTACGTACGCACGAGCCACAATATCATTTCCTTAAAAGTGTGGAATTGGATGGAATATTAATTGTAAAGAGACATTATCATGTTATTTTCATTATTTATATACATATTACTCATCATTATATCCATCCAAATAACATAGTGTTGAATAACAAATTACCCCCTGACATGGAGACGGTAACCCGTACGTACGCACACAAGGTGACATTATCATTCATAAGATGGATATAATAATGAATATAGTTGTGAAATATTTACAATAACAAAAAAGTATATATAAGATATTGGAGTTATTATTTTATAATGGAAACAACAAATAAAGAGTAAGTGGAAGAATACAAGAATTTGAAAGAGGTTGGTGAAATCATTACCTCTTCTTCGGGTCCTTCCTTTTGATTTGATCAGGCTCCTTTGGTTGGCTTTCTGACCAAAGTAAGGCCTCTAGGATGAAGTTTGGATAGTTGGGAGGATATTTTGGCATGGTTTAGCCGATCCAAATGGCTTTGAGGTGTGACTGTGAGAGATGCGGAAGTGACCTTTTATAAGATGGGTGATGGGCACCATTGGAAAAATATAAAATATTATTTTATAATAAATTAATTTTCGGTTTTTAATGGATCCCAAATGATTTAATTAAATTTTAAGGTGGGTATGGGTAGACTAACACTCAACCAATAGGATTTAGAAAGGTTTAGGTCACCATATTAACCTTAACATTTAGATTTAACTCTTTGTTAAATAGTTTGACATTTACCATGTCTTTTTGATTTTTTATATTATATTATTAATAAACATACTATAAAATTCCAATAGAACCCCAATTGGTTAATTAATGTCATATATATTATTATATAAGTCTTTTTGCAAAACCATAGATTTTGAGGAAAAGAATACCAATTAATAATATAATATGTTTATTAAAAACTATTTTATGTCATGTTTGACACTATTTCGTATTTTGTTTTTTTAATTAATAACACTATTATTACTTATAAAAAAAGTTCATTTAACTAACTCTAACAAGTCATATTAACCTAGAAAATAAGTGGAATTCATAAAAATTCTAAAATTAAATTTATTTGGGTATTTATAATATCAATTATTATAATATTTCATTAATAAGGTAATTAATGCATCAACATTGTGTCGTAAATAAATTAAATTATTTAATGTCTTAAAATTATAAATAAAATGCCATTATGTAGGAAATATTTTTATATTTCTAATGAATATATATAGTCTAATTTATCCAATGTGTAACCATATATTAAAAATGGTTTAGTTATTAAACATTGAATTTTACACTTTTAACTCTTCCTTGAATTAAATAATAATAAATGTCCTAATCTAATCCATGTGGACCTAAAAGATCATATTTTATTCCTAATGTTGTTTTTGGTCGAATTAAACTTATCCAATAGAATTAGGACATGTGTTAGGGTAATAATAATATCATTTTTACCTTTAATTATCCTATTTAGTTTTAACCGTGGTAAATAAAAGTCAAAAGTTACTATTCACCAAATATTGTTTTTATCTTATTGAACCACATTTTACTTACTGATATAAACTGTGTCTCTCAAATTTTTGAAATTCAATTCACAGATGTGTTAAAATTAAGCTTTATGCAAACTAGAAAATGCTCTTAGGAGTTGGTAAAAGACGGTAAATTTTCAGTAAAATTATTATATATCTAAACTTATTATAAAATGACTCAAATGAATTAAATTGAACATATATAGGTATTAGGTATCTCTTTTGAATTTAAATAAATTTAAATAAAATATATATAATTATTTAAATAAAAACTTTGTTTCAAACAATAACTTTGTGTTTTTCACTTTTCATCAAAAATAGAATGTTTTCAGAAAAATAACAAAAATTCACCCTAAGGTAATTTTAATATTCTGAATTAAATAATGAAGTATATTTTACCCAATTCCAAAAATATAAGTTGCATTTATTAAATTAATATTAATTCTCATTGTCAAAACTAAAAGGCGTATTTTTAAGAAAAAATAAATATCAAAAGATTGATGCTTATTTATGTCTAATTTCAAAGTCAAATTACATTAAATGACCATAATTGGATTAAATGGTAAAAATATAATCTATTTATTGTTCTAAACCATTAAAATGTATAATTTAACACTATAAATTATTTTGATTAAAAAAGTTGTTTTTAGTCAAAATATAATATTTTTCACTCTTCACATAATTATGAAAGTTATTAGAAAACACCAAAAAATTATTGAAAATAAATTTTTATGTCCCCTTTATAAAGAAGAAGTTTATTTTGACAAATTGAATATATAAAATTTTCAAATATTGGATTTAACAAGCGTTCACCATTAAAAGGGGGTAAAAGTGCATTTTTTTTTGAAAGATACACTTTTTATCTGAAAAAAATGAATTAGTTCTTACATTATGTCTAAGAAACTCATAAAATGGATTATAAAATTATAAGGATTATATAAAGTTCAAAATTCAGTAAATATTATTTATAACCTCTTTTGAATGACATGTTTCACTAATGGAAATTTACACTTTACCAATGGTTAAAAACCTTTGGTAAAGCCCTGGAAACCGTTGGTATATAGTATACCAACAATTCCCTCAATCATGGCCAAGTAAGTTGTGACAATAGGCCTATACAAATGGTTCTATGAAAACTATTGGTATATGTGTCAAAATAGAAGGTATACCAACAATTTTATACAAACCATTTGCATATGTGTGTTAAATATAACATATACCAACGGTTAGTGAAACTGTTGGTATATGTGTGTTACACTTATACCAACAGTTTACAACTGTTGGTATAGAAGGGATATAAAATTACTGAAGGCTATACCAACGGTTATAACAAAACCATTGGTATATTTATATTATAGAATCTATACTAATGGTTTTGAAAACCGTTGGTATATATTTTCTCAAATCCAGAGAAGCAGACCCCTCTCCCCTATACAACCTGTAACAACACAGCTCCAGCAACATGGCAACAGAACACCCACACTCCAGACCTGCAAAAACACCAATACAAAATCTCCCTCCAAAGTATATGAAATTTAGAATTCATTCTAGAATATAGAAATTTCGAAATTTCGAAATTCAAATGCAATAACACCCATATGAGAAAAGTCCTACATGTTATAAGAAATGAAATAACACCCATAAGAGTATTCCAAATTTAGAATTCATTCCTCACTCAAACCACAACACCAACACACATAAGAGTATTCAAAATATAGAATTCAATCCCCACTCAAACAACAACACCAATACATAGAAGACAAAAAAAACTGCATGTTATAGGAAGCACATGGGATGTTTAGTTATGGTCTATCATTAAGTATCTTAAAACCAATAGAAAAAAATGGGTAGAGTGGACAAGGATCATGATACCCATAAGATAGAAAATGTTAGTGGTCATGTGCTTAGACCTAGGATGAGTTATAGAAAGCACATGGGATGTTTATATTCATCTAATTATTATTTATCCATGTATAAATGGTTCCTGATGTGTTAGTGGGAAACATTGACCAATCTCGACATTTGAGATGTGTTACCGGAATAGCCTAAATGTTTTTCAGTGACTTTTCAATTAGAATAAGGGCGTATGTGGCTAATTGTAATTTTCTCTCCTTGGAGTGATGTGAGATGAATCCACATCTTGGGTAGTGGGTATGAATATTCAATTAAGTCTTTGGTATTGCGTTCCCAAAGGGACTTTGGTTTGGTCCTAGAACCCACTGTTTGAGGATGGGATTGAGGTGTTCCATGTTGCTATGGTGTCACCATATGTATTCCTCGCCATTGGGGTATCTTTATGTCATTGAAACATATTTTTCAACAATCTTTGTGTAGCCTTTTTGACCAATTTGTTATATGGTATGCTTGAGTGTTCATGGGTTTCATATGAAATCACTATATGACATTTATTTTTTGTATCTTATTGTATATAATGAACGACCTGTGATAGAGAATTAGAACATGAATGTGGTGCATGTTCATAATGGTATGTCGAGACTCATTCCAAATATAATTCATGTTTTTCTAAATATACATTGACCCATTGTGTTTCAATCTATGCCTTGTGAATATTTTATTCTAATAACATATGAAAAATAGACTATATTTTATTTTTTATCCCTTAATTTCAAGAATCTATGTGCAGCCTTGTGAAGATTTTTCGTATTCTAGTTGTTGTTTTAACTAAAAATGTTGTACATTTAAAATAATCGTGAGACCCATTGAGTGAGAACAGTCACACCGTGCCTCGGATTGAGGTGGGGGATATCTGGGTGGTGTGTGGGGATGTCTGGGGGTGGGAGGGTTGTTCGAGTGGTGTGGGGTCTATTTGGGGGAGGGGGTGGGGGTATTTGGTTTGACTGTTGGGCTGTCCGGTGGGTGGGGGATGTCCGGGGTGAAGGGGGTGGTGTGCAGTGGGCGGGGGGGGGGTGTTCAGGGTGGGGGATATTCAGGGGTGAGGGAGGTGTTCGGGGTGGGGGGGACTATTTGGAGTGCGTTTTCTGCCACTACGGTCACAAGACACCTCCGATTGATGTGTAGTATGACGGACCATTTCAAAATTTACCCACCCTTTATTTTCATCTGATTTCATGGCATTATGAGGTCGTTTTGCGGGTTTTTACAACCCCACGCACACTTTTCAAGCGCGCCAAACACCTAAAAAACACACATTCAGTAATGTTGTGAAAACTAGTCATCTTAACGATGTGTTGTCTCCTAGTACACATCACAAATAATAATTAGGGTGTTTTCATGTGATTTCAAGTCATTCTGATGTCATTCGGCATGCATTTGATCGTTTGACACATGTTTTGGCCATTTACGACACGCATAGTGCATTTTCGGCCACCACGGTCACAAGACACCTCCGGTTGACGTTCTTTCTAGCCGACCATTTCACAATTCACCCACCCTTTGTTTTTGTCTGATTTCATGGAATTATGAGGTAATTCGGCTGGTTTTAACCACCCCGTGCATGCTTTTCAAGCGCACCAAACACCTAAAAAACACATATTCATTCGTGTCGTGCAAACCATGCATTAGAATGAAGTTTTTTCTCCTAATACACCTCACGAATAATAATCAGGATGGTTTCGTGGGATTTCAATTCATTCTGATGTTTTCTAGTATGCATTTGACCGTTAAACGCAGGTTTTGGCCATTTACGACATGCGGACTGTATTTTCGGCCACCGCGATCACACGAAACGACTAATTGACGTGTCTTATGGACGGCCATTTGAAAATTCACCCACCCTTTATTTTCATCTGATTTTATGGAATTTCGAGGTTGTAAAGAAGGTTTTCAAAAACCCCATGCATTCTTTTCATGCATGCCAAACACCTAAAAAACACATATTTAGTCGTGCGGCACAAACTGTGCATCCGAATGACATGCAATCTCCTTGTACACCTCTCAAAAAATTATGGGGTTTTTGTGTAATTTATGTCATTCTGATGTCATTCGGTATGCAGATGACCGTTAAATGCATGTTTTGGCCATTTACGACACGTGGAGTGCATTCTTGGCCATCGCGGTCACATGACACCTCTGATTGATGTACCGTCTGGCTGGCCATTTCACAGTTTACCCACCCATTGTTTTCATCTGATTTTATGGAATTCTAAGGTCATTCGACTAGTTTTGACCACCCCACGCACGCTTTTCAAGCACGTTAAACACCTAAAAACACATATTCAGTCATGCCTTGCAAAAAACACAATCAAATGACGTTCCATCATTTCGAACGCCTTAGGAATAATAATAAGGGTGTGTTCGTGTGATTCTATGTCATTCTGATGTCTCTGGGTTTGTATTTGTTCATAAAACACATGTTTTGTCCATTTACGACAAGCAGAGTGTGTTTTCATCCACCACGGTCAGAAGACACCTCTGATTGACATGTCGTATGGCCGACCATTTCTCAATTAATCCAACCTTTATTGTCATCTGATTTCATGGCATTTCGAGGTCGTTCGGCCATTTTTGACCTCCCCACGCACGCTTTTCAAGCGCTCCAAACACCTAAAAAACACATATTCAGTCGGGTCGTGAATACTGTGCATCTTAATGATTTTTCATCTTCTCGTACACATCACGAATAATAATTATGGTGTTTTCGTGTCATTTCAAGTCATTCTGATGTCGTTCGGCATGAATTTGACCGTAAAACACTTGTCTTGGCCATTTACGACACGAAGAGTGAATTTTCAGCCACCATGGTCACATGAAACCTCCAATTGATATGCCCTCAAGCTGAACGATTTACAATTCACCCTCCTTATATTGTCGTCTGATTTCATGGCATTCCGAGGTCGTTCGTCTAGTTTTGACAACCCCACACACGCTTTTCAAGCACCCCAAATACCTAAAAACACATATTCAATTGTGTCAGTCAAACCATGAATCTAAATGATGTGGTGTCTCCTCATACACCTCACAAATAATAATTATGGTGTTTTTTGTGATTTCAAGTCATTCTGATGTCGTTCGGCATGCATTTGACAGTTAAATGCATGTTTTGGCCATTTAGACAGGCATAGTGTGTTTTCAGCCATCACGATCACATGACACCTCTGATTGATGTGTCGCATTGCCGACCATTTCACAACTCACCCACCCTTTATTTTCGTCCGATGTCATGGAATTCTGAGGTCGTTCGGCGGGTTTTGACAACCCCATGCATGCTTTTCAAGCGCGCCAAACACCTAAAAAACTCATATTCAGTCGTGCCGTGAAAACCGAACGTCTGAATGATGTTCTCTCTCCTTTTACATCTCAAAAATAATAATTAGGGTGTTTTCATGTGATTTCAAGTCATTCCAACGTTGTTTGATATGCATTTGACCGTTAGAGGCATGTTTTGGCCATTTCTGACATGCAAAGTGCGTTTCTAGCCATCACGGTCACACGACACCTCCGATTGACGTGTCGTCTGGCTGACAATTTCACACATAAACCACTTTTGTTGTTGCCTAATTTCATGGTATTCTGAGGTCGTTCAGCCAGTTTTGACCACCCCACTCACACTTTTCAAGTGCGCCAAACACCTAGAAATGCATATTCTACCATGTCATGCAAATCACACATTCAAATGATGTGTCATATTTTTTATACACCTCATGGATAATAATTAGGGTGTTTTCATTTGATTTCAAGTCATTTTGATATCATTCAGTATGTATTGGACCGTAAAACCCATGGTTTGGTCATTTACAAAATGCGGAGTTTGTTTTCGACCACCGTAGTCACACAACACCTTCGGATGACGTGATGTCTTCCCTACCTTTTAATAATTCACCCACCCTTTGTTGTTGTCCGATTTCATTGCACTTTGAGGTTATTCATCATGTTTTTCCCACCCCACGCATGCTTTTAAAGCGCACGAAACACCTAAAAACATATATTCAGTCATACCACACAAATTGCGCGTTCGAATGACATGTCGACTCCTCGTACAACTCACGAATAATAATTAGGGTGTCTTCATGTGATTTCATGTCATTATGATGTCGTTCGTCATGTATTTGATTGATAAACGCATGTTTCGGCCATTTAAGACACATGGAGTGTGTTTTCAGCCACTACGGTCACACGACACCTCCGATTGACATGAAGTCTAGTCGACCATTTCTCAATTCACCAACCCTTTATTGTCGTCTGATTTCATGGAATTCTGAGGTCGTTCAGCAGGTTTTGACCACCCCACACTTGCTTTTCAAGCGCGCTAAAAAACTAAAAATAAATATTTAGTCGTCCCACACAATCCGCACATCTGAATAATGTGAAGTCTCCTCATACACCTCAAGAATAATAGTTAGGGAGTTTTCGTGTGATTTTAAGTCATTATGATGTAGTTTGGCGTGTATTTGACCGTTAAATGCACGTTTTGGCCATTTATGACACACAGAGTGTGTTTTCATCCCCCGTGGTCACAAGACACCTTCGATTGACGTGACTTCTAGCCATCTATTGCACAATTCACCCACCCTTTGTTCTCGTCTGATTTCATGGCATTCGGAGGTTGTTCGGCTGGTTTTGACCACCCCATGCATGCTTTTCAAGCGTGCCAAACACCTAAAAAACACATATTCAGCTGTGCTACACAAACCACATGTCCAAATGACGTGTCATCTCCTAATACATCTCACGAATGAACCGTGTATCATTGTGTTAATGTATCAAGACAATCCAAATATGTTTGGTTGGTTTTTCTTATGACAGTTGGTTTTACTTAAAATGGTGTCCATTTTAAACAAAGGAAAGACATTTAGAGTGATACCGGCCAAAAGGTGCCTTGAATTGAGGTGAGGTTGTCTTTAACCCGTCTCAAATGACTATTGGATAGTTTTCCTAATGTTTCAACTCAATCCAAATATGTTTGGTCTATATTTTGTATGTCAGTTTTTGTTTCCACTTAAAAGATTGTCCATTTCAAATCATAGTGAGACACTTTAAGTGATACCGGACACACTTTGTCTCGGATTGAGGTGGAGTTCACTTGTACCCATTACAAATGACTAATGTATCATTTTCCTAAATTAACAACACAATCTGAATGCGTTTTTTCGGTTTTCCGTATGTCAGTTGTTATTTTCACTAAAAATCATGTCCATTTCAAATAAATGTGAGAAACTTTGAGTGGTACCAGCCACACCGTGCCTCGGATTGATGTGGGGTTTACTCCTACATCTCAAAAATGTCTTGTGTATTGTTTTGATAAAGTATCAACAGAATCCGAATAAGTTTGGTCCATTTTCTTTATGTCCGTTTTGTTTTCACTTAAAATGTTATCCATTTCAAATAAAAGTGAGACACTTTGAGTGGTACCATCCACACCATGCCTCAGATTGAGGCAGGTTTGAGTCTGTCATGTCACATATGACCCATGGATCATTTTCCTAAAGTATCAACATGATCCAAATAATTTTGGTCATTTTTCCATATTCTAGTTGTTTTTACTTAAAAGGGTGTTCATTTTTAACAAAAGAGAGAATCTTTGAGTGATACAAGCCATACCATTCCTCATATTTATGCAGGGATGACTCATACATGTCACATATGACTCATGGATTGTTTTTCTAAAGTATCAACACAATATAAAGGTGTTTTGTTAGTTTTCTGTATGCCAGTTAGGCAAATCGTGCAACAACAATTATAATATCTTATACTAAAACTATAGACATTGTGAATGATGTGCATCCCCTGGTGCATTGTTCGGGAAAATCATGCACATTTCTTCTAATATATAGCCCTATATGTTTGGTAGAAGCCTTGTGGGATGAACTTAAATTTTTTACTAATCGTGAGGCAGTTTTTTTCTACGCCGACCGGGGTTCCGAGCTTCGAAAAAGCCCTAGAAGCCCCATAAACCATTATAATGTCATTAGGCTTCCATATTTGGTAAAACTATAATGAGTAATACTGAATTCAAAAATATCCATACCAGAGTCAAAACCATGATCAAAAATAAAGAGTTATACATAATTAAAAAATGTAACAGATCAATCTTCCCCTGATCACCATCACAATCACCACTGTCATCATCAACCTCATCCTCGCTGCCATCTATGTACGCATCGTCATCCTCATCATCGTCCCCAGGCCCATCCTCGGCCCTATCCTCACCCTCTTCCTCTTCAACATCCTCATAATCACCAGGAATTTCATCATATTGAACGCCATAATAACTGCCGCTTGGTGCATTGGATAATGCACCCGTTGATGACATATATGTTTGACAAGCCATGTTGGCCTCCGGTGGAAGTGATGAAGATAAAGCATTGATCAGTTTCATAAATTTTTTCTCCCTCGTTTGAACCTGTTCTTCCAACTCTGTGACCCTTTTATCAGACTTTCTTGCATTCTCCTTGACCTCATCCAACTCGGTGGTACTAGAATGGATACGTGGAGAGGACCAATACCTTATCGGGACTATATCCATACCAGGTCGGCAGCGTAGTCGACCCGAGTGCTCATCTCCCAAAACCTGATATATGTGATCGTGTGGCCCTAAATTATCAGGCTCTTGGGAATCAATGGCCTCAAAAGTATATTGTTAATAATATTCATAGATTATTAAATTTCAAATTAGATATTAAACATTGAAATAAACAAATTAAAACATACAATATTTTCTAATGTCGGTTCATTAACCGCATTTCTATCTTGTTTCTTTCTACTCGAGAAAATAAATTTTAATCGAGGAAGACATCCATAAATACTCAATGTGTACATATGTAATGACATATGAACAATATAAAGTGCAAGTATTATCATATATTCAATATTGAATAAATCACATAATTTAATTAGGAAACAATAAAAAGGGAAAGTCCTAAAGAAAAATTATAAACAACTATATCGTACCAGCTACCTCTCATGATCTGACATAGTAGTGTGCCCCAATGTGTGGATGTATTGCTTTGAGTCATGGTTTTTTTATTCATATGATTACTAAATACTGTTTAATAATAAGTAAGATAATATTAATGCGTAACATAAAAACTGTCATTTAAATATCTCAAATAGGATTAATACCATAAATTTGGAAGTCTCCCAATGAGTTATCAGTTGGTGATATTGCTCTATCAGGAAGTCATACATGATAGGCATTGTCTCAAAATCCATGCCCACTTTACCACACTAGAAAACATATAGCTCATGATTATAATCTCTCCAAATCACTCCTAGCTCTTTTAAACGTGCTGGTCATGCACCTTCTCCATCAGGGAAGTTAAACCGAATCTGACACCCAATAGATTAATTCATATAAAAAAATACATTAAATCCAATAGATTTTATACCCATATTTGTGCCCACACATTATACTTGAATTCATGTGGCAGATGTCTCCAAGGGAGAGGGCTGACCGGAATGAGGTCGGAGTATTTTGCTAGCGTCACCAAAAAACCCCGACATTCCTACCCAGATTTATCAATCATCTATCCATCATCATTGTATTCAACCATAAACTAGGTCTGGCGGTTCCATATCGTACGAATGTGATTATTCCCCCTCCCCTGACTCCTATCAGTAGATGAATCTGTTATTAAAGAAAAAAAATATCAGTACAAGTTATAATAAAAATAAATTTTGGTATAAAAATTTGTTAGAGTTATATAAATATACCTGTGGTAGTCGGATCAATGGAAGTCACTGGATGTGCATAAGATAAAGTAATATCCTATATTGGTGGGTTGTCCCTCAGTGTATGCTCCTCATCCACATACTGTGTTGGAGCAGGAGTCGAAGAAGGTGGAATATAATAGCTCAGAGATAATGCACCAGAAGAAAAAGATGATGGCACAGACATCTGTCCAACTGGTAGTGTAAACATCCGAGGCCTAAATATCCTGTGTGTCCCTAAAGACACGCCAGAATGAAAATGGGGTGTAGAAGATACGTCTATGGTAGGGGCATTGTCCAATCGGGTACGGCCAGTAGATCGTTTAACACTCAAACCATGAGTCGTCGTACCACCAGCATCAGTACCGGGACAACCAGATGATCATCTAACTCTGACACCACCCCCCTCCTACCACCATCATCAGTACTAGGAGCAATATCAGGCTCCTCATTGGATAACTCTTGTCTAGGGGGTGAATCCTGAAAAAAAGTTTAACACAAAAGTAAAGACATTATATTATATGTTGTTGAAATATATATATATTTGAAATAAAATATTCACCACATGGTTGAGTGGAGGAATGACCATCTATGTCATGCGATGATTACTTTCTGTCATCTTTTTCCACCGCATCTCTTTCAATGGGTTTCATTTCCTATAATGAAAACAAATATGGAAGTAATTAGAAACAGATAATTAATATTGAAGTTAAAAAAATATTTAGGTAAATGGAAATTTTGTACTCTATATAAAAGCATTAATGACACATTACTCTATATGAGAATCATATTAAGAGACAAAAAAATAAAGTGTATATAAGAAAATAAGATATAGAATTTCTAATGCCTATATTCAAGGATTTCCTAGTAAGATATTGGAAGTGGATCTAGGAATACATAATCCTTAAGGGTCCTGTTTGGAGTACATGAGTTTTAAACATTAACTTCTTCAGGGAGATCAGGATGGGGAGTAGGATGACGATCACATCAAAAGTAGTTATGGACTCATCATGTTTCACCTTACCCATGGATTAAAGGATCCTAGGTTTGGGGCCATAGATCATAGGTTTGTATGGTGTATTCATTTAATCATGTCCCAATTATTTTTGGAGAGGGACCTTCAATAGTTATAGGTATGGATTAGATTAGAAACACCTATAAAAAGGATATCCTGGAATTGTAACTTCCCAAAAAAGGATTCCACTCATTAGTGACTCGAACCCAGATGGTCACATGGCCTCATGCACATATACCAAAATTCCAAATGTTATTGACTAATCGTGAGAGCCTTTGCTGTGTCTGGGGAAGACTATTCCCTCATTACCTATGTTTCCCAATTTTAATATTATCATTTAAAAAGTAGAAGAAAGATAACAATGGTAATATATTGGAAATTGATGAAAATATCCAAATCAGTAATACAAACTAATAACATAATCACAACGAGAATGATGGTATTGTATGTCATGTATTAAGAAGAAAAACATAGTTAGAAATAGTAGGAAGTAGTAATATAAAAGAGGCTCAATATTTTTTAAAATTTGACCTAGCTTCTTGAGCTACAACCCAATCATCTGGTTCATTGGTGTAAAGAGTGAGAGTCAAGTCAATTACTCGAAATCCACAATCATAAAAAAATGTGCCTTGCCTTGTCATTGAATCAAACCATTGGTAAGGGAATATTTTTACCAACTGTTTCACACAACTGTTGATAAAAGAGGATATCAAGGTCCCATTATAGGCATCCCAAATAAGGGGACATGCCTCAGGTCCCATTATGTGTTATTTGAATCCCAAATCATTCACTCATGTTCAATAAATAATTTTTGGCACCTCTATGGTCATACCGTTGATTAAACAATACTTCCCGAAGTCAAGCGCACCCCATGTGTGGATAATGTTTATGCTTATACCCTAATAGGTTGTTCATGGATTTTAAAAAGGTTTAATTTCATAATGAATAGAAAAAAACATTTATTTTTAAATTTCAGATTAATAATAGAGTATGACAATGATAAAAAAATTACTAAATTATGCTTGTGACTTATCTAACATTGTTATGGATGTATACACATGCCAGAATTGCTAGTGAAAAGCACCCCACCATAACAAAAGTGAGTATTGTCTAAGAAAGAGACATAATATACAACGTACAGTGAGAACCATATTTACTTGACCCTATTGTTATGTTAGTACTGTCATCTTAGGATTCCAATTCTCACTCATGACTAACCATGCCACTATAAACAACCCAGAGTTTTAGAGTTTTCTCTCTGATCTCAACAACATCATCACACATTCTTACCATGATATGAATCATGTGGAATATGGATGATATTAACACAAAATTCCTAGCCAAACCATGCCTTTTAAGAACTGAAAATTAATGGATGATATTAACACTTAATTCATTTCGAATCAAATTTGATTCACTATCGAAGCCCAACACAAACACCCAAATAAAACTGAAAACAAAATTCATACAAACCCAAATCCAAATAGAAAACCAAAATACTAGATGCAAAATGTTAAAATGAATGTAAGACATGAAAATTAGAAAAGTAGAACAAAACAATTTTGAAGATGGATCGAAATGAAGGATTTCCGCAGTAGTGTAAACAGAATCACACTTCTCCATTTCACCCAAATGAAAACATAAAACCAAAATATTAGATGTGGAATCACTTACAGATTAGAAGTGAAGAACTCATAAATCTTAAAAATGGAAGGATTTCAGCTATAGGGGAAATAAAATCCCAATTCTCCCTTCTATTTAGGGTTGTAGTCACGCGGAATGGGGGAGGCCGATCTTCTGTGAATTTAGGGAAAATAATCCAAATGGTTTTTGAAAACCGTTGGGAAAGAAATCATTTACTAATAGTTTGTAAAAACAATTGGTAATGGATGATTTAAACCTCTCTATTCAAATGAATTATGAAAACCATTGGTATAAAGTATAAATTTTCCAGTGGTATTAATAAACCATTGGGAAAAGATTATTTTAACCATATTTTACCAAGTGTTTCCTTAAACGGTTGGTAAAAGTACTCTACATAAATGGTTTAAGAAAAACATTGGTATATAGGAGTTGGGAAACCCTGCCTTTCCAGTAGTGTTTGGTAAGTCGTGGTGCGCTTGAACTCAGTGTTGCGTGTAGTGAATGTTACTGAATTACATTGAAGAAATAATGTACTATTAAATCATGGGTTGTTACATTATTCCCTCCTTCAATAAATTTTGACCTTTCAATTTGAAATTGTTCTTTGAAAATAAAAGCTTGAAAATAGAAAATACCTTTGTGGAGAACTCATATTGGAAATTATGTTAATAAAATTTAGTATTAATAAATGGGAAAATATATATATTTTTTATACATATATATATATATATATATATATATATATATACTTGGCATGTAGAGTTACATCCTTTAATTAATTCCTACCACAAACTCATCATTCACAATAAAAGATTTAAAAAAAAATATTTATCCTAATCGTCTAGGGTTCCAAAAATAATTAATTTATAATTCACCTATCAGAACATTTAAAAAAAACTAGATTATACCATCCAGGGACTTCATGTAATATAGTGGTAGGTGATAAATCCCAATAGCACTACAGTGTAGGTTTGATTCTCGCAGCTTTGTTCGACGCAACGGATTGTCACACGGTCTGCGTGTTGTCCGTTTTATAAGAATCAAAAAATAACCTTAACAATAATATCCAATTTCAAAAATTAATCTATGTCAACCTTTAGACTTATCCAAAACACTTTTATCCAAAATTAGAGTCCAAAATTTATAAGGATGTTAAACATAATGAAGATGCTTTTTTCCATGTAATAACATGTGAACACCTTTATCATGTATTACTTTAAAACTTGATAACACCCTGAATTAACATAAAACCTTATTTATTACATTAATTATCCCTTATCCTTTATATTATAATCGATATATTCATTATATCCAAAAATATTGAATATTCCAACTATGATGAAATAAACAAACCATTAATCAGTTCCAAAATAGTCAAGAATATCCAATATAATTTTTCCAAATCAATCATGTATTATTCCAAAATCACTAAATCATCATCAAAACCATATTATGGTTTATATTTCTCTCAAAAATATATTTTCCAAAAATTTAACCTTCTATTGAGTCACTTTTCTTTGTTCCACACAATCTCAAGCCCTTAATCTAATAGTACTGCAATATAATCCTTATACACTCTATAATTATTATAACATTTACATCATTAATACAATACTCAAAGGACGCAATACTTTAATAACAATATAAGAAAACTAATAATTCCTCTTCATCATCAGTAGTATCATAATTTTAATTTTATCCAATAGAAACATTTGGGGTATACTCTGATGATTTGGACATCGATTCACGTAGTGTCCGGACTCCTTGCAGATGAGGCATTATTCATTTGAAACTTTTTTCTTACCCTTGCAATGACGTAGTTGGTGTCCTTTTTCTCTACACTTATAAGAAACTCCCATTCCCTTAAAGCATTTACCAAGGGGATTCTTTTCACAGTTATCACATATGGGAAAGTCTTTCTTTTCCCTCTTCTATTTATCCACATTTCTATCTTCCATCTTTTTCTTCTCTTGCTTCCCTTCAAATTCATAAGACTCAAAATATTATTTACTTATATTTTTTAAAAATGATACTATTTCTTCATATGTTTAGAATACATGCGAGACTATTTCACTTCTAATTGTTGTCTTAATACCCTGAATGATATGATCATTCTTACTCTTTGGATCATACGTATTTCTGGAGTTCACATTCATTATATTGGGTGCCATTTCTATACAATGTCATACACTTGGTCAGTTTATGAATTCTAATGAATAATTCAATACTTGTAAAATACCTAACATAAATTTAAAATTTTGTGGATATAATCCATAATCATAAAAATATTTTCTTTAAGGAGGTATATACTCATAAATCCTTCATAATGATTTGTAAATAAAATAATAATTATCCTAAGCATAAACCTCTGGAGTGTCGTAACCAAGAGTGGAGCAAGGCTCGTTGTTGTGCACCAGTTCCCGTTCGAGTCTAGATCAAAATAGTGTTTCCAGGTTTTACCGCTAGGTACATCTATGCCAGAGCTGCCTCTATCTTCTCGTATAAAGACATGGATGTATTTTCATGGAAAACAAACAAAATCTCTACATTACCAAAATTCTATGATGTTCTTCTATACAAATCCTCAAATTCTATCTTAGGGTAATGTGCTCTAATTAGAGTTTATCTAAATCTAGTTTCCTTTGTTATTGCTTAATTTTCTCTGTTACCAACTGTAACAGCCCGACCCTAGTTACCCAGATCCGGTGGACTATTTTAATACATTGGCATGATTATAATGAATCATGTCCCGAAAGACTGATCAGTTTAGTAGTCTTGGAAAATAGAATACATATATGGACGTTACATTACACTTTCTAACATACAACACAAAAAAATAATACTTTGAGAATTCCACTTCTCCCTTAGCTTAACCCTGCATCGCAAACATAAAACACTTCATGGGATCCTAGTAAAATGAAACAAAAGAAAGGTGTGTACTCAGATGCTCAATAAGGGTAAATAATTAAACAAAAGCTATAAAATTTTAATGTAAGATGTGTAATATAAACAACATCTTTTCTAAACATAATCTTGAACATGATATTGAAAAAATAAATCAAACATCACCATATAAACAAGAACATGGATATTCTACTAGTCGAATAATCACTTGTAATAACTAATTTCATAATGAGGGAATGTATAGTACTTGACATTAATTTTTATGTCAAGGCCTCGTGCCTTGGCCTATGAGCTAACTTTAACCAGTCCCAAACCCGGAGAGCCTCTGTAACCGGACTCCATCTCGGAGAGCCTCCGTAACCAGACTCCAACCCGGAGAGCCTCTGTAACCGGACTCCAACCCGGAGAGCCTCTGTAACAAAACTCCAACCTTGAGGGTCTGCTATAACTGGACCCCAACCTGGAGGGCTTTCTTTTACTGGTCCACAACCCAGAACATACTATTTCAATACATTCATTATGATAAAAGGTTGAAATATAACATAATCTTTCATATTAAAAGTAGCATACAAAATGTCAATACTTTATCCATAATCCATGAATGGTATAAAAATAACACATCCACAGTCAAACATTTCACAAATAATTCAGTACAATATGGATGATTTGTATCATAATAAATCAACTTCAAACAAGTTTAAAATCCATTAAAGGATGTTGACATTGATGAAAATGGTAAGTAAAATACATTGAGAAAAATACCCCTTACCATGAAATCGTTTAAAATTATCACAATTTATAAAGGTAGTCATTTAAAATGGATTTTTGAATCAAACAATCCCATACCACAATGAATATTTTTAAAATATTTATCATTTCAAATCATTCAGGTCCACATAAATAAATCCTTAAAATCATTTTGAAAACATTGACATTAATTAAAAGGCTTTATAAAGATATATCTTTAAAACATTTAAAATGATGATCTGGTTAAATAGACCCTCCCATAAAACCTTAAAAGATTCCTTTTGAAAACATTGTTATGAAAAATGGGTATCAATGATAAATATTACAATGTAAATACTTACACATAATTAATCGTGGATAATAATGAGATTGAGGAAAAATAACTCTTACCTCATTGTAAACAATCGATTCATATGAAAAATAGCCAATAACCACCAAATTAATCAGATAATATCATTAATATAAAGTAAATCAGGATAATATATATCAAATTTCTATACAAAATAGACAACATGCTATAAATAAGTTGTGAACAATGGAAATGTCATGGAATTAAAAGTGAGATAAGAAACCCCTTACCTTGCACTTTCCTTTGGTCGAGGGTATGTTTACCCTACTGTATAGTGACCATTGTATGTTATTAGATTTTACCAATACCATATTCATATTTATTATATCATATATGATTCATTTATGACATTATACTACACATTTAATATTGATTTTCATGTTAACTTAACATTTCGAATAATAATCGCTTTCTTTATTGGACATATTTTAAATTGTTATTCTTGAACGTATCATTTAGGTCATTATTTAAAAACATCCAGCATATAAACTTTGGTTTATATATCATATATATTTAGAATATATATATTTATAATAGATAGATATATGAAATGGAAAAAACTGATTGTAGATATGCTAGGTCGTACGTACGCGTAAACATTGTTTCCGTTTTCATATCATATTGAAGTAAAGTAAGTGAATAAGATATATGTAAGTACAAAAATATAGATATATATAAATATATATATCTTCAGTAGTATTATTATGTCATATATTACATACTTATTCATAATATATATTTTTATAATCGTCGATTAATGGTGAACATGGAAATGAATCTCATTGCGTCGTTGAGATGGTAATCCGTATGTACACATGAGCGATAATATCATTTCCTTAAATATGTTGAATTGTATGGTATATTTATTTTATAGAGACATTATCATGTTATTTTCATAATCTATATTCATATTACTCTTCATTATATCCATCCAAATAACATAATGTTGAATAACAAATTCCCCACGGCGTGGAGATGATAAGTTGTACGTACAAACGCATGGTGAAATTTTCATTTATAAGATGGATAGAATAATGAATATAGTTGTGATATATTTATAATAACATCAAAGTATATATAAGATACTGTAGTTATTATTTTATAATGGAAATAACAACGAAAGAGTAATTGGAAGAATAAGAGCACTTGAAAGATGGTGGTGAAATCATTACCTCTTCTTTGGGTTCTTCTTATTGATTTTATCAAAAGGACTTCCTAGGATGGATTTATGACAAACTAAAGGACTATGTGATGAAGGTAGGAAAGTTGGGAGGATATTTTAGTATGGTTTGGCCGATCCAAATGGATTTGGAGGTGTGAATTTGAGAGAAGGAGAAGTGCCCTTTTATTAGAGGGGTGAGGGGGACCTTAAAGAAAACATAAAATATTACTTTATAATAAATACATTTTCGGTTTCTAATGGCTCAATAATGAATTATATAAAGGATAAGGTTGGTATGGGTCTAATAAAACTCAACCAATAGGTTTTAGAAAGGTTTAGGTTACCATAATAACCGTAACATTTAGATTTAACTCTTAGTTAAATATATTTACATTTACCATGTCTCTTTGCATTTTTATATTATACGGTCAATAAACTTACTATAAAATTCCAACAGAACCCCAATTGACTAATTAATTTCACATATATATATATATATGTATTTTGGCTGAAACATAGATTTTGAGGGATAGAATAAAAATTCATAATATAATATTTATTTTAAAAACTCTTTTATGTCAATTTTGACACTATTTGGTATTTTGTTTTTTCTAAATTCATAACATTGTTATTACATCAAAAAAATCAATTAATCAACCCTAATATGTCATATTAACCTTTAAAATTTGTGTAATTCATAAAAATTATAAAATTACATTTATTTGGGTATTTATAATATCAATTATTTTAATATTTCATTAATAAGGTAATTACTACATCATCATTATGTCATAAATAAATTAAATTATTTAATTTCTAAAAATAATAAATAAAATACAAATATGTAGGAAATTTCTTTATATTTCTAATTAATATTTATACTCGATTTTATCCTATGTGTATCCCTATATTAAAAATGGTTTAGTTATTCAACTATGAATTTAACACTTTTAAGTCTACATTGTATTAAATAATAATAAATGTCCAAATCTAATACAATTGGACCTAAAGGATCATATTTTCTTCCTAAGGTTTTTTTTGGTCGAATTAAACTTATCCAATAGAATTAGGACATGTTTTAGGGTAATAATAATATCATTTTTATCTTTAATTATCATATTTGCTTTTAACCGTGGTAAATAATAGTCAAAAGATTCTATTCAACAAAATTGTTTTTATCTTATTGAACCACATTATACTTACTTATATCATCCGTGTCTCTCTTAATTTTGAAATTCTATTCATAGAATATGTAAAATTATGTTTTATGCAAATAAGAAAATGCTTCAAGGAGGTGGGTAAAAGACAGTAAAATTTCAATAAAAATTTTTATCTATCTAAACATATTATAAAATGACTCCAATGAATTAAATTTAACATATATAGGTATTATGTAACTATTTGGACCTTAAATAAATTTAAATAAAATAAATAATTATTTAAATAAAAAGTCAGTTTTAAAAAATAACTCATTTTTTTCAGTATTAATAAAAAATTGAAATATTTCAGAAAAATACCAAAAAATCTCCCTAAGCTAATTTTGATATTCAGATTTCAATAATGAAGTCTATTTTACCAAATTTAAAATATAAATGTTGAAATTATTATTTTAAAATTAATTCCTTTTAACAAAACCGAAAGGCGTATTTTTAAGAAATAATAACTATCAAAAGAATGACGCTTATTTGTGTCCAATTTCAAAGTGACATTACATAAAGTGACCATTATTGGATTAAATGGTAAAAATATAATCTATTTATACATCCAAACCATTAAAATTTTTATTTTTACACTATATATTATTTTTATAAAAAAAGTTTTCTTCAGTTAAAATATAGTATTTTTCACTATACACCTAAATATGAAAGTTACCCGAAAAACACCAAAAATTTATTGAAACTAAATTCTTATGTCTTGGTTCTAAAGAAGAAGATTATTGTGTCAAATTGAATATATAAAAGTTTCAAATATTTGATTTAACTAGGGTTCACCAATAAAAGGTGGTAAAAGTGCATTTTATTAAAAATACTTCTTTTATCTGAAAAAATTGAATTAGTTCTTAAATTATGTATAAGAAACACATAATATGGATTCTAAAATAATAAGTATTATATAAAGATCAAAATTTAGTTAATACTATTCATAACCACTTTTGAACAACTAGTTTGGTAAGTCATGGTGCGCATGAACTCGGTGTTGCGTGTAGTGAATGTTATTCAATTACATTGAAGAAATAACGTACTATAAAATCGTGGGGTGTTATAGTTCCCATTTTTCATGATAAAATAGATTTTGATCATCTGGGGTAGGTCCTCGCCCTCAATGGCTCATTTTTAGGAGGTATCATCTCTCAGATCAATGTCAAAAGATCAAACTCATTATTTTATTATCAAGGATAATTTCATTAGTGGTGAGTGTGTCTGGCCTTTCTCTACAGTCAATGTGAACTAGTTGTTCGGCATCATGTTTCTACATCTAGGTAGTTCTATCTAAGGTAACATTCGTAGGTTGCTTTAGCTTGGGATTAGTAGAGAGCAGATGGGGCAGGTATATAACATCCCCGAGATGCTCCTCACCCTCAGAGAGTATAGCGCAGATGTGGAGGTGGTCATCAGCATTGTCTAATAGCTATTTGAGTAGTTCCTGGTCAACATCATCCTTTATTGTTACCAGCTCTAGGTGATCCAGATGTCTTTTGAGGAACCTTTTTCTTGTTTTCTACTTAGGTGAATTATTTTTTTAATCCAAGAGTGAGACACTACTTCATATCATCTATCCTTTTCCATGCTTTGGGTCTTGAGGTAAGTAGGATTATTGTTACCTTAGCATTGGATATGCTACATGGAAGTTGATAAGTCTTGTTTGAATTATTTTGAAACTGTGAGCTATTGTTGGGGGGTCAAAACACTCCTATAGTGATTTCATATGTTTAAAGATACAACTACATGAAATCATCCTTGAAATTTATTTGATATATCAGGTGTAGACATCATGGATTTATTCAAGTGGTAGATTTTGTTCTTCAATGATGGTGGAGATGAAACCATTTTAATTGGAAAGTGAGACTGTCAGATGGGTGAAATTTTTGATTCGTACATGTCATCCTTGATGGTCGAGCTGAGGATGTGTTCATATAATTCTCAACAATTGGACATTCCTCTGTCTATAGTATAGTACCATGATGTCCTTCCATATGTGGTTGTAATATTACCTCTCTGAATAGAGATCGATATTGGGATCAAACAATAGGTAGGAGTGTCTCATATCATGATGTCTTCATAAAAGGTTGTACCTTCTATGTTGCAAGAGATGCATATATAGCTTGATGTCCAATTGTTTTTTTGTTTTAGTCAGACATGTGTGTCAATATAGTGTGTAATTTGTTTTTGTAAAGAAGTATATTGGATTTTTTAGTTGGGTGTCAATTATGGTCACCTGAACTAATTGACAGTGAAGAACCCCTGTCATATTCCTTGGTTTGATGGTTTAGGGGATCAACTGATCGGTGAATGATTGTTCTCGAAGATTGATTTATGTTCATTATATCATTAGATGTCTGTGAAGTATGAGGATATCCCAAATAATTTATTTTCATTATTTGAAATATGAGTTGGTTGTATTTCTGTTTGGTCTAATTAATGATCAATCATGGTTCATAGGGATAATGAACACCCTGTTCCATGAATTTTTGGAAAGGTTCTTTCTGGTTTTCATCGACAACATCTTTTTATACTCTATATCTAAAGAGGATCATGAATAGAATCTACATGATATTTTGGGAGTTATTCTAATGGAATAGTAGTTAGAGAAGTTGATAAAGTGTGAGTTTTGGGAATGAGAAATCCGTTTCATAGATAATGTTATATCCCATAAGGGAGTATCTATAGATCCATACATGATAGAAGATGTTATGTCTCATGAAGTCCAAAAGATATAGGAAAAGATGAAATGTTTCCATACCCTTGTTGGCTATTACGAGAAGGTTTTTAGCCAGTTTATCTTTGGTTTCATCTCCTATGACAGTGTTGAATACAAATGATATGGATTTCTTTTGAAAGGATCAATTCCAGATTGAATTTTGTGACCTAAAAGATATGATGTCCAGTACACTAGTTCATCAAAATCCAATTGTTGTAGATTAGTTTGATGTTTTTTGAGATGTTTTACATCATGGTTTGTCAAGGGTTCTGATGTGTAAAAGATCATTCGTTTCTTAAGGGTATTGGTAGTTACATTCCCATGAACTTAAATATGACTCCCATGATCTCGAGTTGATTTTGGTGGTGTTTTCCTTTGATATGTGGGTACATTACATCATTATTGAGTGTTTTGTTATTTTTACTAATCATCGGTGCCTATGGTATGTTTTCTCCCAATGTGACATGAACATTTACCATCATCGGGGGGATGGTTTTTATATAGGAATATGACATCAAGTAATCGTATAATCCGTTGAAGGGTAATGTTGTGTCCTATGCATTGAGAAGGAGTTCAAACAGTGATGGAGTGATTGAATCTAGTGATTCTTAGAGAGTGACGAAATAACTCTCTGTGTTACATTTAGATATTAGAGATGTTGAGGAATGTGGTTGACATTTTATGAGAATGGTGCACTCATCTCTAGTATTGTAGGTGGAAGAATCCCAGTTACGGGATCTTGAGGTTGATTTCTGTAGAGTCTGAGTTGTTTGTGGTGAGGCCCCTAATGGTTGGGATAACGATGACAACCACCGAGTTTTGTTTTTGTGATTCCATTTCCTTCCATTGGATATACATGAGATGTTTCTCATATTTTTCTATATTTTTCCCTTCGCTGTATATCCTTGAGTGAAAAATATGTACAAAGCATTAAATGGTCAGTTTTGGTGGCCTAGGATGAAGCCTATAGTTCTAGGGATTGTGTCTTGAAGTATGGTCTTCCACAAGGTAAAGGATGAGAACGTACTTCTCAGTGGATTGCTCCAGCTATTAGATGTTTCTCATTGGATGTGGGAGGAAATCATAAATGATATTTTTAGTGTTTTACCAATATCATAGGGAGGATATGAGGATATATAGGTGATACTAGATCATTTGAATAAATAATCCCACTTTATTGATATAATTGATTCGGGCATAGTAGAGGTTTTGTTCAGGCAGTATCTAGAGGTCGTGGTGAGACTCCATGGATTCCTAAGGATGATCATTTCAACCTGGGAAAATCGTTTTACCTGAAGTGTGTGGATTGATCTCCAATGAGATTTTGGTTCTCACATATGAATTAACATTGCTGTTCATTTTCAAATTGATGTTCTGATAGTGCGGACAATCTAGAATCTTGAAGACATGTTTTACATTTGTGTCTTGGAATTTGGAGGTTCTTGAATGAGGAACCTTCATATGGTAGTGTTCTCTTAATATAATATTTTCACGTCACCATCTATATAGTGACATTTAAAGACAATTAAGGTATACCATTCTCTTATCATTTTTAATGGTATGGGGTTAGATAATCCACAATTAGCTAGCCATAATAAGAAAAAAAAATATAATAGAGATTATTCCAAGTGATTCGTGAGGAGATGAATGAAGAACATGATCATTCGAAATCATATGATGGACATAGGATAAGACCTTTGGTGTTCAGCCTCATGGATCATGTGTTCCTAAAGCTGGATCACCATCACGAGAAGTGAAGGTTTGGTGGTGATGGAAATCTTACCCCTGTTATCATGGGCCTTTTGAGGTGATAGATGATTTTTTAGCAGTAGATTATTTGATAGAACTTCCCCGATAATATGTTAGATACATGAAAATTTTTCATGTGTTTCAACTCCATCATTATATTAATGATGAGTCTCATGTCCCCGATTGGGGTGATATCGATGGTGATGATGATGATATCTTTGTGTAGAAGCCTGTAATGATATAGGATCTACAAGAGAAGGTGTTTCAAAGGGAATATTTTCCCCTTGTTTCATGTATTCTTTATTCATAGTGGCAAAGAGAAGACTTCATGGGAATGTGATTCATGTATATGTTATTGGTAAAGTTATATTACTTTTTTAAATCTTCCAATATTACATTGCTCATTTATTGGTTGTAGTCCTTACGTAGTTGTAAGATGGATTTCTCTTGTATATTGTTTTGGTTGTATATCTTTTGAGAGGTATCCCCCCCTAAGAAAATGTTTAGGATGTGGTTGTAGTTGTTTAATAGTTTCCTGCTAGTTTCTATGTTTATGTGGTCGTGCTCATTGGGTGGAGAGAGCATTGAGAATTTTCTCATAGGGTGGATGTTTGGGAACCTCTTTTTTTGTTTACCCTCTTGGTTGGTTTGGGGTTTTAGAGCATGATAATTCATTGAGTAGTATCAAATATAAGGGTCCTAATCTCTGTGGATCTACCCCTTGTATGATCCTGAGGCATGAGAAACTCAAACGAGGCTCAAAGGAAATTTAGAGGAATTTGGTTACTGAGAAATATGGGTAGAGAACATTAACGACTTAAATGTGGGATTCACGTCAGTTAATTTTTTGTGGTTCAATAAATAAAAAAATGAATCGTGACTATTTTTTTCTGCAAAAACCATCCTCATAAAATTACACAATGATAAAGGGTTTTTCAAAATTTGTAATCCCTCGATGATATAATTTTTTAAGTGTTCTTCCACCCGCTCGGATTGACAAACACAATGGATTCAGCTTCCCCCACTCTCGTCCCAAGAATCCTGAAATTCCCCTCTTCAGTGTTTTGGAGATTTCATCGACGAGAATCAATCGTAGGCTTCTATATTCAATCTATAATACCCTTGTGGATCTAAGGAATGGATTTATTTTAGTTTTTAATGGGTTCTCCCAGATTGACCACTTTTTCCTACATTTGTTCTTATTGTGCTATGGATATTTCATACCCATTTTTAAGGGGATTTATCTCGGCTTTGTTGATGCATTGGTTTCACAATTTCCTTATATGGATGTATTTATTTAGAGAGTGGGTGATCATATATCCATTGTGTGGTCTATTCTCATGTGAAGAACATTAGTAGCCTTTTGAGGTAGGGGATTATTTCTTCTTTATATGTTTATGTGTAATCATAGAGTTCGCTTGATTTATCCCCTTGGATCACAATGAAATTTACCTAATTAAATATTTAAAATGAATTAAACAATTGGAATCCTTCAAATAGAGATGTTGTATCGTTGTACCAGGAAAATTGTTTGCCTATTTTTTTTCATGTAACTGTTATATCTATGCCTTTCTTGTTACAACATATTGTTCTTGATGGAAATTGGTAATGACTGTAAAGTTAGAAATAATTGATAATTAATTTGATAAATGATTAAAGTGTATTTCTTAATGAATCTAGATGTTGTTGTAGTAATTTTAGGATAATCAAATTGATGACAATGTGCATGTTTAAATGAATTTGTTAATGAACCTGAATCATTTTGATTCATGATGATAAATGTATTTAATGACATGTTAAATTAATTGTTTAATTAATTTGGCATAGACCGAGATTTGTTTTATATTTTGTTGCCCATATTTAGAACATGAAAATAACGAATCAGTTAATTAATGATGGAATAATGTACCGATTGTGTGATAAAATATGATTCCATTGAAAGGCCTGCGTATCCCTGTTTCTTATAAAGGCCAAGTTCCTTATGCTTTAGAGTCATGAGTTCTCATTGTGTATAAAGGATGAATGTCATGTTTAGGTCCATGATCTCAAATGATATGTTTGTTTCCTACAGCTTTTGATATGATGTGATCCTAGGATGGACAAGCCTGGAAGGCAATTATCGTATGTGGGGTATGGAGGCCGGGATGTGATGTGATCCTATGATGGCCAATCCTAGATGGACATTGTAATATGAGGATACGGTAGGATTATTTTTGTTATAGAAGTTGACACATAGAGTGGAAATATTCATTAGAATATTCTTGTGGATTTTGGGGAGGACGTAAGAGATAAAAGAATGGGTTGAAGTTGGGATTACCTATTGATATAAAATTTTGATTCTTCTTTGAATTAGTTTTTGGGATGATAGCCCAGTTGTTTATTTATATTCTTTCCTTTCCTAATTTCTTGAGGGAGATAATATTGGTTAATATATTTCCAAGAGAAGAAAATATCAATGATTAATTCCACTTTATTTCCATGTTTATCATCTCATAGTTTTATGAGTCTATGTTCCTGCTATAGATGGTGTTACTTGACGAGTAGTTCATCTACTCACTATGTTGAGCCCCTTGTGTTTAGGGAGCATATAATATTTCCCTAATGTTCCTAGTGATATGGAAAGTGTTGATGTTACAAAATGAATATTTTAATTGGATAATGAGAAGTAAATAAAATTAAAATTTTTGACAAGGACTATTTGATCTTCTTCATAGAACCACATTAGGTTTACACCAAAAGCCTTTTATGAATGTTTTTCTTATCAATAACTGGAATATAGGTGTCACGAACCTGGTTGGGCCGCAATCTGACCAAGCGCTCGACCTGGTCTGTGACATGGCTGGAATGTTTTTCCTGATCCTCACGGGCTGGAAAAAGTTCCCACATATCAAAAATGTACAAGGGAACGATTTACCCAAAATAAGAGACACAAAAAACAACTATCTACTTTAATAGAACGGAACTAGTTTTATACTACCAAACATACCATTAAAACATTTCATATTTAAATATCTATGACTAGAACAAATAACCCAAGAGATATAACCACAAAGGAATACTAAAACTCTAATTGAAACCTCCAAGAATCAAGAGAGGTGCAACATCCACAGGCTACCAACACCAACCTGCAGAAGAAGACCATAAAAAACACGAACCTCCATCACTAAGCATGATTCCTCAACCTGAAATACACAAAAACAAGGTCTACATAAACCCAAAGGTGTATATAGGGTTTGAACAAAGAGCCCAGTAAGATACCACCAAATATAAGATTCCATTACACAACATCAAATAGATAATTTAATATGCTTATTCAAAAACATGATTTAAAAATTGTTAAGGAAAATATTTACAACCTTAAGGTAAAAAATAAAATAGAACTAGAAGAAAAACATTTTCTCAAATACTACATTAATGTTTATTGGAAAATATATAAAGAATACACATATAATTAGGTGGTCCTCATATACCGACGGAAGGCACAACGTCACGATTAGTAGAGCACTGTGGGTAAATCCCCTAAGGTAGATAGTGTGCGTGGCATGCATGTGACATCGTACCTATTTGTAAACATCACATTGGTGCCAAAATAATCAACGCTTTCATGAACAAGACACTAGAAGGAAAACACATACATAAACTAGTGTTCTCTAATAATCACAAAAGGATAGTTATTGTTGTAACATCAATCTTGCTAGATGAAACCAGGATGAACCAATTTCGTGAAATCTAGTGTATTAGTCATAATCCACCAACCTAGATACCCAATGATTTACCTTATTCCCAATCCAATTCCACATTCACATAGTATATCCCTCTCTCATATCACAACCAAAACAAGATATTACACAAAAAATCCACCACATGCATACCCAATCGCCATTTTAAAAACCAACGTACACGAAAAACATTTCTCACCATAATTCACATCACTCGCGTGACTTTATAAATTATATAAACAATTTAAATAACATTTCTAAAAAATCAAGGGGTTGCACATGAAAATTCCCAATTTTACATATAATATTTCTTTTAAAAACTTAATGAACATTTAACCCTATAAAATACAACTCCCAAACTCCACATATAATTTAATAAATCCAGTTAAACAATATCTTATGCACATAAAATTAGTAAGAAAATGTTTACACAAGTAAAAAAACATGATTTCAATTATAGAAAAAAATAAAAAATCATTCTAAGCCATAAATATAATGAAATAATTTAAATAATTATTTTTTTCCACCTGGACATTTTTTCAAATACATTCAATGAATAAAACACAAAGACACATGTGCGAGACCAGATGAATATAATTAATTTTCTCTAGGAATCTATTTGTCAGTGCCAAAACACATTAAACCATTTCTGAACTCAATTTGCACCTTGAAAAAAACTCATATGACCCTTTAAAAAACCACCTTAAAATAAACACACACACACAGAGACACACTATATCCATTTTTCATAAACAAATCCAAACCGAACAACTAAGTACGCCAATACATCAAAAAAATATTTTTCAGCTTTAGAAATAATTTGATAATCCGCTATAACAGTTTATAAAACCACATCACTAAACACACCTATGTTTTACACCAAAAGTGCACCTGAAACCCACTTTAAAATTTGATTGCACATCCTAACAATATAAAAAATTTGTTTCACAAAATCAAAAAAAATTAAATAAACAATTAAATAACTTATAAAATACCCTCAAATCACTTACCAAAATAAATATACCAATTCATATAAATGATCTACTTTCAGACTAAATTTTGATCACACTTTATTCTCAAAAAATACATTTGCACTATGAGAAAAATTCAATAAACACTTCCATGTATTTATACGGCCACACAAATAAAAACGACAAGAATATATTACTCAAAAAATATAAATTTCATCAAATGAGCGTGACAAAAAAAATTCCAAAACAAAGTTTGCACCATGAAATCAAAGAATAGAACATGTTAATGTTATCTAAATGAACAAATTAAATTTTCTAAGAAATGTTAGGCATGGAACTACCTACCTCGGTGTTGATTTTCCAAAATCTTTTATGGAACTTTATCCACACCTAATACACACCATTATCAAACCAAATTGAACCCTAAAACAAGAATTTTAACCATAAACATAAAATTAGGATAATAAAATCAGAAACCTAATGAGAGGAAAACCCCATCAAGGAGGGGGTACCAGAATGGATTGAACGAGGGTCGGTGGAGGGCCGGTTGTGGAGGCACATACTAGTGATGAGGATGGTGTAGGGTGGTTGCTTGATGGAAGTAATGGGATATGGGAGGATGTGGATGGGGGTCTCAAGATGGGGGGAAGTCGTTGAGCAGGGTAATGCATGTTTTTTCGGAGGGGGATGAGAGTGGGTGCACCAGGACTAGCCGAGTGATGGATGGTTGTTTGCCAGAGGTCACTACACAAGGGAAGGCAGTTAACCATAGGTGTGGCGTGATGAAGGGTTATAAGGGGTAGGGTATAGTGTGAAACACATGGTTTGAGATGAGTGAGGGGGGATGATGAAAAGTGGATTTATAAGAAAAAGAGATAAAAGAAAAAATTAAATAAGAAAAAAGACGGTAAAAATAGATATAATGAATAAAAAATAAAAATTAAATTTAAAAGATAAATAGAACCTTGAAATAACAATAAAAAACATATTAATATTATTATTGATAACATGTTAATAATTTTATTATAATTATAACTTAATTGAAAATGTAACCTAATTAGAATATTACAAAAAATAATAATAATACTATTTACCTTTCTTATTATTATTAAAATAATTCATCATACATTAACATCATTTATTTTCATTTATCTTTATTCATTTTCCTTGAAAGTAGGTTATGTCGTGTGGGGAACCCAATGAATTTTTTTGGTGACCCAAGCAATGTCGCAATGCTTTGACCGTCCTCTGCCCGTGTGTTAGACACCGCCATACCCAAAATATTCATTTATCAGCAGAATGTAAAAGTTAAATCAAGCTTAGACCGCACTTCAAAAAAGATTTGAAAAAATGAATAAAAAATTAGTTATAGAAATACGGGTGAGATAATTCCCTGAACCATAGTGCTTTCCATCACCTAAAAGACACAACTAAGGCAGAACCCTGATGTAGAAACTGATACATCCTTGGGTTTCAAAAATGATCCCTATGGAATACAAGTGAAAAGAGGAAAACAAACCAAGCTTAGAGACTGTTACATAGATGAAAACATCAATAAAATCATAAAAATTATTTGTGATATGTGTTTCCCACCCCAAAGAGATGGAGCACCTCTAGTTGAGTGATCAAGGAAAGGAACTCCCTCAACAATGGAAACCATCTCCACAAACCGAAACATCTCAAGCACCATTGAATGAAAAGCATGCCTTTTTACTGGAATGAATAAACAAGACCAACCACATCCATGGAATACTCTTATCACATACCACTAAGTCATCTCTAGGAAAAGAACTAAAAGCCTTCCAGGGAAAGCCCGAAGGGGCTCCCCACTATCAGAAACCATCCAACACCCGAGACAAGATTGGAAAATATAATGGGGGAGGCTCAAGCAGACTATCCACCATTAGAACTAATGGAAGATACATGAACATTGAAAATTTCCCCACAGTGACCAAAAACCCCACCACAAGTTGTAGGGGCCTACTGCAATGGTGTTAAAACCACAATCAAAGACAGACCAAGATCTTCACATCCTGAGATGAGAACTATTCAATATTGAGATAGAATTACCCAGTAGACTCCATAAGGACCCTTAAAAGCGATTAAATCTAGTGGGATGAAACCCCTGGGACATAGGTAACGAAATGATCATGCATACTCATATCCACAAGAAACCTCACGCACTCAAAAATCTCATTTGGAATGGAACAACCAAAAAAAATTAAACTACATTCACCTTTAGTACCAGGGATATAAATAAAGCTGGGGTCCCATCCACTTCCGCAATTCCTAACCATGCGTGAGATTCCCTTCGAGACCGATGGATGGAGCCCAGATATTGGAAGCATATCCTATCACGTAGTCAGTCATTGAAAAATCTTAAACACAACTTCTCCTTTTTGTGCTACATGCAATCACATCTCAACCCAGACAACACTAAAAACACAACACACCACGACATCCAACTACTCGATCGTGGAACATCCACCAAAATAGAGGATTAGTTGATGCACATTCATCAGCTATTAACCATTACCAAGAAACTCAAGAATGTAAAATGCATGGAGAACACTCCCCTTTGAACTGGAGGATTGCAACATTCTTAGGGGAGGACACACTCCTATGAAAACAAGGATTCTCATAGCATTCCTTGAAATCCATGTTTTTACTTCAAAGAGAACTCACACTACAAGGAATTACCCAACATGAATCTTTTGGAAAGTGAAACCACTAAAATCCTTTCAAGATATCGGTCAATGTCAATAACTTTGAACGACCATCAACCATCCCCAATGGAATTCTTTTCACTGATTCTAGTAGAACCTTCAGACATAATAATGTCAAACTTCATACATGATGACTGAGACAACTCAAATAGACAAAAACTCCCTTCAACTCCACTGTCGTCTATCATCCCGTTGTGAGAAGATCTCCGTAACCAAAAAGAAAAGGGATAGACATTGCACTTTCACTAAAAATGGAAAGTCCTTAATTTAATCAACTAGAGGGTCAACCAATGGAGAATTCCCCGTGGACACACATCTATCACATATTAACTATTTTTGGTGGTGTACATTAGTCATGAATGAAAACCATGGACCCAATCAAACTGGTCCAATGGTGAAGTCATACCACAAGCGAACACTAAACTTGTAGGGGGAACCATTGTAATAAATTCTTGAAGCACTTTTCAAATGAAAACACTATACACACTCTTTCACACCAACATACAAATAAGAAATCAAACTCCAGACACAAATAAGCTATATTGGATTCTCTGCTCGAAACACCCCACATCCAACATTTCCAAAATACAAGGACACACCACACATTCATCAATTTTTTAATCAACAACTTTTCTTTTAACATAACATTTTGAAAATAAAAAAAGCTTGTGGGTTTCACAAACACCAAAGGTGTCCCATCGGCCTCACACAAGCATGTTCTTGTTGAAACACCCCAAGCTTCCATGGTACGCTTCTCATTGAATAATACAATAGCCTGTGTTATATGAAACATCGAGTTCTAACACACCACTACCGATCAAACTAGCCGTTATGATTAGTAATACACATTTTTTGAAATTTTATAAAAATTTTCATTAAAAATGGACTTCTTTTTTGGATTTTTAATATTGAAATAATCTTATGGTGAATTTCTTTTATTTTTCTGAAAACATAGAATTTTTTTATGAATAGTGAAAAACACAGAGTTAAAGTTTAAAAACGATTTTTTACATATTTATTTATTTTATTTAAATTTATTTGAGGTCAAAATAGATACATAATACCTATATAAGTTTAATTTGATTCATTAGAATCAGTTTATAATAATTTTATAAATATAAAAAATTTATTGAACTTTTCACCGTCTTTTACCCACCTCCTAGGAGAGTTTGTAAATTCACATAAAGAATAATTTTTTTGCTATTGTGATTGGAATTTAAAAAATCCTAGATACATGATTGATATCAATAAGTAAAATTTCTTTCAATAAGATAAAAATAATTTTTTGTGAATAGTAACATTTTAATTTTAGTTACCATAGTTAAAAGTAAATAGGGTAATTAAGGGTAAAAATGATATAATTATTACGCAAAAAAATGTCCCAAATATATTGGATAAGTGTAATTAGACCAAAAAACGATAGAAATAAAATATTATCCTTTAGGTCTACATAGATTTGATTAGGACATTTATTATTATTTATTTCGAAGAAGAGTTAAAAGAGTTAAAATCAATGTTTAATAACTAGAACATTTTTAATATATGGTTACACCTAAGATAATTCGACTATAAATATTCATTAAAAATATAAATAGATTTACTACATAATGGTATTTTATTTATAGTTTTTATAAATTAAATAATTCAAATTATATATGACACAATGATGATGTAGTAATCACCTAATTAATGAAGTATTAAAATAATTGATATTATAAATATCCAAATAAATGTAATTTGAGACTTGTTATGAATTAAACAAATTTTCTAGGATAATATGACATATTAGGGTTGCTTAGATGATGTTTTTTTGAAATAATAATGCTGTTATGAATTTAGCAATAACGAAATACCAAATAGTGTCAAAATTGATATAAAAGAGTTTTTAAAACAAATATTATATCATTAATTGATATTATATTCATAAATATATATGGTTTGGCCAAAGGACATATATAATGATAGATGTATCATTAATGAACTACTTGGGGTTCTCTTAGAAGTATATAGTAAGTTTATTTACCAAATAATATAAAAATACAAAGAGGCATTGTAAATGTCAAACAATTTAACTAAGAGTAAAATCTAAAAGATAAAGTTAATATAGTGACACAAACCTATCTAAAACATATTGGTTGAGTGGATTTCGACCCATACCTACTTTATCCTTTAAATAATCCATTTTGGAGCCTTTTGAAACCGAAAAATAATTTTGTTATAAAATAATATTTCTATCTTTTCCTATGGTTCCCCTCACCCCTCTTATAAAAGGGAACTCCCCCTTGTATATAATTCACACCTTCAATGAAAATTTTCTCGGAAAACCCCTGCCAAAATACCATCTCAACTATCATACCTTCATCTTAGAGTCCTTCCTTTAGTCATAAAGTCATCCTAAGGAGCCTTTTTGATCAAATCAAAAGAATGAACCCGAAGAAGAGGTAAATATTTCATCACCTCTTTCAAGTTCCTTTCTTCTTCCACTTCCTCTTTCTTTGATGTTTACATTTTATAATAATAACTCTAGTATCATCTATATAAATTGAAGATATAATAAATATGGTACCACCAAATTCCTTATTCTATCCATCCTTTGAATGACATGCCACTATACGTATGTACGTGTGGCTTACCGTCTCCACGTCATGGTTTAATTGTAATTCAATACATTATTATTTGGATGGGTATAATAATGAGGTGTAATTTATGTAAATAATATATATAATATGATAATGATTTTTTATATATGATATAACATCCAATTATATATTATTTTAATATCAAAATAATGATATTGTCACTCTTGCTTACGTAAGGATTGCCATCTCCAGGAACGCGATGAGATTCATTTTCCATCATATCCATTCAAGAATAAATTTCATTTGATGATTAGAAATAATGTTTAAAGACTTGATATCATTATGGATATGAATTAGATACATCCCATTCATAAAAAATATGACTCGCATAACAAATAATATAAAGGAATATGAATTCGTTAACACCTAAAATGAAGATAATACTAAGATATTATTAACAAAGCATTGTTAAAAGATCATATATAATATCTTATAAATGTATATGATTCTTGTATAATTTAATAACCATTATTTCACCATTATATATGAGGATAAACTACCATCGACCATGTAAAAGTCTAATATAAGGGTTACTTATACAATCTCTTCATTATCTGAGGTTGTTTATACATAATTATCTACTACGACTTCTTTATCATCCACATCCATGTTTCATAAAAATGTATTCCGAATAATTTTTACTATTTACTAGAATATGGGTTAAAGTCATTTATACCCTTGATTGAATTTTATATGATGTTTACAAAGGAATCTTTCTATCATTTTTCAAACAAGGTCCTTTATAACCTTTTCGACAAAATTAAGGTTAGAATCTATTTTTTTTACTTATACAGAGGGTGTGGCTATTTTATGCCATTATAACATCGTTGAAATATTCCCTTACTAGATTATGAAAATTTTTAAAAAATAAATGTTTTATTTTATAATTATATAATTTTTAAATGATTTTAAAATAGAAAGATATATTTCTCTAAAAATGTTTTTATTTCATCAATGTCAATATCCTTTGATGGATTTTAGGCTTATTTGAAGTTGATTTATTATGATACAAAACTTCCATATTGTATTGAATTTTTTTTGATATGTTTGACTATGGATGTGTTATTTTCATACCATTCATGGTTTATGCATAATGTATTGACATTTCATATGCCAGCATTCATACGAATGATTATGTTATGTTTAAACCTTTTCTATGAGGAATGCATTGGATTTAGTAATTGACGGGTGGAGCCCTCTATAGCTCCTCGATGCATCGGTAGATTTCATGAGAAAAACTAGTGTCTTGGCTCAAGGCCTTGACAAAATCATATTTTTAGTCTAGGCACAAGGCCTTGACTGTGTGGTTATTAAATTCTGTCATCATGCATTCCATCATTATTAAAGTGGGTATTGATATTACATGTGATTATTCGACAAGTAGAATATCCATGTGTGTAAGTAAATGGAATTATTTGATTCTATCTTTTCTATATTATGTAGAAGATAAAGTTTAAAAGGCATTTTTTTAATATTATACATTTCCTTAAATTTTTATCCTTATTTATGAATGTTTAAGCTATATTGTTATCCTTACTGAGCATCAGAGCTCACCCCTTTCTATGTTTTATTTTTCGTAGGAGGCGATGAAGTATTTCATGACTGACCTAAAGGGATAGTCTGAGGGGATATGAGTGTGGTCTATGGAAACATTGTTGTTTTAGTTTTTCATTTTATGATGTAATGTAAACCTTATTATTGTATCTAGAACATCCAAGGAAACTTAACTAATCGGTGTTTTGAGACTTGATATTTTGTGATCATGTAAATGTTATGTAATAATTCACCCACTCTGGGTAACTAGGATCAAGGCATTAGAGTTTTTATCAAAGGAAGTTTAGTACAAATATTAGAAACTAGATTTAGATAAACTCTGATTAGAGCACACATCCCAAAGATAGACTTTGAGGATTAGTATAGAAGAAATTTTTGAATTTTGGTATTGTAGAGATTTTTTGAGTCTTCCAAGCGACACATTCCTATCTGGATATGAGAAGGTTGAGGTGGCTCTAGCACAGATGTACCTAGAGGTTAAACCTGAAAACACCGCTTTGAGCTAGACATGAACTGGAACTGGTTCTTGACAACGGGTCTTGCTGCACTCTTGGTTACGAGACTCACGGGGGAAATTCTTAGGATAATTATCATTTTCTTTAAAAACCATTTTGAAGGTTTTATGAGAATATACTTCCTCAAAAAAAAAATTTATGATTATGGATTATATCCATAAACTATTCCATGTATGTTGAGTGTTTTATAAGTTTTGATTTATGTATTGCGCTTCATAAACTAATCTAGTTTATGACATTGTTTAGAAATATCACCTAGGTGAAGGAATGGAAACCATATAAATGAACACACTCTATGTAGGTATTTCCCTCCTACTCAAGATAATTATAGTGGAGTGGGTGATGCAACTGGTGATGATCAGGGAATCACCATACTAGGACAACTCACTCAGGTTATGAATAATAACCTTACCCGTATGGAGCACCCTGATCCATAGGGTGGAGGATCAATGTTAGAACGATTCATGAGTGAACAACCAAAAACATTAAATGGGAGTAAAAATACATTAGTAGTTGAGCAATGGATAAATTTCTTAGAGAAAATAATCCACGCCTTGGGGATTAGTGAAAGGGAAAACATTGTCATGGCAGTTTACCACCTCACTGGGGATGCTGATCAATGGTGGTCATTGAGTAAAAATAAAAATGAAGATGATGAAGTATCAAATATGTAATGGAGGGATTTTTAAGATCTCATCTCAGAAACATACTTTCCTCATGACCATATAGAATATATGGAAGGGAAATTTCGGAGTCTAAGTCCAAAAAAGGATAAGAATGTTGCTAAGTATGAAGATAACTTTACAAGGTTAGTGAGGCATGCTACAGATTATATATGTAACCTAAGAAGTAAGATTTATCATTATTTATTGGGTTAAAACCATTTCTCCATCGATCATTAGTCTCACAATCCTTCTCATCGTCTGAAGATATTGTTTTATGTGATATCGAAACAGAAATAGAATTATTTAAGTCTTACAACATTATAGAAAAGAAAGAGAATAAGTGATCTGCTGAACACTCTGGAAATGGAAATAAGGAGAAAAATGTAAAAGTTGAATATCCATCCTATGGTAAATGTGGGAAAAAACACCCTCGTATTTTCCAAAATGGAATAAGAGTATGTTACAAGTGTGGTGAAAAAGGCCACCAAGCTCGTGATTGGAAGGGGAAGAAAGAGGCTGTCAAGCTTGAATGCTACAATTGTATAGAAATGGGGAATTATGTGAATGAATGTCCCAAACATCAGGTGAACTTACCTTAGAAAATGCCACGGGATCACAGACAAGATTATGTTATCACAAATGCTGAGTTAGAATCTCTAAAAGATGTTGTGGTAGGAAATTTAATGGTTTCATCAATTTTAGAAAATGCATTATTTGATTCTGGATCATCGCATTGTTTCATATCTTCGAAGTTGGCTATGAAAATTAGATATTTCCAATTTTATTTAATAAGAGAGTTCTCAGTCAAAACTCCTAAGAGAAGTACCATCGCAATAAAGTTTTGTGAATCAGTTCCCATTAGGGCATATAAAAGCTCTTTATATGTTGATCTCATTGTCATACGCATGATTGAATATGATATAATCCTCGGTATGGATTGGATTTCAGACCATTATGCTAAATTTTATTGTAAGAAGAAGGATGTTACAAATTTTTTGATGTTAAAGAGTACATTATCTTTAGAGTAGAAATGTCACCACCTAATTCATATCTAGATCCACCCCTCGTAGCTCAACTTAATTATATTATTGGGGAGGCATAAAATAAAATGACTATTTGTAAGGAAAAAATGTTCAGAGAGAGGATGTACCTATTGTGAAAGAATATGTTGATGTGTTTCTATATGATTTACCTGGACTTCCCCCAGAATGAGAAATTGAGTTTTACATTGATTGAATTCCTGGTTCAAGGCCCATATCGAAGACCACTAATAGAATGACCACTGTGGAATTAGTGGAACTAAAGAAATAACTAGAGGAATTGACTAATAATGGATTTTTTCTCCCTAGTGTTTCTCCATGGGGATCCCTTGTTCTTTTAGTTAAGAAGAAATATGGATCTATGAGGTTGTGCACTGACTATAGGGAGATCAATGCTATAACAATAAAGAACAAGTATCCCCTACCTCACATTGATGATTTATTTGACCAACTTCATGGAGATCAATACTTTTCAAAGATTGACATTCGGTCTGACTACCATTAGTTGTGTGTGAATAAGGAATACATTTCTAAGACATCATTTTGAACCAGGTATGGGCATTATGAGTTTATAGTAATGCCTTATGGATTGACTAATGCACCCTCTGTCTTCATGGATCTAATGAATATAGTTTTCAATGAATATCTTGATTAATCTTTATTGGTATTTATTGATGATATCTTGGTATACTCCAAAATCTACTAAGTTCATGAAAATCACTTCTGCATTATCCTTAAGACTCTTAGAATACATGAATTATATTTGATGTTTATCAAGTGTGGATTCTATCTTCAAGAGATTTCTTTTCTTGGCCATATTGTCTCCAAGGATGGAATATTTATTGAACCTTCTAAGACCAAGGAAATCCAAGAATGCCATCACTGACGATTATAACTAAGATACACATTATTATTGGTTTAGCAGGTTATTGTTGATGTTTCGTCTAGAATTATTCCTGTTTGGCTAATCCATTAACAACGCTCACTCGAAAAGGGGTGAAATTTATTTGGACAAAAGAATGTGAAGAATGTTTTTAAGAACTGCAGAGAATATTAGTCAATGCTATTATATTGACTATACCATTGGGAAATGATGGGTTTATTATCTGTAGTGATGCTTTAAAGAAAGGAATTGGTTGTGTCCTTATGCAGAATGATAGGGTTATTGCCTATGCATCACGATAGTTAAGAATTTATGAGAAAAACTATCCTACTCATGATCTTGAGTCCGCAGCTATATTATTTTCATTGAAAATTTGGAGACACTATCTCTATAGTGAAAAATGTGATATATGTACCAATCATAATAGTCTGAAGTATATTTTCTCATAAAAAAAACACAACACGAGGCAATGGTGATGGCATAAACTACTCAAGGATTATAATTTCATGACACACTACCACTCAGGGAAGGAAAACAAGGTGGAAGATGCTTTGAGTAGAAAGGATCATGGTGTTTTGAACAAGATGAGAGTTGAAAAGGATCCTATATTCATGGATCTAGTAAAGATGGATATGGGAATCACCATGGAAGGAAAAAAATCAATACTTTTTCAAATGGTTGCCAAACCATCTTTACTAGAAAGGATAAATAGTTCTCGGACTGGTGATGAAAAGTTTAAAAAGATGATTAAAGCTATTAATGATCAGATATTGAGTGACTTTGTGTATGAAGATGGAATTTTGAAATTTGGAAGCGGCATTCTGTTCCCAATAAACCTAATCTAAAAAGAGAATTGTTGGATGATACTCATAGTTCGAATTTTTCAATACACCCTGGGAGCACCAAATTGTATAGAGATTTGAAGGAACATTTTTGGTGGGACAACATGAAGAGGGAGATTGCAGATTTTGTGTCAAGCTGTATGATATGTCAACAAGTAAAAGCTGGAAGGCAATAGCATGGAGGATTCATGAAACCTCTTCCCATACCTGAGTAGAAAAGGGATGATATCACGGTAGACTTTATCATGGGACTACTAAAGACTCCTATAAGGGACGATGCAATATGGTTCATTGTTGTTATCTTACCATGTCAACACATTTTCATGCTATAAGAGAAGATTTACCACTTGAACATCTAGTAAAACTATATGTTAATGAAGTTGTGAGACATAATGGAGTGCCCCTATCGATTGTTTCTGATCATGAACCATGTTTTACATCAAGATTCTGGAAAAGTCTTCAGAAATCCCTGGATACTTAACGTCGTTTGAGAACTTCCTACCACCACCAATCTAATGGAAAATCAGAACGTACTATTCAAACCATAAAAGACATGTTGAGATCATGCTCACATGGCTTTCAAGGTATGTGGGATCAATATTTACCTCTTGTAGAATTTTCCTATTATAATAGCTTCCATTCAAGTATTCAGATGGCACCATATGAAGCATTATACCGAATGAGATGTGACACACTAACCAGTTGGGATGAGGACTGTGAAAGAGAACTCGTAGGCCCAGAACTTGTGGAGGAAACGATGGAAAAGGTGAAGGTAATCCAAACCCACATCAGAGTAGCTCAAAATAGGAAGAATAGATATGCCTATTACCGAAAGAAGGATATGGAATTTTAGGTAGGAGATCATGTTTTCTGGAAGGTATCTCAATGGAAGGGTGTTATACATTTTGGTAAGAAGGGTAAATTGTGTCCCAGGTACATCGGACATTTCAAAGTTCTAGAATGAATGGGTGTTGTAGCTTACCATTTGGCAATGCCGCTAAGTCTCTCTAAAGTTCATGATCTGTTCCACGTATCACTGTTGAGAAAATACATGTCTGACCCAATGCATGTACTCACCTATGAGGAATTTGAACTAGAACTCGATCTATCTTATTAAGAAGAGCATGTCAAGATTCTTGATACAAGATAACAAGTGCTGAGAAACCAGATGACTCGTCTGGTAAAAGTTCTATAAAAACCATAAGATGGAAGAGGCAACGTGGAAACCAGAAGATCATATGATGAAGAACCACCTGGGTCTTTTTTTGCATTATTATTCTAGAAATTTTGAGGATGAAATTATTTAAAGGTGGGGAGAATGTAACACCCCAAGCTTCCACATTATGCTTCTCTTTGAATAAGACAATAGTGTGTGTTGTACACAACTTCGAGTTATAGCACACCACAACCAATTAAACAAGCCGTTATGAATAGTAATACCCACTTTTTTAAATTTTATAAGTTTTATCATTCAAAATGAACATGATTTTTGGATCCGGAATATCGAAAATAGCTTAGGGAAAATTTTTGGTATTTTTCTGAAAACATTCAATTTTTGATGAATAGCGAAAACACTACGATATTGTTTAAAAGAAAATTTTTATTTAAATAATTATTTATTTTATTTAAATTTATTTTAGGTCAAAATATATACATAATACCTATATAAGTTCAATGTAATTCATTGAAGTCAGTTAATAATAATTTTAGATATATAGTAATTTTATTGAACTTTTCACCGTCTTTTAGCCACCTTATAGGAGAATTTGTAAATTCACATAAAACATAATTTTACCACTTATGTGAGTGGAATTTCAAAAATCTGAGAGACATATTTGAAATCAGTAAGTAAAATTTTGTTCAATATGATGAAAATATTTTTTTTTGAATAGTATCTTTTTACTTTTATTTACTACGGTTAAAAGTAAATAGGGTAATTAAGTGTAAAAATGATATTATTATTACCCTAACACATGTCCTAATTCTATTGGATAAGTATAATTGGAAAAAAAATAACCTTAGGGATAAATTATGATTCTTTAGGTCCACTATGATTATATTAGGACATTTATTATTATTTAATTCACAAAAGAGTTAAAAGAGTTAAAATCAATGTTTAATAACTAAAATATTTTTAATATAGGGTTACACATAAGATAAATTCAACTATAAATATTCATTAAAAATCAAAACAGATTTCATACCTAATGGTATTTTATTTATATTTTTTTCACATTAAATAATTTAATTTATTAAAAAACAATGATGATGTATAAGTTACCTAATTAATAAAACAGTAAAATAATTGATATTATAAATATCCAAATAAATGTAATTTGAGACTTATTATGAACTAAAATACTTTTCAAGGTTAATATGATATATTAGGGTTGTTTAGATGAAATATTTTCGAAGTTATAATGCTTTTATGAATTTATAAAAAATAAAATACCAAATAGTGACAAAATTGACATAAAAGAGTTTTTAAAACAAATATTATATTATTTATTTATATTATATTTTTAAAAATATAAGGATAGGCTAAATGACTTATATAATGATAGGTGTATCATTAATGATCCACTTGGGGTTCAAATGTAAGTATATAGTATGTTTATTAACCATATATTATAAAAATACCAAGAGACATAGTAAAAGTCAAACAATTTGACTAAGAGTTAAATTTAAAAGATAAAGTTAATATAGGGACCCAAACCAGTATAAACCCTATTGGATGAGTAGTTTTCGACCCATCCCCACCTTAGCCTTTAAAAACTCCATTTTTATGCCATTAAAAATATAGAAGTATTTTATTATAAAATAATATTACTATCTTTCCCTAAGGTGCCACTCACCCCTCTTACAAAAGGGCACCCCCCCTTCTCTCTAATTCACACCTTCAAACCCATTTGGATTTTCCAAACCCTTCCCCATTACCCTCTAAACTTTCCTCCCTTCATCCAAGAGGCCTTATTTTAGTAATAAATCCACACTACATTTCCCTTTTGATCAAATGAAAAGGAAGAACCTGAAGAAGAGGTAAATATTTCATCACCTCTTTCAAATTCCTTTCTTCTTCCACTTCCTCATTATTCGTTGTTTCCATTCTAAAATAATAACTAAAGTATACTCTATATAATATGATATTATTATAAATATGTTACAGCCAAATTCATTTTTCTATCCATCCTTTGAATGACATGTCACAATACGTGGGTATGCACGGCTTACCGTCTCCACGTCGTGGTGTAATTGTTATTCAATACATTATTATTTGAATGGGTATAATAATGATGTGTAATTTATTTAAATAATAAATATAACATGATAATGATTCTTTACATATGATATAACACCCAATTATTTATTATTTTAATATCAAAATAACGATATTGTCGCTCTTGTGTACGTACGTATCACCGTCTCCACGAACGCGAAGAGATTCATTCCGCATCGTATCCATTCAATACTAATTTTCATTTTATGATTAAAAATAATTTTTAAAGACTTGTTATAATTTTGTATATGAATATGATACATCCCATCCATAACAAATATGACTCACATAATAAATAATATGAAGGAAAACGAACCTGTTAACAACCGAAACGATGATAATACTAAGATATTATTAACAAAGTAATGTTCGAATACCATATATGATATCATATTAATGTATATGATTATTTTACAATTCAATAACAATTATTTCGCCATTATACATTAGGTTAACCTACCCTCTACCAAGGAAAAGTTCAAGGTAAGGGTTAAAACTACAATATCTTCATTATCTGAGGTTGTTTATACGTAATTATGTATTGGGACTTCATTATCATACACATCCATGTTTCTTAAAAATGTATTCCAAAACATTTTTAATATTTACTAGACTATGGTTTAATGTCATTTATACCCTTTTTTGACTTTTATAAGATTATCATAAAGGAAACTTTTTGTCGTTTTCCAAACAAGGTCCTTTATAACCTTTTCGACAAAATTAAGGTAAGAATGTATTTTTTAACTTATACGGTGGGTGCGTCTATTTTCCGTCGCTATAACATAGTCGAAAGCTTCCATTACAACATTATAAGAATATTTTCAAAATAAATGTTTTCTTTTATAATTATATTAATTTTAAATGATTTAAAAATAGAAAAATATATTTCTCTTAAAATGTTATGATTTCATCTATGTCAATATACTTTGATGGATTTGAATCTTATTTGAAGTTGATTTGTTATGATACAAAACATCCATATTGTATTGAAGGTTTTGTGATTTTTTTAACTATGGATGTGTTATTTTCATACCATTCATGGTTTATGTATAAATAATTGATATATCGTTTTCCAGTTTTAATATGAATGTTTATGTTATGTTTAAACCTTTTTCATATGAGGAATGCATTAAACATAGTAAGTCACGGGTGGAGCCAACTATTGCTCCTCGATGCATCGATAGGTCTCAGGAGACAAACCAGTGTCTTGGAACAAGGTCTTGACAAAATATTATTTTTAGTCATGGAACAAGGCCTTGACTATGTAGTTATGAATGTCTGGAATTATGGATTCCATCATTATGAAATTGGATATTGATATTTCATGTGATTATTTGACTAGTAGAATATCTATGTGAGTAATTAAATGGAATTATCTAATTTTATCATTGCGATATTATGATGAAGTTCAAGTTTAAAAGGATGTTGTTTTAGTATTATACATTTCCTTAAATGTTTATGATTATTTATTAAACATTCCGCTTTATTGTTATCCTTACTGAGCATCTGAGATCACCCCTTTCAATGTTTTATTTTTATCAGGATGCGAAAAGTATTTTATAACTAACCTCTAGGGATAGTCTGAGGGGATATGGGCGTGGTCTATGGAAATATTGTTGTTGTAGTTTTTTTATAATGTAACGTAACCCTTATGAATGTATCTAGTACATCTAATGCTACTAAACTAATAGGTCTTTCGAGACTTGATATTTTGTGATCATGCTAATGTTATAAAATAATGCACCGGCTCTGGGTAGCTAGGGTCGGGGCGTTACACCCATTCCACTTTTCACTCACCTCATTTATATTTAGGATCTCATTTGATCGTTCCATTAACCAATTATATTTCCATATACACTCATACAGATGGTAGCCCGTGAGAACACCAAGAATAAAAACCAGGAAATTCCATTTTTCAAAACAAAATATTCAACCCGCATTTTCAAACATTATACATAATTTTCTTTTTAATGAAATTCATTCCAAAAAATTTACCAATCCCAAATCATTTTTACTTAGAAACCACATTTCCACAAATCCAAAAACAAAGGTACTAGGAGTCATGAAAAAGGAAAGTAGTGTCAGCAGGTGACAGTGACATATGATTGGTGGCCATACGCTATTCACACAACCGCCAAAATGATTATTCTAAGGCAGCGTCCCTCTATCTACAAGGCTTTCCAAACCCAGCAAGCTCACTTAGACCACTGACCCCACTCCCTTTTAATTTTAACTCTAACATGTTAAACAACAAGGACTAAAGACTCTGGAAAAAATCAACTTTACCTAGAAACATGAAGCTTCCCATTAGGTGTACCAGACAAGAACCTTTTTCATAGCTAGAATGTCAATTTTTGACACACATAACATTGTTCTACATGACTATCCGAATGGATCATGACCCGAGAGAGGAAATGGCCTATGATACCATTTTGTCACGAACCGGGATGGGTCGCCATCTGACCTGGTGCCCGAATCAGTCTGTGACATGGCTCTAATAGAGTTCGTTATCCCCACGAGATGGGACAGGTTCCCTGGTATCAAAACAGTACAAGGGAACAATTTACCTGAAATAAGATTCAAAAATACAACTAACTACTTTAATGGAATGAAAAAATACTTCATTAAACCAAACAAACCATTAACACGTTTCATATTTAAATATCTACAACTAGAACCAACAAGCCAAGAGATACCACAACAATGGAAAACTAGAACTCTAACTCCGACCTCCATGAAACAAGAGAGGTGAAACATCAATAATCTACCTACACCAACCTACACGAGAAGTCCATCAACAACCTGAACCACAATTATTGAGCACAATGCCTCAACATGGAATAATAAATGAACAAGGTCTACTTTCACCCAAAGGTGTATATAGGGTGTGATTAAGGACCCATTAGGATACCACCCAATAAAATATTTCAATCCATAACATCAAAGGGATAATTTAATATGTTTATTCAAAAACATTCTTTATTAAAACTATTATGGAAAACATTTTCATGATGAAAGAAAAATGAAAAGAGCATTGGAATTTATACAATTTCACAAATACTATAGTAACATGGATGAGAAAATACATAAAGAACACGCACAAACTCAAGTGGCCCACTGTATGCCGATGGATGACACCACGTCATGAATTGTAGAGCACTACGGTAAATACCTTAATGTAGCTAGTGTACGTGGGGTGGTATAGACATCATACCTAAATATGAAAGAGGCATAGGAACCAAAATAATAAATGCTCCCATGCATGATCCACTTGTATGTAAACACATCCATAACCTAGCTATCTCTAATTATCACAGAAGTGTAGTTACTGTCATAACATCAATTCTCCCATATGAAACTGGGATGAACCAATTCTGTAACATCTTTTTTACTAGTCATAATCTTCCCACCTAGGTACCATGGGGTTTCCCCTATTCTCATTCATGTTCCACACTCACAAAGTATATCTATTTCTCATATCACAAAACAAACAAGACAATATACAAAAAATCCACCACTTGAATTCCCAAACACCATTTTAAAAACACATGCACACCAAAACCATTTCACACTATAATTCACATCACTCATATTACTTGATAAATTATCTAAACAATTTAAAGATCATTTCTAAATTGCATAAAATGGGTTTTAACATGAATAATTACCAGTTTCACATATAACAGTTCCTTTAAAACCGAATGCACATTTAACCCTACCAATTACAACTCCAGTACTCTAAATATAATTTAATAAAACCAGTTAAACAATTTATGAAACACTTAAAATTATTAATAAAATTATTAATCAAGAAAAACACACTCGATTTCTATTTTATAGAAAAAATAAAAAAACATTATAACCCATAAACATAATGAAATCATTTAAAAGGGGTTTTCCACCACCCTCAGATTTTATCAAATACATTCAAGGAATAATACAAAAATATTCATGTGAAAGACCTACTGAATATAACTGATTATCTCAAGGAGCCCATTTCTCAAATCAAAAACACATTAAACCTTTTCCGAACTCATCTCACACCTTGAAAACAACTCACATGAACCTTAGAAACATGACATTAAAACACACCCACACACACTATAGCCATTTTTTTCAAAAAATACAACCCCAACAGATAAGCCCACCAATCCTTTAAAAAATATTATTCATCTTTAAAAATAATTTGGTAATATCATATATGTGTTTATAAAAAAACTTCACTAAACAAATCAATTTTTTTCAAAGAAATTGCACCTGAAACCCTCTATAAAATTCAACCGCACATCCTAACCATAAAAAAGGTTTTTCGTATGATTAAAACAATTTAAATAAACCCTTAAATTGCTTATAAGATGACCTAAAACCATTCACACAATTAAATAAACTAATTCATATAAATTAACTTGTTTCAAACCAAATATGGATCAAACCTTTTTTCCTAAAACTGGATTAACAAAAAATAAACAATTCATTAAACACTTCCAATGATTTATACAGCCACACACAAATAAATTACAAGACAATATTATTTAGAAGATCTAAATTTCATCAAATGAGTATGCAAAAAAATATAAAACATAGTTCCCACCATGTAATTAAAGAATATAACAGGTTAAAATTTACTAAATAAACATATTAAATTATCTGAGAAATGGTAGGGCATGGAACCACCTACCTTGGTGTTTATTTTTCACAAATCATGTGCATATCTTCATCCACACCTAATTCGCACCACAAAAAAACCCCAAGGAACCCTAAAACATGAATTTAAACTATAAACATCAAATTATGTCAATAAAATCAGACCCCTAATCAGAGGAAAACCATCAAAGGAGGGAGTACCATAGTGGGTCCTGTAAGGGCCGGAGGAGGGCCGGCCGTGGCGACACAGTCCGGTTATGAGGTTGGTGCAGGGCGATCCCCAGACAGGAGGAATGGGATGTGGTCGGGCATAGAATGTTCTGAGAGGTGGAAGCTACTGCGCAGGGCAGAGCGGGTTTTTCTGGAGTGGGTGGAGAGCAGCTGCGCCAGGTCTAGCCGGGAGAGATAGGGTCATTCGTCGGATGTCGTTGTGAAAGGGAGGGCGACTAACCATTGGTGTGACACACTGGATGATTAAGATGAGAGGGTATAGTGCGATGCATATAGGGTGCGATAGGAGATAAGGGGGATGAATATATGAGAGAGAAAACAGAGAAATGAGAGAAATGAAAACATAAAAGGAGAAAACAAATGGAAAAACAGATAAAAAGAAGAAAAAATAAAAAAAATAAAAGTTAAATATAACTTAATAATAATAATAATAATAATAGTATTATCATTATTGATAACATGTTAATAATTTAATTATTTTCATAAATTAATCACAATTATTACCTAATTATAATAATAATGGAAAAAAACAACAACAATTTATATTTTTATTATTATTAAAAAAGTTCTTTAATCTTTGACCTCATTTATTTTTATTTCACAATATTCATTTGCCTTGAACGTCGGAGAGGCCTTGCGGGGAATCGGGCAAGGTCGCGTGGTGACACGGGAAATGTCACATGGTTTCGACTATCCCCCGCCCACGCATCAAATGCCGCAACACACGAAATATTCATTTTATCATCAAAATGTAAAATTTCAATTAGGCTTATCACGCCATTGAAAAATATTTGAAAAATCATATAAAAATAATAAAAATAATAAATAAAAAGATTTTAGAAATCACGGTGTGATAATAGGTCATGGGGAAGTATTTGAGGAATGTGTTAGCGAAATACCATTTCATTCAAATGAAACTGGGAAATGTAAAATGTACAAGAGATGGGTTCAATTTTATTAATTGGGAGAGGATACACTTGGAAATTTTTTAATGAATAAATTATACCCAAAATTTTCAAGTGGAAAAGGGATAAAAAAATTCATGATTATCAAATATTATTTAACATATTTGCATGATATTCACATAATATTTAAATTATACATTTTGGGGTCATTTAACCCATATCATGTTTTTTTAACAACTGATAAACCCTTTTTAAAAATAAACATGATATTTAATTTGGAATGTTATTTTAATTAATTATTAAATTTAATTAAGGTGTATTATATTTTATAATATTAATGATTATTATTAAACATATGTGATACATTATCTAAAATTTAATTTACATAATTGGAAGAAATAATTTGAAAAATAAATCCATAAACATCAAAAAAATTAATTTTGAAAGGAAATGGTTTTAGATTTAAAAAAATGTTTTCATATAATGGGTGGGATCATGTAGTGGTTGAATTTGTCACCTAGAGGAGTTGTTCTGGTTCACACTTACCTGTTAAAACTGTTATCTATAAATAAAATATGGATGTATGGAATCATTGAATTTAATATATATATATATATATAATCCATATAAATTACTTAATTAAGTTATTAATATTTATGGAGGCCAATTTTATATCTAGGTTATAAATATCATATTTAAATAATATATTTTTTAGTTCACTTAATATCTGTGTTTCATGTCATATATTTTTTTGTCATAATTTTCATCATTTAAAATAAAGAGCTTCCATATTATACCTTCATTCGATAATTTATTTTCTCATATTTTTATCTCTATTATGGTAATCAAATTATCATTATTAGAAAATATATGTCTTTAAATCCCATGTGTTAATAAAGATTAAATAAAATCCTATTGAGATGAGGTAATGAAAATACAAGGGTCATCTATAATTACACGCAACGTGGTTTCAAAGTAGAATAACATAATTTGGAAGTGAAAATATAGAAATGGATGATAAGACTATTTCCAAATGACTAATATAGGGTGAAGTAGAACATGATTTGGATAAATTTAAACATAAAAAATCCAAAAATCCTTGATTTGTGTAAAGACCACTAGTTCATCAAAAAATCATGGTAAATATGATAATAGTTTTTTTTCAAGATCATTTTCAAAGAGTTTAGGAATTATTTTATCATCTATATTAAAATTATTTGTAAATATAGTTACATAACAGTTATAATTTCAACTTTAATCAATCACCAACTAATTTTTTCCTAAATAATGAGTATTCAATATTATTTTTTCATACTGGATGCCCTAAAAATAACATATAAAATATCATAAGATCTATAATGGAATATCAATAAATTCCATATATATATATATATTATAAAAAATAAAAATGGTTAGCACAAGTTTTCCAAGAAAACATTATCCCCCAAAACATCTACATTATCTACAAAATCATCCTAATTAATTTTATAAATTATTAATCTTAAGAAACCTACAAAATAATCATGACCAAATTTATTTTACAAAAAATTAAAAGGAATGTCACTAAATATCAATAATAAACTAACATAAATTCCCAAAACAAAATAATGTATCTCTTCATGTCAATACCAAATATGTGAATACCTTGTTCACTATAAATACATAATGAAAACATGAGTGCTTAAACATTTATCCTTCTTCCTTAAATAAATTATAATATTACAAAACATATTAAACAATTCCTGAAAATTATTAATCTATAAAAATCATACCATAAACAATCAACGATGGAAACGATTTTTAGAAAACAAATAGTATCCGATAAGAATTTAATTATAACTATTATCTCTACAAAAAACAAATATTAATGGTTATCTACCCTCAATAATTTGTTTCCCAAAAAGATCAACATCCCCCTAAGTATCTTTTAAATGATTTCAGTACCAGTAATTGAAATTTTTTTGGCGTCAACAAAACTCATTCATATGAAATGTAATTAAATTTTTTTGTGTGACCTCATAATGGGGTTTTAGTGGAATTTATAAAGTCACCCCATGCAAAAAAATAAAAATAATAGCACAAAAATTAGGAACAATCAAAGATAATATCAAAATTTAATCCACATTATCACTCTTTGATAAGGTATCCAAATCCATTTGGAAATATATAAATACATTTGTGTCCTATAGATGAAATTTCCAATAATATGAATGTATTTAATCTTGGATGGTAGTCATTTCGAAGGAACATCTCATGACCTAGTCTTAAAAATATGCATAACTATGTTTCAATACTATTCTAACCATTTTCATATCCATCCATGATGAACCAAATACCTTATAGCCTTAATCATTTCCCACAATAGATCTTTAATGGAATAACCATACCCATTAAAATGATAGATTCATCAATAAATAAATCCATGATGGGTGTAGAAAAAACCACATCAAATAGATATTTCAGGTGAACCAGATGATTCCTCACCCTCATTAACATTCATCCATGATGAGATTAGAAGAATCCATATAATGCACTTCGGCACCAATGGTTTTATCACCCTGTAATTAAAAGAAAATGTTTTTAGTGTGAAATGACCAGAAAAAGCATTTTCATGTAACTTGCTTGAAAATTAGTGGTAGAGAAAACATCCGAATATGTTATAATGAATGCCAATTTTAGAGAGGTGGTGTTATTTTCAAAGGAAAATACATTTAGGAAACATTATATGTATAAAATGGTATCATCCACTTTTTCAATAATTATTCCTTGAATATATTAACTTTGAATAGATTCAGTGATGGAGATCATATCATTGATTTCCATCCTCAGGCTGATTCTGAACATTTCCAGTACTTTTGCCTATAATCATCATGAGAAACAGAAAGTAACAATTATATTAATGAGATATTACAAAGTATTCACACATAAATAACAATAAGGATAATGTTGAACTCCTTCTCTTATTTGTAGGATGTGTATTAGTAGTTTATGCCTCAAAAGCCTCTATAGAAGTATAGTTTATGAGTGTGGAATATAAATTCTTATGATATTCGGTATTCATGATGTTACCATAATAGAATTTTAAAATATATACCTATATTATTCCCTTGTAGTGCACAATATATTGTAACATTATTTCTAAATGATCTTGTCCCTATTAATAAAGTTCTACCATTATATCTTCAACCAAACATGGGAGGGAAAAAGGCTATGCAATTCATCATTTGTTTGAAATTATGAAATGGGGTATTTCTTCAAAGATGAAGATACAATCACATCACTATTAAATGTTACGTATATCCATAACATGTAAAAAATAGTATGATTGGACTCTCTACATACCAGAAATTGGTATCAATAACATAAATAATTGAATGAATTTATGATGGAAGTAAAAATAGATGAAACAAATACATTGAGTAACCATTCTAAATTCTTTCGGTTAATTAGATTAATAGGAACTCTATGGAACTATCACTTTAATTAATAATATTTCAAGGAATCATTATAAAGATATCTTTATTGAAGATTATCGTGTGATTTATAAGAAAACCTACAATTTTAATGGGATTTACCCATTCATTCAAGACATAGTAACAATCCTTTTTCTTTGATGGAATTAGTCTAGAAAAAAATCCACAATTATATCTTTTTGTTCGTTGAAAAGTGTATTAGGCCCCTCGTACACAGAGATGACATAAATAAAATTGATGTAATAACTAAAATGACCAGAAAAATTATTCACTCTCGAGACATTGTTTTCCAATTAAATATTTTCCTTATGGGATATAATATTTTACAAAATTATTTCAAGAATAAATCAATGATTTCCCCAAAAAATGTAGCATCTTGGATAGTTAAAATGGGGACATCATCTGTTCACTCCTATATTCTGGGAAACATAATTTTTTTTATAGACAAACACTTTATTCCATAAAACAAAATACAAAAAATTATTCCAACTAATAATATGACCATAAATATCTACAAAATTCCTAATGAAGGATTGGATTTAATAAATTCAATTTTATATCATATTTTCAATATAGTAGAATTTCATCAGCATAAAAGAGATGTGAGGGTATGGAGAGCTCCCAGTCCAACATTAATTCTTATGTACAGACCAGCCTCTACAAGATATGTAATTCAAACACTTGGATAGTCACCATCCATAAACAATGTAAGGATCTATAGGGGATTCCCTTTCCTAAAACCCGTAGAACATTAGAAGAATATTCTAGAAGAGCCAGTAAAAAGAAAAGAAAACCTATAATGTTTATAATTATAATATCGATGTTATTGAGGGTACCAAATTATCCATTTATTCTTTGAATTGATAAAATTTAAATCCTTTTTTTTTGTCAAAAACCATTTAGGTGTCATGTTTTATAGAACATTATCTATACATCACTATATTCTACAGAATTTTGAAACATTCTATGTCTATTAATATATTGTTCAAATTCTCCTTCTAGGGACCAACCAAATCTTGATTGAGTTTATAAATACAGTATAAATTTCCACCAACCATGAAGCATTGGTTGTGATGGAAAATTTTGGTACCCTTATCCCAATATAAACTATCCAGAAGTAGTTAATGTCCAAAACATTATATGTTTTTGGAAACTGATCAATGAAATTGGAATTAAATACAGAATTATTATATTAATGGTTGAAAAACTATCTAAAATCATTGATGAAATCAACATGAACAATATACCAATATGACAGAAAGCATTTTTTTAAACCCATCTAATCTATCCACACTAGTAGTATTCCAAGAAAACCAGGATCCCATTATTTCACTCACACTATGAGTTTCAAAAATAAAAATATTTTGGTGACTAAAAACACCAGGGAAAATATTCTTAACTAAATTTTTGATGTTATAATATCCTTGCTCTAAATATTTGTCTTCAAAATAGATGATCACAACCTTGAATATCTCATTCATTATTATAAACAATAATCTATTTATATTGATGGATGTAAACCCTCATCTGGAATTATTTTCCCTTTGTAGGTAGTGAAAAATACTAAAGATTATATCCCCCTATGTTATCCATATAATATTGTATTAGTTCAAGTCCAACATTTCATTTAGAGTAATCTAATCATCCTTTCGTAGAGCGAATAAATCCTATATTTAGAGAAAAAATGTTGATTATATATTTCAGTTTCACAGTTTAAAAGATTTACATCAGAAAGCTTGATGTCACACTCAATATTGGATAAGGATTCCTTTATACATTCCCTAACCATCACTTTTGTATGCTTCATTTTGTTGAAAAATTAGTGATGTCAATTCCATGAGATTATATTTTCTAGGAAACTAAAATGACTTTTCTACATCCAGGAACAACAAGCCATGAATTTTGGCACATATATCTACTCCTTGTAATGTTATACCCTATAATGGGAACATCATAAAATAAACACATGTCATCATGGGAAGATAAATGAAAAGATCAATCCTTGATGAAGTGATTTAAATTTTTTTATCTAGCCATAAAATAGTGTTAAATTCTCCCAATATTACGCATCTATAATACATCTTACTGTAGTCCATTTCCGGGTATATCTAAAGATCACTTATTTTAATTTAAGAATTGCATCCATATACAAAGGACATGGATATGATTGTTCCCTAAATTTATATATCTTATTAAATATATTGTAGGTATTGAATTCAAGGATGAGGCAAATTATCATCGTGTTATAACAAAAATAGTTTCCCCACATCACATACAGTTGATTTTTTAGAAGCAAAGGAATAACCAAATTAATCCCATTTAAAGGACTTCCATTTATCAAACATCAATTTTTGTTCTTAAAGGACAATCATCATATGATTACAGGTAACTATAATGTATCTCTGGGATATTCCCATGGTGAAATTCACAATCCCATGACTATTTCAATAGAATTTCATTATTGAAAATGAGATTCAATGCTCCTAGAGTGAGGACATTCCTCTAATGGTACACCCATTTTTTATTATTTTTCCCTTCCCTTTAATCATCCCCATGTTATTTATTCTGGTTTTACTCTCATAAATTTTCCTACATTTCTCAATGAAGTCATCATAAAGGTGATCAGAATAATAAGACCAAAAACACTCATATAAGGTAGTTAATATTTTTGGGGAAGTATAATGTCCAAATGGAGTACCTATATGATTTTTTCTCATGGTAGTTTCCATGAAAGAACTTGAGTAACATGTTTCTATTTGTCCTAATGTGGGGCCAAATTTTCATTCATAGAATCAATATCTCAGATAGGATGATCCTATAAATTCCCATGTTCAAATTCTTGAAAATAATTTATAGTGATCATATATTACTAAGAATATATATCACCCACATCATAAATTTTTTATAAGTTTCTTGTGCTATCCAATTAGAAGCTAAATTATTAGGATTCTTGTCAAATATATCCTATCAAAAATTGGTATGATCACCAAAACATATATACCATGAGAATTCATGGGATTATATTCTACTGTAGTATGTGAGATCTTAATAGGCTAAAATATTAACATAGGATCTACAACCACTATATAGATCTTAAGAAAAGGGTAGAAACAGATGTAGCATTCCCCTGCTAGAGCACCAAAAGATCCTCTTATAATCCATTAACTTAATAGGTATTGAGAGAAGTTAACTGTTCTGAATCCTTTATGATAGAACATCCTTCCATTTCAACTCCAAGTTTTTGGGAAAAGTCCAAAAAATAGTAAGCATCTTTAAAAAAATCCTCAACTTACCAAACTCCAACGAGATAATCCATCTCATTTTACAATCCAATAATAATATCATTATCATATTATAGAGACCCATTCCAAATTTTTGATGATGACGCTGTAGAAGAATTGATAGTAGTGGGGGTTTGGAGTATTCATATCCCTTTGATGTTAACCCTTCTGCATGAAGGTTTTTCATTACACTTTTAATTTATAACACTAATAAATAATTATATCTTCTACTCCACTATGTGGTTTATAGGGAAATATTATTCAACTATGAATGTATTATTTCTCCCATAAAACATATCAATTGTAAGGTTATCATCCCTAGTGATATTGACCCCCTATTAAAAAATTATGGATTCCATGTCAACCTCAACGAGAACTCTTGAAATATTCCCAAACATTGATTATCAATTTATTTATCCACTTTGATTGGGTTTCCAAATGAGGATGAAATATCCCATAGAATATGATGGGTCAAATACTACATGTTGATCTTATAGATGTGAATCCATACCATTTTATGTGTATTACTAAAATTTTTATGGTTAAAATTATGATCCCAATGATTACCCTTGATTATTAAAAGAAATAGAGAGACATATCAGAATCTACAAGATCTCCTATGTGAACATCCTATGGGAAAGAAATTTGAAAATACCCATTCCCCTAGTAGACATTTATAATTCTTCAAACCCCCATATCGACACAATTGTTTAGTGAGATTTCTGATATTCCCAAATATAAAAACACTTTTATTTATTAAAAATTAATACATGGTTCATTTACATAATATAACACGTTATGAAACCCAAAATATCTAAAATTCTAATGTCGTTTTGAATTTGGTACATTGCATTACAACATTAAAAATGAATTACAACATCATTATATAAATCATCTCTGACATAAATGAGCGTAAAATTGAATTGGATAACATGGAGAATTACATAAGAAAGGGGTGATCCATAAATCCCGATTAGGGAATTAACATCGAATAACATTAAGATGATAATACATGTTAACGGAATATCAATGTGTCATAAAGGTGGATGAATAATAATGCTTGATATATCATGATAATTATAACATGGGAAATGGAGAAACAAATTAAAACATTTCTTCATAAAAACAGGTAAAGTATAAACTGAAGATATTTCATGTTGGAATAATTCCCATAATATAATAAGGTACAACCCTATCCCAAAATGACATATCGTCATACTAAACATTCTGTAATGCATTGGAAATCTATATAATTTTGGGTAAACCCATCACTTATCGTTCACTCTCCTTCTTATGTGTGTAACATATATCATAAAATATTGATACATTTATCATCATAAGTTACTCCATGTTAATTAATTTTGGAATACACACACATAAGTCCCAATAAAAAGTTATATGTGAATAAAAGTGAACACCGCTGATAGGAAATGAGTATTTAATTTACAACACAATTTTGTTGGCATGGAAAATCTTTGTAAAAATTCAAAAACATAATAGAAACACATAAACATTCATAAAATAATTTTCTAAGACAAAAATGTGTCTATCGTTATATTTACATGAATTGGAATGAATATTGACATGGATGTAAATTTCGACACATATAGAATTAGAAAACAGATGCATATGATAATAAATAATATTTAATATAATGTAAATGGAAAAGGATGATTATGAAATTTCAGCAAGGTAACAGGTGTACATGGGAAGTCATAATGAGTGAGAAAGGGTTATTTTTCAATTTATACATAATTAGTGATGTTTTGGGGGGGGGGTTCTAAATCATGACCCATTATTATTAATTGAAAATAAAATGGGATATAAAGAAAATTAACTTTGGATAATTATGAGAGAGAAAGGAACCCATACATGAGTGTGTGGTTCCAAAAGAATTAAAGGGGATTCTATAGAGTTTCGGGAACCTTGAGTGGATTCTATATAGAATATATAAGATTATAGAAATTATATGTGGATTTTGAGTGAATATCAGGTAGATCTTGGGAGGGTTTATATATGAAATGGGATGGGAATTTATTAATATTACACAACCATAGGTTTGGGACTCTATATAATAAAATATTCAAAACCAACAACCGTAAAATGGTTTTTGACCATGGTGTTTTCAAAAGTGGTGAGGTCATTATTATTTTATTTTGAAATGGGCTGAACATATTAAAATATTCCCCTTTCTTATGTGGAGGTGAGTCACCCTTTTAAATAAATGAATTTAAAATCATAAAATATATTAAATACGTGGAGGATTCATAAAGGCATTATAATATTACTCAAATAAAAAAGAAAATAAAATTTTATGGGGAAGACATATATTTTCCCGAGGATACCAATTATTGTATTTCTTACATCATTTTTGGTTTATTATGATGTCATAAAACAAAATATATATTTATACGGTATTTAATTTTTACACAAAAAATTTGACTTTCTCTGAAATAATGGAAAAGTAAACGTTGGATTATTTTGAAAATATGATTTGAATAGTAATAATAATTATTATAAATCATTTTGTATATATTTTCATTTTCTCTATTAAAAATAATAACTTATATTAATTGAAAATGATTGTGTTTGGGATATTATATATTTTCACCCCATATAGAACATTAAATTGATCATCATAAAAATAATATAATCATTTATATTTATTTAGAATAATTTAATAATATAAATTAATTAAAATATTATTTATTTCAATAATACACTAATTATTCTAGAATAATTCATTAATTGAATTGAATAATACCCAAAATTATTATTCGGGTTTTATAGTATCGAATTTAAAATATACATGTTATTTTCTACAAAAGAAAGTAGATAACAAATTTATTAGGGTATTGATTCATATTCAGCTATTAAACTAGAATACACCCAAATAGTAAGGTGCGCAACTCTGAGACTTTTATGGGGGGGTTTTTTGGAAAAAACATTGTTTTCGGTTTGAATCTCAATGAGCTTGAACATCTACCATAAATTATTTCTCTCATTCTCATGTTGTTGGAACTCATCATTGTTATAGTCGAGGTAAATTTCCGATGATTCTATCTCCCTTGGAAGCATAGATAGATGGGCTTCAAAGTGCATGGTTCAACTAGTTGGAGCCATCAATTCCTTTGCCTATGTCAATTGGATTTAAACCCCTATATTTATAAAAATCATGTGATTTCTGTTTAACATGAACATCATAAATGGAAAATATTCATAATTATCTTTTTAATATAATTGTAGATAATAAAACAAAATAAGTTCATGTATTTTATTTAACCATATTATATAATAAAAAATTTAATAATTGAATGTTATATATAACAATTTTTTTATTAATATCTTCTCCACTTGAGAAATTTCACCCTCAAAATTTTAATTCCACCCATTAAAATGATTAGGGGAATTTTTATAATTACTTCCTATAGTTTATATATTTCATCTTCAAAATTGTTGTTTCTCCAAAGAACTTTAAAAATTATCAGTATTTTATTTCATAGAATATTGTCCCTATCATCTAAGATCTTTAGCAGTTGATCCTTCTAAGAAAGATCATTTTCCGATGGTACTGACTTTTTATTTATTACATGTGATAGTAGAGTTAGGTATTTCCATAAGAGTGATACATGGAATACAAAATTAAATCGAGATAGGTTAGGTGTGAGTGAAATTCAATAGTCCATAACATCAATGTTATCAAGGATCTCATTGTAGATTATATATCTTAGACTATACTCTCCCTTAATCCCAAGTCTCATCTCATCCTTGCATGGAGATATGTGGAGGAATACCATATCTCCAACATCAAACTCATTCTCTCCTCGATGATTTCCAAAATATGTTTTTTTAATCTATGGGCAGACTTGATGTGTTGCTGAATAGTCTTAACCTTTTCTACCATATCCTTGACCATTTCTGGACTTATTAGGGTTTGTTTCCCAACTTCCACCTAGCATGTAGGTGTACCTGCTCCTCTTCTAATAAAGGGATTTATTGGCATTCATGTGGATTGTCAAGTGGAAATCGTATATCTAAGAGAACTCAACTATATAATTTTATCAATCCCATTCTCCTTTGATGACTATTGAGAATGATCCAAAAAATTCCTTATGTGTATGGATAGTCTACTCATATGGGCCATTAGTATGAGGGTGAGAGGTCATGTTGATGTTCAACATTGTATTCAGAGCACACTGGAGAATCTTCCATGACATATAGGTTAATTTTGGATCTCGTTAAGATATAATCAATACTGTAAATCCATGAAGTCGAACCACTTCCATGATGGATTTTCACACAAGTATATCTAGTGAGAACTCCTCTAATATCATAATGATGTGTGTAGTATTTTTAAGTCGATCCACCACATCCCATATAGTTATATTTCCTCTTGAGGTATTTGGATTATCATTTACAATGTTCTTGGTTATGTTTTATAATTTCAATGTTGGTATAGGTAATGGATGAATTATCAACTAGGATTTTTTCCTTTCAGCTTTCACTTTCTAACATAATAGATATTGTGATGTTTATTCTATGATATACTTCATTATATTTTCCCACAAATTTTGTTATTTAATAACTCGATACATCTTTGTACATCATGGGTGGATGATGATAGTTGAGATATTTGCATTATCCAACTACTTCTTCAGTAACACAGGATTTGATGGTAAACATAGGTTCAACCTAAATCACAAAACAGCTTCATAATGTCATTGAACTCTGAGGATTTCCATTTCCTTATAGTTTTCAATTTTTTCTGAATTCCCATATCAAATCAATGACTATACTTTAACTTCTATAGAGTTTACATTTACGGAATAAATTTTTGAAGGAAAAAAGACATTATTTACTTTATGATTCAATTTCCCATCCTTTCTAAACCAAAGAATATCATATCCCTATAAATTATCATCAATGATTTAATTGTTGGATCTTTTCTTCACACTACATCCTCAAATTTATTATCTTTTCAAGGATAGTAATGGATTGTACAGGAATAGTATTTGATAATCTCTAACCATCTTCACTGGCGCATATTCTGGTATTTTTTTCTGAATATATAATTTATCTTTTTTTGATCTATATATATTTCAAACATCTCCGCAAAGAGATAATTCCAATAAAATAACTAAAGAAAAATTCTATGACGCCAACTGCAGATCATTTGTTGGCTAGTTAAATTCATGAACATTCAATTACCATGAGGCATAGTTAATGACATTTTCATTTATTCTTGACACATATCACATTACCTCCATTCAAGGATCACTGAATATCACAAAATTCTCTCAACATGTGATTAATGTGAGCACAAATGTAGGGATAATCTACCTTTTAACTCATTGAAGCTATAATCGCATTCATTATTCCATGAGAAATTATATCCCTTCTATGTTATTTTGGTTAGAATGTTTAGTAATAATAAGAAATTTCTCATAAATCAATGATATTACCTAGATAACCCAAGGAAACTATAGATATTCGTCACATATATTGGCCTCATACATCCTTCAGTTGATTTTTTTCATTTCCCTTCTGATATCCCATTTCTTTTGATGACAATCCCCATGAAAGATACTTCCTTAAACTAAAACTCAAATTTTTTGTACTTGGAATGAAGATATTCATTTCTCAAGGTATTTTACATATTACTCAAATCCCCCTCATGTTCCTCTATACTTTTGGATTATATTAGAAAATCGTCTATGATTACTTCCACATATTTTTCAAGGTAAACTCTAAAGAATTTATTAATCATGTTGATGAATATTTATGGAGCATTAGTGAGTCAGAATGACATCACAATGAACTTGTAATTCTCATACCATGTACAAAAGGTAGTATTGGGGATTTATTCATTCTTTGACATAACATGGTAATATCCCTACCAGAGATCTACCATGGAGAATTATTGTTCTCCCTGTACAAGATCAAACAGGTCATCAATCTAAGGAATTGGATATTTTTTCTTTATCATAATCTTATTGAGCTCATGATAATCAATGAAAAAGTGTATTGGACCATCCTTATTCTGGATTAAGTTGATTGGTACACCCCATGGTGAATCACAAGGGTGTATGAAACCATTATCTAGATTCTCATGTTTTTATTCATTGGCTACTCACGTTCCACAAAAATCATTCTATATAGAGTCTAGGATAATGGTATAACCCAAGGTATACACTCGATAGAAAATTCAACATCATAGAGAGTTGAAAGACTAGGAAATTCTTTCGGAAACACATAACCTTTTTCCCTCATAATGGGAATTTATTTAAGGACTATAATTTCCTTATACTCGATCAATTAAGATAGATATGATTTCTCATAGGGAAATAATATCCATGCTTGGGATGATGGTGACAAAGATGATTCAACCTTATAATTTATTTTATATAGAATCTAAGGATGAATTGAAATTCAGAAATATATTTAATTCTCATGTCAATTTCTTTTTAATATATATATGGAAATACAATCCATGCCTAGAATTGCATCAAATCACACTAAAGGGATTATCACAAGGTTCATTGGAGAATTAAACCAAAATAATTTGATAGGTGAGCTATTAGATCACTCTGTCAGATATCTAGAATGAAACTTCACATTCCTTTTCTTATACCCATGATACCCTTGAGATTAAAAAATGATCACTATCACTTTGAGGGAACAATAGAAAATTTCATCATAGTTATCAATTTCACGGAGACGCAAGGGTTTTTAGACTATATTTTATCCCACAAATTACGCTTTCATCCTTTCATTATGGGGTAATGACATAGATGGAGGCATATACTAAAAGCATTGTGATGTTTCCTCATACTCCCTAATATATTTGTCATCTATTTTCTTGAGGAAAAATAAAATCATTTACATTTTATTTTAAAGGTTTTGGGGAAATTATTTATTGAAAACCATTTTATAGAAATCCTTTCATCAAATAACATTGTTCTCTTCCTCAAGATTTGTACTTTTTTATCAATGTTAACCTTTTATTAGTATCACCATCCATATTATAAACAACCAAAATAACCATCTCTTTGTTCAGAGCATTAAATGATAGAGAGGATCTTATAAACTAATTTGATCCATTTTTTAGTGATTAAGGGATCTGATGATCCATATAATGTTGGAGGTCGTTGTGACATAAAGAATTCGATTTTAGATTGTTTTATTTTGGGGGGATTTAGGTGATCCTATTAATGTAGGATTCTAATTATACTTAAGTCATTTGAGAGAGAATCTTCTTTAAGAATGTATTTCCTGCTGTAGTCGGGATTGGAATCTCAATGGGGCAGTCATCAAATTTCACTTCACCTTGACTGTTTACATGTTTTTACTTATTTCCAGTAATTGGAAGGAATAAAAGTTAAATTAATTTTTAGTATATTTAACTTTTAAAAAAATTAATGTGAATTTAATTACATTAATTAATGGTATGATAACTTCCATTTATTTACTTATCTTATGGATTTATACACTTCAATATGTGTTATACATGTTATATTCCATAACATATACTCTTATGAAAACATTTTCTCCCTTAATAATGGATTATAATGAATGTAGGAATTACCAAAGAATATCCACTAAGAGTGTCAAAAATTGTGCATAGTAAGACCCACTGTCGTGTACCAGGTTTCCCTGAGTTGAGCCTAGAACACCTTTTCAGAGTTGTTACTCTGTGGTACATTTGTCCTACAACCACTTATAATTGTAATATAGAGACAAGTATATATGTTGTTGATAAAAAACGTACTCTATTACAACAAATATTTTGGACTAATTTCATATACACAGTATTATACATATGTCTTTCACAATATTTCTCCAATCCTAATCGAAAATATATCTAATTTTTTTTCTAATACAAATGATAAAAACCCATTCATTTTAATAAAAATTAATACAAGATTTTTTTACAAAAAATTACACTTAGTAAAACCATAAATATCTATATGTATAGTGTATTTGAGAATAAGGTTCATTTCATTACATCTTAAAAAATGTATTATTACATGTTTCTTAAAAACATCATTAAGAGGGTTAATCTTAAAAATGCATTGGATAACCCAGGGAAATTCTTAAGAAATGTGTGATCTATAATGAGAAGAAAGTTAATATTCATGGAATAACATGATGTTAATAATACATTTAATAAAAGGCTTGTAAATTAGGCATAAAGATAAAAAAATAATAATGAAAGGTATAACATGATAATTATAACATTATAAATTTGGAAACAACATAAAATAATGAATCATATACATAATTCAATGATAAACCACCAAGACATCATGGTGGAAAATGTCCCTTAAAGGAATCTGGTATACCCCTTTCCCAACATAATGTATCAGGATAGTAAACATTGCCTAATGCAATAGAATTCTATAAAATTTGGGAGCACCAGTCACTTTTATTTTATTCTCATGCTTCTGTATTCCATATAGATAATTAAACATTGATTAATTCAACATAATAATATATTCTACATTCCAGGATTGTGGAATAAATACATGTGTTTCCTTAATAAAATTTATATATGCATAAAAAGGGAAAATACTTTACATGAAAGGGGTATGGTATTTAATACACAATTAGTTTTGCATTAAAAAAATGGTAAAAATTCATCAGCATAATGACGTCACATAAATATTCCTAAAATGGGTTAATGAGAGTGAAATGGGTCTCCCATGATTTAAAAAAGAAGTTTAATGTAATAGGTGTAATGGAGGACATTTATATATATATATATATATAATTAGAGAAACATGGCATACTATAATAAATAAGTTCGAATAAAAAGGGAAAAGAAATGATGTTCAATAAATTCCATCATGGTATTAGATATACATGGGGGATTAATGAGAGGGAAACGGGGTCATAACCAATTAAACATAAAATGGTTTGTATAAGGGAGGTAAAAAAACCCACCCCATCATTAGTAATTGAAAATAAAATTGCATAATAAGGTAGAAAAAATTTATAAAGATGAGCATGGAAATAAAGATTACATGGGTGTGTGGCTCAAAAAGCATGAAAAATGTATTCTTGAGAGCATACATAAGCTTTTTTGGGTAATTGAAAAGGGAGTACAGTTTAAGGACGTTCTAAATGGATTTTGAGTTAAAATCAGTCGGTAGTTCGATTGGCTTATAAAGGAAATGAGCGAGGAATTCTTTAATATTTCACAAACATAGGTTTTGAACATTATATAATAAAATATTAAAAACAATAATCTATATCATGGTTTTTTTCCATGGATTTGGAAAAAAGTGTAGAGGGATTCATTATTTTATTAGGGAAGGGGCCAAATTTATTAAAATATTATCCTTCATTTTGTGTATGTGACTCACTCTTAAAAAGATATGAATTTGAAATCCAAAAATATATTATATTCCTTAGGGGATTCATAAAGGCACAATAAAATTAATCAATTAAACCGAAAATCACATTATTATAAGATAAAACATATATTTTTTTATAGTATTGTAATTATAGTATTCATTACATCATTCATTGGTCGTTATGTTGTCAAAAAACACACCATATATTTATATTGTATATAATTTTTACCCAAATATTCTGCAGTCTACAAAAATTAGGAAAAATTTACCATTGGAGAATTTCAAAATTTGGACACCCAAAATAATACTATTTTTATCTAAATAAGTATCTAAATATTTTAATTATCAATTCTTAAAATAATAATTGATATTTATTAACAATGTCATGTTTTTATCAATAACTTTATTATATCTATAATAAAACATTAAATTTGTCTTCATAAAAGTTATATGATAATTTATATTAAATTAAAATAATTAAAGAAATAATATTTTATTAAATTATTATTTATATAAACAATTAATTGATTCAAATAAATTAATTCTCTAATGGAATTGAATAATATCCCAAAAAATATATTCATGTTTTATTGTTTCAAAATAAAATATATTCATTATTCTATAGAAAAAAAAGAAAATAATAAATCGTATAGTGTCTTGATACATTTACAATTAATAAAATTGTATTTTCACTAACTGTATGGTGGATGACAGCAATAATTACAAGGGTTTGTTCAGCAATCATGCTTTGTATCGTGATCTTGATGAGCTTGAATATCTCGTGTAAATGGTTTCGTCGATGCATAAGTTGTTGGACCTCAGGTTGGGCATGTTCATTGTAAAATTACAAACAGGATACCTCCATAATAATCATGGATAAATGACATTCATAGGTTATTATTATACTTGTTCAGACCATCACATCTTTTTTCAGTATCAATTGGATTTAAATCTTTATTATATACAAATGATGTGATCACTGTTTAACATCAATATTATCAATGATAAATAATATTAACTATATTTTGAATCAAATTGTATTTAATAAATCAAAATAGGTTCATTTTTTTATTGAACCATGTTATATAATAAAAATTTATTAATAAGTGAATTTAATTTATGATAGTTTGGGTCATTATACACATGGGATTCCCATTCGTAGCCAAAAAATAACACGATGTTATAGATTTCATATAGGAGAATCCTATCCTAAAAAAATATTTACATGTTATTACATGAAAAAAACATCCTTTGTTATTTACCCTTTATAGGGTGGGAGTGGTGATGTCAATAAAAGTTAGACCCACACCATATATAGCCACCTCTGTGAAATCCCTCTTCTATCAAGATAATTCTGATGCAATCAAACAATCCAAAAGAATGCACATGTGATTCAAAGAGATGAAAATGTTATTTCATCAAAATGAGATCAATAGTATATTATTCTATTAATGAGTTCTTAGATGACGAAAGAGAAATAGATTTATCCCTTTCATTGGTACCCTTCCAGACAGTGTTCCCCCTTTCTCTAGCATCACACACATATATCTTATTAGTGTCATTCATCATATTTTTCCAAATTATAATTGCAAAATATTTCCACTGCAGTCCCTGTAAATTTCATGATCAATATAATGATAATATCATTGATAAAATAATAGTACAAAAAAGTCATGAATCTTAAAATACAATAACATTAATCATTAATTATTTACTATATGTGTAGAATAATCATGTCATTAATTTCATAAATTGTTTTTTGGTATATTTTCCAGATGATTTGGTAATTTGATTTTGTACTTACCCATTCCCTTATAGTTCTTACATGCTTGATAAAAGGTTTCTTTATTTCCCTTCCATTCATGTTACTTATGTTCTTTCTCCCTATACTTCATGAAAACTATCATTCTCTTCAATAAATTTCTATTATGTTTCATTAAAAAATTATCAAATGTGAAAAAATACATCATTACCTTATTCCACATATTCAATTTTTTCCTCTTCATTATTCTTATACAATTAATGTCCTTATAATCCCCATTAATTGGATAATTGTTTTTCTTTCTTGATAGAGCATGATATTATGTCCTCTTACGATAAGATGGTTTGTGAGACTTGTACAAATCAAAGGATTTCATTAATCCCATCTAGAAATTGAAACCCTTACTATATGGAATACATATATCATAAAAACATGTATTTATTTCGTTATAATGTTATATTCATAACATTTTGATCTTCATTTTGTGTTATAATCACAAATTATATTTCCATATCACCTGGTTTATTAAGAGGAAAGTATTTTTCCATAATAGTGCCTTAAGATCTTTATACTACATGTTTTATATTTCTTATTAAAAAATATTGTTTTGAATAAATTACCACTATTTATCTTCATTCCCAGGGAGATGTTAATATTTTATATATCATTTCTATGGAACATATGCAGTTCTCAACAAAAATTGGATTTTTAATTCCATTAAATGATGATGTTTTTTGATTTAGTAAGTAGTATAAAATTATTACAAAACCTTGTGCATCAGTAAGATGCAATATATAGTTAAGTATATTGATTAAATCATGATTTTATAGGACAAATATAGTCATAATTAGATTAGTTCCAGTAGTATCACCAACTCTAACTTTTATATCATTCCTCATAGGGAAATACATACACGGATAATGTGAATTGATATAGATCCCAATAAATATTACAGGTTCTATTTATTATTAATGTAATATAATAGACTATATCATATCATTAATAAATATAATTAAAAATTAAAAAATAGTCAAAAAATATACACAAAATTTCAAATTTATGTATAGCTAATCATATAGTAATAAAAATTGTTTATTTCATTATATTTACCAATGAAAATATTTCCAAATCCTTCATATTGGTTGTAAAAAATCAAAATAAACCCATGAATATCCCCTAGAAGTTTAAAAACCTATTTCCAATAATTATGTTTGGCATGCATCTAGTGTTAATATAGTTATATCCCAGTTTTCCCTTTTCAGAGTTATTACCCATTGGTATATGTTATCTAGAGTAACATCCTCCTATACTTTCCAAACAAGATTTATTTCTAGGATATTCCCATAATCTATAATAAAAAACATTTTTATATATATATATATATATATTTAGCCATTATGAAATTTATTCATAGGTTTATGTTAAATTATCTATGATTTTATAAATCTAGTTCTGGTAACTTATACTAAACTTTATCTAACAAAATTTAAATATTTATCGGTAGTAACTCAGATTCAAGGTTTAATTTTTTATATTGGCACTAAATATAATGATACATGTCTCAAAGGACCAAATATATTTTTATTCTCAAAAAAATAGATACTTACTTGATACAATTTTTTTTTAAAAACAGGTCATATTATTTTCCATTAAAATTCAATTATTCCCATAAAATATCAATATATATCAATAATAATAATATTCCTTAAATCATCAACAATGGAAACATTAGAATGAGGTGAGATCATATGACTGTTAATTGTATGCATACAATGGTAGGTGTCGTTAATTCATAAGTAATAATCAATATGGAATGGTAAATGATTGAAAATACATTCCAATTAATCAAAATCATGATTACAAATAATAATATCATATGAATAATTGATTATCAAATAATAACATATTAATAATCACATAACGATGAAGAATATCCATGAATATAAAGTATAATCAAATAATTACATGGATATAAAAAAGTAATATCATAATCCATGAAGTCATATTTTCAAACATCATAAACATACATTCAAGGCCTCATGCTTAGAAAACATACGAAAAATTGTATTGTCTTGACCAAATACCCATACTAGTTTGTCTAATGAGACATACAAATGCATAGAAAACCTATAGAGAGACCAAAGAATTCCATAATATGTCCAGTTTATTCCTTATATGAATGCAAAGAAACATAAAAAACACATAATTCATATTGAAAATAATGATTATGAAATGTTAATATATTCCCCAATCAATAAATTCATTCATAAACCATCCAATGTAATATAAGGAATGGTATTAAAATAGCACAACCATCGTCTAACTAATCAACAATAACATGGTAATATAACAAGAAGGTATCACTACAACATATTCCCAATGATGTATAACTATGATAAAGGTTATTTTAATTGATGAATAAAAATAGAATAAAATTATCCTTAATAAAATTTTTGAGTAAAATACCAATTTCAATTTTAAAAAGCACTTTTAGAAATGAAAAAGTCTCATGAATATTTGGGAAAAAAATATTTAACATGAAAAATAAAAATATGAATGAATATTCAATGTAATATGTGGTCATTAGGGAATGAAACACTCTTCAGGTTGTACACATTAAAACAAACATTCCATTCAATTTTTTTAAGATAATTTAAAATGTACAATCTATTGAAAAAGATAGGAGGAATCAATTAAAAAAATTATTTAATTAATCCAATAGTGGATATAAAGTTAATATGAACTATAAATGTACAATATTAAAAATATTCTAGAAAACATTAAAAAAAATTACTGAGAAAAAGGATTTCCCCAACAAATAGAAAAATAATGTCGGATTTTTATTTAAAAACATTCCTCAATAATTATAACTATCATGGAGTGAAAAATAAAAAAACTACTTGAAAATATCCCTAATTAGAATAGGGGAATAAAATAAATTGGGTTTCAAAAAAAATATCAAATAATTCCCCCAAGGATGAATTAAACATAATTATTCTCAAATAATGATGACATTGTCAAATAACCCATTACTACAATCATTAATTTTTAATTATAATACCCAAAGAAGAAATAATTTAAAATGAAACATTAAATATATTTAAGATAAATATAATTGTAATATAACATATAAATTTGTTATTATAATCTAAAAAAATAAATAAGTGATGAATATGGAATATGACTTATAGAAGTAAAAGTGAGAACATGAACCCTTACCTCAGGAACAAATTTTCCTTCATACGAGTCGACAAATAATATATAAATATATTATAATATTATAAATACATTAAAAACAATTATAATATGTAACCCAATATATAACATTTACATATAATTTTTTCTCACCATATTATAAAAAATGATTGTTGAAATCATTGTTATGGGTAATGACATGTTTTTTTCATTTATTTTTAGTTTAGTAGGATGCTTCCATTAAAATTGATCATGGTTCCAAAATATATATAATTTTATAAATGATATAAATATTATATAAATAAATTATATAATTATATATAGTAGTACATTAAATTTTGAGATATATAATCTTATTACACCGTAACTGGAGATGGTAAGACACACGATGCCATAAAGTTATTTTCATTTTTTAAAAGATTCAATAAAAGAAAGGTATATTTTAATTCACCTTTATATAGTAATTTTATTCTATATATATATCATATGTATTAATTAAATATATCTTTTTATCCATAAATTTAAAAATAAAATGAAAAATGTATCATAATCCAACATAGAGGGGGTAGCCGACACATGCACATGTGATGTTATCAGTTTCCAATGGATTGGAAGGCTAGAATGTAAATGTGATATTATAATTATAGAATTATAATGATGAAAATTTTTATATAAAAATATTAAATAAATAATAATATTAATCCATGAGGTATTGGGATTAGAAATTAACAAAATCAATTTGTGATGCGGTAGTCTTCTATACACAACATTTATGATTTTTTTTCCTATTAGATTAAGGATGACATTGAAATTTATTAATAAATTAAAACACTAACATCACTATATATGTAAGAAATGTTTTTATTATTTTATCATATTTGGATAATATTTTAAGGGTATATTGGAATAAATAATAATGAAAACACATCATTAAAAAATATACCACTTCTTTGGTATGTAGGAACCCAACCTAAGAAATATCGAAGATGGTGTCTACTAAAATTATATTGGAATAATTAAAAGGAATCGTATTTGGGGTTGCTCTTAGTGGTAAGAACCCCATTATACTACATGGAAAATGGGGGTTCAAATCCCATGGGGTGCAGGGTACTGTAGCAGTATTGTAGGAGTACTGTAGTAGTGGTGGTACTGTTGATCAGTGGGTACTGTAGCGGTGGCAGGGTACTGTACAGCGGTGGACACTGCAGCAGTCGAGTCACTATTCATAGAATGGGATTTATGCCAAAAATTTGGGCTTATGGGCTATGTAATGGGATACAAGCCCACTGGGCCTTCAAGCTATGTAATGGGTCTCCCTCTACCCAGTTAAAAGAGGTATTTTCTTTTCTTTAAAATTAAAATGATGCTCAAGCCCCAACCTTTAAAAAACAAAAAAAAAGGAATCAAAACCAAAATGACAAAACAGTTAATTAGTATTGGTAAACAAGATACTTAAATGTGTCTTTAATTAAAAATGAATTCCACAATTCAAACATTATATTTTGTTTGATGATAAATTTACTACATCAATTATATCTACACATATTTTTTTTCCTACACTTCTGATATTCCAAGAAAAATAAAAAAAATAAGGGAAAGCAAGATGGATAGTCTGGGTATAGTATTGTTGTATCATTATTGAATAAATAATAATAATTATTTTTTCATGGTAAATAACTGAACACACATACCATATAATTAGAATACTAATAATGAAGTGTGAAAAAAATATTACAAGATAATAAATGGAAACATATTACCTTTAAATAACTAGAAAAGGAAAAGTAAATATGGTATGGTATGAAAAGGAAACACAATCAACTGAATAAAAAACTGATATTGAAATGCATCGATAGATTTGTCGATGGAAAATCTCATGGTTAATAAATATTTATTCAAAATAAAGGTAATGTAGAATATTGGATTTCAGGTCTCAAGAACATGGGAAAGTTGAATACTAAGATACATCATTCAAATAGGTAATAACCTTATGAAAAATTGCATTTAATTTCAACGAATTATTTTTATAAGGATAACCTCTAGATTTATCGTGGGACTATATAATGTTTGGGCCCCACTCATCATTTCATGTAAAATTAATTAATCATATCTAATATTCAATTTAATTAGTAAAAGATATGAATTATTAAATATCCAAGCGTAATAAATATTACCGATTTATCAATATTTCCCTAGATAATCAAATAAATTTCAATAAAAACTTCATATATAAAATTTTATATGGATTTTGAAAAAAAACATATTAATGTTCAATGATATGGATATTTAGGGAAAGTAAATGTCAAATGATCATTATAAATTCAATATTTGAAGTGGATTAAAATGAATCAAGGAATTAAATGTGAATACTATAATTGAACAAATCAATCACAAACTATCATGAGGATGAATAAGGATGGTATTAATAAAACATATCCTTAGAGGATTAATAAAATATCTTTTAATATTTAATAAATATAAATACTATAAGAAACATTTAATACATTCTTGAGGAAGATATATATTTTTTAATCCAATTTATAATACATTTTATTTGAAAATAACATTCCAAAAAAAATTATTTAAATCCTAGAATTGTATACCTGAAATAGAATCTTCAATGAAATTAGGGCTTGTAAATTTGTACAAGCCATATGAGGTAAATACAACATTCCTTTTTCATGATGATGTCAAGAAAAATCCCTTGTTCCAAAGGTGACAAGAAGAATCATTTTTAAAAAGATTTAATATAAAAATGGTTAAAAATTCCATTAATAATTCATTTTGAAATTATTTAAAAAATATGAATTTTTAAAGATTGGGTTTTTAGGAGAAAACTAGTTCTCTGTAAAATGATAGAAGTGAAGTCTGGTTTTCATAAAAATATTCTTAAACTATTATGTTCCCAATAGTATAGAAATTGAACTATTATTTTATAAAGGTTATGAGAATCCAAAGGATAATAAATTAAGTGGTTTAATTAGACAATAATGAAATAATTTCTTCTTATGTAAATTCACTAGTATAAAATCCTTTACAAAATTAGATTGTAATGATAATCCCATTAAATTATTATAGCGTTGAAGTGATAATCTATCATTTAGTAGGATATGTCTATCAATATTAAATAAACATAATTAGCAAAAATTCAATATATAGTCACTGTTATTATTGAAATAATATTATAATTTTAGGGATAATGGGGAGTAGTATAACCCAATTCAGTCAAATTGGTAAATGAATTTTTATTACACATGGTATCATTTTACTCAAATCTCCATATATTAAATATCCCAAATTAAGACACAAAATTTATAGAATGATAAATGAAATAAGAAATTATATAAAACATTGGAAAAATGTACACCATATATATGAAATTAGGTGCACAAGAAAAATGATATTATTTAAATTAAAATTTAACTATCACCATAGTAAGTGAGGTTGTAAAGATAACAATTAAAAAAATTATTGAGTTTAATAATCTTTTATCATTTTAATGTGTCACATACCACATAAATAGATCGATTCATAATATCCTTGAACAAATAACATTAAATAAAAAATTTAATATCATGATAAAATTGATATTTATTATTTTACATGTCAAATTTTGATACATAAACCGTATGAATGAAACTAGATTCATAACACAAATTAAGTCTAAATATAATGAAATCAAAGAGGAAATATCTTATGTTGTGGTACCTTCTACTTATAAGGCCCCTAGAATTGAATATTATAGTGTGAGGAGTGTTACTAACTTATTTCCAAAAAAAATTCATGTTTATAATAACATTTATTTCAATTATTAAAATGATATATATAACTATTTAAGCAATTATGTTTGCATTGGGTGCTTTGAAAAAATTCGGTTTATCATTCAAGAACAACCTTTTATGTCAAATATGATTAATGGGGTCATTATATGAAATCTACAGACTAAAAAACACAAAATAATTAAATATTAATGATTTAATTATAATTTTAAATACAATAATTAATTATGATAATTTAAAATGAACCAACATTATAGTCATGGAGACAGTATTTGGTAAGTATTAATGAGTAATGTTCACATTTTTCAATGGTTTTTAAATAAAATAATAATTATCCAAACGTATCCCCCATGATTGTCAAATAAAGTGCGTAGTATGGTCCATTATTATGTACCAAGTTATGATCAAGTGAGACCTGACACACTTTGAGTTTTACCTCTTGATACATCTATCCAAGAACCACATCCACTGGTAGTATTTTTAAATAGATGTATTTTTTGTAAGACCCACATAATATATACCTTAGAAAAATTCATGTATTTTCTTCATTACTACTCCACTAACTCAACCGTAAGGGTATGTTATATAATCTATGTTTTCTTAAATATAGTTCCCACTATTATTATTAAATTTAATCTAATAGAAAATATAGTGTACAGACCCTAGACTGATCGGATCCAATTTATACTACCATTACACTAGAATGATTACAAAGAATCAAATCTAGAAGGATTGGCGAGTTTAGCAGTATTGGTGAACAATATAAAAAAAATAAATATTTCATTATAAATTACTAAACAAATTGAAACATATATTTTTTTATTTTAAGGATAACTATATTTCATCAATGATATCCTTTAATATATTTGTCAGTACTCTTCTTGAATTCCAGTTATAGGGAAGTGAAATAAGGAAAAGATCCAATTATCTGTATGGGTAAAGCACCATGCAAGTAATAATGAATCTGTTTGAATAAAATATATGGGATGGTAATTAATTTAAAACACATACCATGTAATAAAATAACTAATCATTAAGTGAATAAACAATATGGAATAGTAATAAGTGGAAACCCATTCCATTTAATTAATTATATAATGGATAATTAATATTTAAAGGTAATAAACTATATCCAATTCTATTTAATCCATGAATGTTGAATGAAATGATTCATTAAATTTTTTAACACAATATATCATGTATAATAAATATTTAATCCAAAATTCTGAAAATGCTTAATTATTGGACTTCATGTCCATTGTACATCAAACCCACTACTATCAAGATTCATCCTCTAGAAAGATTAAAACTATTGGTAGAAAAAAGTTTAATTTTAAAATATATTTCTCTCTTGAGAGACTATTGATGCATATAGGGGCTATAAATTTTTCAGATTCCACACATCATTTCATGTCCAAATCATTATAGTATCAAATAATTGATTTAGTTGGTAAACAATATTCAATATAAAATATTTTTTTTGGAATAAAGACTACATATTTATCAATATTTTCCCAGATAATAAAATTTTCGTCTATGTAAACATTTTATGTAAAATGGAACACAATTTAAGAAATAAATAAATCCAAGTTAAATGATATGTGTAATTATGGGGAATTCAACGTCAAGTTATCATAGTATGTTTAATATTTCATGTTGAAAAAAGGTATTAACGAAGTGAATTTCAGTACTAATCAGGGAGAAAATATTCATAATCCATCCAGAGGAGAAACAATTAATGTATCAATTCAATATATCAGATGTGAAGTAACATAAAGGGTTCATTTCATTAATGGATAAATTACTGTAAAAATATCATTTAAAAATATTATTGAGGAAATATCTATTTTTTTGAAAAAAATATCACCGAAAATCACATTTAAAAATATTTTAATTGAAATTAATACTTATACACATGAAATTTATTCCTTAATGAAGTAGTGGTATTTAAATCCACACATGATGTACTTGGTAAATAAAACGTGCCTTTTTTATGGAAAAGGTTATAAAAACAACTTCTTTATAAAGTGATAAGAATATTACATTAAAATCAATGTTAAAATAAAAAAGGAAAAAATTACATTAAAAAACTAAAATCAAAATTATTAATAACATTCTTAAAACCCATTTAAAAAAATGTGTTTTTAGATGAAAATGGGTTCTCTGACTAAATATAGAAATTATATTGGGTTTTCCTAAAAATATTTTCGAAATAATTTTATATTTGAATTATTAAAATTTTATTATTATAATTAGTTAAATTTGATGAATAAATATAGGATAATAAAATTAAATGTTTTATTATAAAATGATAAAATAATGGTCTCTGAGGAAATTTAGGGATAAATAATCTCATACAAAATGGGATTTACAAGTTATCCCTTGAAAAGATTACTATATTTAATTGATAGTCAATAAATCAGAAGATAATTACTATCAACTAAATTTCCATGAAAGTATAAGTAAATACATTAATAGATAGTTGTGTTCACTATACACATAATTATATAATATTAACAATAATGAGTTATTATTTTAACCCATTTAAAAAAAGTGATGTATGAAATTCATTTCCACTTGGTAACCATTAACATAAATCCCCTTGGATAGAATAACCTAAATGAAACTAAAAATATCACGAAGAATTAATTAATCATGATATAATAAGAAAATTTAGTATTATGTAAACAATATATAAGAAATAAATTTCCCAAAAAATAAACTAATTGTTTTAATAGAATTTTAACAATCACAAAATAAAATTAGACTTCAATGATGAAAAATAAAGAAAATCCTGAGTAGGATAATCATTGACCATTCCATAGTGTATATACAACATTAATACATTTGAATCATAATATAAATTATGTAATAAAATTAAATTCAGTTTATAATATCATGAAAATAAATATATTCATGATAAAACATGTCAAAGGGATGTATACACACCATTTAAAATAAATTATTATGATAACAAAATATATGTCTTAATGGAATTTAAATTGAGATAAATCACATACCATGAATTTACATTAATGTGAATGGAATTTAAATTAAATTATAATGGTTCTAAGAGTGATAAAAACTCATTAAAAACCCATATTCATTTGTATCAAAACTATTATTTCAGGTAATAAAATTTTTATACCACTACATAAATGATTCATTTTATGTTGGTTGTTTTGACCAAAAATGGTTTATGTGCCCAAAAAACATTTGAAGGTCAACTATGTTCAAATTGGCCATTATATAAAATCTATAGATTGATAATAATTAAATAATTATAATATTTTTAAATTCAATTATAATATATATACCATTCATTAATTATGGTTATGAATAATGTACCAATATTATAATCATGAAGACGGAATGTTGTTTGTACGCACGAGTAATGTTCCAATTTTTCAATGATCGTTATGGAAATTAGTTTAGTAATACTATATAATTTTAGGATGATAATTATATCATAAATTTTATGTTATTTAATCATTTATAAATATACTTATACTTCATTTTATATTAATTTAATCACATCATGTCGAAGAGGTGGTAGTCCATACTTCCACAACTGATGTTATCACATATTTGTGTGTTAAGAGGATAGTAAATAAAATGATATATAATTTTTCATGAAAATTAATTATTTATTTAATATAGTACATATGACCTTTAAATTAAATATGTACAATTAAAACCATCCTCAATACATTCCTTGTGTATTGTGAACTAATCACTTTACCTTTTGGGGGTCGCAATATCGTCCACCGCAAACAATGTGATCGTATTTTCAAAAAAACTATGAAGGGTATGTGTTATAAAAAAATTGAGGAATAAATATATTATAATAATAATATATATAATATATAAATATTTCTGAAAATGTAATTCCAATAGTGAGTGGAGGTAAAAGAAAAAATGAAAAATCATCGTTTCGTGAGGCGGTAAATCTCTATACATAAAAATAGAAGCTCTGTTAACCATTAGATGGATATGTGATTAAGTGAAATTATAAAATCTCAAATAAATAAAATAAATTATATTATGTTAATTTATTTTACTATATAATCATGGATATATAATATTTTATAAGGAAGATAATGAAAAAAAACTAAAGAGCTTTAGGAAGGATGTTATGTCTTTGTCAGTGTCTTTTTTTCTTCCTAAGGGTGTGATTGAATGCATTTATTCACATGGTGAGGAATATATGATTAGTTATTTATGATGATGAGTTATTAGGTAATATCTTAGATAAGAAAATATTTATTCATATGAGTTAGTACGTTAGATCCTTGAGGGATGTTTTATTTTGGAAGGGAGTGGTAATCTTGTAAATTTCGTAAAAGGGAATTCCAAAAAATATTTTCCACTTTAAAATAGCTCCAATAATGGTAAAAATTCCTGAAAATGTACTATATGGGAAACTAATTAATATAAATGTTTTTATGAATGAATTTATATATCATTTTTCCCTTACTTTTATGGTTTAGTCCCTGGTTATTATTAATTTCACCTTAATCCTTGCAATTGATTGTTATGAATTTCACCAATATTTTTGATAAAAAAGTAATTATAACAAATTATAATATATAAATAGGTATTTATCAAAATATTTAATCTATTATCCGAAATTCATATCACCTAAGGGGTTGATATTAATTTAAATTTAATTCTGTGGATGAGATAACAATGGATGTGTTTATATTAAAACGGTCCAAATGATTACATTGTTTTTATAACCAATTTCAATGTATAATTGATTAAAATTTAATATATTATATTTTTTATCATAAAATTGACTTAATATTGCATTAAAACAAATTAATAATATAATTTAACAATGTAAATTTAATATATGAAAAAGAATTTTTGAGTTAAAATTCTGTATTTTCACTAATCGTTAAAAATAAATCATAATAGAGAAATTAAAAAATCACCCTAAACTAATTTTTATGTTACTATTTCAAATATTCATCAAAATTTTAAAATATAATATTTATAAATTGAAAAAAAAAATTGATTTAATAAAGTTTCTCCATTAAAAGGTGGTAAAAGTTCCTTAATAAAAATGTTGATTTTTATATGTAATATTGTGTATCATTTTAACTCATACCTATAAAATATAATGAATTAATTAAAAAAATTGAATGAATATAATATAAATATAAATATATATATATATATATTAAATCCATATCACTCAATTATTTTAAATAATTTAAATTATAAAGTTAAAATGTCTTTGTGGGCATAAAAAGTTTTTCTACAAAAACATTCCATTTATATTCAATTGGTTCTTATATTAATTTATAAATAATATTTAACTAATGAAATCATTTAAAATTTTATTAAACCAAATATTTCATTAATATATTTAATACTAATCATAATATATTCTTTATATGATATTATATTAAATAAAAATATTATAATAATTTATTATTTTTCGGTAAAACTTGGTTTTTAATGCAACACAAGACAACAGAGAAACTCATTATTTATTTTCACCTAAACTAACTCAATTTCACATGAATTTTAATATAAAAATTATATTTTGGTTATTTAAAATCATAAATATATTATTAATTATTGTGATATTGTTGTTTTTTATGGGCACACACTATCAGATACAATGTTCCTACCTTAGATTTTTGGGTGTTAAATGGGTTCGTCATTTTGTTTATATGTAAAACCTTACTATGATGATCTTTTTGATAAAACTATAGGTTATTTTGTGGAATGTTTGTAAGGACAGTTTCAATATCTTTAAAGATCCAAATGGCTTTGTGAGTCTGAAAAGAATTGGATAGGGGTGCCCTCTAATTAAGAGGGTAGAGGACCCACATTGATTTTTTTAAAATATATAATATGTGCATGTTTATTCACATTAAATAAGGATAAAAATTGATCAATATTTATTCTTATATTATATATGGTCAAAAAGTGAACATAAAATATAATTTGGACAAATAATTAGGTCTTTTAATGCCTTCCATATTAAGTTTAACCCTTAGTAAACCCATTTTAACTCTAACCACAATGAAGAATTTTTCATATTGTTTCTGTTATATGAAAAAATTATGTTGAAATTATATTATAATAATATATATTATGATTTGAAATATGGAATAATTTTTTCCAAATTCATTTCACAGAAGTGGATGAATTTAATCTGAAGTTAAAATTGTAGTAACAATGAAAAATTGGTTTTCCAATGGAAAAGCATTCAAAATAATAAAATTTATTTATGTCCAAATTGAACATATAATTGATTGAAATGATATAAATTTAATTCATTAAAATATGATTGAACTAATTTAATTTTATTTTCATTTATTCCAAAAAAATCGATGTTGAAATTTTCTTAACTAAATGGTAGTTTCTAATAAATTTTTTTATTTTTCAATATTAATTAGACAAATAATTATTTAATAAAATTTAAACAAATTAAGGCTAATATAATTTTTACCTATCAAATTAAACAATGAAGTTAAATTTTTACAATAAATTTTATAATATTTGAAACCATTAATTTTAAAATTTGAGTGAAAAATGTGAGAAAACTAATTTTTTGGAAAATATTGTCTTCAAAAAAATCCTTCTCTTTAAAATTTATTTCAATTTTTTTCTAATCCATTGATAACAGATTATTATTATTTATAAATTTTATATAATTGAATATATTAAAATTTAATTATTCATATTCATACCCAGAAATTTTGTATCTATGTTATAATAGCCACATTTGATTAATATATTTGATGGATTGTTTAATCTCATTGTTTCAATTCATATTTGTATTGATCTTATTATTTTTCAATTAAAGTATTGGGTGCCGCGCCCTTCCTATGATACAAATGAATAATCGATGATAATGATTTATAGAGTCTCCCTTATATTATCAAATAGGTTAACGCTTAGAACTGAGGGTATAAATAAGGTGAAACATTTTGAAAGAATTAGAATCATTATGTTTGATACAAACCACCAAATAACTCCATAATATATGAAAATTAAAAAAACACAAAACATTCCTCCTGGAATGGAATTTTATATGAATAAAAACTAATGTATCTAAAAAAATCACCAAAAAATACTATAAAAGAAACTCAACAACATCTCTAATTCAAAATCTCATAGTGTCTTTCTCGGTTCCAGAATAATGTATCCTTTGAGGGATATGAATTATACTTAGGGGGAGGGTAAAATATTATTATCACATTTCGAAAACCAATTTATTATTTTATCATTTATCCATTTTTACCTCATTCATTGGTAAAGGTTACATTATTCTCTTATTATATCACTCCTTACTTTTAATATTTTCTTGCAATACAACAACACACACAGAGACAAATAATAATGATTTACCATGTTCTCCACCCAAATTGAGAAGGATAATCGTAGTTTGATCTATTAAAATCATTGTTTACACAATTCGCTAGTAAAACCCTATAAGAATTAATGTATTGTCTCTTGGATATATAGTGTTTGTATCTAAAACACTTTATGGTGAATCAGAAACTCATTTACAACCCTTAACATTTGAACTTATTAAATTGAAAAATAAGATACTCTTATATGAATTTTTTTGGTGATTCTCATTTTTATTATTATTCCCTTGAATATTGAAATTCTATATTTATATTTATATAAAAAAAATTATTTAGATCCTCTTCTTATTTTAATAAAACTAAAAAATTTCTATGTTACTACTTCGACCTGAATCAATTTTTTTTCATAAAAATTCCACTTTTAGGGGAATGTGGGAACCGCCCCAGTTCGATTACACCACACATATTTAATAATCAAAACAAGCCCAAATAAAAACTCAAATTGAAGGATACATCTACAAAATCCAAATCACACAAATCATGCCGCATCGAATAGCATGGTGACAACACAATCACTTCATCCAGTATTCATGATGATAATATCTTCATCCCTTCCAAACGTCGATCCATCATCTCCTATTTCACCACCTCCTCTGTGAGATCAAACCACCATAGCACATCTCACCACCACACACTAACTCCATACTTAGAAAACCCTCATCGCATTAAGCCATTTTGAACGATAGTTTTTTATCTATAACCCTCATTACTTAATCCATCATCATCATCACCTTAAACATACCATACGTCGCAATCGTCATTCGATTGACGTAATCATCTACTTATTTAAGCCGCCCACTCAACCAAACATCCAAAATAACTTTGTGGACCACCACATAGCTCCACCACGAAGAGAACAGTGGAATACTTGATCCAGATTAGAGAGAAAATGGGCTTTGTAGGACAAATCAGCTGCAAGTCCATCACCATTCGTGAACATGAAGTAGGGAATTTGACAACCAGAAAAGAGACCTAAACAAAACAACCGTCCAAATTGACCTCCCCCCAAAATCCATGATGATGAAACTGTCAACACCATCCTCATGCTAGAAAAACACTAGAAAACTCCAGACAGAACTCACCAAAACCCACCAACACCATGAAATGAATTCCACAAACTAGATCCACCAATGAAGACAATGTGAGGGAGGAAACTCTTCAGTCTCCCATCAGTGAAAGCTCGCCTACGCCGATGCCATCTAAATCACACCATAACACCTCCCTAGGTCGAAATCATAATGCCAACACTCCAAAGTTGGACAAAAAATAGAAATAATAAAACCTCAATGTAAAGAAAACTAAAAATCATTGAGAGCATAAAAGAAACAACTAGATTAAAACCCATGGAAGAAACATATAAAAAGACATAAAATTAAAAGAGTTGCGAGGAGATAAAAATTCATTCTTTATATTCTTATTATTATTTATATCAAATCCAATATGCACAATAATTTATTCACTTCACATAATATTACTAATTTACTCATTATTTCATAATAGGTTTCAGTAGATATCCTTCAATTGTTTTAATTTTAGGTATATATTTGATCAACAAGTGTAAGCTCTATGTTTTCTTTTTTTTATACCGTTGATTTTTTCCATGAGCTTATAGATGAGATATTCTATAATAGCTCACATCCTAATTCGTAATCAAAATGTATTTTATATTTATAGGGTAAAAATAATAATAATAGTATCATTTTCTTCTTCATATGATCTTCTCTAAAATAGTTTCATGCATGATTTCTACATCATAACTCCATGCGACCAATATCAGTTATTCTTCCATTTAATTAACTAGAATATAACAAAAATTATCATATAATTACGTCTAAATATTATTTTTTTTATAATATTATTATTTTATTATCCGTAAATATGGAATCCATTGCATCGAAAACTAGGTTCACTTATAAAAAACTATATCTATTTTTCCACATGGCCTTATGTATTCCTCCATGTATTCCAGAGGATACCAATTGACAGTGAGGGAATATGGGGTGTCAGTGGGGATATTGTACTCTCTGGTTAGAGTGGAGAACAATAGTGATTAAAAAATAAATAATAAAAATTAGCGTTCTAATATTAATTAACAAATTCATAAATAAACGATCTAAAAAATGATCAGTACGGTCATATACAAATGATTATTATTCATGATATTGTACAAAAAGGGAAATATACATGATATAGGGAAAAAATCCGACACAACATAAAATATAAAATATAAAAAAAAAACCCAAGATATCTCAAATATTATTTTGAAAATAAGAATAGTCATATTCCCCTATATTATATCTTATTACATAAAATATATAATCCGTTGTCGAACACTTTCCCTTGTACCTATATACATCAATGATTTTTTTGGGTGCCAATTGGAGACTCACAAAGGTGGGAAATATACTCAGTATAATAGAAACAATGATGTATATTATAATATGGACAGTGAATATAAAATTTCATTGTTCTAATTTAAAAATTCAATGTTTATGTTTAACATATAACCATGTCAGCTCTATTTAAGAAATTACACTATGTTGATAGTACCTTCATCAGCCTATATCGAGATACTTCCAAAATTATGTCACCTTGTTTATCTTTGTGCATGTGTCTACTTATATATATATATATATATTGAAATTATATACATAGTATCATATATAGAAATATATATAGATAACTAGTAATATTCAGGAAAGATGAATAACTTGTCATTCCATTCTGTTCATAATAGTCTCTTTCCATTGATAAGGGTAAAATTACATGAATTTTACTAAGGATAAGAGTGACATTGTATCTTTAAATCTTATGACTGAAGTAAAACAACATGTACAATAAACTCTTTTGGAACATGAAAAGTTATGTCAAACATTCAATAAGTCATGTGGGATGTGATCCCCAAATAACACATCAAGGTAACTTGATGTCTCATATCCAACACTAGCCTTAACCATGTCTTAACATCCATTATATGTTGGAGGGAAATAATAATAATAATAGCACACCCTCTATGTTAGGTTTTAAAATTATATAAAATATGTTATCAACAAATTTATTATCTAATTATCCAAGTTTATAAGCCACTACTTATATAAGGCACATGAAATTATCCTACCAATCAATTTTATTTAATTGAATAATGAATATTTAATTTAATTAATGAGACAATACCAATTTGATGGTGGGTTGGTCCTATAATTAATTACAATGAATGGTGAATTTATAATCACAACTAGATGGGTAGAAATAGTCTAAATAAATTTCCATTAACAAATATGCAGTGTGTATGGAATTTCTATTAAGAATAATAATTTACATTTAAGGAAATATGTAGATTTAAGGAATGACACAGTAGGAATATTATTATTGAATCAGAATGAATGGTATGTAGAAGTAAGACATTGGGGATAAATAATAATCAACATACACTATGGTAGTAGAGAACAACTATTTCAATATCACATTCATATTCGATCTAGAATATATGAAATTTTTGAAATAGATAAATATACATAAAATATGGATTACTAACTCACCAGGATATAACATACATAATGGGGAGAAAAATAAGTAATAGAGGGAAAAGTATTAAATATATTACTATTATGATATCAATGAGATCAAAATAAATATAAATGGTGTCCAGATAAAGAACCAAGCTCCAATCCTAGAGAAAAATGGATAGGGTAATGATCATGTTGATGGGGTTATGAACCACATGATGTGGGACAAAGAATGCAGGAAAAAACAGAGATGATGTTAGGGTTGAAATTGTAATTTTCAACTGTTTTAAATGGTCAATGTTTTGGATGCATTTTTTCAGGAAACAATGTGTTAACAATTCACACCAACTACCATAGTGACAACAAGAATGTGAGTTTCTTGATCTTGTGTCTTAGACACGGTTCCCTCATATGTAACTATATATGTTTGGACACATGGAATCAAGAGTTCTTAAATTGATTCATGAGAATATAATCGATCCTTTTCCCTTATATTCCATCCAAATACATATAATCAATAATATCTAGTCAATCACCTTTCCTTTTTCCCATCATGTCTCCGTAAATAATGTTTGGGTAACAAATACTGGACTGAATAATTTAAGATATATACTATATATTCCATCACCAATTATGTATGATATTATCTAGTCTGTGCATATGAAATGGTAGAGTTTTGATATAACAAAGTAACATTAAGATTTTTACTTTAACAATGTTCGTTACAGTTCTCAAATGACACCAGACTGATAGTACCTGCTTCCTCTTATGATGAGATTACTATTAAATTGTGCCACAATTTATATGTCAATATAGATATATATATATATTTGTGTGTCTGTGTGTTTTTATAAATGAACTATATAATTATAATCATATATATCCAAATAGATAGATATGTGATGATATTCATGACCAGACACATTTCTTAGGAATCCATGATAAGACATTGGAGTATCATACTGTATATATGGGTATTGTTTAAATAATATAATCAGGGATATAGATATAATCATATTTATCAACCCCATGAGAAAAGAGGAATTTTATGTAAAAACACCTCCAATAGAATGTGAAACATAATGTATAATTTTAAAAAAATAATTTGTTGTGTTATGCCCAACCTCAGAAATAATGGGAGAATGAATTGACTCAATCCAACTCAAGTTAACTAGGAAAACCACCCATGCGATCCTATCATATAATAATATAACCAAAAATGGGAAATTAAAATTACGGAATAAAAACAAACAAAATACATAAAATCATAGTACCTCATGGAATAATGAAATAGAACATGATCCATAAAACTAGAGCCCAATTGTCTAAACCATAAAATTATGAATTGAAAAGCCAAACTCTTCATTTGAGTAATCTACACCTCCAAACCATCCCGAAAGAAAATATTGTACAATAAGAGAAAACATTTTTTACAAGATTCTATTATATTTTCAAATATCATCCAATACAACATCTAAAACCACAGAATTGAAAATCAAGAGTATGAGAACAAAGCCCAACAGGATAACACAACTATGTCTATACATGTTCTAAATTAATGATTGAAATATTTATTTCTTTAAAAACATGAAATTCTCACAAAAAAATTTCATAAATCCAAACCCATTTTTAAATATTTTTCTTTTTTTCTAAAATATTATTCTTATTCTTAAAGAAATATTATTGGTAAAAGGTATAAATAAAAACCATTATTCATCATGAGATAAGAAAGGAATGAGTAAAAAAGAACACTATATTGGGACTCGACGTAATTTAATATGTACTAGACCTATAAGATAGCCTAAATAATGCATTCCTTGGTATAAAAACTTATCAATTCCCAAAAAATTCCATTGATATCCCAAATGTAACCCATTGTGGTTGCACAAACACCATGGTTACACATGACCCAATCCCAACACACCCATTGTTCCCAATGTTTCATATTTTATCCAATACTATTTAAAATCTGATAATCATATCAACTCATTAGTTGACCAAATTTAATTCTGAAATAATAATAATAAATTAATTGAATTAACCATGTGTATGGAAACCCCTACAATATTTATGGTGGAACCTTATCCCCCGTCGACAATGGATATTGAAAATGCAGCGACTGGCCTTTGAAATACATGTCTCACCACCAAACATTAAAATATCTATAAAAAACACCCATAGATCATGAATCTAAATCACAATCACTATAGTTGAAATAGTTTTGATAAAATGATATAATAATATACTATTTAAATATCTAGAGAGAAGCACAACAACAAGAATGTAAATCAACCACCAAATGAATGACCAGGAAGGATTTAATATCTAAAATTTCACATAACATTGACTCTCTATTTGACATGATGGGATATAGAACGATTGAATATATAATCTTTTAAGAAGTGATAGAAACCTATATGATATGAGAAATAAACATCATGTATCCCCATTACATTATATGAATTCCTTGAATGCCATATATGCCAAAAGAAAATAATTTACTTTGAATAATAATAGAAACACTGAAAATTTCAGAATGTGAACAAATTGTAGGGCGTTTAAACTTCTTAATCCCTACCCAAAATACATGAAATATACCTAAAAATAATAGACTCCTTTAAATACCATTTTATCATTTGAAAATTCCGATTAGATAGCAGAAACACTATTTTCACATATAAACTGAAAAATAACACTGGTGTTCTCCAAACTCATGGATAACCACACGATGATCTTAAAAATTTTATACTCATACTACATTAATTCAAAAGAAAAACATAGAAACCATTAATTTATGTTATTTTATGTATAAGATTGTATCCATATTGAGATTCATGAATATGCACAAAAAACAACAATGATATTCCAACATGGATGAAGGGATTACTTACAAATCATAACATTTTGATTCAATGTCCCCCATATAATCTATTTATCCCTCGAAATCCTATTAGAAAATTCATGAAGGACACTAGTTAATCATTAATAATTACATATCCCTCATCTCATGGATACCACATATGTACTACCATAGTACCCAGACTAGTGGAAACATTTTAAAATTTAGTATCATCTCTCTAATGTGTTTCCTGATGAATTGCATGGTCTTTCACCTAGATGATATATTGAAATCTCGATTGATCTTATACCTGGGGAATTTCAAATTTCAAAGAATCCATAGAGAATTGTTGTTGTTGGTCATGAAGAGTTAAATAAATAACTACAAGATAATCTGGATATAGGTTTTATACACCCAAGTGCTTCACCATGGGGTGAACTAGTCATATTCGTCAGAAAGAAGGATGGTTCAATGCACCTTTACATTGATAATAGTGAGATCAACAAATCATGATAAAGAAAAAGTATCATTTTCCCTTTATTGATGATTTTTTTATCAGCTATGTAAAGAACAATACTTATCCAAGGTGGATCTATGGTCAGGATATTACCATGAAAGGGTGATAAAGGAGGATATCCCAACACTAATTTTTGTACAAGGTATGGGAACTATGAATTCATAGTAATGCCTTTCGGTCTAACTAATCCTCTGGCTATCTTCATGGACTTGATGAAAAGATTCTTTAGATATTACCGCAACATATTTGTGGTAGTACTTATAAATTATATTATAATATACTCAAAATTCAAGGGGAACATGAGGAGAATCTAAGCACTATAATAGATACCTTGCGAAAGGATAATCAATATGAATAGTACAAAAAGAGTGAGTTTTGGTTGAAGGAGGTCTAATTCTTTGTTCATATACTGACAAACAATAAAAGATCTATGGATCCATCTAGAGAGCTGTAATTGAGGGATGGACGAGGCCAACATCAGTGAAGGATATTTGTAGCTTCCTGGGGTTACCTTTGTATTATCACCAATTTGTGATAAATTTATCAAGATTTTAAAACCCTCTTACCATGATAACTCAAAATAGACTGAAGTTTTATTGGATAGATGAATGATAATAGAGCTTCAAGGAGTTGAAAAGGAGGCTTATCATTTAACCAGTGCTCACACTACCCACAAGTGGAGAACATTTTGTTGTGTTCAGTGATACATCGATGAAGGGTTTGGGCCTTCTATTGATACAAAGTGAATATGTCAATGACTGTGCTTCAATGAAATAGAATGTTCATGAGAAAAACAATCCAACACATGATATGGAGTTGGTTGTATTAATCATTGCATTGAAAATATGGAAGCATTACCTATTTGGGGAGAAGTGCGAAATATATAAAAATCATAAAATCCTCATGTATATATTCACATAGAAATATTTGATCATGTTCCAATAAATATTGTTAGAGTTGATTAAAGACTATTACAACTCAATCCATTACCACATGGTGAAACCTAATATGGTGGTAGATGCTATAAATATAAAGGACCCAATGACTCTATCCATGATGAGAAATGAAAATGATCTAATCTTCTTAGATTTGATGACAACGAAAATTGGAATAATAAAGAAGGGAATATCATATATCTTATCACAACATATTTCTCAATCGTCTCTTTTGGAAAGGTTAATGGATACTCCAAATCATGATGTTGAAATTCAAAAAATAGTGGAAGCTACAAGAAAAGGTAAATCCTCAGAGTTCAATGTTAATGAAAATAGGAATTGTGAGATTTGGGACACGAAATTATGTTTCATTAAATATAGAGTTAAGAAAGAACAATTAAATGTTGTAAATAATTTGAATTTTTCCATTCAGCAAGGATACACGAAGTTGTATTGAGATCTACGAGAACATTTTTTGTGGGATAACATGAAGAAGGATAGAAATGAGTATACATCAGTGTGCCTTGTTTTTTATTAGGTGAAGGATGAGAGGAAGAAGTATAGGGTGATGATGCAACCATTACCCATACCAACATGAAAATGGGACAACATCACCATGGACTTTGTCACCAGACATCCGAAGACATCCAAAGGAAACAATGCTGTCTAGGTTGTTGCAGATCATCTTAAAAAGAAAACACACTTATTTAAAATTTTAGAGGGTTTCTCCTTTGATCAACTTGCACAGATATACATCAGATAATTCATAAGGATTCATGGAGTTCCACTATCTATTGTATCAGATCGAGATCAATGATTCACCTCTATTTTCTAGAAGTGTCTCCAACATGCTCTGAATACTATGTTGAACAATAGTATGGCTTATCATCCTCAAACCAATGGCCAATTTTAGCAGACTAACCAAGCATATGAGAAAATGTTTAGAGCATACTCAATAGACTTCCAAGGAGGATGGGGTCAATATATTCATATGGTTGAGTTCTCTTACAATAACAATTTCCACTCAAGAATACATCTGTCTTTTATGAAGCCCTTTATGGGAGGAGGTGAAAAACACTGACATGTTGGGATGAATTTGGGGAGCAAAAAATCATAGGTCCAAAAATTGTCGATGAAATGTTGGAGAAGGTTAATACCATCCAACAACACATTAAAAATGGTCAGAGTCCACAAAAGATATATGTTCATAATCATTAATGAGATATAGAGTTTGATGTTGGAGACATGTTATTCCTCCTCATATCACCATGGAAGAGAGTTATGAGATTTTAGAAGAAGTTAAGATTAGTCCAAGGTATATCTCCCCTTTTGAGATCATTGATCGCTTTGGAATAATGGTCTTTCAACTAACACTCCCACTAAACCTATCTCATGAACATGAGGTATTGCATGTATCACACATGAAAAAGTACATACCTGAACCATCTCATTTACTCAAACCAGAGGGTTTACCATTGGGGAATGACCTCTCCCATTAAGAGAATCCAGTGAAGATATTATATCATAGGGAAAAAGTAATATAAAAGAAAACAATGACCCCCACCAAGGTGTTTTGGAGAAACTAAAAGTTTTAATAAGAAACCTAGGAATCATAGGAAGTGATGAAGAAGAGTTAACCTCGTCTGTTTTATTGTGGGAGAAGTAAATTTCAAATGATTAATTTCATAACGGGGAACATTGTATGACCAAAAAATTTATTAATGAAACATCCTCTTGATCTGATTAAATGCATTGTTCTATAAAATGGTTATATTAAACATATGAACTTCCTTGGTTTTATGTTTTTTATTTTAAAATAATTTTAATATTTGTTAACATTACTAATATTTCCATTTAACAATGATCACTTGATTAGTATAAATATAATACTTTAACAAATCTAATTTACTCAAAAAATGGTTGTGATGGCCTCATCCAGTAGAATTTCACCACATGAAGACCATTTTTCGGATCGCGGAAAGGGGGTTGTGTAGCTGGGAAACACTCTTGACCAAGACCAATATGTGATTCAACACATTATATGAGAACAAAATCACTGATGGGAGAAGTGGATGCTAATAAAGATTACCACCCGAGCGATGTTATATGAGCCACCCCAAAAGTCTGTCAAATTCGCTCACCATACCCAAAGGTCTTATGTGGGTGTTATAATGGGTTATGTAACAAGAACCTATCACTATGATTATGTGATTTATTTTTTTATAATGAATATACATTCATTGAAACTTTGTAATTGTTTTTTAAAGCACCAATTGTTTATTTCGTTAATATTCAATGAAGAATTCAATTTTTGATGAAATAATGGATTTTTCAATTTAGAAATATTTTAATAAAATATTTTTTCTAAATCAAATCTTATTAAATATAAATGATCTTATCATTTCTTATGAATATAATGTTAATTTTTATTAAGGATTGAAAGTTGATTTTGTCAAAACCCATGAATTTTCGATAAATGTCTGTCTTTATATTAAAAGTAAAAATTCACATATTTAAAAATTATTTATATAAAATTATTAACTTTTTTGGATTTAGGATGTCATAATTATCTAATGGTGAATTTTTAATAATTTTCTGAGAGAGTCGAAGTTTTGGGAAAAAATTATATACTATTTAAATATATAATTCATCTTATGACATCATAATGACCCAAATAATGATGTAAGAAAATAATTTAAAAGTTTTGTTTAAAAAATATAAGTTCTACAATTAAAATAATTTGATTTTAGAAGTTTTTATATTAATTTTATGATTCCTTAGTGGACCCTCCATTACTTATAAAATATTTTAACCATGAAAAAAATTTCCTTGCGTGTGTGACTCACCTCCACATAAGAAATCCTAATATTATAATAAGTTCAGCCATTAGAATTATAAAATAACTATTTCCACTCCCATTTGAGAAGACCATGGGAAATACCATGGGTTGGTCTGTGGTTTTGATTTGTTTAATATGTTGTATCCAAAACATAAATAATAAAGAATTCCCTCTCAATTCTTATATAAACCCACTCAATCTCAAATTCATCGTCACTCAAAACATTTGGAGCTCGACCAACCTCTACCATCCTCTTAAAATAATCCATCCACGGTTCCCCAGTCTCCCAATGAGCCTCTCGCAAGCCTTTGGAAACATACATCCAAGTAAACGATCTGTTCCTTTTTCATTTTTGTCCATTTTTTTGTTATGCCCTTTTATTTTGGATTACAAATGATTGGGTATGATTTATCCCCTCCCACATAATATGCTCCCTATGTTTTAATGATGAGATATATCTTCCACTCTCATGAATTCATCCCATGTACACCTGTTACCATGCCGAAATTCCATAAGGGATCCTCACTTTCCTTCCTTCCTTATTTAAGCCCATGTTTCCATAGTTTTTTATGACCCTTTTATTTTAAATTAAAAATGTTGGGGTATAATTTCTCAACACCCATATAATTCTATCCTTATGTTTGAATGATTATATACCTCCTTAACTCCAATTAATTTTTCCTATTTACTCATGTTACCATGACGAAATTCTGTAGGGGATTTCTCTATCTTCGTATACTTTCAAGAACTTATTTTATTTTGTGCAAATAAATTCCATTGAATATTGTTATATATTATTTTCAATGACCCCCATACTATAAATTTAATTTATAAATGATTAGATATCCCTTTATCTATCATTAACCCATTTTACTATTTCGATATGATGTTGTTATGATGCCGAAGTTACACCAAAAGATCCCATGCCAAAATCATCATGTAAGTGAATACTATACACATTTCTCGATCAAGGATATTCAACATTATGAACATTTAATTATTGATTGAGGACATCCATTTAAGTATTCTACATATCTTCTCCATAGAATAAATTATTATGTTTAATGAATCCATGTTATATAATCTATGTGTAACACTTATGTGTGAAAATTAATGATTAAGAAGGGTGTTCCCTGATAGCGCTCGAATGCATTGGTTAAAGATTATTATTAAGATACATCAAGTGAAATGAGGGTTTAATCATGATAATTCAAGTTCAATTAGGGTTTACACATTATCTTGGTCTAATGAGCCTTTTCCCATGATAATATCATGTTAAATGTTTTTTCCACATATCCATGTTTTGATAATCATTCTATAACATGCCATTATTTTCACGTTTCTCTTATGCTCTATTGATATGCCTATTGTCTAACCTGTATTTTATTCTTCATTTTATGCCCTTTTTACTCCCTTCCTAGGATTTATAACTCCACCTTTTCATAGACCGGTCATGAGGTTATCCCATACAATTCTAGGTATGATGGAATGTTGTTGTCATGTAAAAGATGTTTTCAATAAATAGGTTGTAGTTTATGTCTTAAGTTGACATGTATTATTAATAAAATTCTAAGACTCTAGAGAAATCAATCCTCATAGTTTCCTTAAGTGTTTGTTTATGTAGTAAATCATCAATTAAGTGTGTAATAAAAAATAGTGTTGTTATAGGTATGTTCATGTACAGAGGATAGTTTGTGGATCTAATGAAATTCTTGACGGTTGGGTGGGAATTTACGAGGTACTAAATTTATAATATATGGATCACCATAAAAGAAATTTGGTGGAGTAATTAATAAGGGTTGTCTAGTTTTATTTTAATTAGATGGGTATATTTGGAATAATATCAAATTGAGTCCACATATTTTTTAATTAAGATATCATATGGTGGGTTGTTTTTGACGTCCTGGGATTTTGAGAATTCATGAAATTCCAATGCAATTTGAACATTTAAATTTTTGAATTGGTCGACCATTATTATTTGTATCAAAACATTATTCTACGATTTATGATACAATAATTTGTTTTTTTGATGGGTTTTAATTCCCAATTACAATATGAATAGCGTATTTTTTGGTTTTAGGTGTGCCATGACTCGAGAACCCAGATTTTTTGGAAATAAACTGTAATGTGCTTAGTTAGAAAATATTACATCTAATATTAAACCACAATTGGGTGGTCCTATAATGTTTTTACCATGGTATAAATATTTATACCCTAAGGTAAAATCAATTTGTGTAAAAGCTTTAAATTTTAGAGGATAGCACATAGTTTTCCATGGTTTAACAAACCATGTTCCTAGCCATGAGAGGGGTTTAATTTTCAAAAAAAAAATAATTTACCGCAAGGGTGAACTATTTTCAAACTCATGTGACATAACCAATTAACCCTTTTAAAAATGGGGAATTAAATTTTTTTTACAATACCATTATTTTACCATTTTATGATCCTCTTCTCATATTTTCCATGCACATTAGTTGAGGGATATCCTATCTTCCATCAGTGTTTATTTTGAGAGTTATATTTTATTTGAGCTATGATTTGATATCCGTGAGTTTCCTCAAATAGAAAGAGTGAATGTTTCTATATGTGTTTCATCCTTTATTTTTTTAACCTTTAAAATGTAATTCTATTTCCTTAAGAAATCATTTACCTTATATCCATTGTGTTTTCTAGATTGCATTCCTTCCATGTTTTGGCTCGGAATATAGGTTGTTCATCACTGAGGTAATTTTTATGAATATATGGTAGGTTGTTCCTAGATTTCTCCTTAGTCATACTTATTCATTGGAATTAATATTTGAATTTTTATATCAGGTTGGAAAAAATATGATCGTTTTTTATGATAATATTATTATATTAGTTATGTAATATGATAATGGAAAATTTCATTCCAATAAAAAATATTATACCCTAAATGGAATGGTTTTGCGGAATAGGATTCCAAATTGGTTTGGATGGATGTCATGGTAACATAATTTTTTTTTGTTATGGCTATATGAGTTCCATGGGAATAAGTCAGGATATGGTGAAAATACATGGGATTATGATGATCACCGTTAATGAGGGGAAGAGGATTGTGTGGTTGATGTAGATGGTGATAACCCATGCTGTAGTTTTTTAATAGGAATCGCATGTAAAAATGGGGATCCATCAGATGGTATGATATTGGATAGTTTTTTATTACTAATCATTGTTATTAGAATATTTTCTCGTTGGATTCATGTGCATATATGATAATGACCTGGTGAGGTGGTGGTGAACAGTCAATATTGACAGAGGCCACTATAGTATTAGCATCGTACAGGATTGTGAAGACCAATATTTATGGAGGACCTTTTCAACATAAAAAATGGTTTGCTATGAATGGGTCCATTGGTTAGGCCTAAGGATCACATTGATATTGATACCAATTGGAAAAGATTACGGAAGGATATATATCATCATACCTTGGGATGTCAAGCTATGTGTCCATGGCAGTGTCTCAAGAGGATGTCGAAGGGACTAGTGATATGATTATGGTGCATGCAGTTCGGACACAAGTAATACTAGAAATTCAATATTGTTGGATTTTGTTATAACAAGGCATTAGTGTCATTTATATGTATGATAATGTGTTGGATCTATGTTAGGAGTGATAGTGGTTACATCATCCTATTTCGGCATTGAAATAAACTTGTAAACTCTCCCTTATGGTTGTTGATCATAATGGGTGTGTTTAAATTAATTTGGGAGTTGATACTATTACATTATGTTTTAGTACACTGGTATTATTTTTTATGCAAGAAATAAATTTTTTTATGTTGGCCTACTAAGTTCATAATTATACCCTATATGGAACCTTATGGTGTGTGTAGGTATTATAGAGTTGAGATAAAATTAAGGGACATGAATCATAGGATGGATCATAGTGAGAATATATGCATTGTGAGTTCATGGTTTCTATTGTAGATGGTCTTGGGTGTCCAATCCATTGAACATTATTTATTTTTGTATTTTTGGGAAAGTACCAATATTAATAGACTATCGGTGACCCTTTATGATTTTGGATGGATGTTTTTATACATGTGAATTATCTGATATGTATATATAATTATTTGTTTCTTTTTATTTGTTTTGTTTTTTATTTACTATATTGTGTTTGAATATATTATTCCAAATTACAATTATTATGACCTTTTCTAATGTTAAAATTATTAACACCATAAGGTATAGTCTCCCCAACATCCCTTATTTTGACCCTCATTATTAATCGGTAGCCTTTGGCATACAGGTAGGTGGATTGAAGGACATGTGTCCATTGTCCCATTAGATAAGGTCTAATGAATTTCAATTTGGGGGTCAACGCAATAAACAACTGTATCTCATTAATGTTATTCCATGTAAATAGTCTGAAAAATTATTAAATGGTGTATTATGTTAAACAATATATTATATAATGATTTAAAATTCATAAAAAATAATACATGAATATTTAATAATATATTCTCTATAACATATATATATATCCCTCTATTTGTAAATTATCCATTTGTGGTAATGTGTTTACCACTAAATAGTAAAAAACATCGATATAATGGTATTCAACAACCATGATTACGAAGGATTAGAACTAAAATATAATGGTTAAAAATAGCCACAAAATGAACAAATTTTATTGTATTCAACTCATAATTACCCTATTTTATGAATGTATCAATCTAATTCCACATATATATAATAATTTAATTTATTATAATTTAATAATTTATGTAACTCCATGAGTACCCTCCCCACATTTTTATAGGGGAACCCCCTCTTCTCTCTCAATCACACTGTTTGCAGACCCTAGAAAAAAATCAATGGAAATATCTATTGAAAATCCATTCCCATATCTTAGAGGTCATGGTTTCACAAAAAAATGAAACATAACAGGAATAAGGTTTATTCCAAAAAGGCTATATACAGATCTAGAATAAGTTCTGACAAACCTATTTTATGTCTATATCATCATATAACTCATTAAAAAACTATTTAACCATGTTTATATATTAAGTTATGTTTGTTCAATATATTGATCTGTTATTATGAATATGGTAAAAAAAATTCATTATACATTTTTATTATATGAGAAATGATATGTTCTAACTCGCACATGGGTACACAAGCACAACCACAATAAGATGTGTTTCCTTTTCCACTACTACCTCTCTTGGATATTTATAACAATAAAGTAAATGTATTTATGTTATATCCATAAAATTATTATCATTAAATAAATATTATATATCATATACTTTCATACCATTCCATTAGTAGGAAATTCATAATGTTTTTTTCATATGAGTGTGTTACCATCTTCATGAAGTGATGGGATTAGTTTCTTATGTATCCCCTTAAAGGATGGTTCTAAAACAATTTTTAATGCATAAATTGATAATTAGTTATTTATTATAATTTTATACATTATATCTCAGTTCCCCCTTTGACTATATTCATCATTCTTAGGAAATTTTTGAATTATGAATCAATCAACCCAAAAATGTATGATCTAAAATTAACTGAATATGTATGTAATTAAAAAAATATAATTAATAAAATAAAATGGTTAATTTCAATGAAATTAACATTAATACTGTTATTTATTATTTAAATAAGATTATATAGTTTTATTATTATGTTTTTGAACAATGTTTGATGAAATATAATATTTGAGGTATGGGGTGCTCTATTAAAAATCCTCCATTATGCATTCCATTCAAAAACCTTTTCGGTCATGTCCATCATATTTAAAATTCCCAAAAAATATATTCTTTATTAAATGGTTTATAAAATTTATTTTCAGTAACATTTTACTTTATTCATTATGGTTTCAATGTTTATATTTTATATGTTTTCCATAAAGGTCAATTTTATCTACTTTGAACAAAGTGTAAAATGACTATTTTCATTAAAAATACATAATAGAACGAATTTACCACCATTGAGGAACATAATTATAAAGACTCAGAATGTATGTATAATTTTTATTATTACATGGGAATTTTATGAGTCCGTGAAAATTGATGGCACATGATTCTGAGGCCAAGAGTGCCCGAAATAAATTTCTAAACTTTTTTCCAGGTACGTTCATTAAACATATGAGTGGGTTTTTGTAAATTTTAAAATAGTTGTCGAAATTGAAATTTGAGGGAACCGTTGAACTTGTAGCGCAGGTATTCGCATAAGGGGACCTTCACCTCAACCGCAGTAGGTCAAGGGTGAACGATATAATTTGGGTTTTTCATGTAAGAATAAAATAAAATAAAAGTGGGTAACATTTTATTTAATTTGGAACTCCCATGTGGATTTTGAGATGTGGGGACCAATAGAACTAAACCTCCCATATGAGGTTATGGATGTTGGGACCACCAAAATTAACATCCCATGAGGTTTATGGTGGTGGGGACCACCAGAGGCTAAAACCCCATTGAACTCCCCTATTTATGGGAAAAAAACCCCCCTTGAACTCACCCACTTTATCTATGGCAACCCCTTAATTAATTATACCAACTCATCTATTAAATAATTAAGCTAATTTGGAATTATGAAAAAAAACATAATAGATAACATGTTCTATTATGTGGGATACAATTCATTTTGTTGGAATTGAAAGAAAAGGGTTGGTATGAGGAGAATTTGGAAGAATACATCCTCCAACAACAACCTTCTTCCATGAAGAACGCTTCTCCAACGAATATTTGCAATGCACGACTTTGATTTCTTCCTCGGGAAATCTTCAATCGATGACTGTCCTTCCCTCCTCACCGAGATCAGCAAACGAACAATGTAGTGGTGTGTTTTAATTTGATCAATGTTAAATTCCCTCTCACATTGAATCATATTCCTTGAGTCATATGATACCACCCTAACACGGAGGGTACATTCCAAACAAACATGGCCCAACCCCTCTGTAAATCTTGTGAATGTTTTTTGTGATCTTCAAAATGGTGTCGGTGACCGGTGCCAGCGGTTGACACCGGGGGAACTCGAGAACCGTGAAGAAGGTGATGAACGAAGGGTGGCATGTCAAGCCGACTGCCGGTAAAAGAACTATGCCTCGACGCCCTGCTCCCTCTTCCACCCCTTGGCCTCCGTGCCCCATGGTGCTCTACCTCCAACGGCCTCCGTTGCCCCATAGCCTCACCACCCCGCGGCGTGTCGTGGGACCCGACCACCTCACACCTGCCCGCGACACCTGCGGCCTCCACCGTCGAACAGCACCTTCGACCTCTGCAACCCCACAACACCTACAGCCTCGTGCCCCTCTATAGCCTTCATCACCACGCGGTGCTCATGGCCCACTGCGGCTTTCTCATCCCACACGGCCTCCGAGCCACCCCACGCCACCCCGGACGGGCCATAGGGTTGGGCCGCCCAGCATGGGCAGGACCACCCAGCGTGGGCCGAGCCACCTAGAAAGGGTTGGGTTGACCCAAACTGGGTCGGGTCGGACCAGTCCTGGACCAGCTACTAGCTTTTTTCTCTAACAGCCATAACTTTGGCACCGGACGTCTATTTGATGAACCATCAGCGACACTGTATACCTAGGATAATATAGTCCTTTTGGTAGTTCCCACTGGAGTTTTGGATAATGTTGGGAAATGGTCTGGTTGGATCGAGCACGAATCCACCGGGCCCTCTGGACTAAAAGGCTTATAACTCACAAACTGGGCATCTGATTGGCGCATTGTCTCTTGTGTTGAGACCCCTATGATGTGGAAATCCATTTAGATAATTCTTTGCGAGACATAGTGGAAGTTTGAGTATTGACCAGTGTCTTGAGGAGAAGAACCTCCACGAGACGGGCAAGCGTAGTGTGGGAACCATGTAGCTGTCTTTGACGTGAAGAATTAAGAGTGATCATGTGTGGGTCATCACCGAGCAATATTGTTTGGATGAGAACCTAGCGATCCTATGTGGGTCAGCACCGAGCGATCAAGTGTGGGTTAGAACCTAGATATCCTGTGTAGGTCAGCACCTAGAAATCCTATTTAGGTTAGCACCAAGCGATCCTGTGTGGGTCAGAACCGAGCGAACCTGTGTGGGTCTACCTCTTAACAGAGTAAGATGACTCAGTAGTTACATCTTATCATCTCTACCATTGTACACGAGTTTTACCTGGTGTGAGCTAAGTTTGTACCTGTGTGGTACTTTCCTTTGTGGTAATACCTTGTTTGTATTCTTTTGTGTGTTGTACTTGTGTGGTACGTACCTTCTTGGTGTTCCTTCCATTTTGAAATAGTGGAGATTTGGGGCTTTAGAGTTGGACTCTATGTTTTCTACATGATTGAGATGGGTTTACTTGATAACTTAGTTATATGTATGGGCATTTACCTAAGTAGAGTTATCAGTTGTTTCCTTACCTTGTGGTTTATCCTTTGTGGATTTTGTGAGACATTGAGGGTCTCAGGGTCCCTACTAAGTATTGTTATACTTACTCATGCATGGGCTATGCCCACACCTCATTCTGTTTGGTGCAAACGACGGAAATCGCTTACTGAGGATGAGAGTACCAGGACTAGAGGAAGCTCGGAGGTGGACCTTATATGAAGTGTATCACCGAGATGACTGTTCAAGAGATGTACCTACCCTTCAGGTAGGATCCTTGGCGGGTGATCATAGGAGTTGTTCCAGTTTACTTGTACTTTTAGTTTCTTGTACATTACTATTGGGCTTGTATTCCGGACACTTTTTACTTTCTGCACTCTTTTTTTCTATATAGTTGACTTGTGTTCATAACTTTTTGTGGGCATGGTTGCGTGTGTTTACAGGTTATAATGTCAAAGCCTTCCAATTTTAGGGAATACGCCTTTGGTGCAAGTCAATTACCCCTAGCCTATGGAAGGTGGGCTTAGGGTATTTACAAAATGGGCCTAGGGGGACGGGTCATGACAAATTGGTATCATAGGAGTCGGTTCTACCATAGAACATAGGACTCTAATCATTTAAATGAAAATAGTGTAAAGTATAGTGAATGTCGTTATCAGTTTTGGTAATCCATTTGTTGGTGCGACATATCCATACACCAAGACCCTGACTTTGGATTTCTGACTTAGTGCACGGAAACACTGATTGTGTGTGTGTTTTGAGGAGTCTTCTTTGTGAACTCTTTGATTCAGCGCACGAGGTATAACATATTGACGGTGGCTAACCTATTTATTTTCATGATTCCTCTATGCATACAACCAGCTAGGGTTCCGATAATAGTATGCACTGATATCCCCCACCAAGCGATGAGGCATCGGTGTAGGGCTCTTTTCCAGTAGAGGCACCAGTGGAGGCACCAATGGTACCATTACCCATTGGGCCACCAATTGCACTAACCCTAGTAGTAGAGGGTGCATGCTGCTTGACTGAATTTCATGAGTTCTAGTGCCTGAGGCCACCCAGGTTTAGGGGAGAGACGGACCTAGAGGTGGCTGAGGATTTGTAGGAGGCTGTGGTGAGAGTTTTCTGACTGGTAGGGAGACCAGCTGATATCACGGTGATCCTTTGCCCAGCCTTCTACATGAATCAGCAGGCAGATGGTGGAGTTTGATTCTCCAGGCTCACAATGAGATGACACTTCTCTGGGTAGACTTCGAGAGCCTTTTTTGGTAGAGTTTTTCCCATCAACTCTTCACGCATTACACATTCAGGAGCAACTTCATCTACTGTAGGGCAGAATGATTTTATCTCAGTACTCAGTGAGTTTCACTGACCTCTCACGCTACTCCATAGATATAGTGTGGGACCCATTCATCAAGCCCAAATCTTCGAGCAGGGACTCAGGCGGGAGATTAGGGCTTTGATGATCTCACTCATCATCCCAATGAAGACAGGGGTGTGAGGAATATCCATTTTAGTATAGAGTTTCCTTTCGGAGTGGTCACCAACAACGATACCCACTACAAGTCATCACACTGTGGAATCTTCTGCAGCTGGCAGAAGAAAAATTACACAGAGGTCCAAGTGGACTAGACCTAAAGGTGGATGATCGCATGATTCAAAATTGGTTGTGTGGGGCACCCAAGGCAGAGCTGATCATATGAGGAGTGGGCAGTGTTACGCATGGGGCAGGAAGGGTCACATGGCTGATGACTGTCTGACCCACCATATGGATGATCAGCTGATGGTCGAAGGACCGCCCAAGAAGAGGCAGAGGTTCGACCGAGGAGGTCCGCATAGAGCAGGTGGACAAGGCAGAGGAGCTGGCCGTGTTGCTAGCATTGGGCGACGATTCAAATGTTACCACCACCACCACCAAGTGGTCCAACCCAACCACAAGGAGTAGGAGGACAAGGGTGACCTCAGCTCGAGGTAGATGAGGCCTACGATCACAGCGCTCAGAAGATGATACGAGGTACAATCTGTGTCTTCTCCACCTTGACTACATTACTTATAGACATAGGTACTAGTCATTCTTTTATTTCCACTGCCCTCGTTTGGAACATGGAGATTCCTATGGATGTGTTGGCTTGATCCTTTCATCTAGAGAATTCTATGGGAGCATATTTGATGATTACGCACAATGGATTGCAGTGTGAGCTTACTCTAGGAGGCCAGAGCTTTAGCTGGGATCTCCTAGTAGAAGCGTCGCGGCCTTACGATGTCATCTTGGGTATGGACTAGTTATCAATAGTCCATGCACTGATTGAGTGTATTAGGCACAAAGTGCAGTGTTTCCACACGCGTGGGACCAGTTTTACCTTCACCGGTGAGAAGGAAGCCTTTGTAGCATAGGATGGACTTAACCAAAGGAGGGTGCAACCGATTACACATCAATTGGATAGCCTTACCCTCGGAGCGATTTATGTGGTGAGTCTGAGTTATCCTGTAGTGGTGGATCAGAACGTGGATGTATTCCCTCGTGATATTTAAGGTCTAACTTCCCATAGAGAGGTTGACATTTACATTGACTTGTACCACGGGATGGCACCGATATCTACAACAGCCTATCGGATGGCTCCAGCGGAGCTTCGTGAGTTGTGAAAATAGCTAGAGGACTTGCAGGGGAATAGATTCATTCAGACCAGTGTTTCTCCTTGGGTAGCCCCGATTTTGTTTTCCATGAAGGTGGATGGGTGTTTGAGGCTTCGTGTTGACTATCGGTGCCTGAACCAGGTGAACGTGAAGAACAAGTACCCACTCCTGAGGATTGACGACCTCTATGATCAGCTGATGGTAGAACGGAGGTTCGCAAAGATAGAACTCAGATCAGGCTATCACCAGCTCAGAGTATGAGACGAGGATGTGAAGAAGATGGCCTTAAGATGTCGGTATGGCCATTATGAGTTCTTGGTTATGACATTCGGTGTAACCAATGCTCTAGATGTTTTCATGGGAATCATGAACAGGATCTTCCATCCATACCTTGATCGTTTTGTGGTGGTCTTCATTGATGACATTATGATCTACTCGACTTCTAAGGAGGAGCATGCCTATGATATGAAGATTGTTCTGGACAAAATCCATGAGCACCAAATTTATAGTAATCTCTTGATGAACCATTTCTGGATCCGAGAGGATCAATTTCTGGGACATGTCATATCAGATGCTGTAGTTTTAGTGGATCCAACGAAGATTGAGGCGGTACATGCTTGGGTGCCACCCAGGAGTGTGATAGAGATATGGAGTTTATTGGGTTTCCCTGGATACTACCAGAGATTTGTTCCATATTTCATTAGAGTTGCAGCACCTCTATCAGGGTTGATGATGAATGGTCAACCCTTCGTGTGGTCAAAGTGATGCTTGCAGAGTTTTCAGGAGCAGAGGAAGAGGCGGACTAGTGCCCCCATCTTGAGGATACCAAAGGATGACATTGGGTATATAGTTCACTGTGACACCTCAGGGACTGAGCTTGGATGTGTCTTGATTCAGGAGTGAGCAGTGATCACATATGGTTTTCGATAGCTGAGACAGCATGATCAGAACTACGCTACCCATGACTTGGAGTTAGTAGTAGTGGTCTTCACCTTGAAGATGTTGCGACATTACATGATGGGTGAGAATTTTACAGTGTAATCTGATCACAATAGTCTTAGGTATATATTCTCTCAGAAGGACCTGAACCTGAGACAATGATGTTGGATTGAGTTCCTCCATGACTACGACTTAGAAATAGTTTATACTCATGGGAAGGGGAACTTTGTAGTAGATGCACTCAGCTTGGTATACAACTGGTAGGTGAGGCGATAGTGCAGTTGGACGCATTGCAGATATCCTTCATGGAACGTGATGGAGCAGCATTCATTCAGTCTATTACATTCACTCCCCCACTTTGTCAGCAAGTCAGGGAGCCGCTTCATGGGGACACTGACTGCGAGACTCAACGTGCTCATATATCAACAAGGCATACACATGATGGATTTTCTGAAGGCGGGGAGCACATCATCCTCTTTAGAGGATGTACCATGGTACCAATGTAACTTCGGGAGGAAGTTTTGAGGGAGTTCCACAGAACCCCTCTAGTGGTACATCCGATAGTGGAGAAGATTCACCAAAATCTTCGATGATAGCAATGGTGGACTGGAATGAAGAAATCAGTAGCAGATTTTGTCTCTCAGTGCCTCAATTGTCAACAAATGAAGGCGAAGAATCAGGTACCTGCAGGCTTGGTTCAGCCTTTAGAGGCCCCAAAGCCGATGAGGGATGGGATATCCATGGACTTAGTTATAAGAATTCCATGTACATCTAGGGGCCATGACTTGATTTGGGTGATCTTCGACCAACTCACAAAGTCGGCCCACTTCCTACTGATCAGATACCAATGATCAGTATAGAGCATGGGACGCCTCTATGTACAAAAGATTGTGTGGTTAGATGGAGTACCTTTGATGATTGTCTCTGATTGTGATACATGTTTCACTTCCCGGATATGGATGGGGTTGAAAGAGGCTTTCAGGACACATTTTCATTTGAGAACCGACTTCCATCCTTAGATGGATGGCCAGAATGAATGAACCATTTAGACCCTCGAGGAAATGTTGCGTGCTTGCATCCTCTACATCGGTCGTTGCCAGGAGGATCACTTTTATTTGGTGAAGCTTTCAAACACAACGGATATCACTCCACCAAGGGGATGTCACCTTTTGAGGCATTGTACGAACAACATTTCAGATCACCTTTATACTATACTGACCCAGGGGATTCAGTACTTGTGGGTCCAAAGATGGTACATGCTACCACAGAAAAGGTGCAAATCATCTAGTAGCGGATGAAGTCTACACAGAGCAGGCAGAATTCATATGCCGACAGGAGATGGAGACCTCTGGAGTTTGAGGATTGGGACCCTGTCTTTCTATGTGTCTCACCTTGACAAAGTTTGTTGTGATTTTTCTGAGGTGTAATGTTATCTTCATGGTTCATTGGACCCTTTCAAGTCCTCATTAGAGTTGGAGAGGTGGCTTACCACTAATCCCTTCCACCTCAGTTTCACCAGGTGCACAACGTCTTCCACATGTCCCAGCTGTGGAAATACGTGCCCGACCCTTCTCACATAATCGACCACAGTGAGAAGGATGTAAAATATTGGGGAAAATTTATTGAGGTTCCAGTAGATATTGAGGATCGACTGGAGTGGGTCATTCATGGGTGGTCGATACCTCTCATGTGCACTTGTTGGAAGAACAGGAAGCTCTAGGAGAGCACATGGGATCAAGAGGCTCAGATATATGCTCAGTACCCCCACTTGTTCCATTAGTTTGAATTGTGGATTATGGGGATGTAAATAAATGAGGTGTGGAGAATGTAAAGTCCCAGAATTTCCATGTAATGTTTTTTATATATGGGAATTCTACGAGTCCGTGAAAATTGACAGTTCATGATTCTGGGGCCCGGAATCCCAGAAATGAATTTCTAAATTTTTTTTGGGTACGTTCAGTAAATGTATGAGCAGTTTTTTGTAACTTTTGAACCGGTGATTGGAATTGAAATCTGAGGGCACCGTTGAACTCACAGTGCTAGTATTTGCATAAGGGGACCTTCACCTCAACCGCTGTAGGTTGAAGGTGAAAGATAGAATTTGGGTTTTTTGCGTAACAATAAAATAAAATAAAATTGTGTAAAATTTTATTTTATTTGGAACAACCATGTGGATGTTGAGATGTGGGGACCACTAGAACTTATCCTCCCATGTGAGGTTATAGAGGTGGGGACCAGCAGGATTATCCTCCCATGAGGGTTATTATGGTGGGGACTACCTGAGGTTAAAACTTCCTTGAACTCCCATCATTATGGGTGAAAAAACACTTGAACTCCCCCACTTTATTTGTGCCACCCCCTTAATTAGTTATACCAAATCATCGATTAATTAATTAAACTAATTTTAAATTATTTCAACAAACATAATAGATAACTTTTTCTATTATGTGGACTACTTTTCATTATGGTAGAATTGGGAGAAAATGATTATCAAGAGGAGAATTTAGAAGAACACATCCCCCAACGAAGAACTTCTTCCAAGAAAAATGATCCTCCAATGAAGAGTAATGTTTCACGACTTCGACTTCTTCCTCAAGAGGCCTTCAATCGATGATAGTCCGTCCCTCCTCATCAACGTCAACATACAAAGGAGGTAGGTGTCTGTTTTAATTTGATCATTGTTAAATCCCATATAACATTGAATCATCTTCCTTGATCTGTATGCTACCACCCTCATGTAGAGGGTACATGCCAAAAAAACATGGCCCGACCCCTCCATAAGTCTTGTGGATCTTTTGTGTGATCTTCCCAATGGTGTCGACAATCGATGCCGGTGGTGGACACCGGTGGAACTTGAGAACTGTGACAAAGGCGACGAACGAAGGAAGGCTGGTCAAGCCAGCTGCCAGTGAAAGCACAGTGCCCCGCTTCCCCGCGCCCTCCATTGCCCTACGGCATCCGCACCCCACGGTGCTCCACCTCCCACAGCCTTCGCCTCCTCGCGACCTCGCCACCCCGCGGCCTCGTTGACCCATGACCTCACCGACACGCGGCCTTGCCGACCCGCGGCCTCATAGATATTCGGCTTCGCCAACATGTGGCTAGTCGTGATGCCCTGCGGCCTCACCACCGTACGGCCTCGCAGCCCTGCGGCCTGCCCTGTCGTGGTGGCCGCTGCCACCCGTGGCCTCCACTACTCTGTGGCCTCATGCCTTCAGGTGGCACCTGCACCCTCTGCCGACCCACGACACCTGTGGTCTCTGCCGCCCCATGGCACCAGCGGCCTCTGCCACCCTGCGGCACCCATGACCATGTGCCTCTCCGCAACCTCTTCCACCCCACGCTACTCGTGGCTGGCAACGACCTTCGCTGCCCACACGACATCTGCACCGCTCAGGCCGGGCCACCAAGTGCGGGTCGGACCACCCAGCGAGGGCTGGGCTGCCCAGTGCAGGCTGGTTCGACCCAAACTGGGTTGGGTCATCCCATGATGGGTCAGGTCAGCCCAGGATAGGTCGGGCGAGGTCCGACTGGACCGGTACCAGCTATAATCTTTTCACTCTAATGGTCATTACTTTGGCATCAGACGTCCGTTTGAAAAACCATCAATGGCATTGTAAGCCTTGGAGTGAGACGGTCCCTTTTAAATATCCCACTGAAGTTTTGTATAATGTTGGGAAATGATCGTGTTGGATCAAGAAAAAAAATCAAACTGGGCCCTCGAGACTAAAAGGCTAATAACTCACAGACCAGGCGTCTGATTGACTGACATTCTATTGCGTTGAGACCCCTATGACGTGGCGGTCCATTGAGATACTTCTTTTTGAGACTTCATGGAAGTTGGAGTATCGACCAGTTGCTTGGGGAATGGACCAACCCGGAGACGAGCAAGCATAGTTCGGAAACCCTAGCTAGATGCGACTTGAAGAATGAAGAGTGATCCTATGTGGGTCACCACTGAGCTATCCTGTGTAGATTAGCACCTAGCGATCCTGTGTTGGTCAACACCAAGCAATCCTAGGTGGGTCAGCACCTAGCGATCCTCGATGAGTTAGCACTTAGAAATCATGTGTGGGTTAGCACCGAGCGATCCTGTGTGGGTCAGCACTGAGTGATCTTGTGTGGGTCTGCCCCTTAATAGACTAAGATGACTCAGTAATTACATATAATCCTCTCTACAACTACACTTAAGTTATACATGGTGTGAGTTGAGTTGTAACTGCGTGGTACTTTCCTTCGTGGTAATACTTTGGTGAATTTCTTCTATGTGGTGTACATGTGTGGTACTTACCATCGTGGTGTTCCTTATTTTGTGGAACAGTTGAGCTTTGGGTCTTTGGAGTTGTACTATGTGTTTTACTCATGATTGAGATGGGTTTACTTGATAACTTAGGTATATGTATGGTCATATAACTAAGTAGGGTTATGAGTTCTTTCATTGCCTTGTGGTTTATCCTTGGTGTATTTTGTGAGACCATGAGGGTCTCAGGATCCCTACTAAGTATTGTTATACTCACCCCTGCATGGGCTATGCCTGTACCTCATTATGTTTGGTGCAGATGACAGACAACATTGGTTGAGGACGAGAGTACCAAGACAAAAGGTATCTCAGAGGAGGACCGTAGATGAGGTGTATCGCAGAGATAAAAATTCGAGAGCTATACCTACCCATCAGGTAGGATCCTTGGTGGGTGATCACAGGAGCTATTCCAATTTACATGCACATTCAATTTCTTATACATTACTGTGGGTCATGTATTCTGGCCACATTTTACATTCAACACTCCTTTAGCTATACAATTGATTTGTGTTCATATCTTACTGTGTGGAAGGTTTCATGTGTTTACAAGTTATAAAGGGAAAGCCTTCCCAGTTTTAGGGAATATGCCTTTGGTGCTAGTCGCAAGCCCCTGGCCTATGGAAGGCGGGCTAGGGGTTGTCACGATACGGGCCTAGAGGGATGGGATGTGGCAATAATTTATTTGAATATTACCTTGTATGATTCCATGGTTATTTTAAATTCAAAATCATTTCCTCAATAATTTGTGAATTTTTCATATTTATATGTTTTGAAAAGAATAGTGTATTTGTCCTAATATTGGTGTGAAAATATAATAGGAATTTTTTATGGGATCAAAATATTTTTAAGTGTTTTACGAAGAAACATTTAATAATGAATTTTTGTTAAATATCATATAGTATAGTAGAAATAAATATGATGATGGGGGATCCCGATAAATCTTATATTATCGGTGAAACCCATAACATTTATATTATTAGTGGGATTAATAAAAATATATGGTGGGTGGGACTGATATATATTATATAATGGGTTATCCCGATATAGATATACAATTATTTAGGAGTCTTATTTATAATTAATGCAACAAATGTGGAAGTGTACAGGGTAGGTTTCTTCAATCGATTTAATTGGACACTAGAAATTTTGGGACATGGGAAAATACGAGATATAAATATGATGTTCTACAATGCCTACTAGGGTTTCTAATTGTCTTTTATGGGGTTCAGTGGTTTGAATTGATCCAAAGGTATATTACTTATGTGTATATGATTTAATCTGTAATATCAAAGAATTATTTAATAAATTAATGAATTTTATGAGTTTTAATGTTTTCTACTTGACTAATATATTAAAAACTTTATATCCCATTATGAGATTCTCGGAACTCATCCCTCATTTTTAAATATTTTTCACATGGTTATAAAATTCCCTAAAAAAATCAGATTTATATTTGAAATTCATGAATATTTTTTATGAATATAAAATGTGTTTATTTTATTATTTTATATGTAGCAAAAATGGATACTGAGTGGAAGTATCAACCCTATAATGACTGCCTGTTTTATATTAGAGTTATGACTGAATTATCTAAAATATTACACTTAAATGGTTTATGGTATACAAAAAGTTACTAGATTTCTAACGATATTATATTATTTCTGGTTTAATGGTTAGTTCCATATATTTTTATAAATATAATGGTTTATAAAGATTTAGATTTTCAGATAATTGTAGCACATGAGTGTTGGAAATAAAATTAATTTTTTGATAGTGTATATGATGCACAACAGTTAATATAGATGAGAATTTTACATCCTATATGTTTATGATATCATTATTTTTAAAAAACATTATTATCTTCAATTAATTATGGTATATGAAATCCAATGTTTTTTATGTTTGATAGGGTATTCGACACACAAGACTAAGATTAAATGACCCACGATATATATAACTATTATAAACAATCCTCTAAATTTCATGGTATAAATTGCATTAACTATATTATGATATATATATATTTCCTACTCTATGGAAATTTGTGATAAATGGTTATAAAAAAATATATAAATTTTTAGTAAGGTGATTTTTTTCTTAAAAAATTCGATTTCGTCAAAATTCTTTTGAATTTCATTTAAAAAATATTATAATAAATTCTTGTAACATTTCAAAAACAATATATATTAAAATAAAATGAATTTTTATAATTTGAATACCAAAATTTACGTTCGCATAAATTTTTTATTTTTTCAAAAAATATTTACCTTTCCTTGAATAGTAAAAAATATATTTTTTTGTAAAACTATTTGTCACGACCTGCCTTCCCCAAAAGGAGGGAAGGGTTAGCAGACTGCCAGGCCCTTCCATATTTAAGTTGAAGGAGACATAATCACCCCTGAAAACCACCTTCAATAGGTCCCAGAGTGGCTACTAGCACCAAGGGTATAGAATCACACACTAAATGGAAGGAATTACCCTTTTTCTGTTTTATAGGATCGGGAGATAAGATGATGAAATCCAACAACACCAAAAGTAAAAGAAAATTAAAGCCAAAAGTAAACCATTCCCACATGCATGTTCCATAAGTAAAATCCACAAAGTATAAAAGTGACTACAAGGGTTGGTACCAAAGAAGGAAAAACAGCAACTGCAACTACCCCAAAGGTCCGAGCTAGTAAGGTCCTGCGCGATCCCCGAAGTCCTCATGGAATCCTTAAAGCAGTTTTATATACGTAGGGTGATCATACAAGAACACTCAGTAGGTAAAACCAAAGACTCTCATGCACAAGTGGGGGAACGCACTAATGTCCCACGAGAACAGGAGTAAACCAAACACCTATAAAGGTAAACTATCCACCCAAGCCTCAACAAGGCACACCCCCAAATAATTCAAGTAAAGTAATATATATAATAATATCACATCGATGAGTGGGTACCCTTCTCCACTTCCCCACTAGTTATTGAGACATCCTACGCATTGAATCAATCCCGCCATTCTCAGCGCAGTCCCACTGCCACACCCACTCGCTCACACCTGGGCCACAACCACACGCAGTCCCACTGCCGAATCCCGTCCGCAAACACCTGGGCCACAACTCTCACACATAACCACTCCTACAAACACCTAGGCTAGAACAACCACCACCACGCCCGAAGGCACCTGCGCTAGAACATCCACTACCACGCCCGAAGACACCTGTGCCTCATCCCGAAGATACTTGGGAAACTACCTGCCCACACACACCTAGGCAATAACCACCACACCACCCCACCCGAAGGTTCTTGGGCTAATTATGGACCTTAGCCCATCACAGCCTACCCAAAGATACTTGGTCAATTCGGGAAAGGGAGAAGAAAAGGATCTAATAACCAGCCCCTAATAATAGTGTTGGGAGAAATACTCTCCCCCCTGAAATGGGGGTCTTCAGTACTAATTTCTCAACTTGTATGGGGTGCGAATAATAAACACAAAGCTGCAAGTATATATATATATAGGTAACAAGCACTCTCCCATGTTTAGGTTATTCTTCAGCCAATCTAAGGAACACAACAGCACTCACGTTCGAGTCACAACTCTCGCCAACCAAACCCCTTTGTCCCATTCATTTTCATGTTCAGTAATAGTGTCTAAACAAGTTTATGCACTACTGGGAAACTAATATCATAATCACAAACCAAGGAAACGATCCAGCCAAAAGTCAATTTAAGTATTCACACCTAGTTCTCTTTTAAAGTCACAACAACAAAGGGATAAGTGAAATCCCTCTAAGTACTGGAACCAAAGACAACCCCAAGACATTGCCCCGTGTCCGACATCTAGGAGCCAAAAAGGGTTTCTCCACAACAGAGGATCCCACCCCAATTCGTGATACAAACAACGTAGCCACCCGGTCTTAAATCTCCCAACCACTGAATCCATAACTACAGGGTATCCCATCCCCAATTTCATAACCACCGAGAGTATAAAAACAGGGGATCCCATCGCCTCCCACATATCCAGCAATCAACCCATAAAAGAAAACAACCAAACCACTACCACCAACAAAAAGCAGGGCCATGCCGGTATTTTCAGATTTATAAGATTTAACACACTCCATGATTACAATTTCCGTGTCTTAACTGGGGTTATCACAGAAGGGATTGATCCTGGTGCATTCAATTTATTTAACCAGATATATGTGATTAATCAAAATTTCTTTACACAGTAAGGTTTATCCACCACAAACACGATCCATTTAAACATCACCAGAGGTAAGGGTTCGTTAGTGTACATACAACGACCACCAAAGGCCTCGATTTTCAGTAGGGATAATCCCACACAATTCAAAAAGATGGTCATAACATAAAATGACATCAATGATAACAACCCCCCCCCCCTTATTTCATTATATAATCCGTTCATTATTTTATTTAGGTCTGTTTTATCCAATATTACAAAAACAAAAGCATGCCCACCCCACACGATAAACAAAAGTGAGAGACGAGGAGAAATTACATACCTGTTGATCAATGATCGATGCTGAGCCTAGGCGTGGAACTTCACCGATAGCGATGCGGCTCACCGGAACGAAAAGTGGCTCATTTGAACGAAGGGAACTCTAGCGCAGGGTGAATGAGAAAAAAACCCTATGATGAACCCTTTTGTTTATAAGGCTGGGGACGGTTGAGAATAGAATGGGTAATAGCGTAAGGCACGGGGTCGTGGGTTGACCACGCATCCCCACAGGTCATTAAAGGGTCGTTCGGTTTAAACCGATGCACACACCTGGTTAATTCATTAAATATTTCATTAAAACGTTTATGGGTGTTACCGGGATTTAAAACAAGCTTAACGGGGTCAAAATATGGTTTAAACCCCAATTTGGGGAAAAAGGAGCGCTACTGGAAAGAACCCGTGGGGGTAAGCGAGAGCCACCGGTAGCCGAGAACCACCGGTGGAAGACAACTACCGGTAGCTGAGAGCTACCGCTGGCTGTCAGCCACTGGTAGGCTACAGCTACCAGTAGACCGAGCTACCCGTAGGCTATATCTACCTGTAGACCGAGCTACGGGTAGACAGAGCTACTGGTAGCTGCAGCTACCGGTAGACAGAGTGAGTGGTAGGCTGCGGCTAATAGTAGACCGAGCTACCGGTAGGCCTACTACCGATAGGCTAAGGCTACCAGTAGGCCTACCATTATGCCAAACTTCACTGAGATTCCCAGACCAGAAAACCTAACATGAGATTTTCACAATGTGATGGACCCCTAAAACCCAGGTTATTACATCAAATACCTCTTAAATGATTCTCTTCCTCGAGAATCAAAACAACCTAGAAGGTTGAGAGGGTCCAAACAACCACCTCGAAAGATACCTCTTAGGAGTGAACCCCATATTAGCTAAAAACTCCCTTCTTTTAAGAACCATGAAACATATCATGTCAAACTGCCCAGGCATGTCGGGGTTGGGGAGTCTCCTTCCCCATGTCAAGATATTATCTGCTTTGGGCGGCACTGACTCACCCACATGAGTTTAATCGCATCCACCTTAATTCATCTTTATTAGGGGTCGGGTTATCTCCTCCCCCATAGACAGGGATTTTCACACACATTCAGAGTAAAGAAAACCAGTACATTTCATAGCGAAAAAGACAAAAAGTTCTACCACAACAGGTTTATCAAACAGTACAAAACTCAAAACAAATCTGGGTACTAGGCACACATCTGTGCTTCCCTCTCCCACATACTCTACTCAAGCCCACCATGTCTCCACAACACTTGAACCAAGAGAATGGTTCGCCCACGAAGCACCTTCTCCTTGCGATCCTCGATGATCACTAGTCTCTCCACAAAATTTATGTTGTCCTCGATGTCTAGCTCTCCCGAGCCGAGGACATGTGAATCGTCATGCAGATACCGACGGAGTTGGGACACATGGAAGACATCATGTATCCTCAGTAGTAGCATTGGTAACGCTATCTGATAAGCCACTTCGCCGACCCGCCACAACACTTCAAAGGACCCGATGAACCTGGGAGAAAGAATACTCCCCTTGTCGAACCTCCGTTCTCCACGCTGAGGGGGGAACTTCAAGAATACGTGGTCTCCAACCCCAAACTCCAAGGGCCTCCTCCTAGCATCAGCATAAGACTTCTATCGATCCAGGGCCGCCTTCATCCTTTCCCATATGAGCAGAACCTTCTCCGTCGTGCTCTGCACCACCTCCGGTCCAGGGATTCCTGCCTCTCTGACTTCGATCTAACACACAAGTGAGCGGCATGGCCTCCTGTACAAAGCTTCAAACGGGGCCATACCAATGGTAGAGTCGTAGAAATTATTGTAAGCAAACTCTACTAGGGGAATCTATCGTACACATGATCCGCCTGAGTCCAGAACACATGCCGACAGCATATCCTCCAAGGTCTGGATGGTGCGCTCTATTTGTCCATCTGTTTGGGGATGGAAAGCAGTGCTAATGCACAGCTGGGTGCCAAAAGAATACTGAAATCTTCTCCTGACTCACGAGGAAAACCGTGCATCCCTATACGAGACTATAGACCTCAGAACTCCATGCAACTGCACCACCTCATCTGCGTACCTTAATGCCGAAGCATCCACTGCACTTGACCCCCTGACCACCAGAAAGTTAGCCGATTTCTTCAACCGGTCCACTACCACCCATATGGAATCCTATCCCCCTTGGACCTTGGGTAGTCTCATGAAGAAATCCATCGAGATGTCATCCCACTTCCACTCGGGGACATCTAGAGACTACAGTAGGCCGCCTAGAACTCGGTGTTCATCCTTCACTTGTTGACACACTAAACACTTCGCCACAAACTCTGCCACTGCTCGCTTCACTGCGGGCCACCAAAACTGTCTCTTCAGTCCCTGGTGTATCTTGGAAATTCCTGGGTGTACCGCCAGGGGTGATTTGTATAACTCATTGAGAACCTTGCCACGAATCACCTCTAGAACAAACATCTTTCCCTGGAGAAGCATCCGGTTTTGGCCATCCTCCATCCATCCTTCCGGGGCATTACCCTGGTCAACTCGGTCGTGTATCACTTCGCACTCTGGATCTCCCCACTGAGACTCCTCCACTTGCTGAAACAGATATTACTTCACTGTCATATGATATAGGCAACCTCTACTGCTATCCATCCTCGCATCCAGGTGTAAGGCAGCCAACTCATCCATCACCTTCCAGGCATCCACAAAGTCTCGGACCACATCCTTCTACATCCTCCTGCTCAAGGCATCGGCCAATACATTTCCCTTGCCCTCATTATAAGAGATCTAGAAGTCGTAATCCTAGAGGAACTCCACCCATCTCCATTGTTGCAAGTTTAGGTCTCGCTGGGAGAAGATATACATCAAGATTTTGTGATCCGTGAAGACCACAAATCTTTCTCCGATGAGGTAGTGCCGCCATAACTTTAGCACAAAAACGATCGATGCAAGCTCCAGGTCATGGGTGGTGTAATTACACTCATGGGGTTCATAGCTTCCTGGACCCATAAGAGATCACCCCTTGTCGTTGCATCAACAGACATCCAGGCCTTGTCCTGAAGCATCACAGAACACTTCATATGCCTCCCCTTCTTCTGGAAATCTCAGCTCTGGGGCACTAACCAACTTCTCCTTCAGATAGCTAAAGGCTGACTCGCACTGATCACTCCACACGAAAACCTGGTCTTTCTTGGTTAGGGCTGTCAAAGGGGCTGCAACTCGAAAGAAGTTGTGTATGAAACTCCGATAGTAACCTGCTAGCCCGAAAAACTACGGGCCTCTGACACATTCTTGGGTGTTTCCCATGAAACAACTGCCTCAACCATTGATGGGTCCACTGCTACCCCCTGCTCGGACACCACGTTCCCGAGGAAGTGCACTTGTCATGTCCAGACCATTCATTTTGACCGCTTCCCATTGAGCTGATGTTGTCGGAGGACCACCAAAACCGTCCTCAGGTGCTCAGCATCGTCTTCCTCTGATCTTGAATAGATCAGGATATCGTCGATGAACACAACCACGAACCGATCCAAGTACTCCAGGAATATAGAGTTCATAAGCCCCATGAACAATGTTGGGGCGTTCGTAACACCGAAGGGCATGACCACGAAGTCGAAGTTTCCATATCTGCACCTGAACGCCACCATTGGGATGTCACATTCCTACACTCTCAACTGGTGATACCCAGACTGTAGGTCGATCTTCGAGAACCACCCAGCCTCTTTCAGATGGTCGAAAAGATCATCTATCCTCAGAAGAGGGTAGCGATTCTTGATCGTCACCTGATTCTGCCTCCAGTATTCTATGCACAACATCAGACCACCATCTGCCTTATTTACGAACAAGACTGGAGCACCCCACGGGGATGCACTCAGCCGAACATAACCCCTCTTCATCAGATCGTCAATTTATATCCACAACTCCCGTAGCTCTGAAGGTGCCATCCAGTAAGGAGCCATCGAGATCGGACGAGCGTTGGGATGTAGGTCTATCCCGAACTCGATATCACTTTGAGGGGGTAGAGTCGTTGCCTCCTCAGGGAAGACGTCCATAAACTCACGGACGATCTCTAGAACCTCCACCATTTTAGCATATATTGACTCTACTGACATCTCAGCTAACAAGGAGAGGAGGGATTTCTCTCACATGCTCCCTTCTGACTACTCCGCTCACTGGTGAAGGTAACACACTGGCTGCTCATGTTCGAGAACACAACCCTTCCTCGGAAATAGACAATGATGGCAAACTTAGAGAATAGCCACTCTATGCCTAGGATGACATCGTATGGTTGTATATGTAGCAGAAGAAGATCCCTAATCGACTGATGTGGCCCTATCATCAGTCTGCATCCCTGAAAAACAAACAACAAGTCGGTCTGACCTCCGACTGGTGTGCTCAACACCAGGGGCACTGGAAGTCTCTCAGTATCTAGACCCAAGGCATGGGCTAGATTGGGTGAAACAAAGGAGTGCGAAGCTCCAGTATCGAACAAGGAAAAAGAAGGGGTACTGAACAAACTGATCGTACCTCGAACAACCTCCAACCCTGCTGGAAGTGCTACCTCCGCGGCGTGTAGCTGTCCACGCCCAGCTCCTCTGCCCCTCAGTTGTCGGCCACCTCCCCGACCATGCCCCGGTCGAGGTCCCTAAGGAGCGCCCTGAGGTCGGCCTCCTCCTCCTACGTATGCCCTCGGAGGAGCGGGATCTCACTGTCCCTGCTGCTGCTGCTGGAACGGGTTGGCTGGAAGCTACTGCTGGGGTGGGTGGTGGGGCTGTCTGCCACCGCCGTAACATACCTTGTTCGGGCACTGACTCCGGAGATGTCCAGGGCTCTCACAGATGAAGCACCGCAGCCCTGGGCCAAAAGAAAAAGGGTGAGGACCATGGGATCAGAACTAAAACTACTGCGGCATGCTCCCTGCTGGTGGGAACCTAGGGGGCCCTTACACTGGAGGCCTAGTGCTGACGACCTTCGCCTTCGATGGTGCTAGATAGATCCCCTCTTGTGACACTCCTCCTAGAGAATGCATCTTCTCCACTAGTTCGGCCTTCTTCTGGACCTCTAAGTACGTCAGCAGGGTAAATGGTTAACAACATACTGGAGGGAGGGTCGGAGCGCCTCCTCCAAACGTCTTTCCCGAGACTCCTCGTCGGGAAAGAGGTCCCGAGAAAAATGTATGAGGACCTTGAACTTGATTCCTAGCTCCCTTACTGACATAATCCCATGTTGGAGGGAGAGTAGCTCATGTATCTTATCTTCCTTCATCGTCAAAGAGAGGAACTCTGCCCGGAACTCCCTCTCAAAATCAGCCCATGCCTCCTCAACCTCTCTCCTCTCCCCCAGTTAAAGTGTCCACCACCGACGCGCCACTCCCCGCATCTGGATGACGGCTAGAGGAACCCAGTACTCTGCCAGAGCCCGTATCAAGACGAAGGCTATCACCAGCTTCTCTAGCCAGCTCTCCATATTCAGGTCAGAGGTGCTGCCCTCATACATCTTGAGGGTATGTCGCTGGAAGGCCTGATGTGTCTTCTGCCACTGGTCATCCCCCTCCTCTTTATCATCTCTCTGCCCATCGGCCAAAGTAGTCTCCGGAGCCTCGATTGCCTGTACCGCACATGGTCACCTCCTAGGTGCCATAGCTACAATGTAAACGAGGAATGCCTAAGCCCATGTAGTGCAGAATAATGACTTTGAAAACTTCTTAATATTTTCATTTATTTGTAATTCCCAAAACCCCCCAGAAACACGAGAACAAAAGTCATTATGATGCATGTACCATTCCTAGGGTCTATCTACCCTGCAATCAGCGTGGCCTTACTTGGTCGTTCGGTAGGTCCAGATTCCTTGCATCAGATCACGAGGGGCCCTAAAATCTCGTGTCTTAGCTGGTCTTCCATGTCCTAATTCACACACCAAGGTCACCCAACACTATTTCCCTACCATCCCATGCAATCCTCACTGTGCCTAACTCCAAACTCCATCCTATCTTTCAACCATCACCTCTGATACCATTCTGTCATGACCCGCCTTCACCAAAGGAGGGATGGGTCAGCAAACTGCCATGCCTTTCCATTTTTAAGTTGAAGGTGAGAGAATGACCCCGAAATCCTCATTCAATAGGTCCCGGAGTGGAGACTAGCATGAAGGGTATAGAATCACACACTAAATGGAAGGCATTACCATTTTTCTGTTTTATAGGATCGGGAGATAAGATGATCAATCCCAACAACACCAAAAGTAATAGAAAAGTAAATCCAAAAGTAAACCATTCCCACATACATCTTCCATAAGTAAAAGCCACAAAGTACAAAAGTGACTATAAGGGTATGTACCAAAGAAGGAAAAACAGCAACTGCAACTGCCCAAAAGGTCCGAGCTAGTATGTTCCTGCGCGATCCCCGAAGTCCTCCTGGAATCCTGAAAGCAGTTTTATATACGTTGGGGGAGCATATAAGTATACTCAATAGGGAAAACCAAATAATCTCTTGCACAAGTGGGGGAACATACTAAAGTCCTGTGAGAAAATGAGTAAACCAAACACCTATCAAGGTAACCTATCCACCCAATCCTCAACAAGGCACACTCCCCAAATAAAGCAAGTCAAGTAATATATATAATAAGAGAACATCGATGTTTGGGTACCCTGCGGCACTTTCCAACTGGTTATTGAGACATCCTATGCATCGAACCAATACCTCCATTCTCACCGCAATCCCACTACCACACCTGCCCGCACACACCTGGGCCACAACCACATGCAGTCCCACTACCGAATCCCGCCCGCAAACACCTTGGCCACAACTGTCACATGTAATCACGCCTGCAAACACCTAAGCCAGAACAACCACCACCATGCCTGAAGACACTTGGTCTAGAAGATCCCCTACCACGCCCGAAGACACATGGGCCTCATCCCGATGATACTTGGTAAACTACCTGCCCACACACACCTAGGCCATAACCACCACAACACCCCGCCCGAAGGTTCTTGGGCTAATAATGGACCACATGCCATCACATCCTACTGAAATATACCTTGGCTATTCGGGAACGGGAGCAGAAAAGGAGCTAATAACCAGCCGCTAATAATAGTGTTGGGAAAAACACCCTCCCCCATGAAATGGGGGTGTTCGGCACTAAGTGCTCTACATGGGTGGGGCGCGAATAAGAAACTGAAAGCAAAAAGTATATATATAGGTAACAAGCACTCTCCCAAGTTTAAGATTTTCTTCATCTAATCTAAGGAACACAACAGCACTCACGTCTGAGTCACAACTCTCGCCAACCAAACCCATTTGTCCCATTCATTTTCATGTTTAGTAATAGTGTCTAAATAACTTTATGTACTACTGGGAAGCTAATATCATAAGCACAAACCAAGGAAAAGATCCATCCAAAAGTAAATTTAAGTATTCACACCCGGTTCTCTTGTAAAGTCACAACAACAAAGGGATAAGTGAGATCCCTTGAATTACAGGAACCAAAGACAACCCCGAGACACCGCCCCGTCTCCGACATCCATGAGCCAAAGAGGGTTTCTAAAAAATAGAGGATCCCACCCCAATTCATGATACAAACAATGTAGCCACCTGGTATTAAAACTCACAACCACTGAATCCATAACAACAGGGTATCCCATCCCCAATTTCAAAACCACCGAGAGTATAAAAATAGGGGATCACATCCCCTCCCACATTTACAGTAATCATCCCATAAAAGAAAACACCCAAACCACTACCACCAACACAAAGCAGGGACATGCCGGTATTTTCGGATTTATATGATTTAACACACTCCATGATTTCAATTTTTATGTCTTAACCAGAGTTTTCACAGAAGGGATTGATCTAGGTTCTAGTGCATAAACTTATATAGACACTATTACTGAACATGGAAATGAATGGGACAACTGGGTTTGGTTGGCAAGAGTTGTGACTTGGACATGAGTGGTGTTGTGTTCCTTAGATTGGCTGAAGAAAAACCTAATATTTGGAGAGTGCTTGTTACCTATATATATATATATATTTGTAGATTTTTGTTTCTTATTCATGCCCCACCCGAGTTGAGAACTTAGTGCCAAACACCCCCATTTCATGGGGGTGGGTGTTTTCCCAACACTATTATTAGTGGCTGGTTATTAGCTCCTTCTATGCTCCCTTTCCCGAATAGCCCAAGTATCTTCGAGTAGGCTGTGATGGCCTGAGGTCCATTATTATCCCACGAACCTTCAGGTGGCGTGGTGTGGTGGTTATGGCCCAGGTGTGTGTGGGCAGGTAGTTTCCCAAGTATCTTCGGGATGAGGACCAGGTGTCTTTGGGTGTGGCAGTGGATCTTCTAGCCCAGGTGTTGTTGGTCATGGTGGTGGTTGTTTTGGCGTATGTGTTTTCAGGCGTGGTTATGTGTGACAGTTGTGGCCAGGTGTTTGCGGGTAGGATTCAGTAGTGGGACTGCGTGTGGTTGTGGCCTAAGTGTGTGCGGGCGGGTGTGGTAGTGGGACTATGGTGAGAATGGAGGCATTGGTTCGATGTGTAAGATGTCTCAATAACCAGTGGGAAAGTGGCACGGGGTACCCAAACATCGATGTCCTCTTATTATATATATTACTTGACTTGCATTATTTGGGGAGTGTGCCTTGGTGGGGATTGGGTGGATAGTTTACTTGATAGGTTTTTGGTTTACTCCTTTTCTCACGGCACTTTAGTATGTTCCCCCACATGTGCACGAGAGTCTTTGGTTTTCCCTACTGAGTGTAATTGTATTCTCACCCTATGTATATAAAACTGCTTTCAAGATTCCAGGAGGACTTTGGGGATCGCGCACGACCTTACTAGCTCGGACCTTTGGGGCAGTTGCAGTTGCAGTTTTTCCTTCTTTGGTACTTACCCTTATATTCACTTTTGTACTTTGTGGCTTTTACTTTTGGAACATGCATGTGGGAATGGTTTACTTTTTTCTTTACTTTTCTTTTACTTTTGGTGTTGTTGGGTTTCATCATCTTATCTCCCGATCCTATAAAACAGAAAAAGGGTAATGCCTTCCATTTAGTGTGTGATTCTATACCCTTGGTGCTAGTCACCACTTTGGGACCTATTAAAGGTGGGTTTTGGGGGTCATTATCTCTCCTTAAACTTAAATAAGGAAGGGCCTAGCAGTCTGATGACCCTTCCCTCCTTTTGCTGAAGGCGTGTCATGACAGAATAAATTTTCGTGTCTTAACCGGGGTTATCACAGAAGGGATTGATCCCGATGCTTTCAATATGTTTACACGGATATACGTGATTAATCAAAATGCATTTAAACAGTAAGGGTTATCCACCACAAACACGATCCATTTAAACATCACCATAGGTAAGGGTTCGTTCGTGCACAGACAACGACCACCAACAGCCTCGATTTTCATTAGGCGTAAGCCCACACAATTCAAGAAGATGGTCATAACATAAAACGACATCAACGATCACAGCCCCCCTTATTCCTTTATATAATCCATTCATTATAGTTATTTAGGTCTGTTTTATTCAATTCTACAGAAACAAAAGCATGCCCACCCCACATGAAACACAAAAGTGAGAGACGAGGAGAAATTCCCTACCTGTTGATCAACGATCGATGCTGAGCCTGGGCACGGAACTTCACGGACAGCGATGCGGCTCGCCATAAAGAAAAGTGGCTCTTCTGAACGAAGGGTACACTAGTGCAGGGTGAAAGATAAAAGAACCCTATAGAAAACCCTTTTGTTTATAAGGTCGGGGACGGTTGAGATTAGAATGGGAAACCGCGTAAGGCGCGGGGTCGTGGGTTGACCACGCGGCCCCATAAGTCATTAAAGGGTCGGGTGGTTTAAACTGACACACACACAAGGTTAATTCATTAAATATTTAATTAAATTGTTTATGGGGTTACTGGGATTTAAAACAAGCTTAAAGGGGTCAAAATAGGGTTTAAAACCCAATTTGCGTAAAAAAGGAGCGCTATTGGAATGAACCTGTGGGGGTAGGCGAGAGCCACTGGTAGCCGAGAACCACCGGTGGGAGACAGCTACCGATAGGCTACAACCACCAGTAGACCGAGCTACATGTAGGATGCAACCACCGGTAGACCGAGCTACCGATAGACAGAGCTACTTGTAGCGACAGCTACCGGTAGACCAAGCTACCAGTAGACAGAGCTACCGGTAGGCTGCGGCTACCGGTAGACCAACCAACCTACATGCCTGCTACCATTAGGCTAAGGCTACCTGTAGGCCTACCGTTACAACAAACTTCACCGAGATTCCCAGACCAAAAAACCCAACTTGATATTTTCACAAAGTAATGGACCCCTAAAACCCGGGCCATTACACTATTAATTATTTTTGAAAAGATAATTAATTTAAATGTTCCATTATGTTTTAGTTCCACATATTTATTATTTATTTATATTTAAACCACATTATCATTTAATCAAATTTATATTATATTATAGTTTATGTTTATTTTTTGGAGCTAAAAGTGTTTTTTTATACAGTTTTAAAAATATTAATATTTTTACATATTAATAAAATAGAATAATCGTTATTTTCAAATAGATTAAATTAAATTTATCCAGTATATATGTCAATATATTATATATTATTTAAAATGATTAATATTATACATATTGTTATATAAAAACATCATATAAATGAAAAATACACTTATAAAAACCCATCTTTTTCATAATGTTTTTTTGGCTTTGATTTAAATTTAATTTCATAAAATTATTCAAAATTTTATTAGAAAAAAAGAATAATTTTTAAAATTATTGTAAAAAGTTTTTTCTGGTGATTTATTGATTTTTTTTTAAAATATTATTTATATGACGAATATTGAAAAATACTGAATTTTAACTAAAAATATTATTTCATTTAAATTATTTATAATGTTAAATAATGTTTTTAATTTACATTTAGGTAATATTAGATCATTTATATTTCAATTAGTCTAATTTAGCTCAATGTAAAAAAGTCTAATTTTTAATTTTGTATAATTACATTGTAATATTATGATCAGTTTCTCTCTGAAACTATACATTCTCATCACGCCCATGGGTTAATTTTAAATGTGTATTTATAAATTATAATAATTTAATATAGAAAAATGAAATTCTTATATTGAATCATTATAATTTAAAAATATTAATAAGTTAAAGATAATTTTTCCCAAATTTAATAGTGAAAATAGTAAAAAATAAATAAGCAATTATGGTAAAAATAGATTTACAATGGTGTTAGACTAAAAAGAATAGTGTATAAAGGAACTAAAAACATCTAAAACATCTATTTTATTGACATATTCTGAACATATATCTTCTAGAATCAATAATAGATCATTTTCTATGATTTATTAATGATAAAAATGTAGTTAGGATTGAATCGTTTAAAATAATACAGGTTTTCCACTAACCTCACTTATAACCCCCCCCCCCCCCCCACTCACTCGTTTACTCACACAATAAAACCATTTTGATTCATGAGATACCTAGAATATTCAATTAAAATCTTGAATACCCTCATCCTATAAGAAACAATTTTTTTGTAGAAAGATAACCAATGAAAGATTTAGTGCATTCCTAAGGAGGATACCTTAGACGAGTAAATGTTCTTCAATAAGAACATTTATTTTATATTTTTCTCCAACTCATTCAATAATTATTTTGAAATTATGATTTTATAACATAATTTTATTAAATATTATGGGATTTATCTCAAATAAAATCATAGCCTATAACCATCTCCACCTACATTAAATGGGTTTTGAAATCGTTATTTCTCTGTACTATGGGCTATCAACTCGTAAACGGATGTCATTAATTTTTCCATTACCATCTCTCATGATTGGGAGTGAATGTGGATATAATGTATATATATGATATTTATAATATATATGTATGACTTTTTGAAATATATAATATATAATTTTTCCCATCCATTCTGTAGAAGATATGATAATGTAACTCATGTGTATGTCGGGCTACGGCCTCACGAAGAGATGTGATTTGACATTCTCTAAATAATTATATGAAATGTTATAAAGAAAAATATAATAATTAGATGTGATATAAATGAAATTATTATGATATTTATTCTGTACCAGTCATTTCATAATGATAGAATATCTCATTTTGAATTATACATTTTCTCCCACTTAACGATTATTACATTATTTGTGTGTTCATAGAATACCACATTCACAAAGCAGGGAGACTTTCATTTCACCATCGCAATACATGGATTATATATATTGAAATTTATATAATATGTTATACTTTAAATTATTATAATTCATTAGTGATAATATATTACATAACATATTTCCATAATGATCATTGAAAAGTGGAAATGTTACTCATTGTACGTATTCTCTACCATCTCAATGATTGTAACATATATAATTTTCATAAACATTATTCATGATTTATTTTAAAAGTAAATTTTATATAAAAACAAGAAATTTTTTTCATGTCTGGTATGCTCTAGATGTTACAATAATTTCATATTATGAATAACTGGTTCTTTAATAAAAATACATGCATAAAAACAAGGCAATTAACACTCAATACAGTTAAAATAATGAAATGTTATTAATGAATAGTTGATAAGATGTTATGAAGGATCACATATGATGTTATAAATAGTAATATTGTATTTTATGTTTTTAAAATGTTTTAAAACGCTATAATTGAGGATAAATTATTTATAATAAAACAGATACGTGATGTAATATATTTTCATCTCACATTTCAATTCCATATGACTCATTCTATATTCCCCACATATTTTGTTATGTGCAATATAAATTTCATAAGAATTTATTTTATAATTATTATCATGAAAATTATTTGGATTTACAAATAAATTTGAGGACCACTATTTCATAAGATATATGATTCAACATTACCCAAATTTTAAGGGTTTTATGTTAAAATCCAATTATTTATCAGAATTCATTTTGATAAAGTATCCTATGTTGAAATATTATTATTTAGCACTCAATAAATATCATGAAATATATTATCCTCTATTTTTCATTATATTTAAATGTTATAATAAAAATTTTTACATACCTTCTTATTTAAAATTAATGATAAAATGCTTTCAAAAAAATCATATTTACCAATATCTCTGCTAAAAATCCCATTTTCTTCATATAGAATTTTTTATAAAATTGAATTCATTTTTTTTATAATTTATCAAATTATTTATTAAATATATTTCTAACCATGTTAAAATTTTTTAAAATAGTTTTGAATGTAATATTCATTTCATTTTCCAAACAATTCACTTTTTACTTTTACTAATAATGTTAAAATAATATTTTTTTTTGTACATCATGAATAGAATTTTCCACCATCATGAATATTATCTGGTTTTATGATTTCATTACATGTTTTCATGTATATTTCAAATGATTTTTTTTTCAAAAAGATATATCATTTAAATGGTGTTTTTCAAATTATTTTTTATAGTTTTTTTAAAGAATTATTCTAGATGATTTATAATGATTCATTTTTATGATGCAGTTGTTTTTATCAATGAAATTGATTTTCACCACATATTGTGAGTTTTTAGCTTTTAAAAAATAATTTAAAAATATTAATTTTATATTTCTTAAAATTTATATAATTTTAATTTTATGGTATTTTTATTCATCAATTTCAAGAACCCATGTTGTTATCTGTGTTGCAATGTGGATATTTTGAATATATATTGTCTTTATTATTTAAATTAATTGATTTATATTATTTTTGTGAGATATATATGGAAGTTGTTTCATTTTTACCTGTTAATAATGATTAAAAGTGATTGGTATGGGATCCATTTCTTTTCCAATGTTTAATAATGTTTGAAAGAAACTATTTGGGAATAAGATACATTAATTAAGTGTAATGATCTTTTGTATGGAATATTGAGTATTTTTATTAGTTTTATGATTATTTATAATCTATACATAATTTATTTTTATTTCATGGATATTACATATGATGCGTGCTCCCATATAGTACATGGAGAGCCCATTATATGATATATGATGAGTGCGACTAGATAGCACCAGGTGAGCCAGCTATATATTACATGATGGTTGCACCACGATAGCGCTGGATGAGCCTGTTATATCATATAGAATGGGTGAAATCATATATCACTCTAATTAACTAGGTAATGATTATGTTATAAATATAATTATATTAGATTTTGGATGTAGGATCATTCCAATTGTAAGGGTTTTGTAAGGGTTATATGATGGTGATGTTCAAAGAAACCAACACGTTTTATCTATCATTTCCAGGCATTTATAATGTTTCATTTGAAAAATATTTCTATCATACAAATAATTATTATTAAATTTTATGAACCTTTAGATTTTTGAAATTTCATTCCATCTTTCATGATTGATAACTCTAGTAAATAAGGGTTTGAGTTATTTTAGGATTTACTCATGCACTCTGATTCTTTCATCATACAATTATGTATATTTTATTCTCAATTATGAAATTCAATTGTTAAGGATTTTTTTAACTTTCACTGATAATTTTATCTCATGCTTTATATTTTTCTTCTTCCTCAGTTTATCAATACTAAAAGGTGAATGACTTATGTCATGAAGGGATTCCAGAGAAATAACGATGACCACAAAACATTAAATTTGAAAGATGGGATAAGTTGGAGAAATTCCATTTTGAAAATACGGGAATTATTTATGTAAGATTTTGTCTAAGTTCTATAAAACAATTTTCCAAAAAGGTCATTGAGAATTTATCTAACACCCCAAGATTCAATTGTACACTTTTTTTTAAATAATTCAACAGTGTGCACTGTAGGAAACACAGAGCTCGAGCACAACATGACCTATCAGACTAGCCAATTAAAAAACCATTATGAATAGTCTGACAAAATTTTGAAATTATATAAATTTTATATATCAAAATATGCTTTATTTTTAAATTCAAATTAACAAAATTATCTTCAGTTTAATTTTTTCTATTTTTCAGAAAAACTATCATTTTTTTATGAATAGTTGAAGACACTGCATTCTATATAAAACTGACATTTACATTTAAATAATTAATATTCATTTTCATTATTTTAAAGTAAATTTTTTTTACATAAAACATATATTAGCCGAAATTATGTCATCGAAATTATTTTTATAATATAATTAGATGTAGAAATTCATTGAACATTTTTAATGTCTTTTTACCATCCTTCTAGCCACATTTGAAGATTAGCATTAAACGTAATTTCACTACATCTGTAAATTGAATTTTTAAAATATGACATACATGGTTGTAATAAAGATGAAAAATGTTGTCTAATAGGATCAAAATATTATTTGGTGAATAGTATAATTTGAATTTTATTTATCGCAGTTAAACGTAAATATGGTAATTAAAGGTAAAAATAATATTATAATAATATAAATATACTCTAACACTAGTGATTCTTTTATTGGATGAGTCATGGCCGACCAATAAAAATCGTAAGATTCATATTTGGCATTTTGATTCCACTTTTGTGTGATTTGTACATTTATTTCTTTTAAATTTATGAAAAGTTAAAAATATCATAAACAAGACACTTATTACTAAAACAATTTTACTATTTGGTTATAGAAGTTATCTCTTGGACTATAATTATTAATTAGTAAGAAAAAAAATATTTTATACAACATTATTATTATTTTTAGTTTTTATGTATTATTTTATTAAAATTTATTGTGTCACAATGATGAGGAAATAATAAATTTATTAATAAAACAATCAAATAAATGATATTATAAATATTTAAATAAATATCATTTAAAATATTTTACTCCACATATGAATTTTCTAGATTAAAATTAAATTTTAGGATTGAGGAAATCCATTTTTTTTAAGGAATCATGTTGTTATGATTTTTACAAAAATTCATGTATGAAATAGTGTCAAAATTGACAAAAATGAGATTTAAAAATAAATAATAATTTATTAAATGATATAAAAATCATAATAATATAATGTTCCACCATATAACTTGGATAGTGAAAATAGTCATAAATGATCCACTTTATTTTCTCTCTGCATTTTATAGTAACTATATTGAGCATATGATATAAAAATACACCAATACATGGGATGAGTTAACTTATTTAACTTAGGATTAATGCCAAGAAATAGGGTTATATTTGTATCCTAAAATAGTCAAAAACCTTTTACTTGACAGTATTGAGACCCATAATCTTCTTTGACTCGAATTAAATCACATTGGAGATATTAGAAACCAATAATAAATTAATAATGTACTAATATTTTAGGATCATCCAAAAGTCCCCCTCACCCCTCTTATAAAAGGACACTTATCCTTCTCTTAAATTCAAAAATCCAAACCCATTTGGCTCAGCCAAAACCTACGTATTTCCTATACCAACATCCCTAATATCATAATAGAGGCTACACATTGGTCATAAATCCATCCTAAGGAGTCCTTTTGGGAAAATAAAAAGGAGACACCTGAAAAGACATAAATGTTTTATCACCTCTTTCAATATTTTTTCGTCAAAAAATTATTCTCTCTATTTTTTTCCCTACATAAATAACAACACCAGTACCTTATATATAATTATATTTTATTATAGTTATGGGACTACCATATTCCTTCTTTTACACATCCTACAAAAAACAATATCACTATGCGTACATACGTAGAACTTATCGTCTACACACTATGGTGTAAATTGTTTTTCTTGTACACTTTATTTCTATGGGTATAAATATTAATATAATGGATTTTAATAATAGATATAACATGATATTTTTTATTAAAAATTTATATTATGACCAATCCAATAGAATTTAAAAATTAACGAAATGATATTGTCGCTCATGCATGCGTACTGCTTACCATCTCCACAATGCGGTTGGACTCATCTTCCATGTTCACGATCAAAGAATGATTATAAAATTATTTATTATTAAAAAAAATGAAATATATGAAATAAAAATGTTTTTGGAATAATATATATATATATATATTATCCATTTACTTCCACTCAATACAAAAACAAATCGGAAACAACATTAATGTTTACTTACAACCAACCGTCTCTATGAACAGTGTCTTCCATTTCATTTATTTATTTATTAAATATATTTATATAATTAATATATATGATATATAAATCATGTTATTAATTCGTGAAATAATTAAATCCTGAACTAAATAATTCAATAAAAGATAATAAATCAAAACACATATGATATAGAAAAATATTATTACCCAAATTATTGATTTATGTTAGAAATTATTTATAAACGAGATAATAATTATATAAATGAATCATATATGATATCATAAATATTATTTTTATTCTTGTAGAAGTTAACAGAAAATTTAAAACCATTATACATGATTTTTAGACCTGTACGGAGTGTCTCACACCTAATGTAAGGGACTTTCATCTCACTTTTAATATTTTTGAGACAAAAGCCATGTTCTCCACCAAATTCTTGTTTGTGGTGTATGTAATGCCTATATTTTATTCAAAGTCATGAATAAATTTATATTCAAGTTATTTAAATATTTATTTGAAGATAGTAGACATTTAATTTAAATTTTAAAAGTCGAATGGGATGCTTTGAATGTTTGAAGAATTAATTCATTATCTATTTATTTTTTTAGAATATATGCATATACAGTATTATAAATATGATTTTATATTTATTTGGAATTTATTCAAATTTTTTCAAAAGGTTTACTTTTAAGGATTTATGTAAGGGACTCTTTAACTAAAACGTCATGTTTAAAATAATTCTTCTTTTAAAATTATTCTCATTAATTTCCATGTTTTCAAATTAGTCTAAAATATTTATTTTTATAGACATGAATGTTTTATAATTTCAATTACTTTCAAAAGATTCAATGTGGTATAGAACACATTGATTCAAAATTCTTGTTTTAAATTTATTCTTTTATTACTTAGTAGTTTTGAATAAATGATTTAAACATAAAAAATAGGGTTTTTTCTCAAGATATTTTTAATGACTTTATTAGAATAATTTCATTTATGTCAACATCCTTTGCTAGATTTTATGCTTAATTGAGTTTGATTTTTTATGATACAATATCGAATATTTTATTGAAGTTTTTATAATATGTTGGCTTCGTATGTTCTATTTTTTGTACCATTCATGGTTTATAGTTAATGTATTAATATTTCTTATTCTAGTTATAATATGAATTTATATGTTTTGTTTTACACTTTTAATATGAGGAATGAATTTGATATAATATAAGATGGGTTGGGACCACTATAGCCCTTTGATGCATCATTAGGTCTCATGAGAGAAACTAGTGTCTTCGCACAAGTCCATGATAGAATATTTTGGTAGGGTCTTGGAATGAGGCCTTGACGGAGTGGTTATGATGTCTAGAATTATGCCTTCTCCCATTATGATATTAGTTAATGATTTTAAATGAGATTATAAAACTTGTAGAATATCAATGTGAATGTTTAAATTAAATTATTTGATTTATTATTTCCATATAATCCTGAATATTATATTTTAGAAGTCATGGGTTTTAGTTTTGTACATTGCCATAAAGTTATATTATTATTTGTGATAGCTTCCACTATATTTTTCATCCTTACTGAGCATTTCAGAACACCCTTCTTATGTTTTATTTTCATAGGATGACAAAATGTTCTTTATTATAGATATGTAGGGTTATGTTGTGGGAATAATGGCACTATGCAAGTATTATTTATACAGTATTTTATGTCATATATTGTAATGTAAAGTAATGTAGGTAATTTATTTTAAAATAATGAAAAAATAAATTGTTCATTGGGACTTGATTCTTTCTAATAATGATTATGTAATAAAATAATTCACCAAATCCTAGAAACTATGTTCGGGGAGATATAGTCGTTATCAGAGGAAGTTTAACAACAACCCCGGTAATAGATTTAGAAAACCTAGATTAGGGATTATAAGCCCATGATAGAAATTTGGGATTTGTATTGAAGAACGTCCTTGAATTTTGGTAAGGTAGAGATTATGTGTGTATTTCTAGAAATACATCAATGTTTTGATACTACAAGTTGACGTGGTTCTGGCACAAATGTAACTAGGGGTGAAAACTATAACAAGGTGTTGCAATCTTGACTTAAGGTAACTTATTACATGAAAACATTACTTAATGAACACATCTTTTGACACTCATGGGGGATTTGATTATGATAATTCACATTTTATTTACCTACCATTGTGAAGTATTTCAATGTAATGATTCCCCCAAATAATCCAATGTATATGATTTTAGGATTTACGATGCATAAATTTATGTTATGTGATATAATATATATAGTATATTAATTTTTTCATATCTTTATAATATAATGAAGTAGTTGACATTATTTAGAAATGAATCCTTGTAGATGGAAAGAGAACTCCACCATTAAACACAATCCAATGAGTATGACTGATCATATCTTAGATCGATTGAAGATAAATTTATGAAAAGAAAAAGCCTCCTATGTATTATCATAATATGTGAAAATAGTATCTTGTGGAAATAAAATATGTAAAAAATTAACTGATTCCTATGGATTTTAATGGAATGAAGAGAAGAATATGATTGAAGAGAAAAATATAGATAAAGGGAAGAAGGGAATGAAGGATTTTCCCACATGAGAAAACTATGGAATGAATTACCCTTATAAACGATTGAATGGAACATGAGTTTTTTATATGTGTGGAGAAAATGGAAAATATGATAATGATTGAAAAGGTACCAAAAGTTTTCTAATCCACAATGCTTTAACTACAAGGATATGGGACATTATGCTAATCAATGTACCAATCATTAATGGAATGTAAATCAGGTGATATTAATATATAAATATCTAATGATGAGATTGATGTTGATGAAGAGAAATTATTAATATTCCTATTCAAGAATTATTTAATTTGAATATTTTATTATCAATGTACAGGATATACGAATTATATAGTATATAATGATTTTTTTGTAGCACTATTTCAATCAAGATTTGAGATTGTATGGTACAACGAAAAATGACATAGTAACAAGTTATAATTTTTATAAAATACAAGGCTGAGGAGATTATTACCATTAATATTGTCTTAATACTAATATAAATATTTTTGAAAAAGAAATAATTGATTTTTATAATGAAAATTTGATATTATTGACTTCTTTGGAAGTGATTAATGGTTATTTTAAAAATCAGTTTATATGGTTATTATTGTGGGGATTCAACATTTTAAGATAAAGAATATAAAAGAAATAACATATTCAATTTGGGTTTCTAGTAATTTAGTTTTTTATCAGGTTTTACTAGAATACATGATGAAGGTATTCACATGTTTTTGATGTGTCCTTCCTTATAAAATTTTTGAATGTGAGTTCAGATAGAAATATTTTGGAAAAGCCTAAGGTTAGAAATGATAATTTAGACATTGATAATTTTTTATAGGGGTAAAATATTTCATAATATTTTTTATATAATGTAATAATAATATAGTATTAGAAAAATGAAAACCTGTAGGTTAAGAGACAACCCGTCATGTCGGAGAAGGCTGCTGGAATTGAATCCACATCTGAAGTTTGATATGGATTTTTCGCCTACCACTAGCCTATAAGATGTCCATGGTTATTTTAACATAGTTTTCATTATTTAAATGATCTATTTTTATATTTATAATGTTATACTATTAATAAAAATATGATATTTTTGAATTTTATTATATTTTGAATAGAATGTTGAGTTTGTGGTTCGAATTAGTTAAAGGAGGAAACTCTACATGTTAATTAAGTGTGATTCCTTGTTTTCTTAGACTATGAAGTAAATTAATTCTTCAACACTATGTAAAGGATAATAAATCAAAATAAGTTTTCCTAGAATGTTCTTTTTTGATGAATCAAATGGTTCCTTAGATCATCATAGTTTTATAGCTTTTAGATTATTAACATTAAACTAATAATGTTCTCTACCACTCTCCATCAGAACATGATTGTTAAATTTTATTTCATTTCTATGTTTTCCTACATGGAACCCTAATATGTGTTATTTCCAGTAACCTTCATACTTAATATTATTTATTTTAAAATAGAGGTCTCATTAATCAATTTTTCTATATGGGGTTTAAAAAAGATATTTTGAAATGTAGAACCCCTAATTTTCAATCATGAATTTAAATTTCAAGGACATAAAATTTTGAAGGATAGTATAATGTAATATCACCCATGTTTCCACTGTACACTTCCTTTTACATAATTAAATATTTTATGGTGCAAGAAACACCGAGTTCCATCACACCATGACCTATAAAACAATTCGTTTAAAATGATGTTATGAATACTATTAACCACATTTTGAAATTTTATCAATTTTATTTTTCACGATAGATATAATTTTTGAATTTATAATATCAAAATTAGCTTAGGGAGAATGATTGGTATTTTTATAAAAACATTCAATTTTTGATAAATAGAGGAAAACCCTGCATTGTGGATAAAACCTGACTTTTTTATTTAAAAGTTATTTTAATTTAGATTTATTCTAAAGGAGAAATATATATATATAGTAAATATATTAGTAGAATTTATGTGATTTAAAGATGTTTTATTATATAACTAGATATAAATAATTATTGAACATTTTAAACGTTGTTTTACCCTCTTTCTAGCCACATTACAAGATTTAAATTAAACATAATATCACCAAATCTATGAATTGAAATTTGAAAATAGGACATACATGGTTATAATTAAGATGAAAAATTTGGTCTAATAAGATCAAAATATTTTTTTAATAGCAACTTTTAATTTTTAGTTATCACGATTAAAGGTAAATAAGGTAAATAAATATAAAAATAATAATATAATAATAGAAAATTACCCTAAAACTTGTCCTATCCTTATTGGATGAGTTATAGAAGTCCAACAGAACCCTTATGATGCAAATTTTATATTTTGATGCCACTTGTGTGTGATTAAGACATTAATAACATTTAATTTTATGTAAACGTAAAAATACCATTAACATGACACTTATTATTAAACCAATTTCAATATTTGATTATATATGTGATATCTCATACTATATATATTCATTATAATGCTACAAATATTTCATACATCACAGTTTTTTATTTTTATTTTTTAGAATGTAAATTATTAATTTTTATTATGACACTATTATGATGCAATAATAATGTTATTAATAAAAGAATCAAATAAATTATATTACAAATATTAAAATAAAAATTATTTTAAATATTTTATAACAAAAAATATTTTATGGATTACTATTACATGATAGGATTCTGTTAATTCATTTTATTTAAGTAATCCTGTTTTTCTACTTAAAAACATTATGTATTAAATAGTGTCAAAATTGAAAAAAATGAGATTTTGAAAATATTATATTTTATTAAATGATATAAAATCATAAAAATATAAGGATTTTCTGAATAACATTAATAGTGATAAAATTTTGGTAAATTATCCAATAGAGATTCTCTTGGCATCTTATAGTAACAATATTAACCATATAGTATAAAAATACAAGAAGAAATTGCATGAGTTAACATATTAACTAGTTGTTAAAGAAAAACGATAATGTTATATTTGTGACATGAACTTGTCTAAAACCAATTTTTTGATAGTATTTCAACCAATGAAATTTTTATACTATATTTAAATAAATTTTTATATATTAGAAAGTTAAGACCAATTTATAATATATAAAAATTTTATGATATTCCAAAAATGCCCCTCACCTCTCTTATAAAAGGACACATATCATTATCATTAATTCACACCTCCAAACAACATTGGCTCGGCCAAAAGCAGCCCATTTTTTCTCCCAACATATCACATATCATCCTATTGGCTGCACATTTGGAATAAATACATCTTATAGAGTCCTTCAGTGAAGACCAAAATGAGACACATGAAAAGTGGCCATTGAATTATCCCCTCCATCATTATTTTCGTCTTCTAAATCCACTTTTTTTTTGTTTCCATACGTAAATAATAACTCCATTACCTTATACATGATGAGATTTATTATAATCATGGGACAACCATATTCCACATTTTACACATCCTATAAAAAACAATATCACCATGCATGTGTATGTACGACTTATTGTCTCCACGTTGTGGTGTAAATTTCTTTTCATGTACATTTTATTTTATGGGTATAAATATGAATATAATGGACTTGAATAATTAATATAACATTATATTGTATTTTTAAATTCATATTCCATCTAATTAAATAACATTTAACTACTAAGGAAATGATATCGTTGCTCGTGCATACACATGGATTACCGTCTCCACAACGCGACGAGAATAACCATTCACGTTCCCCATTCAATAATGATTATAAATAACATATATTAATAATATGTATGATATTTATGACATAATAATTCCATCGGAATATATATATAAAAATATACATCTTCCACTTCAATTCAATATGATATGAAAATGGAAACAATGTTCATGAACACATTTGACCTACAATCTCTATGAATGATGTGTTCCATTTAAATTATATATTTAATATATATATATTTATCTATAGAATATATAAAATTTATAAATAAAGTTATGATTTTTCAATGTATGTAGATCTAAATAATATAACAATGAATAATAATTCAAAAAACGTAAGATAAAGAATGTCATTATTACTAGAAATAATGATTTAACATTAAAATTATCAATTAACAGGAAATATAAAGTTATAAATGAATCATATAAGATATAATAAATATTACTATTACTTTGGTAGATGTTAATAATATGTTTAAAACCATTATATAAGAGTTTCAAACACGTACAAAGAATATCACACATAAGGTAAGGGAATTCTGCCTCACTTTTAATATTCGTGAGATATAAGTCGTGTTCACCACCAATTTCATATATATGGGGTATGTAATGAATATATAGTATTTAATATCATGTATAAATTTATCTTCATTGTATTTAAAGATTCTTTTGAAGATATCAAACCTATTATTTATATGTTCAAAGTTGTATGGGACACATTGAATGTTTAAAAAATTAATTATTTCTCCATTTAAATATTTTTTTATCATATATGATTATAAATTATAATAATGATAATTATATATATATATTTAATTTAACTAAAAGGTCTTAAAAAGAAATTATTTTGTTGCTTTATCTATGATACACTTTAACTAAAACATCTTGTTTTAATAATTTATTCTTATAAAATCCCTCTCATTAATGTCCATGTTTTCAAAAATGGTTTTAAGGATTTATTTACATAGACCTGGGTGTTTTGAAATGTTAATTACATTAAATAGTTTCATTGTTTTATGGTAAAAAATAATTAAAAAATAAATTTTTAATATCCATTTTCATAATTGTGTTGTTTTGAATAAATGGATTTGAAGTAATAATGGGGTATTTGTCTCAAGATATTTTTAATGATTTTATCAGTGTAATTTGATCTATTTCTACATAGTTTGTTAGATTTTATGCTTAATTGAGTTTGATTTGTTTTTATAAAATATCTCATATTGTGTTGATGGTTTTATTATATGTTGAATGTGGATGTGATGTTTTTTATACCCTTCATGGTTTATGGTTACGGTATTAGAATTTAACATGCTAGTTTTAACATGAATTTTTATGTTATGTTTTACCCATTTCGTATAAGGAATAAACTATACATATTAAGTGATAGGCGGTTCCCTATATATAACTTTGATGCATCGATAGGTCTAACGACAAAAACTAGGGTCTTGGCATTCGTCCTTGATAGAGTAATTTTGTATCGTCTTGGCACAAGGCCTTGATGTTGTGGTTAGGTTGTACATCATTATGGATTCCCTTGTTTAGAGATTAGTTATTGATTTTACATGTGAGTATTCAACAAGTATAATATCCATGTGAATGATTAAATTAAATTATTTCACTTAGTCCTTTCATATTACACTGAAGATAAAATATTAAAAGTCTTATATTTTTGTTTTGTACCATTCCTTAAATGTTTATAATTATTTTGACAGCTTTTGATATATTGTTTATCATTACTGATCATATGAGCTCACCACTTTCTTATGTTTTACTATTCTAGGATGCTGAGAAGTGTTTTATGATTGATATTCAGGGTCAATCTAGTGGAATAATGGAGTTATAAAATGATTATATATGTTTTATTTTTTATTATAAATTGTACTATAAATTTCATGATTGTAATAAATTTTCCAAGACTGGTAAATTGATCGGTCCTTTGGGACATTATTCTTTGTAATCATGCCAATGTAATAAAATAATTCATTGACTCTGGGAATCTGGGGCAAGGGTGTTACAATGTATGTGATATAGTTGTTCCTAGTGATGTTTCTTGTATTGGATGGATAAAAATTGGGTCACAATTAACAATTTCAATGATAGATAAAAATTGTTTCAGCACTCGATCTCGGAGTATGGCTTCTGGGATATCATAATTGTTTTGAGTGGTATATTTATATGAAATTGGAGATTATGATATTTTTGTGTGTGGTTATCTTAAGATTTATAGATAGTGTCACAAGTATAAATGATTTATTAGGATCACAGGTTTAATATCTTAGACACCTCTATCCTGTTTAAATTATAACATCTTAATGTAATTTAGGAAATTATGAAAAAAATATTTAGTAGGTTCAAATAGAATTAATGATATTTTCTTACATGGTGTGTGAATTTATAGGTTTTGGAGAATCTATTTATGTTATATGAAACCAGTAGGGGTTATACGATCTTGGATATTGGTAAGAAATCATTCTTCATAGGGATAAGCAGAAGATTGAAATTTAATTTTATGAATAAGTGAATAATGTTACATAAGAAAAAGGTAACCATATTTTTGGTATTCAAATCATAAATGTATGAGATAACCATGGGGGATAAAAAAATCTATATTTTTTAGGTTAATGATATTATTTTGGATATAGGGTTTTGTAATTATTTAGTTTCATTAATGGGTATTACTGTTGAATGATAATGGTTAATGTATCAATAAATTTTTTCTTATTTTTTGAATTAACGTACTATGTGCTAACCATTTTAGTTTTGGTTATTTTTTAAAGACATAAGAGGTAGCATGTTATCCCATTTTACTATTCGTGGTCTTTAAAAGTAGATTTTAATGAATAATACATGAAGAAACCATCTTGAATAATAAACGTTTTGAGAAAAATATGGTATTGTGGTGTAAACTGAAAAATGATTAAATTATACTCATTAAGAAAGTATATTGTCATATCCATTTAGTCTAGATGAAAAATACTTCCATAAATCTAGAAAATCATCTTGAAAAAAATATCCAAATAAATTCATATCTAATGAACATGATTATATTTCATATTATCTTTTATTTACTGTTTTTAGGACTATGAAAATTCATTGATCATTAATTTTCTTCGTGATAAAAAACCTAGATTGCTTTCTATAATTTTTTATGATTTTCTTCCAAGTCCAAATATTCACTTCCCACTGATGTTCTGCTAATTGGAAAATAGTTATATTTGAGTATATATTAAACTTATTTTTCCAATTAATTATTATTAAAGTGATTTTTTATTAAACCTTTTTTAATTTAGGTTTACAATGAATCTAAATTAAAAATTCATTCCATTGGTTGCCATTATATTGTTCATCTTGTGAGGATAAAAATTATTAAGTTGTGGTGGATGGATATAACACCCCTACAATTCAAAATATGAAACATAGGTTTGATAGCCTATAGAAAAAAAACATAAAGATTAAAAAGGAATTTATCACTTTGATACATTAAGAAATATTTTTTAAAATAAATGTATTCCCTTCAATACTTGTGCACGCAACCCTAGTTTTCATTATGTTCAACAACATATTTAACAAGCAAAATGATCTTAAAAGACCCACAATATATACGATTATTATAACCCATCCATTAAATTGGAATGTGTGAATTGTAATAAATTATACATTTAAAATTTACTTACATATATATATATATATATTATCCGTTTTAACTATTGATAATTTTTTGTTAAATAATCAATTAATTTTTAATAAATTGAATTTATTATTAAGAAAATTTATTCATTATGAAAATATTCCTTATCATGGGAAAAAAATTATTATTTTTCTCAACATTTTAAAAATGTATTTTCTAAATTTAAATAATTTTATTTAATTGGGATATAAAAAATTCAATTTTGGAAAAATATGATTTTTTTTTGAAAATTTAGATTTCTTAGCGAACAATGAAAAATACGGTTTTTTGTAAAACATCCATTTGTTTTCAATGAATAAAGTAATAAAAATGTCCTAATATTTTTCAATATAACATTAGTTTTTATTTAAATATAAACAAATAAACTTATTTTTAATCAACTTTACATTTTATTTTACAATATGTCAAATATTTGTTTAAAAAAAGGTTTTTTTGAAAATTATTTTAAAGGCCATAATTATTCTCCATTTTAATTATATAAAATATTACCTAATGATGAATGTTTTAAATGAATATTATATGTTTTATAACATTATATTATTATTTATATGTAAATAATAATAATTATTAGATATAGAGTTTATATAAAATCATCTTTCACTGAAGAATAAACTTTTCGAAAAGTGGTTTTTTCATCATGGCTATGAATTTTGTATTATATATAATTTTTTTGCAAGTGTAAAAAATTTATTTTAAAAACTAGAAATCACTTCTTAAATAATAGCTCCAAATTTTATTTTTGTTTATTTTTCATAATTTTATGAATATATCATTTTATGGAGGAATATTGAAAAATACATAATTTTATTCTAAAAATGTGTTCTTGATTAAATTATTTATAAATTTAAATTTTAAAATAAATTAGATTTATTGTAAAATTATTTTTATATATTAATTAATAAAAATACCATGGTAATAATTTTCATATTTATTTTAGATATAAAAACATTGCAAACTTTTAAACATTTTCTATTTGAAAACCAGCATTCAAATCACATATATGGGATTAATTTAAAAATATTGTTTCCACTTCATTGAATAAAATTTCAAATAATGTATTCAATATTTCTAAAAATAGTATTTTATAATGGAAAATAAGTCTAACATAATATTTTATCAAAATTAATGGTGAATGTAATGAAAAATAATTATTAAAGTTAGTGTAAAAATAGATTTATCAGGGGTTAATCATAGAATATAAGGGTAACAAATATCTACCAAAATTTTAAGCACCCATTGACATGAAATATTTATACCTTGTAAATTATCTGTTCAAAAAAGATCCATTATTTAAGCCATTGTCATAATAAAAAATTAAGGCACCACCATTGGTGGTGGGGTGGTAAGGGCTTGGGGTGAGGGGCAGGTAGCGGGGTTAAGTCCTCGGGCTTGGGATTTACATGTAATTATCTTCATTGTGTGTGTTCCGCTTTCACGGTTGTACCCAATTTTTTAAAAAAATTAGGTCTAATTGAATATTTCATTAATATTTCTAGTGTGACAGTCCCCAAAATTATAAAAGGTAAACATATATTCTATAATATTCAAACATTCCATAATTTTCATATTGGATAACACCTCAAAAACCCTATCTTATATTCCATTCACTCTTTTAAAAATTCTTATTTTTTAATAATTCAATCCTAGGAAGACTTTACTGCAAACATAAGGATGATACCCAAAGATGTTGTAATGTTTTTCAACAATAATCATTATTTCATTTCATTCTAAACATAAATAAATTCTTATAAAATTATTATAATTTAACAAAATCAACATATTAAATATACTAAGATGTTTTTATAATATGTTAATGACCCAAAACCTTATCACATCCATCAACTGTGTTACGAAATTGTCATTCGTGTGTACGGTGGACTATAGAATACTAAACTCATGTTTTTCCATCATCCATTACAACCATTCACGGTTGGTTATGATGTTGGATATTAATTTTATATACTATATTTAATGAATATTTATTCCTATATTTATATTATTTCATGAATATTATTTTATGCTTTCATTCTGCATGTGATTTGATAATGGCCCTTGTGTGTACGGGATACTACCTCCTCATGAAGAGATAAGATTCATCTTTCACTAATGCTGCATATGTAAGGTGATAAGAATAAAGTTAATTATTATATGTGATATCAATGAAATTATTATTATATTAATGAAATATTTATCATTATATAGGTTTAATGTATATCATTTTATTTCTCACCTCTACAGTCACTAAATGATGAAAACATCATTCTAGTACTTGTGGACTACTCTTTTTTTGAGGTGATGTGACTCTATTTTTATCACCATCCCAAAACTATAATTGATTATCTAAATATAACTATTTTATAATAATTAATTATATTATTTCTTAAGATCATATTTCTCAAATATATCACCAGTATATAATCCAGTTTTGTGGGGTTCATCTTCCCATTGTATATGATCATGATCCCAGTTTTAATTTTATTTTATGGAAATGATTTAATATCCCTCGGGTATTGATTTAAATTCTAGTGAAACATTTATTCATAAATGTGATGAATTTTTATAGATAATAATTTTTAATTTGGAATAAATTATTTTTACTTAATCAATAAATTACCATGGAATATGAGATAAACAAATTTAAGTGAATGTTATTTCTTATAGTAACAGTTTTCATTATAGTATAGAGATTCCAGATTTTATGGAATTATATATATTGTGGGTTTGGACTCCATATTCATTGGGATGTAATAGTTGATTTTTTTTGGGAATATAATTGGTTGATGAAATGGGTTTGAAGTAGAATACTGTAGATACCATCACTAATTGAGAGCTGGCCAATACAAACATCTATTTCCCAATGGTTTGAAACAATTGGTAGGATAAAGAATCTATACAAACAGTTTTAGTAAAACATTGTCATAGGAAATTATATGTTGGGATTCCTCAATGGTTTAACAAAACTGTTTGGAAAGATAAATAATACCTACAGTTTTAATAACAGTTGGGAAATAGCCACTTGATTTTGGGATCCCTCCCTATTTTTCATCCCCCACATGAACACTCCCCGACCTCTACCGCCCGAACCTCTCCTCTCTTCCCCGACCTCATCCTCCTCAACCTCCCTACCTCCGCCTCTACCTCCACCTCCACCTTCTGTCCCCCATCCCCTCTCAGCTCACTCTCCTCTAGTGATGTTCCCCCTTCCCCACTCGGATCCCTCTCTGATGATGTCATTCGCCTCCCCTCTTGGATCTCATCGATGTTCCCCACTCCAATATCATCTCCCTCTACTGGAGACATCCCTCTCCCCTCTTAAATCCCTCTACTATGAAGACTCCCCCCTTCCACATCACTTGTGGCGTGCAAGACCCCCCATGGCCAAACCCCCAACGCGACGCCTCCCACACTCGGATCCCTCTCCAACAGGCATTTCTTCCAATTTTTTTGATGGTTCTTGATCGGTACTTTCATGTAATAATTAGTCTTATTTATTAAAAAACGAGGCAACATGGAATGAACTATTAGGTTCATATATGGGATAACCATTCATATTAATCATGAAATTCCTAGAGTGTTGTGTAGTAACAACTAAAGGTGTGGTGAATTATTGGTTAAATGGTGAATTTTTTCAAAATACTGTATTCCAGAAATGTAGCGTTAAATTCATAGGTTGTAAACCATTCATTATAACAATTTAATCAATAAAAAGTTCATGATTTTTTAAAAACCTCGTATTATCCTCTAGAGACCATTATTATACATGATATTGTGTTGGATTTTTTGTTAATCATGATATATATGTGATGAGGTTGTATCGTCATTAAGAAGTGCAATGATGTGGGTTAATTTGAGGTGGGTGATGCAATATGAGATTTTATGGGCTATTTTGTGTAGTTTCCATCCCATTAATGGATTTTTTCATAAAACATAAGTTGGCGCTGCATATATTAAGTAATTGTAATTGGTATAGTAAAATGTTGTTCTTGGATTTATGAGTTGGTTATTTGGATGGAATTATTTATCAAAAGAGTGCATGTCTCTATTAAATTTGGGTTTATTTTCTAATTGACGAATTTATTTATTAAACTAACCATGCAATACACAGTTCTCGCAATACGGAAGCACCATAGAATTATTAGATAGAAATTATGCTCCACAAGATAGAAATAGGAGACACCCCTTCAAAACTACTGATAGTTAAGGGGCTAATAACTTAGGAACTAAAGCCGATTGTCACTTAATTCTTGAGAAATTCACATTACTAGTAGAAAAGATACAAACACATTTAGTCTTAGAATAGTATAATGAAATGGTTTACACCCTCATGACCAAGATGACCGACTAGTTCATAGACTTGTTCCCAACTAGTTTCAAGAGTATGATCAACTACAAAACATTGATTGTAGACCTTATGATGTTCTTTCCATAACAAAGAGTGTTATGTAAAAAATCTTCTACTCAACTAATGTATCATAGGTACATATTCATTGGCTATGTGTACTAGTATAGTGTTTCCAATAACGTGTTATATAAAGAGCATAATGAAAAATTAAGAGATAATTAAATGGAACTATTTACCCCTTTCTTGCAGGAACTTGATTTGACGCATGGGGTGTTGCGGTTATTATATATTGGGAGATCACATGTATAGTCCCAGGATTAAAGTATGTTTTTGTTTAGTTTTTATTTTATTTTCTTTATTGCATTTTCCACTTAAGTCTTTTACCACTTTTTACGGATGTAGGGTACTGATTATATCATGACTTATTGACGTAGATCACTTGTATACAGTAATACCATGAGGTTTGAGTGTGAAGGAACAATGGATTCTAGAGTAGGCTTGGGGTCTTCCAAGAGATGGAATTATTTTCCTAAAACATTGTCTATGAACATTTCTGGAGTATGTTGGTGTCACAAAATAACCCCAAGTGTCTCCATGAGATTTCATAAATAACCCTAAGTGTCTCAATGTGTCTCCATACAACGTATCATCCTCACATGGGTTGGCCACTCACCTAATCCTATCAAACATATCCTAGTCTGTCCTCTCAGTCACATAATCTAAACTCATCTCTCTAAGATTATCCCATTCCTCTATTCACATCACATCATCCAACAAGACAAAAAGGATTATTAACTTCATGATTTTCCTTGTCACAAAAGAGAACCTTGTCAAACCAGTCTAAATTATTATCTCATCTACATGGGAATCTTCTAAGGTCCCTCAGACCCATTCTAGTCGCTAATCACTGACCATTATACACATACCACACACTATAGTCTTCTCTCGGCATGTCAACCTTTAATTAATTATATTATCAATAATCATGTCAAGAACCTCATCAAAATTAAGTATTATAACCCAGCCCCACTTACTAGGTTCCATCTGAAGAGAAATCACTCCAATCCTCTTGGCATTATAATGCTAATCTATTTGAAAATACCCAATACCCACACTAGAATCTCATCCTTCGTCTCTTTAGTTGAACTCTTGAATCATTAAATGGAGTAAAACCTTTCATAATAGATTTTATATACTCAAAGGGACCATCCCACTCTATGAACTGACCAAGATTCCAATCTATCCTCATATGTATTTTCTCAACGAATGAAAGATTTACAATTTCAACGCCTATCACTACAAGTCTCAATCCTCTTATGAATATTTTACCTAATCTAAATCCTCATCTAGTCCATACACATATCACCCCAATTTAAGACATATGTTAGACCGCCCATATCCCCATCGATATCTTACCCACTTGGAGACCTAGTGACAGGGTGATTTCATTGACAGAAAATATTTAAAGAACCTTCTCTAAACCTAGAACACCATATATATAGGTTTACTATGTTCATCTATGTCCACTAATTTACCGTCCTTTTAATCCATGAAATCCATGGAACATATTTATAATCAATTCCTTGTAAATAAATTACTGAATAATCATGTTTGTGTTTAAATATCTATATGGCTCTTAATACATTCTTTTTATAGGAAGAGATACATAATAAATTTGATGATTAATGTTAGAAAACACACTACATACATGATGAATTTGTGTGATGTTTCTTTGGTGACTACCTCAAACATTTCCTATGGTATGTATTCTTTGAGGGAAGACCTTCATAAGGGGATGAAATTTGATATGTTGGAGGTGGAACCAACGAAGGTATACATCCCTTTCATAGTCAGACCACAAGTCATATTCATATGAACAACATGCATAAACCATAGATATATTTTCAAGGATTTCCTATATTATATAGTGATAGTATAGACATCAATCTTGACCTACATAGATCGTTAATTTATAAATAACTCATGGAATCGTATCCTGTAAAATCAAATGATTTTTGGCTCTGTAACTATAAACACCAATGCCCAGTATTCACTAAACCTAAAAATATCAACTCATCACCATAGTTAATATTAAGATAGCATGAAACCATGCCAATCTATCCAAAGACAACATTTTATCATAAACCACTCATCCTCAAACATATGGTGCTCCCCACCATAGTACATGGATCACACAAATCAATTCCAAAAATAGGTTGTCTATATCATAGGAATCATGTATCGATAATGTATCCCCAATGTTCTATTGACTCTCTGAAAATAGTAACCACCTTACCATAACTGGTCTTATTTAAAAAATGGTCTTTCATCCTCTAGTTGAATTAACCCGTAAATGCTCATTCCCACCCACCAATGTGAGATCACATCTCTAAATCATGATGTTTAATTACTAGAAGGCATCAATATATCATCTAAATTTCCACACATACAATTAGTCTAATTCCATGGGTAAATCACTCACTTTCATGTACCCTTCCTTATTGAGAATCAGTATACTATACCACCCCACTGAAATATTAGATCACATCCAGGAACATATAATGACATAATTATATAATGATTTGTATCATGTAAAACAATATATAAATGATTTTGTTATGTAAAATTACACCACAAAGCAATATAAGAGAACATCATATAGGTTATTGGCGACACAATGAGTTATTAGGCTTTGTCACAACCAGCAAAAAAGGGAATAATTACCAACATAACTATTTCCTGTAATGACCCACAAAGGGTCAGTATACATCCCTTGAATGGAGAGACTATGTAGTCATCATCAAAAGAAATCTCACTATATGAACCACAATAACATTAATTTGAAGTAATATTGTGGTTCAAATATGTAGAATACATACAATAAGTTATAAAGTAAAACACCATATCAGGTTTTTTTATATAAACAGTTAATCCCTAATCGTTACTGAAATCAATCACATTAAGGCGTAGTAATGTCAATTAAACCCTGCATTCCAAGAATTATTCATTTGATATGCCCTATGCCAACATGATAAGAACTAAAACCATAAATAATAATTGGAAATACATGCATCATCTTTAAATAAATATCTCAACTATAAACATAATAGCCATGAATAATAATAACTCATCACTTGTATCGAACAAAACCAAACTAAGATAAAACTCAATCCAAATTTCTTATATACCATTAATTGGAAGAGTAATTTTTAATTAATAGGAATGTAATTCTTGATCGTATCATTTTGAAATATGGATATGTTTCCCCCTTGATTATAGGATCATGATTTGACCCATCGGTCATTGTTGTTATTATATGTTGGGTGGTTCCATATATAGTCAAAGGAGACAAGTATGTTTTAGTTTAGTTTTTATTTTATTTTTTTATCACATTGGCCATTTAGGTATTTTACTACTTTCTATTGACATATGGTAGTTATATTCTTAAAAGGGGAAAATAAGGGGTTCAGATTGATTTAGTCTACTGACTATGATCCAAGGTACGATTATATGGTTACTAATTATCATGAACCTCATTTATTTGTGGATTATAGTTTTATTGAATCTATATTATGTTTTTGCTATGGCGTTGGGTCATTTCATGTTGGTTCAAGGGGATTTGGTTTTTCGTTGCCAATCTAGATAAGGCTTTAATTCCATTGGTTGGTTTCTCACTAGTTATGTAGCGTCCTTTATGTGTTTCAAGGATTACAATATCCTTTTTGTAGTGTGTTGATCCATACTCGTTGGTTATTTGTATCATGCTTAGGGGAGATACCTACACAACATTTCAACATCTAGTTCTTCTATATTGGTATAGAGGCCTTGTGTGATCCACACATAATATTTCCTTCAATCCCTGTTTAGCTTCTCCATCCTAGTCTTGTACATAATCTTTTCTTATTTTGTAGGATAGATTCCTGTATCCAAGCCCTAGACTAATACTTATCACTCAATATAGGTCATCACTAAAGTCTCATCATCTACCATAAAACAAAAGGTAGTGTCTCATACCACTATATTTCACATAACAACAATCTCATTCAAAAAACATCCATATTAATACATTATGATCATTGAAAATCCATTTTCCAAAATAATACCATATTAGCAATAGTAGGACTAATATAAGATTACAAACACTCAATTATCACTCATGGTGGTGTTCCTTTAGAACCTTAGCATTTAAGGTGTGTCCATTATCTTGATTACTACCTTATCAATCATGGCAGGGTTAGATATCATTTTATAATACGATAACTTCATTATCACTCATGTAAGGGTCCTTCCAGAACCTTATCACTCTTCGTTTTTTCATTCCATAAGATATATCACTATACATGTTATAATGTTTCACCCAAAATGGGTATGAAATAACAACATGGACTTTTGGTCCAAATCATAAACCATAATATTGGTAAACGGTTCTAGTGACTTGCCCCCTACACCCATCTAAAAAATGTCTCACCATCAAACTCTAAAATTTCAGTCATGTTGGTACTCAGATATCTTACAATAGAGAATCCACTAGAATCCTTGAGACTCAAATAAGTCTCATACCCAAAAAAATAATAATTAAATGTCCTCACCACAAGAGTATTCTATCCTCTCAGTCACATATTCTAGACTCATATCTCGTGGATTATACCATGCCTTTATGCATGTATCATCATCCAACGAAAAAAAGAATATTATTCACCTCATGATTGTCTTTGTCACAAAAGCACAAATTTTTAACCAATCTAAATTTTTATCTTATCCACATGGGAATCCATTAGGGTCCCTCAGACCCATCCTAGTCGCTACTCACTGACCATACTCCTCATATCAAACACTATAGTCTTCTCTTGGCATGTCGAACATTCCTTAATTATATTCTAAAAAATCTGTTCAAGAACCTCATAAAAATCATGTATTTTAACCCTTCCCCACTAAACATCTTACATCCTATGTTATATCACACCAATCCTCTTGGCATTATAATGCCAATGTGTCTGAAAATACCCAATACACACACTAGTGTCTCATCAATCATCTCCTTAGTTGAACACTTTAGTCATTAAATAGAGTAAAACCATTCATAATCCATTTTATAGACTCAGAGAGACCATCCACCTCTAATAAACCAATACGATTCCAATCCATCCTTTAAATTATTTCCTCATCAAATGTTAGACATAAATTGCCACACCTATCACTAAAATGCCTAATCCTCTTCAGAATATTTTACTTGATCTAAACCCTCATCTAGTCCGTACACATATCATCCCAATTATATGAAATATGATAGAACAATCATATCCTAATAATTATCTTATCCACATGGAGACATACGGATAGGGTGATTTCATTTCTAGAAAATCACTCAAGAACCTTCTATAAACCTAGGGGAATTCTGACCACCATATCTATAGGTCTGCTATGTTAATCGATTTTCTTTCATTTATGTCATTTGAGTCCATGACTCCCATGGAACACAGTTATAATGAATCCATTAAAAATCAATGATCAAATTATTATGTAATATCTTAAGGGTGTATATAGGCTCTTAATAATTTATTTATAAACATGGAATTCAAATGTTTTTTAATGTTGATAATTCAAAATAAAGGAGGAATCTCCACATCTTTGAATATTTCCCATGATTAACTAGATAAAATTCACTTCCTATTAATAAAAAATAATGATAATATGTTCTCATAGGAATCTATTAGATCTACTATCTTTTACCCTATAGAAGCTACAAATTAGAGAAATTAATCAATTGATGCATTCCCCACCTCTGCAGCCTATCGTAGTGCCTCTACCTTGGTTGTAACATCATTTCTAGACATATTTACAACATAATAAAGCATATATTGTTCTATTACTGTCTTATTTTCAATAGTCAAAATGTTGCATCTGTGAGAAAACTCTAATTTAATTCTATCAATTTCAACAGTCCCAACATTGAAGGAATTTTGGTGTGCCACTAATTTCTTTTCATGATGAGAGAATTTGTCTAGCGAATTATTTCCAAGTAGTACAACAAAACATGAAACATCCACTACTGGTATATTCAATTCAATGTCCTTATTCTCCTACCTAATGTTTACCACCTCCTTCACCCTAGCATTTAGTACTTGATATTCAATCCCACTGGATCTAATGGTTTTGAACATTTACCAGAAGTGGTCCAAATGTTCCTTGATCTCTTTAATGGGACCCTCTAGGATGATTCTTTATATCTCCCCCACACTTTTTGGTTAAATTTTTTACTGAAATGTAGAGTAATATGAACATTATATTTGGTCTAGTCAAGGAACATATATGTATTCTGGAACATGTTGGTGAGTGAGGTACTCTTACTCATATCCCTTAGTGAACATGGTGTATATATGGCTTATATGGGAAGAGATACTAAGGCCATAAGATCTGGGATCTCTAATCATTGAGGCATCATTTCCATAATTAATCACATAATTCCTATTAGTAAATGTACATAAATAATGTTTTGAAAATAATAACAATTATGTTAACCTCTTAGGATTTAAAATTTTCAGTTAATGTAGTAGCAAGTTCATTCACCTCAACCTTGACCCAAGGGATGATAACAATGTGTCCCTATGACATAAATCATTGATTCATAGATGATGCCCCTACTAATGACACAATATGTTCATGGAGAAATCTAGGGACAGCACCACCCTAAAGGGGTGGAATCCTAAAAAAAGGTCACAGTCATGTCAGATAAAAATGTATGATTTATATTACACTGACCACAAACATCAGGTTCAACCCCTTTTGGACCTTGATGGTTTTATACTCTCCTTGGACCCTATCCATGCAAGGGGCATTCTGAAGGGATGGAAGGTGTATCATTCTTGGATATATGATTTTTTTCACTCTTATGTAACTTGAAGAGAATAGACATAGATAAGTAGATTAGGAATAGATACTGAAGAATTAGATTATTAATGTCAGAAAATGAACTACTTACATGATGACTTTGGGTGGAGTTTCTTAGCTGACTACCTCACACTACCCTCTAGGAAAATGTATGTCTTGATTCCCACTATACATGATACATTGTGACATCTGGACATCATGTCATGGACTAAACTTCAACACAATTTTTATTTTGTCCTTGTTCGTACGGATTGTGACATACTCATGTCGAGCCCCTGCCTAGCCTAATTCATAAATGATTCCCCTTACTACGAGTACGAGTTATATCTGTGTGGGAAGATCTCCTGGGTTTTAATGGTTTATAAGAACATAATAATTTCAAATAAGTCATTTTTCTCATCACAACATTTCCCATCCTTATTTACATGATCATGATATTTTTATAAATATAAAATTCCAAACATTGTGACCCTAAAAGCTATGCACTCATACCTTAGATGTTCCTAATATTCCATAGGCTATGAAAACATGATAAGTTCATTTTCCTCATATTTATTTATTTTCTATCAATCCCCTTGTTCCTTGATTAAATTCTATAAAAATTACACCCCTACACTCTAGGAAATATGACATTAAGTGTTATACCATATGGTTAATTTTATGGGACCCTACACAATGCTGTTTTTGGATCACCCTTCATCATACCACTAAATCATACCTAGATCCAATTTTTTTATACCTGATCCACATGCTTGAAGGTGTAACCCTATGAGTACATGAATAATTATTAATAATCTTCTCCCTTGTAACATCCTTCCCCTGGTCCATATCCACTGGTTGTTTCATGAATCAAGGAGTCACCACTAGACCTTAGGCACACCTTCCAATACATTAGAGGATATCGATTAACAATGAGGTTCTAGGGTTGTACCATGGGAATATTATACACCATATTAGAGTATACAAAAATAGATTAAAATAAACAAATATATATCTATGATATACACATTAGAACAAAAATGATAAAAAACTGAATTAAAATTAAATACATAAAAACTAACACACACTGGTCTCCCTCCATATTGGCCCCATATATAAAAAATAATATAAAATGAAAAAGTGAATCCAATCCATCCTCGAGTCTCAAATTGTCTCAATCACCAAACCATATAATCTTATCCATCATTATCTTGTAATAATGATCCACTCACCAATTTTCTCTGATATACAAGTAATAATTCTTCTCGGAGACCAAAGTGGTATAGCTTCCCGAGCCTAGTTAGTGTACAAAATAGTAGGGAATCAATAATATAGTTTCATACATAACTAGAAAATGATTGTATATTCATTGATATTCTTAGAAAAATAAATTTATAAACTATTTAATATAAATAAATAATTCATTATTTATCATCCGGATATAATGTGACACATGTGATTGACCACACATACTTCATCTTATGCATAAGTGTCTATTAGAATTTCAGGAAAATATTCCAACTTGTATATCATTTAGGACCAATTCCCATACGATTGGGAAATTCAATATCAAAGTAGTATGTTTATAAATTGTTTCCAAGGTGAATGGACCTTAGGAAATCTAATTGTATCAATACCACAACCAATTCTCCCTGAGAAATCAAATACTATAAAAAAATTGTATATTCTTAAACATCCTAGGAAGTGAAACATCATCTAGTATCAGCCAATTCCCATGCTCCTAGATAAATAGAGTTTCAATGTCCAAAGATTCGATTCCAAGACATCTTTGGAATTCCCACATATGTAGTCACATCATCAAATCCAGGGGGATTACATAAGGAATTACATAGACATGAAGGATAAATCCTAGTATCCAAATAATTAAACACTTATCAGGATGAAGGATGAATATCTACATCCTATGAATTCTATACTCATCTATATCAAGGTTGAATCCCTGTATCCTAAGAGTTTCTGTTTTTTATTGTAGTGAGTTTTTTTCGTTTGATTGCAGTGTGTTGTTTGTGTTTTTTGTGTGATGGCATGTGATTTCACTGAGTTATTGTGTGTTTTTTTGTGTTTTCTGTGAGTTCTCTGTGTGTTTGAAGTGTTTTTTTGTCTGTTTCCTTTTTTATTTCAAGTTTTTTGTGTGTTTTCTATGTTTGTAGTGTTTTTTTTTGTGATTACAGGTTTCAGGTTTCTTGTATGTTTTCTATTTGCTGTGTGTTTTCTATGTGATTGCAGGTTGCAGTTTTTGTGTGGTAGAATGATGATGTTTTTGTGTGTTTTCTATGTGTTTTCAGTGAGTTTTTAAGAGTTTATTTGTGTTTTTAGTGTGTTTTCTATGATTTTTCTGTGTTATTGTGGGTTGCAGGTATAAGGCCCCAGCCTTAAACCTTACTTAATCTTGAGTTATTACAAGATTACACATTGAGGATCTTTTCGGGTTTAGAGTTTTAGAGAATTAGATCATAAAACTTACATTACATTCCACATATAAACAAAGTGGTTACATAAAGATATTATTCTTCATTCCCATCAATGGAAACACATTTAAAATAAAACATGGATTATTTCTTGACACATCCTTGACTCTATCATCTTATCAAGTACCTTTCCCTTGACCTGTGAAATTTTTTTCAAAAACTTAGGATGAGTATAAAAACTCATTATGGGTTAAAAAAACATGGAAAGAAAACATGAGTTCATATATACATAAGAATGAAATCATACTTTACCCATAAAACATAGGCACTTCAACATACCTCATAAAATCATGAATAAATCATAGAAATCATAAGACATAAAGGTAACTTGAGGCATTCATAACATTCTTACGTAGAGAGTAAGCCTCTTGGTTACGTTTGGAATACCCATCACAGTATATTCCCTAATATCTCTTCCGAGAAACCTCAACGTTTCACTCCTTCGTGTTACCCAATGAATTGGAGAGCTATAACGGGCTCACCCGCCCTTAGTTTATCACGGAACCACCCGTCTTCATAATAATGCCCAAAAACCATAACATAATCATATCACATGAAACAAGCATAAAGGAAACATAACATTTCCACATTTCAATCACGAGATATCAATACAACACATTGATATAATAAAAACATTATGAAAACCATTTTCAATACCAAAGTAAAACATGGTATTTTTTCGTTTTTTAAAAAAAAGGTATGGCTTGTAGAGGAAGACGAAACTCAAATAACGGTCACGACGGCGGAGAAGTCGTTGTCGCCGCATACGTACGACAAAAACATTCCCTTTTGTCGTTTAGTAAACGCTTCGTATAAAAAGATTCCTTTTGAATAAATGTAAAAGTCAAAGGGGTTTATACACCGTATAAAATAAAGTTGTGTATAAAATAAAATATGCCTCAACGAAAGGAGATTGAGACGAAGTCCCATACCTCGTATCCGACTTGACCCGACCGTTCTTTAATCTCCTTTAAAAGTGTAACTCCTTTTGATTTGATCCTAAAGGCTTCCTTTGAAAGGATTCTGCCCAAAGGGAATCCTCTAGGATGAGGAGAGGGATGTGGAGAGAGTAAATGGGCAGGGATTGGCCAATCCAAAGGCTTGAGGAGTGTGTGAAATGAGGTAGAGGTGGGGGCCTTTTATAAGAGGAGAGGAGGGGCACCTTCGGAAAGTAATGAAATATTACTTTATTTGAGTATGTGTTTCGGTTTTAAAAGGTACCCTACATTGATATAATTCGTGGATAAGGTGATAAGGGTTCGAAATCCACTCATCCAATTGGTTTTGGAAAGTGTAGTTCATAGATTTTACATTATCTTTTCATTTTATTTAAATCGTCAAATAATGATGTCATCGCTGCATCATTATTATGTCATATATAATTTAATTTATTTAATGTCTAAAAATTATAAAAAAAACTACTATGTCGTAGGAAATCGTTTTAGCTTTCCAATGACTATTTATAATCAAAATTTGGACTTGTATAACCCCACTCAAAAATTATATTAGTAAAACAATTTATGTTAGTGTCATTTTCACTTTAACATTAAATAAAAATATATTAATGTCATTTTCCAACTAAAGTGGCTCCATGGGGTCCCCAAGTTGGCCCATGTCTTGTCTTGGTCGTCCATGACTCACCCAATAGGTGTAGTACAAGTGTCATGGTGTTTTCACATTCTTATAATACCATTTTTACCTTAAACTACACTAATTACCTCTAATCGCGATTAATGAAAAAAAGTTACTATTCACCAAAAAATTATTTTAATCTCATTGAACCACATTTTACTTCTTAATGACAGCCATGTATGTCAGATTTTCAAAATTAAATACACATTAGTGGTAAACTTTCATTTAACTGAAAAATCAGTTTGCTTGATTACCACTTACTGGTTTCACTATTCATCAAAAATTGATGTTTTTCAGAAAATTACCAAAAATTCACCCTAAGCTATATTTGATATTCCGAATTCAAAAATGTAGTCCATTTTACAAAATTCAAAACATATAAGTCAAATTCATTAATTTAATAATTAATTCCCGCTGTCATGACAAATAGCGTGTTTTTGTGAAACAATAAGTATCAAAAGATTGACACCAGTTTAAGTCTGATTTCAAAGTGAAATTGATTCCAATGACCACCATTGGATTAACTGGTAAGAATATTTTCTAATTTCACTTTAAAACCAATTAAAATAATAATCTAATCATATAAATAATTTAGATTAAAAATATGTTTTGAATTAAAATACAACATTTTACACTATTCATAAAAAAATGAACTTTATCAGAAAGGTACCAAAAATTTACACAAAGTAAATTTTGATGTCCCGATTCTAAAGAAGAGTTATATTTGGTCCAAAATAAAGTATAAGAGTGATAAAAACTATATTTAATGATGTTTCACCATTAAAAGGTGATAAGTGAACCTTTAGTGAAAATTAGAGTATATATGCCCGTAAAATTGAACTCTTTCCATATTTTAAGCTTTTATCTTTTATTGGGTAAATGTATAAACATTTAAAAACATATCTAATCATATTTTAGTTATTTTTATCCATTCCCACCAGTACAATGGCTACTTGTTAACTAACATTTAAAATAATATTATTTTATTACTAGTGTGCTACGTAAGTTTCAAAGAAACTCATCATTGCGTATCGGGTACGCTATCGAACATAGCAACCCCTTTAAAATAAAATTAATATTTAATTCGTAAATATTAATAAATATGAAAATTCTTTATTCTTTATTTACCTGGGATGTTACATCCTTCCCCCCTTTTGAGAATTGCGTCCTCGCAATTTTATTCACTTATCAAAATAAGTGGGGGTATTTATCCCTCATAGCATTTTCAAATTCCCACGTTGCCTCTTAAATCACATGGGTTTTCCACAAAACCTTTACCTGATGAATCACCTTATTCCGTAACACTTGCTCCCTGTGGTCAAGAATCTGGACCGGTTGTTCCTCATAAGATAGGTTCTCTTCTAGCTAAACTACCTCTGGACTCAAAACATGAGATGGATCTGGCATATACTTTCTCAACATCGAAATGTGAAAAACATTGTGTACCTGAGATAAACTCGGAGGTAAAGCCACTCGGTATGCAACTGATCCAACTCATTCCAGAATTTCGTATGGTCCAACGAACCTTGGACTCAACATTACTTTCTTACCAAATCTCATCACACTTTTCCAAGGAGAAACCTTGAGAAAAGCATGATCACCTACCTCAAAAGATAGATCTTTCCTCCGGTTATCCGCATAACTCTTCTGCCTGCTCTGAGCTGTTCTCATGTGTTTTCTGAATCAACTGAACTTTTTCTGCCATCTCTTCTACCAATTATGGTCCCATCAACTTCCTTTCACCCACTTCATTCCAAAATGCTGGAGTTCGACACCGCTTCCCATATAATGCCTCAAATAGTGCCATCTGTATACTGGAATGAAAGCTGTTATTATAAGAAAATTCAACCAAAGAAAGATGTTGGTCCCAAATTCCCTGATAATCCATAGAACAAGCTCGTAGAATATCCTCCAATGTATGGATTGTTCGTTCTGACTGCCCATCTGATTGAGGATGAAAAGTTGTACTAAAATTTTAATTCAGTACCCAACGACTTCTGAAGGCATTTCCAAAAGTTAGAAGTAAACCTGGGTTCACGATTCAATACAATGGAGAGAGGCACTCCATGTAACCTGACTATCTCTTTAAGATACAAACGGGAATGTTGATCTAGAGAGAAAGTATCTCGTATAGAAAGGAAATGAGCAGATTGTTCAAGAGATCAACAATAACCCAGATTGCATTATTACCTCGAGATGTCCTCGGTAATCCCACAACAAAGTCCATGGATATGTTTTCCCATTTCCACTCTGGCACTGGTAAAGGCTGAAGCATCCCTGCCGCTCTGCTTTAACCTGTTGACATGTCAAACACTTCACAGTAAAATCAGCAATGTCTCTTTTCATTCCATCCTACCAGTAATACTCCCGCAGATCTCTGTACATCTTAGTACTGCCAGGATGAACTGAAAACATGGAACTATGAGCCTCACATAACAACTCATTATTCAACTGTGAATCACAAGGCACACATAACCTCTTCACAAACCTCAAAACACAAACACAAACTTATCCAAGAACTCATGGAAAATTTTATTCATAAGGTCCATGAATACAGCAGGTGCATTGGTTAACCCAAAAGGCATAACTACAAATTCATAATGGCCATATCTAGTACGGAATGCAGTCTTCAGAATCTCTGCTTCTTTTACTTTCAACTGATGGTACCCCGACCTCAAGTAAATCTTCGAAAAATACTGAGCTCCCTGGAGCTGATACCACTTCATTCGATGGCCCAACATCTGCTGAAGTTGTTTCAAATGATTTTACCACCCCTTTCTGCTTGTAGTCTAGCTGCATTCCCCCAGTTGAGTTCTTAGTTGGACACTCGTTTGCATAATGACCCATTTCATTACACTTAAAACATCTTACCGTTGGCTTTTAATTTCCTTCTTGATCATCTTCCTTACAGTTACGAGCAATATGACCAGACTTACCACACTGAAAGCACTTACCAGACTTGGATAAACATTCTCCAGGATGCATTTTACCACACTTCTCACAGGATGGATATTTGGTTTTCTTACCTCCTTGCTTCTTTGATGAATTCTTCCCCTTTTCCTGCCAACTAGATCTCTTATTCTGTTGTTTTTCATAGAACACCTGATCATCGGCAAACTCCATTTCCACCTTCTCCATACATCGAACAAGTTTTTCATAACTTTTGAACTCACGAAAAGCTAATGCCCTTCGATACTTTGGCTTTAACCCTGAGTAAAAATGGTTTATTTTACTATCAAGATCTCATATGAAGTTTGGAGCATACCTTGCCAATCGAGTGAACTTTTCTTCATAAGTAGCCACTGAATCATCCTCCTGCCTCAATTCTAGGAACTGTTTTTCCATCCTAAGATGAACCTCCTTAGGAAAATATTTCACAAGAAACATACCTTTGAATTCGTCCCAGTGAAGATCCTCAATCTCATCACTATCCCATATATTTTTCACCATCGACCACCACTGATCAGCTTCACCTTCAAAACGGTAAACAGCAAGACTAACCTTTTGATGTTCTGAACACCCCATGACATCAAAAATCTTCTCCAGTGCTTTAATCCACCCTTAAGCTTGCACATGGTCAGATGATCCTCTGAATGATGGGGGATGTTGCCTCATGAAATGTTCCACCACTGACATGTTCCTCTGCGGTTGATCTGGCTGATCTCGTGCATGGATACCACCACCATTTATAGCCTGAGTCAAATGTGCCATCACCGCAAAAAACTGTTCAGTTCCAATTCTGACCATCTCAGGTTGCTGATTTGGAAGGTTATCTTCCTCCTGATGTCGTCCCAACATAGCTGCTTTGTTTCCTCTGCGGAAAACCATTCTGAACACAAGAATATCTTAGGTGAAGCAACACAGTAATCCGTAAATGCTATATAATTTCAATCATATTATAATTTAACACTTTTCTAACTCCTAAAGTTGTCTAAACCGACCTTTGATACCAACTATAAGGCCCCAGACTTAAACCTTACTTAATCTTGAGTTATTACAAGATTACACATTGAGGATCTTTTCGCGTTTAGAGTTTTAGAGAATTAGATCATAAAACTTGCATTACATTCCACATATAAACAAAGTGGTTACATAAAGATAATATTCTTCATTCCCATCAATGGAAACACATTTAAAATAAAACATGGATTATATCTTGACACACCCTTGACTCTATCATCTTATCAAGTACCTTTCCCTTGACCTGTGAAAAACATTTCAAAAACTTGGGATGAGCATAAAAACTCAGTATGGGTTAAAAAAACATGGAAAGGAAACATGAGTTCATATATACATAAGAATGAAATCATACTTTACCCATAAAACATAGGCACTTCAACATACCTCATAAAATCATGAATAAATCATAGAAATCATAAGACATAAAGGTAACTTGAGGCATACATAACATTCTTACGTAGGGAGTAACCCTCTTGGTTACGTTTGGAATACCCATCACACTATATTCCCTAAAATCTCTTCGGAGAAACCTCAACGTTTCACGCCTTCGTGTTACCCAATGCATTGGAGAGCTATAACGGGCTCACCCGCCCTTAGTTTATCACGGTACCACCCGTCTTCATAATAATGCCCAAGAACCATAACATAATCATATCACATAAAACATGCATAAAGAAAACATAACATTTCCACATTTCAATCACGAGATATCAATACAACACATTGATATAATAAAAACATTATGAAAACCATTTTCAATACCAAAGTAAAACATGGTATTTTTTTCATTTAAAAAAAAGCTATGGCTTGTAGAGGAAGCCGAAACTCAAATAACGGTCACGACGGCGGAGAAGTCGTTGTCGCCGCATACGTACGACAAAAACATTCCCTTTTGTCGTTTAGTAAACGCTTCGTATAAAAAGATTCCTTTTGAATAAACGTAGAGTCAAAGGGGTTTATACACCATATAAAAGTAAGTTGTGTATAAAATAAAATATGCCTCAACGAAAGGAGATTGAGACGAAGTCCCATACCTCGTATCCGACTTGACCCGGCCGTTCTTTAATCTCCTTTAAAAGTGTAACTCCTTTTGATTTGAGCCTAAAGGCTTCCTTTGAAAGGATTCTTCCCAAAGGGAATCCTCTAGGATTAGGAGAGGGATGTGGAGAGAGTAAATGGGAAGGGGTTGGCCGAGCCAAAGGCTTGAGGAGTGTGCGAAATGAGGTAGAGGTGGGGGCCTTTTATAAGAGGAGAGGAGGGGCACCTTTGGAAAGTAAAGAAATATTACTTTATTTGAAAATGTATTTCGGTTTTAAAAGGTCCCACATTGATATAATTCGTGGATAAGGTGATAAGGGTTCTAAATCCACTCATCCAATTGGTTTTGGACATCTTTAGTTCATAGAGTTTACATTATCTTTTCATTTTATTTAAATCGTCAAATAATGATGTCATCGCTGCATCATTATTATGTCATATAAACTTTAATTTATTTAATGTCTAAAAATTATAAAAAAATACTATGATGTAGGAAATCTTTTTATATTTCCAATGACTATTTATAATCAAAATTTGGACTTGTATAACCCCACTCAAAAATTATATTAGTAAAACAATTTATGTTAGTGTCATTTTCACTTTAACATTTAATAAAAATATATTACTGTCATTTTCCAACTAAGGTGGCTCCATGGGGTCCCCAAGTTGGCCCATGGCTTGTCTTGGTCGGCCATGACTCACCCAATAGGTGTAAGACAAGTTTCATGGTGTTTTCACATTCTTATAATACCATTTTTACCTTAAACTACACTAATTACCTCTAATCGCGATTAATGAAAAAAAGTTATTATTCACCAAAAAATTATTTTAATCTCATTGAACCACATTTTAGTTCTTAATGACAACCATGTATGTCGGATTTTCAAAATTCAATACACATTAGTGGTAAACTTTCATTTAACTGAAAAATCAGTTTGCTTGATTACCACTTAGCGGTTTCACTATTCATCAAAAATTGAAGTTTTTCAGAAAATTACCAAAAATTCACCCTAAGCTATATTTGATATTCCGAATTCAAAAATGAAGTCCATTTTACAAAATTCAAAACATATAAGTCAAATTAATTAATTTAATAATTAATTCCCGCTGTCATGACAAATAGCGTGTTTTTGTGAAACAATAAGTATCAAAAGATTGACACCAGTTTAAGTCCAATTTCAAAGTGAAATTGATTCCAATGACCACCATTGGATTAACTGGTAAGAATATTTTCTAATTTCACTTTAAAACCAATTAAAATAATAATCTAATCATATAAATAATTTAGATTAAAAAGAGGTTTTGAAATAAAATACAACATTTTACACTATTCATAAAAAAATGAACTTTATTAGAACGGTACCAAAAATTTACACAAAGTAAATTTTGATGTCCCGATTCTAAAGAAGAGTTATATTTGGCCCAAAATAAAGTATAAGAGTGATCAAAACTATATTTAATGACGGTTCACCATTAAAAGGTGATAAGTGAACCTTTAGTGAAAATTAGAGTATATATGCCCGTAAAATTGAACTCTTTCCGTATTTTAAGCTTTTATCTTTTATTGGGTAAATGTATAAACATTTAAAAACATATCTAATCATATTTTAGTTATTTCTATCCATTCCCGCCAGTACAACGGCTACTTGTTAACTAACATTTAAAATAATATTATTTTATTACTAGTGTGCTACGTAAGTTTTAAAGAAACTCATCGTTGCGTATCGGGTACGCTATCGAACATAGAAACCCCTTTAAAATAAAATTAATATTTAATTCATAAATATTAATAAATATGAAAATTCTTTATTCTTTATTTACATGGGATGTTACAGCAGGTTTCCTACATGTTTTCTGAATTAGAGTGTGTTTGTGTGTGATTACAGGTTCCACATTTAATCCCTGCATTTGATTGCAAGTTGAATCCCTTTTTTAGAATCATATATTCTTGATTTCTCTCCCCAATAAAGCATAAAATTTATAGAGAAATATTTTATTTATTTATAATTTAGACCAATATTGTTAAAAACATTTTACATATGACAAAAAGTCTCAAGGATCATAACATCAATAAATTTTCCATGTAACAATTCCAATATAGTTTACATCAACAAATTTTTAATTCCAAATAGGGATTTGATATGCTACAACATCAGTAAAAAATAACGTTGTAATTATTTTATACATCAACCACACATATTCTGATTTTCACTTTCTACTAAATCCTGAATGGAATTTGGATACTCAGTGATGTTCTATATTACTTTTATCTCTATAAAACCCAGAGGATGATCCATTGATATGTCACAGTCTTAATCTGGTTTTCATATAGTTCCAAAAACATTAATTTTTATGTTACATAGTATAACACCGTCAACTAGTAGTTCTGTTATCTTTTCATATAGATTTTCTTGATGTGAACTTCTAAAAGAATCATTTATATGGTAATTCATTTCATTTCCCATTATTGATGATATTTGGATCTCGTTCTGATGATTGTTATTAGTACTCTAACATTCTATAAAATTTTATTCTCATTACAAATTCAACATAAATATTGAGTTGGGAATTGCTTCAATATGAAGTGTCCGTAAACATCATGACTCTTCAACCATCTTATAAATTTAAATTTAGAGCATTGATAAATTATTATACCATAAAAATATAATTTGGAATCAGTAATCAATAAAAAATCCTCCAAACTCTTGGAATACTGATGTTTCATCCTCTATAATGAGATCCAACTTTTATGCACATATATCACATTGTTCCTTAAATTTTAAATGAAAATTAAAAAAATAATTATTACTATTATGTAAGATATATAAATAGATGTGAAAATAACACAACCCATGTAGTTATAATAATATTAATATAAGTACTAAAATTTAAATGTATATAATTGAAATAAAAAATGGATTGTGTAATTAAATTAGAATCATTATAAGTACCATACAATCATTAATCTAAATTATGAATCATTATAGAAACACCACATGGTTAGTAATTCTAGTTGAAATTTTTAATTATATGATAACTTAGTAGTTTATAATGATTTTAAACACATATATTTCTATTTGGGTGTCAAAAAAATACAACAATATCCTTACACTTGGTGAAATACCACTTCTTGTCTAGGGTAGCCAACAAAATAAAATTTGGTCTATCGTATGATTTAACAAAAAAGAACTACTGATAACATAAAATATTTCATTAAAAATTAAATGAGGATGCCTTTTTAAAAAAGAAATATCAATCCATTTCCATTATCTAACTCAAATAATGTATTGAGAAACACGTTATTTTTTAAAAGGATCCATGACAATAAAATGAAATTTTCCAAAAAAAAGTCTTTTAAAAACATTCCATATATAAAATAATTTGTAATTTTCTTTTCTCAAATAAAAAATGGGTCTTTATAATTCATTATAAATGTCCCTTTTTAAAATTTAGTTTGAAATCCAATTTCAAATATATAGTGTAAACATCAATCTTCCCTTTATCATTATACAAATATTCCTATAAATATATATATATACACATAGTAATCCACATATCCACATTATCAAGTGACTATTTAAATATATACATATAATTATATATGCACTTGTATATATATATATATGTATAACACCAAAAACAACATGAAATACTCAAATGTCATTCATAATTAAATAACAAAAGGATAAAATAAATAAGCTCAATAATACATATCAAACAAATATTCCAAAACCAAATCAGCCTATTAATCTTATATTCCTATATATATAATCATTCGAAAAAAATCTTATCAAAAATATGTTTAAAATTCACTCTTTCATTATTATAACCATATACATTTACACATATATGTATATACACATACCCTATTACACAAATTCACTTATTCAAATGTGAATTAGGACACACAAACACATATATGTATATTTATTTAATTGTGTAGAAACAATATATATGTATGTATATATATATATATCTCTCTGTGTGTGTGTGTGTGTATATAAAATGAAATTATTAAGGCATGTAAAATTTGTTAAAAATTTATAACAAGTAATAATCCCACTATTAAAACAAAAACTTCTATTAAAAAATTATATTATTAATTAAATGTTGTTTGGGAATTTTCCATAAAACATGTTTCTAAAATTATTTAAGGATGCATTCTAACAAACACTCAATTAGATAAAATTTTTAGAACTACTGTGGAAATCATGTGAATGCTTCTTTCAACATAAAATACCTTTTTAAAATTATTGTTTTTATAACTTGACATCCAAACGATGGATTAAAAATAAGAGTAGGAATGGTTTAAAACAAAAAGTCCCAAAACAAAGAGTCACCTATCCTAAAGTCACCACCTTTATAAATAGTCGAACATTATATGCTTAATGAGGTATAAGAAACCATATAGATAAAAGTGGGACATAAAAATCAAGAAACCTCTAATTTAAATCGATCAAAAAATGGAAAAATAAACCAAAAAACATCATTGAATCAATGTAAATTCATCGCCTTCAAACATTTTTGAATGTATTAACATCAATTGGGGACCTGATAATGTTGAAATGAACACTAAATGATTGTAACAACCATATTCAATTTAGGGTTTTCCTAGGTAATGTGAGATGTGAGGAAGAAGATAAATATCAACCATAAAATAGAGAAAAGGGTGGAAGAAATGGTTCAGGAAGGTGATGGGGAAGGGTCAGTGGTGAGATTTTATGAGGGGATTAGGGATGTTGGTGAGGGATTGGGATCAAGGGGATTGAGGGAGAATGGGGTCGATAATGTGGGATTTTGTTTCAAGTAGAAGGGGGAAGGGGGAGATGATGATGGATATGGGGAGTGGGGGTGACCTGAAGCGAGGGCACAATAATGAAGGGATCATGGGTTAGGGGGAGGGGGTTATATGGTAGTCGAGGGAATATTTTCTAGTATTTAAATAAATGAAAATGATTCATCAATTAGTTTTTGAAAACTTACTGTAAATATTTTTTATTTTTTAGTAGTGGTTTATGAAACTGCGATAAAATATAGAATTGATTGTAGTGTATATATGATATTAAGATATTCCATGAGGAATTTTACTAAGGAGAACATATATATAAATACTTATAATCATATTTAGGTTTCAAATTTAACTAAATAGATTATAAAAAACATATATACTAATGGTATGTTGGGAATCATGTGCGATGATATCAAATAAAAATTGTTACACCACGAGATTATAATGTAAGAACATTGTATTTGATTGTGTGTGTGACACACGCATCATAAAGAACATAATGGAATATAATAAATTGATATATAATAATATATTTACTATTTATAATATATTCAATATATTTTAATTCATGAAACACTATGATAGTGTGTGTTACATGGATGAGCGGTCTTTTTCAGTGGCTTTCACTAGACGCAAGATTGTGTTTTACCGAACAATAATATATTATTAAAATATTATTATTTAACATAATATTATATATAAAAAACTATGTGAGATATTGTGAATAATATTAACTATATTATTATAATTTATTTTTTATATAAATATAAATTTAATTCATTAGTTACCAATTAATTAGAAATAAATATAATAACCATTTGGATATAAAATGAAATATTATTATATTTATGCATCCAAAAGATTATTCCCATTATCAAAATAAATAATTTTAATTAGTTAAATATTTAAATTAAATATATATAATATATTATCATTAAAATTGTTTTTATCTTCTTCTGTTAGTTTTAATAGGTAGAAGATAATAACAAACACTATTTTACCCATAAAAACATATATTTTTATATAGGAAATTTTAGCACCTCTTAATAGAGAACCCATTTTAAATATTAATATTGACACTATAATTGATCTAATATTTCAATAAAACTTAATAGTTGTAATATAAACAAAATAATTATGTTAGGGTGAATTTTTTATATTTTTATGAAACATTTCATTTTTAATGAATAGTTAAATATAATAAATTTTAGTTCAAAACATCCATTTAATATAATTTATTTATAAAGATAGATTATAAATTAAATTGGTTTGAAAAATTAGTTAGATAATATTTCTATCTATTCATTCTATTTATTTAAATTTAATAAAATTCATAATGAAATTTTTTATAAAAATATAGCAATCATTCCGACATTTTAACATTAAAAACCCACATTGTCGTTATGCCTATGAGGTGAATTTTAAATTAATTTATACCACTTATATGATTGGAATTTGGATAAATTTATTAAATATTTATAATAAGAATAATATATAATGTATAATAAGAACATGTTTATTTTTTACCTAAAATATTTGTGAAAGTGATTAAAATTAAATAATTTTAAAATAATAAAAGGAAAATCTTATGGAAGGGATGGATCTTCGTCGGGAGAATGCGCCTCACGCGCTACCTTCTTTTCAATTTTTTCAGCCCATTTTGGCTTCCCCCGCCTGGCCTCCGCTGCTCCCGTCAGCTCCGGCATGTTTCATCCTCAGCTCTCCTTCTACTCCCTCGTCATCGGCTTTTCCCCGGCCGCTACTGCATCCTGGTCCCTTGGGTTGCGCTGCCTCTGGCCCATCTCCTCCATCCATCTCTCCTCCGCATTCGAGCCCTAGCACTGGTGTGTCTTTCCGAGATTCTCTCTGAGGAACATCTTTTTTCCCTGTTTCTAGACGGTTCCTGTTCCTATGTCTCAGTCGTCATGGGAGGGTCATTGCATTCACCTAGATGTCCCAGTGTCCACCATTGAGGAAGTGAAGGCCTGTCTGAAATAGACCTTGGTTTCCAGGTTCGGGGTGGCTAGGCCGCCGCTTTCTATTTTTGAATGCTATGTTATATCCTGGGGCCTTCGTCTCCCATCGCAGATCTCAGTGATCCATAGAAACTCCTTCTACCTCATCTTCTCCTCAAAGGTTGACTTCATTCTTACATGGTGTAAAGCTCCCCTGTCTTTGGGGAGATGGAGCTTCAGTCTCTCCAGATGGTCTATGGATGTTCATAAATGTAAGGAGAGTATGGTGGGTGTTGTCTAGATCTATCTTCCTGGTCTTCCTTTACCCTTCAAGAATTATGGCTTCCTCCAAGCGGTTGGGGACTACCTTGGGGGCTTTCTATGATCATACTAGGGTACCAGATGTGGCTCTTCTACCTCGGTGGCTCATATTTGCATGGAATTGGACCTCTCTAAGCCTCTACCAGATAATATAGAACTTTTGATCGAGGGTTCGCTATGTTGGTAGCAGGAAATCTCCTACCTAGTCGATCCCAGATTCTGCTCCCATTTTCTTCTTCTGGGCCATTCTTTCCAAGTATTCCACTAAAGTAGATAGAATGATTGTCGTCGTCCTCCCCCATAGGCTGTGGATAGAGGGGGAATGTTGGATCCTCCTTCGCCTGCTCTGATGGAAGGGACCCTAGTGGCGGTTCAGCCCCTCAAGGATGCCCCTTCCTCCATATCCCTGGTCTGGATTCTATGTTCCCTCCCGGTTTTAATTCGGTTTTCCCTCTTGTCTGTCTTGAAGACATTCTCTTGGCATGTCGGGCTCTTTCTCCAGCTGCTTCAAGCTGGCTCCTTTCACCACAGGTGATCCCGTCTCCCACCTTTTTCCTCCATTTCTTGCAATCCTTTCTTGAGGGATAGTTGGTGTTGAGTCATGGCCTTGCCTCCGCGGTTCATAGAGCCTATCTTCCGCCTGTCTTGGTCTCTTCTTATACCTCTGTGGATGTTAAGGAGTGTTCTATAGTGGAGGTCCCCCAGCCTTTAGCTTTTCCATTGGGCATTCTCTCACTGCCTTCTAACTTGGATTCCCTTTTGTCTACAGCAGGGTCTCCCTCCCTGAAGGGAGGCGGTCTTTCTATCTCTCTGTGTGGTCGAGGCAAGCAGAGTTTTTTCTCCCAGATCAGTTCCTCTACCACAGTACCGCTTCTCTCGAAGGAATTAGGGATGTGTACCAGATCCCGATCCAGATCCAGATCCCAGGAGGCCATGTTGTCCTCCCACTTTGAGAAAGCTATGAGTGCTGGATCCAATCCCAGGACACTCTTCCACCAATGATTCCATTAATCATCTGGAATGCTCAGAGCATAGGAATCTGGGTCAAGTCGGACTTCCTCACTTCAGAAATCCCAAAGCACAAGGCTACTATGGTGGCCATTCTTGAGCACAAACAACCCCCTGACAGGATTGGATATTGTTCTAGAAAACTCAAAATGCATGGCTATATGAATGGTGACCATTGTAACCATCATATTTGGATTTTTTGGCACAAGAAGAGCAATGTGGTTATGGTTCAAGTAGGTGATCAGTTCATTACAGTTATGGTGAACCAAGGCCACCACTCTTTCTTCATGTCCTTTGTCTATGGCAGCTATGACATGCATCAAAGAGAGTCTCCTAGAAGGATCTCCTTGCGTTTGATCCTGGCCCAATTCCATGGATTGTTGTGGGCAATTTCAATGTGGTTGCGGATCTGGAAGAGAGGAATGGGAGAGTCACTTTCCCTATAAAATCTAGCCTCGATTTTAATCAGTTCTTGGTGGCCAAGGGGCTCTCAAACCTTGGTTTTTTGGGTGACGGTTTTACTTGGTGTAACAATCAACGGGGACATCATCGCTCATGGGGACACTTGGATTGGTGTCTTTCCAATATGCAAGCCTTATCCTCTTATTCCAATTCTAAGGTTAACCATATGGTTCTCGGGATTTTCGACCACTGCCCACTCTTGATTTCTCTATCTTCCGTGCAAGAGGTCCAGGACCGGTTCAGATATACCCAGCTTTGGGATGATTTTCCATGTTTCTAGGACCTTGTGAGTACCTCTTGGGGTGAGACCTTCCAAGGAATTAGGTGGTATTCTCTTCATAATAAGTTGCGTCGGCTGAAGTTGAAGTTCCAATCATGGTCTAGATACTTGCCTCCAGTAGATGGGTCTATTCAATCCACCATGCAGGACGTCAAGCATCTTGAGAATCTTCTGGAGGATGGATGGGAGGAAGGGTCTTTTTAGGTTCTCTCTGAGAAATAGGATCTCTGGGAATATTTTCTCCTTAAGAAGGAGCGCCTGGCTAGAGAGCGAGTGAGGATAAAATGGATCAAATAGGGGGATAGTAACACTGAATTCTTCCATTCTTGCATAAAATAGAAGAAGTGGTTTGTTAAACCGAATATTCAACTGGATGATGGCTCTTTCTTTGAGGACAGGGATTTGGTGGGAGGCATGGTCAACTCCTACTTCTCTGAGCTTCTCACCGGTCCTAATTCTCTCTTTCCTAATGGGTACCCCTCCGAGAGCACAAAGATATTTGATTCATTTACCTCCCTTGCCTCTGAGGAAGATAATGATCTCCTCGGTTCTATGCTAGTTAAGAAATATATTAGAGATGCTATGTTCCAATTGATCCCTGATAGCACGGTAGGTCCTGACAGCTTCCCAGGTGCATACTATAGGTTTTCTTGGGACTTTGTGAAGGATGATTTGATTGGTGCAATTCCAGACTTCTTCTGGGGCGGCAGCTTACCCCGTGTTGCATGTGCCACTATGTTAGTTCTTCTCCCAAATATCAAGAACCTCTCTTCCATTATGCATTACCATCCAGTGAGTATGTGAAATTTTTCTAATAAAATTCTGGCATGCATCATTAATTCATGGCTTGCTACTCACCTCCCACGGTGGGTCTCGTTGGAACAACACGACTTTGTTAAGGGCTGTTTTATTCAAGAGGAAATTGCTTTAGCCTAGGAAATGTTCAGGGACATTAATTTTAAAACCCATGGTTTCAATGTTCCCATCATGCTAGATATGAACAAGGGTTTTGATCGGGTTGAATGGAGCTTCATCAATCGCGTGCTTGCAGGTATGGGTCTCTACTCTCGAAACATCAATATTATTTTTAGATGTTTCAGCTATACATGGCTCTGAGTGACTTTAATGGGAAAATCCTATGGCTTCTTCAAATCCACTCATGGCATTAGGCAAGGTTACCTAGTTTCTACGAGCCTTTTTATCCTTGTCCAGGAAGTTTTGAGCCACCCCATCCAGCGGAGCGTGAAAAATGATGATATCCTGCCTTTCAAAAGGAAAAAGAAAGATCCAAGTGTGTCCCACATCATGTTAGTAGATGACACCATCTTGTTACAGAATGCCTCTAGTTGTTACTTATGTGGAATTAATAAAGTGATTGAGGAGAACGGTCACTAGAGAGAGAAGATTATTAATTACAACAATAGCACCCTCTATATATCTAGCAGGTGCATCCCCTGTGATTCTCTACTGTAAAAAACATTTTGGGTATGTAGATTGGTTCTTTTCCTATGGAATACTTGGGTGCACCCATCTCGTTTGAAAGGCTGCATATTAGGGGCTTCGACTCCCTTCTTAGTAGAATTAATGACTGGGTGCTGAACTGGCAGAATAAATATATGTCTTTTGGTTGGTGGATTGCGTTGGCCAATAGTGTCTTATTAGCTACTCCAGTGAACTCCCTCTCTGCGCTCAGTATCCTGAAAGGTGTCATTAATAACATCGATTGGATCCTGGCATGGTTCATATGGGACCCACATTCTGAGGGAAAAAACACTGGGTATCTTGGCACAATATGGTGCGGCCGGTTAGAGAAGGAATTGTGAATGCCTGCAATCTCAAAGATACCCTTTCCTTCATGCATTCTTACCTCGCGTGGAATGTTTTGGAACTCTGTACCCTTTGAGGTATTTCTATTCACAACTATATTGATCAACATAATTTAGCAACGAGATTTACCTCTCATTTATGGTTGATCTTCATTCCCCTGATCACCCTTCTCAGCCCGCATTCTTGCTGGATTGTCGAGGTTGGTGACCTCTCCTTCTGGCACCAAAATTGGTGTGGTAAGGTTCTTGGTTTTCCTGGAAGCCCAGCCACCCGCATCACCTTCAAGGAAGCATGTTTCATTCCTCCCTTTATTAATGTTGTTCTGAACTCTGAGCAGATGGATCTCTTCAACCTCATTGAGATGAACACTACCCCCGATAAATGTGTTTTTTACCCCTTCTTTGTCGGGTTTATTCTCCTCGAAAGACTTTCGTCAAATCAATAACATCCATCTCTATGCGGATACATAAGATGAGGAACTTTGGATTAAGATTATCCCAACCAAATAAAATTTTCCTACCTAGAAGATCAGGAAAGGGGCTATTCCAACAGAGGAAAACATCAAAAGATGTGGGATCAATAAGGCTTCTAATTGTGTGTGTTGTATAGCCACAAGCAAGGAAAGTGCATGCCCCTTGTTTTCTGAAAGTGAATGGGAACATGAGGTGTGGACATTCTTCAGAAAATTCACTGCTTCATCTATTCCTTCAATGGCGAGCCACTCCTTTATGGAAAAGTGGTACCATGGCTTGAGCGTAGGTGGTCCAGAAAAAATGGCCTCCACTGTGATCTTGCAAGCTGTTTGCTGGTGAATTTGGAAAGTGAGGAATAAAGTTCATTATGAAGGGGGGTCCACATCAATTCATGCTATTATAGAAGGAACAAGAAACCTTCTCATCGATTTCACTCCGATTGTCCGCAACTGAGAGGAAGCTCTTTCGCAGGTCTGGCTCCAAACAGATCCTCAGGCTTATCATCTGACCAGCAGTAGTGCTAGGGGTAACTGGGTCTGATGGCACCATTCTTCGATGGTATTGAAACTTAATATAGAGGGATCGTGTGTACTAGGAGTTATGCGTTGGGGAGGAGTGGAGCGGGATGCAAATGGTTCGGCCTACAAGGATTTCTCTATCAGACTCGGTTAGGGGACTTCTCTTTAGGCGGAGGCCATGGCGCTGCTCACCGGACTCACCTTATGAAAACCAGAGGAATTTGGACATATTTGAAGTTGAAACTGATTCATTGTTAGTGAACAACTCCATGCATAACTCTTTCATCTCCCCCTGGTCGATCAACTACATTATTATAAAGTGTCAATGACTTCTCAACAATACCACTCAAGTGGTGCACACTTGGTGGGAGGGGAACAAAGTAGCTGATTACCTGGGCTCGTTGGATTTCCCTAGTTCTGAGAATATTTTCATGCATACTGTGGTTAGCTTGATGCCTGAGGGGGTCAATCTAATTTGGTGGGATACCCCCGGGTTCATCGTTTCAGTCCTCCTTAGTTCAGTCTCTTGGCTCCAAGGGTGTCGAGGGCTGAACTCTCTGCTCTCTTGTTTTTCATTGAATAAATATCTAAATGATGATGATGATGATTAATATTAATTACAATTATTAAGGAAAAATTATGTTTAATAAAGTACAAAACTTTTAGATTCTGTACATAATTGACCTATAAACATGTAAAAACCCAATATTTTTGAAATATTTCTCCTATTAACCTTCAATTAATTTGATTTTTTGGGTTTTTATTATTATTTTAGATAAAAACGTGACCACATCAAACTAGTTTTCAAAATACAAGTAGAGTCTTTTTCTTCCACAACAAAATAAAACCACTTCTCCCCATTAATCACACATATAAAATAACTTTTCTTCGACCATGATCTTTAAATTTGACTTCCCATAATCCCTCCCTATACCTTGAGTACTACCTTTGGGATGAAATTCTTTAGTGTAATCCCTTTTGTTTCATCCAAAATGTGTTACACAATTTTTAAGGTAACTCCTTCTAATAATCTATATTATTTCATTTAATTTTCTACCTACTAAAATAATATCTTAACATGTTCATATAATAAAAAAAATTAATATATTAATTTATTTTTATATTATGTGTTTGACCTACACTTACTCAAACGTCAATCTATTGGGTAACAAATAAACTATTTATGTGTACGGTGAACTACATCATCACAAAATGATGATTGTTCATCTTTACATTACAACTTCTCATGGTGGAAATTATTAGGAAAAAACTATTTAAAATTGATAAATATTATATTTATTATGTCATTATACTACTTTTTTATTTCTATAACACATATCGTTAATAAAATCCATTTTGCATTAGTATAAAAACATTATTTGAGGAAGTGTGGACTAAAGCCCCCTCAATGCTATGTCATTCATTCACACAATATATGGAATGTATAAAAGATGACTATAATTAAAAATATGATACATACAAAATATTTATATGATATTCATGAAATAATATTACTTAATATATATATATATATATATATATATATATAATTTTCATTATTTCCCATTCACATACATAAAAAGCTATAACTTTATTTGAGAACATGTGGACTACCACGTCCTCAACATGATGTGATTACTTTTTCATCATAACAATTATATAAATAAGTATATATTACAAAATAAAATTTTATATATAATATAGTTATCATTTTTAAGTAATTCATTTTACTTACCTTCTATCTACAATGATCATTGAAAAATAAGAACATTGCTCATGCGTACATATGACCAACTATCTCCATGATTGTATTTTTGATTATGTTTTCCTAAATATATGAAATTCTAGTTTTTAAAAGTATAATTTATGTATAAATATTATAATTATATAATAAATAATAATTTTTAGATGTTATATAACGACCCATATTACCATAGTTGTCCTAACATAGTTATTTTTGACACATAATATGATTTTGTTAAAAACCCAAAATAAACACAATTGTTGATGAAGTTGTATAAAAAATACTAAAATATTGAAATAAGTGTAATAGTAAACAAAAAAAGGTTAAAAATAATGGAAATAATTATCATAATTTTATTATAGATGATGTTAATAGAAATTCACCTAAATGGATATGCAAGGTAAGGGATTCCATTTCAATTTATGATCCATTAAGAATTAATTGTTTTTATTCACTAATATTCTTTTATATAGTTTATATATTATAATTTTACCAGATATATCAGAAATACCTTTAATCTCCTGATATTATAAATTTAATTAAATTTTATTCCTTCATGAGCTTATGATTTAAAATGTTTCAATGTGGTATGAGAATCATTGGAATGTTTAATGATTATCTTCATCACATATAACTTTAATGTTCTTTCAATGGTATTTTCCTTCAAGGAAATTATATGACCATTTTTCAATAAAACCATTCATCTTTCTCTCTGTTGGTTGTTTATTGCCTTTTTAATGTGTTAGTACTATTTTTCATCTCTTTGGTACTCAATATGTATAAGAAAATGTTTTCAAAAAATCTCACCTTTATTTGTCACATTGGGCAGAGAACTTATTTTCTTCAAAAAATAATGTATTTTTAAAAAATTATAAAAAATTTAACAATATTTCATAAATACATTTTTACCCCCTTTTCATTTACCTATACTTTCAATGGAATATTCATCGCTCTTTCTAAACTAAAAATTGTCCTCACATTTTTATCGAGTGAAAGGGATATTCTTTTAACCCTATAAGACATGAATGGATGTACCCATTTTCATTACGTTGAAAAATCTTTTGGATGTTTAAAAGGATAATTTTTAAGGATTTTATTACAAATTTATTTTCAAATAAAAGGATTTTAAAACGGTTTTTCAAAACCAAATATTATTTTCCACATGAATTTTTTGAATGACTTTTTATATTATTTACATTTATCAATGACAATAACCCTTTATATTACTTCAGTTGAGGTATTTTTTATTGATAACACAGTTATCATACGTCTATATGGTTTTTTATTTTTTTGGTCAATGATAGTATTTATATTCACATCCTTGATTCATTTTTTGAAATACCCATAAAATATTCAATATACATTTATCATTGAATTTCACTTCATTATACACATAATTTACCATGGATATAACTATATACTAAACCGTATAAAATTTTACATATAGTGTATAATTTAATTGTTATTTGAATATTTTTGGGAAATATATATAATTTTGTATACTTTAATTAATATTGTTATTTGATGAGAAATATTATTTCTTTTAGTTATCTAGTATGAGGAATATTTTTGACTAGTATGACATGTGTAGGAACCAATTATAGATATACCCCAAATTCAATGATAGTTTCATGGGATAAGTCATTTTTCTAGCTACCATGGATATGATTTTACCCGATATGTTGTAAACCATCGTGTGAATTGTGTTTATAGTAAAGGTACCATGTAAGAAGGAAACATGGCATCCAATAATTAATAAGTTCCTGCTTCTGGTTTCAGTTATTATTAATCTTTGAGTTTTTCACGGATTTAGCTATGTATACAATTCATTGTAAGTTAATTTATTAAATTCCATGAGTTTCAATTCATTTCATTACTATATTTAATTTTCTTAATCTAGTTATTTGAATTCAATTTGTTTATAGTCATTAAATTTATATATTTTTATACACATCCTTCTCATATTAATGTTTATATTGAATGTTATTTTGATTATTTAAGAGAATATAATTATTATTCACTTTTATTCATTGTTTCTTCCTCTCTATTTTTCCATTACTGAGAAATTGTACTCACCCTTAAAATGTTTCTTTACCTAGGAATACAAGAAGCATACTAACTTTAATATTTATGGATTTACTTTATGCAATAATTTTAATCTAGATGTTATTTATTTAAGGTGAAAAATATGTTGAAATTAGTGTATCTATTTGTAATTCAAGTATAAGCTATGTATATTGTTTACCAGGACTACTAAACTCTCGGTCCTTTGGGATTTGATTGCTTTTAATTATGTTAATATATTTGATAGTAGAAAATTGATATTGTATTTTTGGGGCTAGGTAACAATAATTAGTATCAGAGGAAGTTTAGTACAATATATGAAAAACTGATTTGGATAAATGTTGGTTAAAAAAAATAACTCTGAGTTATAATTTAAGGATAAGTAAAGAAGAATATCCAAGAATTTTTTTAACATAGATATTATTTTGGAGTTCCTAGAAAAACAATGGTATCTAGATACAACAAGTGTACATGTTTCAGGAATTGATTTACCTATGATTAATAACACAAAAAAGGTGTTTTGAGCTCCACATTGGGTGACCTAGTACATAATAATGTGGCATACATCACACCTAGTTTCACACACCTAGAATATTATCAAAATACAATACTCTTTTTATTTACAAAAAATAATGTAATTTTGGAAAATTAATAACATTGGTTAAACCAATGTTCTTTTATATTGAAAATATGGTGGAATAATTTACATATATTTTAGATAAATTTATGTTTTCTCACTATTACTATTATTTCTCACACAATTATTTCTAGTGTAAATCAATGGATATAACCTAAATAATTCAAGGTAACATAGATCATGAAGGAAAGGGTGGGGTAAAAGAGAAAAAAATGATTTGTTGATTGGAGTGAAGTATATCATTTTTACATCAAATCATTTTCCCAAAATATTATTAACAATATATACCATTACCAACTCCTGAAGACACCAAAGATGAGAAGGATGTAGGTTACAAAGAGAATGAGTGGTGGAGACTGTAATAAAAACAAGGCTCTATTTTTGATGTGTGGTAATTATGGAAGGAGAAAACTAGTAATGTGTCTCAATGGAATAAAGAATTTTTATATATGTGAGAAAGAAAGATATAAATAAAAGTTTTTCCAGGGAAAAATTAAATGTACAATGGAAAGAAATGAATCTATTATTAAGATATCAATTATAGTTCTTTTTCATAAGGTTGGGGAACCTAAAATTACCTATGTAAATTCCCTGTTATATATGATAAAATCTAGATGAACGAAGTGTTTATGTGAAAATAAGTTTATGATGTATTTCTGTAATATGGTTTTAATGTGAATCATTGTTAATAGTCAATTTCTGGTATTCCCATCATATTTATTTTGGAAATTATAATATTTTTATTTTAGAAAAGAAAGAACTATAATATGGGTAGAAACCAATCAAATCCATCAAGATCATGGTTCTTGAATGCGTGACCAATGAACGATAAGGGTTTCAAAAAAACCACTCACCTACATAATGTCTTGGATAACTTTTTATTGTTATTAGTTAAACGATTTTATTAATATATGATAATGATGAACTAGTAGTATCACTTTTGAGGATTGTAGATTAAACTATGCACCATACTTTTTTTATTAAAGAATGTTATATAAAAATATTTAGACTTTTCACTCTTTAAAAGGCCATTCAATCCTATAATTGTTTCTTTTACTACTTCAAGCATAAAAAAGTAATTATTAGTAATTAATTTCTATGAGAAATGGAATGAATTATAATTTCATCAAAGAACAACCGAAATATAAGATTGATCATATTTAATATAGACCTATCAATTCAGTATATTTCCTTTTTTCATTAGGTGTAAATGAATAAGGAAAATTATATTCAAATAGAAATGTTTTCCTATTACCAATTTCTTTTTCAAACTGATTTCTTCTAAATCATAATAGATTTATGGATTTTAGGCCATCATATTTATATTGGAAGTACTCAGGTTTTTAATGGATGAACTCATTAAATCAATATAACTATTTAGTCTTTTCCTTTGTTTAAGTATCTCAATATTCTAATAATATTCTTCAAAAAAGATACTTAGTTATATATCTATCTGTGTGAACTTTGAACTTCCCATCCTATATATTGTAGAGGTTTTTTCATGAACCCTTATCTTGATGTGGGATTTCATAATGGGAAATATCAGAATAAATATCTAAAATATTGTGTTTAAATTTTGAGGATTCAATTTAACTAAGGTGCGGAGAATGTACCTCCTCGAAATTCTAAAGTAAGGACCTTGTATTTGATAGAGTGTATGACATGTGAAACCAAGAACATATGGAAATATAATATATGGATACATTATAATATATTCATTAACCAAAATATATTCTATATATTTCAATTCCTCCTACATTTAGTTATTGTGCATTACACACAAGAGAAACCTTCTTCGATGGTTTGAGTTACACACCATATCTAGTTTTAACAAATAATAATATATTATTAAAATATTATTATTTAAAATAATTTGATACAAACTATATGGTATGTTAGAGGTTATGAATAGTATTAACTAACATTTAAAAATTAATGGTTTATATTAATATAATATTAATTCATTTGTCACAAATTATTGAGAATGAAAATTAAGAACCAATTGAATATAACAATAATTATGTTAGGGTGAATTTTAATATTTTTCTGAGGTAATACAATTTATTTAATTTTTATCAAATTCACTTTGAAATTAATTATAAAAACATACCAATGATTGATATGTTTTTACTTCAAAAACCTTCATTGTTCTCCCACAAGTGAGGTAAATATTATATTAATTTATGCCAATTATATGATGTTAATATGGAAAAATAAATTCCATATTTTTAATAAGAATAATATTGAATATCTCATAATCCCAAATTTTTTTACACGAATAGATCGCTAAATGTGACTGAAATTAAATACATTTACTAAGGCAGTATTTAACTTAATAAAAGTTTAAACCTTTATCTTTGTGGCCCTAATGACCTAGCCACTTGTCAAAAATTAATTGTATAGATATACCACATCCATTAACATTAAATTATTTTTTTGTTTTTGTGTATTTATGAATTTTTAGGTTAAAATGTGTGTACACCCAACTTGTTTTAAAAATATTAAGTGAGTCCTTTTCCACTACTATAAAAGGAAATATATTCTACCCATTACTCACACCTCTCAACCCACTTTGGGAAGGAAATTACATACCTAATTAAAATACCAAAATCAATCCATTATACCTAGAATCCTATATTTTTGTTGAATTACTTCCACGAAATCCCTTTGGAATAAACCAATGGAATTACATGATTTCTAATGTAACACTTTCCAACGTTCTATTTTAATTCATTTAATTTTCCACCACTAAAAATATACTTAATCCATGATAATATAATAAAATGAGTATCCTAAATATACTGATATGTTTTTATAATATTGGATTGACCTGAACTTACACACATGCCCATCTAATGAGTAAGAAAAATATTATTTCTGTGTACGGCGCACTACCGCCTCAGAGAACGATGATTTTTAATTTTTCCATTACCACCTCTCATGGTGCCCATTAAGATAGAAAATATTTTTTATATGATATATATGAAATTTATTACATGTTTTTACTTTTATAATCTTTTCATAACATGATGATTTAATATTTTCCATTTTTTGTTAATACAATATCATCATTTGAAGCAGTTTGGACTACCTCCCCCACAAAGTGATGTGATTCATTCACAATATACATGGAATGAAAAATATAATATTCAAATTAAAAATATTAAAAACAAATATTTTATTCATTATATAATTACCTTCATATATATACATACATATATATATCATTTTCATGATTACCCTTTCACACATATAAACAGTTGTCACATTATTCATGGATGTGTGGACTTACACCTCCTTGACATGATGTGATTCTTGTTTCATAAAATTAATTATATATAAGTATATATAATGAAATAATATTTTATATATGACATAATTATCATTCTGGACTGATATGGTGTTCCATAATATCATTCAATAACAATCATTGAATAATAAGAACGTTGCTCAACCACACGTATGGGCAATCATTCCATAATCGTAATGTTGATTAATTTTTCATAACCATATGTAATGATTGTTTTTAAAAGAATAATTTATGGGTAAATATGATAAATATTTCACAATTACTAATCTTTATATTTTATATGATGACACCTTTGACCATAGTTGGCCTATCAATGTTGTTTTTGATACACAATGGGAATTTGGTCTAGACACCCAATGTAAACAGAATTGTTTAAGTAGTTTTTTGAAAAATAGTAAAAAATGAAATAAAAGTAATAATAATGATGAAAAATTATATCAATATGTTAAATATTTAACTTATTTTTATTATAACGGATGTTAAAGTTTGATCACCTGAAATGAGGCACAAGTTATGGGATTTCACATCAATTTACTTTCCATTAAGACTTATTAGTTGTCATGAATAATGATTATTTTATACAGTGTATATAATAACCTTAGAAATGATATATTATGATTATCAATGATGTGTTGATATTATAAAATTCATTAAATTTTACTCCATCACGAGGATTATGATTTAAAATGTTTCAACGTGGTATTTGACACATTGGAAGGTTTAATGATTATTTTTAATATCAATAACATTAATGATATTTCAAATAAATATCTATTTGATGAGATTATATGAAAAAAATTCGATAAGCCCATTCATTTTTCTATCATATGTTTATTCATTACCTTTTTCCTATATTATTATAAATTTTCAACACTTTGGTACTGATAATGTTTTAGAAAATGTTTTTTAGGAACCCTAAAATTATTTATCTCTTTAGTTTGAGAAATTGTTTTCATCTAAAAACAATTTTTTATTACACATAATTAAAAATGGTTTTAAAATTATTTGGTATATAGAAATTTATCCATTTTTTTCTTTTACAATTTACTGAATAGAATCTTCTTATCCCTTTCTAAAAAAATCATTTTTAGGCCTTTTACCATGAAAAAAGAATGTTCCTTTTTATTTTATTAAACATGTATGGAATTACCAACCATAATTCCATAAAGGATAAAATTTCATGTTTAAAAGGCCAATTTTTTTAAAAAAAGGATTATAAATTTTTTGTTCGATGAAATTGTTTTTAACTTTTTGTTTTCAAAACAAAAAGTAATTTTCCCCAAGATTTTTTATAATAATTTTTTATAATATTTCAATTCATAATTGAAAAAGGCCATTATTTTACTCCATTGGGGGTATATTTTATTGTTACCATCAGTGTCCTTCTTATGGATTTTTTTATTCATTTGGTCATGGATAGTATTTATAATCACATTCTTGATTTATTTTTTAAAATTCCCAAGAAATATTCTATCTTCTATGATCATTAAATTTCAACTAATTATCCATATCATTTATCGTGGATATTAGTACATCCTAAAACATAATCTATTTTACATTAGTTGTATACATTGAGCATTATTTTATTATTTGGGGAAATATAGGTAATTCCATAGTATTTATTCAATACAGTTACTTGGTAAGAAATATTATTTATTTAAATTATTCAATTTGAGGAATTTTTTGTACTAGTATAACACAGGTGGGGCTTGGTTATAGATAACCCCTCAATGCATCAGTTATTCTATGGGATGAGTGGTTTGGCTAGCCATCAAAGAGGGTTTTTATATGATATGGTGTAAACCATCTTGTGAATGGTATTGATGATAAAGGTACCATGTTGCTATGAAACATAACATCAAATAATTAAGAATTTAACTCATTTAGATTCAGTTATTTTTCATCCAGGATATTTAATGTCACCATATCCATGAAAAATATTCAATTTAGTTAATTTATTAAATGGAATGAGTTTCAGTTTCATACATTGGCATATTTATTTTTCCTTATATATCTATTTTCATTGAATGTGTTACTATTTATTAACCATCCATGTTTTTATGCACTTCCCTCTCAGTTTATTATTTATATAGAAGGTGAGTTCAGTTATTTACCATTTAGTGATTATTATAGTCATTGTTTCATTACGGATTCGAATTTATTTTTCCCGTATTAATAATTTGATCTCAATCATATTATGTTTTTTCCCTATGAATCAAATAATAATACTACGAAATATATGGATGGATTCACTTGATGAAATAAAGTTATTCTCAATGTTATTTATTTAAAGGGAAACAATACATTTTAATTATTGTATACCTTTGTAATACAAGAATCATTTATTTATTTGGATTACCAAGATTAATAATCTCTCAGTTCTTCAGGATTTTATTCCATATAATCATGGAAATATAACTCATAGCAAATGCTGGTTCTAGGATTTTTGGTCGTAGGTCGCTACATTTAAAAATAGGGGCATCATGACCATAACATTATAAATAAAATACAAGGAGCACCAGGTCCTACAATTTAAATAATTAATATGATATAATGTATCCCTAAAATTCAATAATAATCATTTAACATCATGTAAAATATAGCGTAAAATCATGTTTAATAATCAAAAATAATTTGGGAGTAACTCCACATCCACTAATAAGGAACATCATGTTTAGTAATCTGAAATAAAATATTTATGCCATAAGACCAATAATAAATATCCAACTATGAACATTCATTTAATTTTCCCGATGATCACATCCATGGAATTCCATATTATAATCTTGGTTTTTATCAAGGAATATTATAGATTGACAGAATTATTCGTTTAATAATTAAACATAGGCCATGAAATTTATACATGATGAGAAACAATACAACAAATCAGGTTGTAATTCACTTAATGGGAAAGTTATTAAACAAGTTATCTAACAAGGCCAAGTGACAGAATCTTATAATTCAAATTACCTATACAACATTTACACTTTCTATTTATGTAAATCCATTCACCATTCATTTATCAATGAAAATGATCAATGGTGTGTCCCTAAAATTATTTAATTCTCTTATATGTGATACTGTGAGCAATGTAATGGTATTTATCTATATAGAAATTAATATCCATTTATAATATGACCATTGGTCTCTCCAATAATCAAGGGTATTCCAAATACCCGTTAGTGGTGTTTGGGTCATATGTATAAATGGTCATCATTGTATATGATCGATACCACCCATTATGTTTTTATGGTTGAGGAGTTTGACCTCCTAACATGTTATAGTGTCTATGAAAATTCACAGTTTCTTCCAAGGTATTTTAATTTATGAATTATCACAATTTAAAAGAAACTTATGTGAATTTTGTTGTGTAGAAGAAAAAAATTATAAGTTATGATACATTTTGATAAAAGAATCATGACCACCTACCTCATGCAAATGAACCTCTATTCATCCATTCTATGAAATTTATTTGGGATTGGATGAGATAAATCGATGATATATATGAACACACTAAAAATAAATCATATTATCTAACACAATGATAAAACATAAGAGAGTATAGATCCCATAGAAAAAAATTGGGAGGATCCTTACACTGATGTTTAGACTTCAAAAGAATCTAAAAGTGTTTAATTTAGATTAATAATATTTTAAAATCACTCAATGTTATAGGATAAGGATAAGGGAATGCCCTAGGATGTTTTAGGAGAAATGATGGTGGAATAAAAGTTAAACCCATTAATGGTCACTGGGGAAACATTATAATTTTACCATTTTAATGAGCCACATGGATTTTTAAACCATGAACCTCATTGTCCATGGAATTCAAAAATCACATGGTCAGTTTCATGGTTCAACCGACGATGCGCTAACTCTATAGTTTGCCGAATCTCAACCGATCTAATTCACACAATTGTAGTAAATGGTTTAATTGAACAAGTTCCAACCATGTGACATGTGATGAATAATTTTCACACCCCCACATGGTCTCCACTACCCGACCAAAAAGTTTATCAAACATTTTTACAATATAAATTTGGGATCATAGTAGATCCACAATGTTTCAACTAACAACAGAAATGATCTATTTCCCCCAATCCATGTATCGAAACCTTGTGATTCATGTCCTAAACCCCTGGGACACACCCAAAACATTCAAGACATCTTCCCTTCCTTGTAAAACAACCACTAATATTATTTATATGCATACCAATGCTTACATTTCTATTCAAAATCATTGAAAAAAACTAACCTATCAAATAATCAAAAATACAAATTGATTTTTAATTTAAAATAATTTCAAAACATTAGATCATAAAACAATCACACATTAGATCATCAAATACTCACAAATCCTTGAGGGAGAAAATATCATTAGACATATTCGGGTTATTAATTTTAAATCAAATGACCACATTGCATTTTCAAATATCCAATATGCCTCTATTAATAGATTTATCACATTGTAAATATTCTCTAAAACCCAAGACATTTCATGAAAATATAATTAATATTCAATGCTATTGTATAACTAAACCAACATAAGTAGGGGAATGATCATGATTTCATCCCATTTATAATCTACACAATGGTTCTCCCAAAAATTGTTTTTAGAGTTCCAATGGACAATTATAAATCATAGAACATCCATTCATATAATTTCATAAAAATAATGTCTTTAGTTTTCTAACATCACACCAAGAAAATATCTCAATTTAAGAGAATGTTCAAATTCCAATCGACCATAGATAACCTAGTGAGAACATATTTTCATTGAAAATCTTGAGCTAGCTTATATGCACTACCCATCTCATCCCATTTCATAAAAAAATTATTTTCCTCTTACACATGTCTAACTAATTTAGGATACTCTTGTAAAAATTCCTTCGGTGGACATATTATGAAAACAATCATCATAAAAAATGTAAACATGACCAAAACTGGGTTCCAATAGTGGTAATTTCAAGGAATATCAAGATCATTTTTAGCACACTCACATAACCCCGTAATTGACTTATGGTGGCATATCTTTACCAGACCACCTCCAGAATAATGTATCATTATTATATAACATTGGGACTAAAGAATAACTGATCCAACAAATAGACCATCATAATCCCTCTTGGTTATGCTGACTATAGTCAATCTCCATCAACTTTTTATTCTATATGGTACCTATAACAGATCATGAAATCCATATGTGCATTTTTTTTCATAGATTTTATGGTAATAATGTTCCAAACAAATGTATTATGATAGTCTAAAAGGGAAAACAACCTCATTCACATGATATTCCTGAACTAGTAGTCAATTTTCCACTCTACACATTTTGATAATCCTTTTCATCACAGTAATGAAACAATTGATTTTATTGTCATATCCAATTCCCCATCTATCTTTAAACGAAACAGATTAATGGTTATGATCCTACTTAGTCCTGATATTCAAATCAAATGTCACTCATCATCAATTTCCTCTTCACATGAACGGTTTACATGATGTTCAACATGATTTAAAATAAAAATTAGGACTACCGTCCTCATACATCAAATGGTATAATGAATCCATTTTTCCCAATCTAAACGTACCCTCTAGTGAAACTCTCAAGGATCCCTTTAAACATTTTGAAAATAATTTTTATATAGATTCATATATAGTTAATTCTATCTTACAGTACATAGGATTATTTCAATATATAGGCCATGATCATGTATAACATGATCACACAACGATTCCATAGATACAAATGTATCACTTATCTCAAGTCATCCACACTTCAACAAGGATATAATTACCTTCATCTTACCCCTGCCAACTTTTATCCCTACAATGCATGTCAATGTCTACAAATAGGTCAACTATAATATGGAACATACTATAAACTCCAAGTTATCCCTCATAATAGTAATTTCCATTAATTTTTATTCATTATTGTGGTTTCCATGCCCACATGTATCGTATTATAAACTATATATCCTTGGTCATCACCCATCCAATTAGTGATATTCCACAATAGTCCCTTTATGGAACCAACACATACTAAAAATTATATACACTATGGGTGCATATCCCATAGAACCTGATTTAGGACTTCACTCACCCTCCAAATAGTCATCCATCAATAAGGTAAAGCTGATAGTTCTAAATGGAACATCAGATTTTTTACATTCCAAGAGTTCCCTAGGAAATCCTCTTCAAAATCAAGCACCTCACCTTGTCCATGTTTTATAAAATTACAACGCACATCAAAACATAATTTCATTAATTAAATAGTTAAGGAAAACTCACTCGTAAATGAGAATTGGTACCCAAAAATTCATACCCATTGGAGAGAATATTGATATCCATCACTCTAGGTGCTTCTCAAAAATTGAAGTCATCACTATGCCTACATCAAAATCCTAATCAATTTATATACATTGGTCTCCATAAGAGAGTAAAAATATATCATTTCATTTATGGAAAACATAATCCCTCATCCAACCCCTATCATACAATTCCATTGAATAATCTATCAAAATTGACTCACTTAGATTCCAACAATAATTAACGGTCTCTAGGTCCTCTATATATCACAATAGTTAAAATATCAAAACATGGTCACGAGTTCCATCCAACTAGCCCTAAATTTCCCACATGTGAACCAAATCCCACATTAGGGCATCTATTTTATGGAATATAACATCCCTGTATACTGTATCTAAAAGAGGTAACACTGTATATGGTAATGAAATCATCAAATCAAGAGGGTTGAAACAAATCATCACTGGCTTAACAACATCACCTATGAAGAATTATCCTATAAGGCCATGATCTCTCAAATATTACGCAGAGGGGAGTTATCCAGATGAGTTAAAATGAAAACCAAAAATAATAATAATTTGACACTCATCATGTATCCTTATAAGGTAATACACCACTTGATCTTTAATTTAGTTTCATGCCACCTGACTACTCGATGTTATTGTTTAACCAACTATGAGTCTTATCCGACTAAAATGATTTCAAAATTATACATATCAGGCCAAATATCATAACTCATATTTCCACTAGCTTATATACAGAAGTATGTTTCCATAGTAGTATAAAACCTCATAAAATAATAAATATTTTATTATTAAACCAAGGTCATGCCAATGGTATGCCCAAGGATGCTGACAAGCACAAAGAGTATAATAAACATATAAATGGGAGACATAACCCTAAAAAAGAACATAGACTTGAGAGAAATAATTTTGATATAAGAATCAACACATGGTAATACATATAATATAGAACCAAAGTGTATACATGTATTGTTATTTAGTTCTAAAAAATATTAATGTAAAACAACATGCAATAAAAAGGAAAACTCACAAATGAATACAAATCACAAATTTATCCTACTAAAAACATGTTATTTATAAGAAAACTGATCTTCAATGTGGTCCTAAGGACCTAAAAATATCTTATATATACATAGGTTCAGAATAATAGTATACATAAATGGATCATACCTTGATCCTCTCATGAAAAAGAGAAATATAGTGTGCTAAAGAATTGTGAATAATAAGTGAAACTTTCTTGTAAACTAAAAAAGTATATTTTGTACCCAACTGAACCATGATTATATTTCATGTTTTTATATATAATAGGGATCATGTATTATATAAATAAAACATCATGGTATCCTTCTACTGCCTCCCCACTGGTTATTCCCTCATCCTCAATGTTGCATGTCCTGATCCATATCTCTCTAAAATAACCCAGCCTAAAAAATTCTTATCTAAGTATCAAAACACACACCTCGTGCATCACATCATCACATAAAATAATGAAATGTTTCTTTATAGTAACCATGTAGTTTCTGGGCCCAAAAAATCCCATATGATTCCTACCATACATCAGTTATTACACCTCATGCCATCATATCATATAGACCGAGTAAAGTACCCCAATCCATCACAAACCATACAAATCATACATATCTTAATCCTTTGTACACTCTATCTACATGTATTTCTATAAAAAAATAGAAACCATTATAACTATATATTAACATATATAGGTAAACTATACTCCATGCATACCAGAACATATAATTACCAATAAGAGAGTGGGGTATAAATGGTGTATTCATCCATCCATCCTCCCAACTGGATGTTAGGGGAAACACCATCCTATTGTAATACCCCGACCCTATATTCCCAATGTTGGTGCAATATTTTAATACATTGGCATGATTACCAGGAATCATGTCCCGAAAGACTGATCAGCTTATATGTCTTGAAAAATAGATTACATACATGAATGTTACATTAAATTTTCTAACATACAACACAAAAAAATCCTTTGAAAATGCCATTGTTCCCATAGCTTAACCCTGCATCTCAAACATAAAACACTTCATGGGATCCTGGGAAAATAAAACATAATAAAATGGTGATCTCATATGCTTGGTAAGGGCATATAATTTAGCAGAATCTATGAAATTTTAAGGCAAGACATGTAATAAAAACAATATATTTTTAAACATAAACCTGTAGATAATATGGAAAAAATATATCAAACACTACCATATAAACATGCACATTGACATTCTACTAGTCGAATAATCACAAATAATAACTAATTTCATAATGAGGGAATGTATAGTACTAGACTTTAATTTCTATGTCATGGCCTCGTGCCAGGACCTAGGGGCTAAATGTATCCAGACCCCAACCTAGAGAGCCTCTGTTACCGAACTCCAACCCGGAGAGCCCTGTAACCGTACTCCAACCCGCAGAGCCTCTTTAACCAGACTCCAACTCATAGAGACACTATACCCAGACTCCATCCTAGAGGGTCTACTATAACCGGACCCCAACATAGAGGGCTTACATTTACCAGTCCCCAAAGCCTAACATACTAGTCCAACAAATTCATCTTAAGAAGAGGTTGAAATTTAACATAAACATTCGTATTAAAATTAGCATATGGAATATCAATAATTTAACCATAAACCATGAATGGAATAAAAATAACTCATCCATAGTCAAATATAACACAAAAACATAAATACAATATGTATGATTTGTATCATAGAAAATTAACATCGAACAAGTGTAAAATTTATCAAAGGATGTTGACACAGATGAAATCAAAACTATTTGAGAGAAATATAAATTTTATTTTGAAATCATTTACAAGTCACATAATTATAAATAAAAAATTTATTTTGAAAATATTATTATAAGATTGTAATGGATTCTAAAATGATGTTATAATGGCGGAAAATAGCTTCTCCCACCTTATAAGTTAAAAAAACATTCTTACCTTAATTTTGTCGGAAATGTCATAAAGTACCTTATTTGGAAAATGATGGAAAGAATATTTTATAAAAATATTTTAAAAAGTCAAACCAGGGTATAAATTACTTTATCTCGTATTCTAATAAATAGTAAAAAAATTGAAATGCATTTTTAAGAAAACACAGATGTGGATGATAATGAGGTCCCAGTAGTCACTTACGTAAAAACAACCTCATATAATAAAGAGATTGTGAAATTAACCATTACCTTGTACGTTTTCTTGGTTGAGGGTGCGTTAACTGTTGTATAATAGATAAATAAATTTTATTAAATTATACAAGAACCATATACAAAATTATGATATCATATATGTTCTTCTAATAATGCTTTGTTAATTATATTTTAGTATTATCGTCATTTCGGGTGTTAACTGAGTCATTTTAATTTATATTCTTTGTTATGTGAGTCATGTTTGTTATGGATGGGATTTTTCTTATTCACATCTAGAATGATATCAAGTATTTAACCATTATTTTTAATTATCAAATGAAAAGTAGTCTTGAATGGTTAAGATGTGGTATGAATCTCATCGTGTTCATGGAGACGGTAATATGTACGTACGCATGAGAGAAAATATCATTATTTTGATATTAAAATTTTATATAATTGGATGGTATATCATATTTACAGAATAATTATCATGTTATATTTATTATTTACATCAATTATACATCATTATTATACCCATCAAAATAATAATGTATTGAATAACAACTACACCACTACGTGGAGACGGTAAGATGTACGTACGGACGTATGGTGACATGTAATTCAAAGGATGAATAGAATAATGAATATGGTTGTAACATATTTATAATACATCATAGTATATATAAGACACTGGAGTTATTATTTTAGAATGAAAACAACACGGAAAGAAGAATTGGAAGAAGAAAATAACGTGAAAGAGTTGATGATAAATTTACCTCTTCTTCAAGTACTTTCTTTTGATTTTATCAAAAAGGTTCCTCAGGATGGATTTTTGACTAAATGAATACCTCTACGAGAAAGAGATGACAGTTGAGAGGATATTTGGGCAGGGTTTGGTTGATCAAAATGGCATTGATGGTGTGAATTTGAGAGAAGGGGGAGTTCCCTTTTATAAGAGGGGTGAAGGAAAAGATTTAAATATTATATTATAATAAAATAATATTCGGTTTATAATGGCTCAAAATTGATTTATTTAGAAGATAGTGTGGTTATGGGTCGAAATCCTCTAAACAAATAGGTTTTAGACATGTTTATGTTACCATTTTAACATTATCTTTTAGATTTAACTCTAAGTTAAATAAGTTATCTTTTACTGTGTCTTCTTGTATTATTACACTATATGATTAATAAGATTACTATAAATATAAAAAATAACCTAAAGTGGTTCATTCATGACATATATAATATTATTTAAGCCTTTTGTAAGAACCTTATATTTTTTAGGAATGTTATACGAACCAATAATATAGTAATTGTTTTAAAAATTAAATATGTAAATTTTTACAATATTTGGTATTTTATTTTTTCGAAACTCATAATATCATTATAAATTCGAAATAAATTTATTTAATCAACCATAATATGTCATATTAACCAATAATATTAGTTTAATTCATCAAAAATCTGAAATTACAATTATTTGGATATTTATAATATCAATTATTTTAATTTTTCATTAATAAGGTAATTACTACATCATTATTGTGTCATAAATAAATTAAAATTTTTAATGTCAAGATATTAGAAATAAAATACCATTATGTAGTAAATAATTTTATCTTTCTAAATAATATTTATAGTCAAATTTATCTTATATATAACCCTATATTAAAATGTTTTAGTAATGAAAACTTGAATTTAACACTTTTAACTATTCTTTAAATTATATAATAATAAATGTTCTAATCTAATCCATGTGGACCTAAAGTGTCATATTTTATTCCTAAAGTTGTTTTTGGTCGATTTACACTTATCTACTTGAATATATACTTGTTTTAAAGTAATTATTATATCATTTTTACCTTTAATTACTCAATTTACTTTTAATTGTGGTAAATAAAAGTCAAAATTTACTATTCACAAAAAATTATGTTTATCTTACTGAACCACATTTTACTTAATGAGGTTATTCGTGTCCCTTGGATTTTTGAAATTCAACTCACAGAAGCAGTAAAATTATGTATTATACAAATTTTCAAATGCTCATAGAAGGTTGGTAAAAGACGGTAAAAAGTTCAATATAATTTCATACATCTAATTTTATTAAAAAAAGATTCAAATGAATTAAAGTGAACTAAAATTGTTATTATGTATCTATATTTAGTTTAAATAATTTTAAAAAATATAATAAATTATATAAATAAATAGTGGGTTTTAAACAATAACGCAGAGTTTTTCACTATTTATTTAAAATTGAATGTCTTTAGAATAATACCACAAATTTACCCTAAGTTATTTTTTATATTAAAAATTAAATAATGAATTCTATTCTACCAATTTAAAAACATATAAGTTTCATTAATTAATTTAAAATTAATTCCCTTTGTCAAAACCGAAAAGCGTATTTTTAAGAAATAACAACTATCAAAAGATTGACACTTGTTTATGTCGAATTTCAAAGTGAAATTACATAAAATGACCAGAATTTGATTAAATTGTAAAAATATAAACTATTTATACTTCCAAAACATTATAATGTATAATTTAATGCCATAAATTATTTTGATTAAAAAATTTGTTTTTAGTTAGAATATCATATTTTTCACTATTCACCTAAATATGAAAGTTATCAGAAAAACACCAAAAAATTATTGAAACTAAATTCCAAAGTCCCAAATCTAAATAAGATGTTTATTTAGTCAAATTTAATATATAAAAGTTTCAAATATAGTATATAAAAAAGGGTTCTACATTAAAATGTTCTAAAATTTCATTTTTTGGAAAAGACTTCTTTTATATGAAAAAAATGAATTTGTTATTGAAATATGACTAAGAAAATCATAATTTGAATTAAAAATTTATAAGGATTATATAATGTTCAAAATTTAGTAAATACTATTCATAACCTCTTTTGAACGGCTAGTTTTGTATGTCATGGTGCGCTTGTACTCGGTGTTGCGTGTATTGAATTTCTTTGAAGAAATAACATCTTCTGAAATATTGGGGTTTTATATTCTTCCCTCGATAAATAAATTTCATCCTCTAAATTTTAAATTGTTCTTCAAAAATAAAAGGTTGAATATAGAAAATACCTTTGTGGGAAAACCCACATCAGAAATTGGATTAATAAAATTTATTCTTAATAATTGGAAAAGGGAAATTAAATGGTCACCAACAAATTATGATCTCGATTAGAAGGAAATTAGTTGAAATTAGGGACACATAATTGAAGTAAAATGTAAATATTTATAGGGAGTGATTTAGGTCATCAATCATAAATAAATGTAAAATTGAGGGCCTCAAATCCATCAATCTATGATGATTTTAAATACCACCGGTTCAACAAAACATAAGGTATTAGGATAACACATTTTTGGTTTTAATATCCCTTCCCTAAAGATTATGGAATAATTTATCCATATAATAAGAGGAGAAAAAATATATATATATATAAACACAAATACTTGACATGTAGAGTTTCATCCTTCAACTAATTCCTACCACAAACTTATCTTACACTCCAAAAGATTTCAAAAATATATATATTCTATTTATCATAATCGTATTGGGTTCCAAAAATAATGAATTTATAATTCACATATCAGACGTTTTAAAAAAATAAACTACATTATACAATTCAATACATCACGTAGGCCAATGGTAGGTGACTCACCCTAGTCACCCGTCGATTGCGGGTTCAAGTCTCGCACCCTTTCCGGACGCGACTAGTTGTCGCCTGACCTCTCGGATGTCCATATTGTAAAAATCCAAAATATAACCTTAACAATAGAATCCAATTTCAAACAAAATCCCTTTAACCATTAGACATATACAAAATTCATCTATCCAAACTCACAGTAAAAAATTTATAAGGAAGGTAAACACAGTGAATATCATTTTTTCCATGTAATAACATGTGAACACCTTCGTCGTGTATTCTTATAAAACATGGTAACACCCTGAATTACCGTAAAACCATATTGATTACATTTATGCTTCGTTGTTCATTATAGAATACTCGATACATTCCTTATATCCTAAAATTTGGAATATTCTAACAATGATGAAATAATCAAACTATTAATCATTTCAAAGGAAGTCAAGAATATCCAATATAAATGATCCAAATCAACCATATCTTTTTCCAAAATCACTACCTCGTTATCATGACCATATTAAGAATTATCTTTCCTTCAACCATGCATTTTACAAAAATTTTAGGTTACTATTTAGTCACTTTTCATAGAACTATATAATCTCAAATCCTCAATAAAACATTACTGCAGTACAATACATATTGATCTCTGTAATTCATATAACCAATATATTGTTGATACAACACTGAAATGAAATAATTATATAATAACAACATAAGAACACTAGTCATTCATCTTCATCAGAGGTAGCATCATAACTTGATTATTATCCAATATCATCATTTCTGGTATACTGTGATGACAGGGACATTGATTTACATAGTGTCCCAACACCTTGCTAATGAAGCATTTTAAATTTAAAACCTTTTTTATACCCTTGAAATCACTTACTTGGTGTCCTTTTTATCCACACTTATAAAAAACTCACATTCCCTTCAAAAAAATTTCCAAGCCGATTCTTTCCCCATTTATCACATAAGGGAAAATCCTTCATTCACATATTCCCTTTATCCATCATTCACTCTACCATCCTTTTCTTCTCCTACTTCCCTTCAAAGCCATAGAACTATTAAAATTCTTTACTTATCTTATTTACACATGATATTATTTCTTCATATGTTTACAATACATGGGAGACTATTTCCATTCTAAATGTTGGCTTAATACCATGAATAACATGATCCTTCTTATTCTTAGGATCATACTTATTCCTAGCATTCAAATTCCTTCTACTGGATGTCATTTCTCTATAATGGAATACACTAGGTCATTTTATTAGTCATAATGAATAATTTAAAACTTGTAAAATGCCTAACATAAATTGATCTGCTTATAGATATAATCTATATTAATAAAAATATTTTTTAGAAGGTATATACTCATAAATCCTTCATAATTATTGTTAAAGAAAATGAGAATTATCCTAAACATATCCCCCTAGATTGTCGTAACAAAGAAGGAAGTAAGGCCTGTTGTCATGCACCAGTTCTAGTTCAAGTCTAGCTCAAAGCGGTGTTTTGGGTTTTACACCTAGGTACATCTATGCCTGAGCCGCCTCTAATGGATCGTATCCATACAGGGATGTATTTGTTTGGAAAACACACAAAATCTCTACATTAAAAAAATTCTAGAAAGTTATTCTATACTAATCCTCAATGTTTGTCTTATGTTTATTTTCTCTAATCATAGTTAATCTAAATCTAGTTTCCAAGGTTATTTCTAAAATTCCTTTGATACCAACTATAACACCCCATCCCTAGATTCCCCAATTCGGTGCATTATTTTAATACATTGACATGATTACAAGGAATCAAGACCCGAAAGAAAGATTATTTTACCAGTCTTGGAAAACATATTATATACATGAACGTTAATTTACACTTTCTAACATACAACCCAGAGATCCTCTATAACCATACTCCCACCCGGAGAGCCTCTGTAACTGGAATACAAACCAGAGAGCCTCTGTAACCTGAATCCAACCCGGAGGATCTAGTGTAACCGGACCCCAAACTGGAGGGCTTTCTTTTACTGGTCCCCAACCCGGAACATACTAGTCCAACAAATTCATCTCATGAATAGGTTGAAATATAACATACGAATTCATATTAAAACTTGCAAATGAATTGTCGATACATTAACCATAAACCATAAATTGTATAAAAATAACTCATCCACAATCAAACATATCAGAAAAGATAATATAAAATATTTATGATTTGTATTATAATAAATCAACATCAAAAATGTAAAGACCTGGAATTTCCATGTAATTTTTTTAAATATATGAGAATTTTTTAGTCCATGAAAATTGACGGCGCGTGATTCCAAGGCCAAGTGTTCCCAGATTGAATTTATGAACATTTTTTTGAGTACATTTAGTAAATATGCGAGTGGATTTTTGTAACTTTTGAACTGATGCTCAGAATTGAAATTTGAGGGCATCATTGAACTTAGAGCGACAATATTCTCTTAAGGGGACCTTCACCTTGACTGTAGTAGGTCGAGGGTGAAAAATAGAATTTGGATTTTTCATGGGAAATAGAAATAAAATTAAATAATATTTTATTTTATTTTTCTTTTTGTTGAAACCTCCGAAGTGGATGGTTTAAAGGAGGGGACCACTTGAACTAAGACCTCCCACATAGGTTATGGTGGTGGGGACAACCCGAGACTAAAAACCCCCAAGAAATCCACACTTAAATGTGGGGAAGCCTCTTGAACTCCCTCTTTAATGAGGGAGGTGACCACTAGTATCCTCTACATTAATTATTCCAATGCAACCCATTTAATTATGCTTCCTTCCTTTAATCAATTAATACAACTTCAATTGTTCCAAAAAATTAAATAGAGAATCATATTTTATTTTTTTGGCTATTCTTTTGTTGGGGAATTTGGGGGAAGTATTGGTAGAGGGAAATTGGGGGAGGAACTTGCGGAAGAGCATCTCCAATGAAGAACTATTCTCCTTAGACGAATCATTCTCGAAACTCCATTGAAGGACCTACAATAATGAACAAACCGATGATCGAGGAAACGATGCCGTCACCAACATCATATTTTCCTCTCCTCACCAACGTCGTTGGAGAAAAGTTGTTTTGGGATCGAAAAACACCAATCTGTCTCAACAATGGAAAATTTTCAATGAAACCATCGAGGTAGGGTGGTTGTATGAATTTATTCCCCATACTCGTTCTTGATAATTCATCGTAATAAAATCAGGGATATATTATAAACGTTTTCTATTGCTCTAACGTGAATAGTGCGGGCCATACAAACATGTACTGACCTCTCTACAAATCTTATGTTTAGTTGTTTTGTTCTTCACGATGGAGGAGGATGGCAACCAACCTTGATGGGGCATGATAACGGCGGCTAGCACCCCCGCCGGCCGCGACGAAGACGACGGAGTAACGGTGCCGCCCCACGGCCACCGTTCTGGTCACTGCCCCACGGCCGCCGCACAGCTCATGACCTCTACCACCCCACAGCCTCCACCATCCTCAGCCTCCACCGTCTATGCCCTCCGCTATTTGGGGCCTCCACCAACCGCAACCACCACCACTCCACAGCCTCCGCCGCCCGCGGCCACGTCATCCAGCGACCTTCCGCACTGCCCCATGGCCTCGCGGCCCTCCGTGGCCTTGCATCCCCACGTGATCTCCATGGCCCCCTCTTAGACCTTCGTGGCCTCATTGTCACCCGCAAATTCCGTGGCCTCCTCACAGCCTACGCGGCCCTCGTAGACTCTGCACTACCCCACACCGCTCAGGCCAGGCAGCCTAGTGCGGGCTTGGCCGTCAAGCATGGGCCGGGCCAGGCTGCCCAGCGCAGGTCAGGCCATCCAGCGCGGGACAGGCCAGACCCAGCGGGTGGGGGCGGGTCGATAAAAAACGGATCGGCCCGACCATGTTGGACCAGACCCGACCCACTTCAATTAATTTATGCTCTTTTGGCCATAACATTGGCACCAGGCGTCCATTTGACAATTCATCAATGGAACTGTAATCCTTAGAGTAAGAAGGTTCCTTTGGTATACCCCACTCGAGTTTTGGATAATGTTGGGGAACAATCGGGTTGGATCATGCCCGAATCCAACTGGGCCCACGAGAATAAAAAGCTAATAAAATACAGATCGAGCATTCGATTGACGCATCGTCTTTTCCGTTGAGACACATATTACTTGTCGGTCCTTTGAGTTACATCTTCTTGGGACTTCATTGCAGTTGGAGTATCGACCAGTGGCTTGAGGAAAGGACCAACCATGTGACAATCAAGCCTTGTGAGAGAATCCAGTAGGTTGTTGTGATGTGAAGAATGAATAGTGATCTTGTGTGGGTCAGCACCGAGCTATCCTGTGCGGGTCAGTACCAATCGATCCTATGTGGGTCAGCACCGAGCGATCTTCCGTGGGGCTTCACCGAGAGATCTGATGTCGGTCAGCACTGAGTGATCTTACGAGGGTCACCACCTAGCGATCTAGTGTGGTTCAGCAACAAATATTCATGTGTGGTTCAGCAGTAGAGCCTTTTTACAGAATAAGATGATCTAGTATTTGACTAATCATTTGTACTTCTGTACTTAAGTTATATCTAGTGTGAGCTGAGTTCATACATGTGTGGTACATTCTTTCATGGTAATACGTTGGTGGTATTATTTTGTGGGGTGTACCTATGTGGTACTTACCTTTGTGGTATTCCTTCCATTTTGGAACAGTTGATCTTGAGCTTTTGAGTAGGACTCTGTGTTTCCTCATGATTGATATGGGCATATTTGATAACTTAGGTATATGTATGGGCATATACCTAAGTAGGTTTGTCGGTTGATTTCATACCTTGTGGTTAATCCTTGGGGGATTTTGTGAGACCTTGAGGATCTCAAGGTCCCTACTAAGTATCGTTATACTCACCCCTGCATGGGATATGCCCACACCATGTTGTGTTTGCTGTAGACGATGGACAGTGAAAATCGAGGCTGAGGGTAACAGGGCTAGACGTGGATCAGAGGTGGACCATATAGCCTGTCGGGACAAAGAGGATACAAGAGAACGTGGAGTGTAGAGAAGGTGATATGTACCTACCCATTAGGCGGAAACCTCGTAGGATGACCCAGTATCTTCCTTTCTTTTTATTAATTTATATTGTATTTTAATTGTACATGTACAATTACTATTGGGCTTGTATTCTGTCCCCTATTATGTTCAACACTCTTTTTAGTATAAAATTGTCTTGTGATAATATATTTATGTGTTCTAGGTTGTGTGTGTTTATAGGTTATAATGTCAATGCCTTGCCGTTTATAGGGAATACACCTTTCGGTGCTAGTCTCCTTCCCCTGGCCTATGGAAGGTGGGCTTCGGGTAGTCATGACACGGGCCCTGGGGGATGGGTGGTGAAAAATTAGTATCAGAGGAGTCGCTTCAACCATAGAACATATGACTCTAATATTTCTAATGGCAATATTGTTTAGTTTAGTGATTGGGGTTATCAGTTTATGGAATCCAGTGTTGGTGCGGTGGCTGACGTATCCATACACCAGGACCCTGACTTCTGATTTCTGACCCAGTTCACAAAAACACTAATTGCACATGTGTTTTGAAGAGTTTTCTTTGTGATATCTTTGAGTCAGATCTCTAGGTATAACTTCTTGACCATGGGCACCTATTCCATTTCAGGATGCTTCCACACAGACAACTAGCTAGGGTTCCAAGAGTAGTATGCATTCATAGCCACCAAGCGATGAGGCCTCGGTGCAGGGCCCTCTCTCAGTATAGGCACCAGCGGTACCATTACCCATTGGTCAACTGATGGCACCGGTGATAGCAGTAGAGGGTGCACGCCTCTTGTGCGCGTTGCACGAGTTTCTGCACCTGAGGCCACCCAGGTTCAGGGTAGAGACGGACCCGCTGGCAGCTGAGGATTGGTGGGAGGCCGTAGTGAGAATCTTCTGACTGGTAGGGACTCCTGCTGATATCATGGTGATCCTTGACACCAATATTCTATAGGAAGAAGAAAGCATATGGTGTATCATGATGGTCCAGGTTCATGATGAGGTGATGCTTCTTTGGGCAGATTTCGAGAGTTTGTTTTGGGCAGAGTTTGTCGTAGTGAATTTTTGCACAGTGCGCATACGGGAGCTTCATCATTTGCAGCAAGGCAACATGACTGTGTTACAATACTCAGTGATGTTTACTAAACTCTCACACTACTCAATTGATATATTGAGAGACCCATTCTTCAGGGCCCATACCTTTGAGAAGAAACTCAAACAGGAGATCAGGGCTTCAATGATATCTCTTAGCAACCCTATGTAGGCAGGGGGGTTAGAGAGGGCCCTCTTGGTAGAGAGTTTATTTGCAGAGCAGTCACCTGAAAAGAGACCCACCACCAGTCATCACGTAGTGGATTATTCTATAGATTTTAGCAGATAGATAACATAGAGGTCTAAAAGGACTAGACCAACAGGTTGACGACAGCATGATACAAGGTCAGTTGTGCGGGGCACCCGAGGTAGAGCCAGCCATGCTAGGAGCAGGTATTGTTACACATGCGTCGGGATGGGTCACATGGCTCATGAATATCCTACCCACTATACGGATGATCATAATAGGGTCGAAGGACTGCCCATGAAAAGACAGAGGTTCGACTGAGGAAGTATGTAGTGAGCAGGTGTATGTGGAAAAGGAGTTGATCGTGCAGCTAGCGGTGGGCGAAGATTTGAGATGTTACCTCCACCACCACCAGGTGGTCCACCCAAACCACAGGTAGTAGGTGGAAAGTTGTGAGTTTATCTCCAGGTAACTGAGCCTTATGATCATGGCACTCCAGAGATGATACGAAGTACGATCTGTGTGCACTCTACGTTGGTTGTTGTACTTATAGACATAGGTTCTAGTCATTCTTTTATTTCCACTACCCTCATTAGGAGATCAGAGATTCTGATGGAGCCATTGGCTCGATACATATGGCTAGAGACTCTTATGGGAGTGTATTCGATGAATACACACTGGTTCCGATGGTGCGAGCTTACTCGAGGAGGTGAGAGCTTCTGTTGGGATCTCCTATTAGCGGTGTCGAGGCCTTATGGTGTCATCTTGGGTACGAACTGGTTATATTGAATCCATGCTCATATTGACTTTATTTGGATAAAAGAGTGGTGTTTCCACATGGATGGGACCAGGTTTACATTCACCGGTGATAAGGGATCCCTTTCATCCCATGATGAACATACCCGAAGGAGAGTACAACCAATAACTCATCAGTTGGATAGCCTTACCCTCAGAGTGGTTGATGTGGAGAGTCTGAGTTCTCCTGTATTGGAGGACCAATACACAGATTTATTTTTGGAGGATGTTCCAGGTCTACCTCATCACATAGAGGTGCACTTTTACGTTGACTTGTACCTCGGGATGACACCGATATCTACACTTGTATATCTGATGGCTCTCGCAGAGCTTCGTGAGCGGTGGGTACAATTATTGGACTTTCAGGGGAAGGGATTCATTCAGCCCAGTTTTTCTCCTTGGGCAGCCCCAATTTTGTTCGCCAAGATGGTGGGTGAGGGTTTGAGGCTTTGTGTTGACTAAAGCCGCCTGAACCAGGTGATTGTGATGAATAAGTACCCACTTTTGATGATCAAAGACATCTTTGATCTGATGAACGGAACATGGTTGTTCTCGAAGATAGACCTCAGATCAAGCTATCACCAGCTAAAAGTACGAGATGAGGATGTGTAGAAGATGTCTTTCCGATGTCAGTACAACCATTATAAGTTCTTGGTCATGCCATTTGGTGTATCCAACGCTCCAGCAATGTTCATGTGACTCATGAATAGGATCATCCAGCCATACCTTGATCTCTTTGTAGTATTCTTCATCCAAAAAATTCAGATCTAGTCAACAATGGAAGAGGATCATCTTTATCATTTATAGATAGTACTAGACACACTTTGAGAGAACCAACTTTATGGTAAGCTCTCGAAGTGTCAGTTCTGGATCTGAGATGTTTACCTTCTAAGACATGTCATTTTGGAGGCTAGATATGCAACATCTCCAGCAAAAATTGACGTGGTACTTTCTTAGGAGCCACCTAGGAGTTTGACAGAGGTATGAAGCTTCATTTGATTGGCCAGATACTACTAGAGATTTGTGCCAGATTCCTCCAAAGTTGTACCACCACTATCAGTGTTGACAAAGAAGAGGCAACACATAGTGTGGTCGGTGAGATGCCAATAGAGTTTTCAGGAGAAGAGGAAGAGGCTAATTAGTTCACCCATCTTGAGGGTTCCAAAGGAGGGTGTAGGGTACGTAGTCTATTGTGACACATCAGGGACCGAGCTCGGATGTGTCCTAATGTAGGAGCGAGCAGTGATCGCTTATGCTTCTCAATAGCTGATACAACAATAGTGAAACTACGCTACTCATGACCTAGAGTAAGCTGCAGTGATCTTCACCTTGAATATGTGGAAACATTACATGATGGGTGAGAATTTTACAATGTACTCTGATCACAAGAGTCTCAGGTATATCTTCTCTATGAAGGACCAGAACCTGAGACAACGATGATGGCTTGAGTTCCTCCAGGACTATGACATCGAGATTGTCTATACTCTTATGAAGGGGAACGTTGTAGCAAATGCACTCTATAGGAGGTCAGGTATACAGCTGCTAAGCGAGGTGATAGAGTAGCTGGCTGCTTTGCATATAACCTTTGTGGATCGGGATGGAGCAACTTTTTTTCAATCTCTTACAGTCACTCTCCCACTTCTTCTGCAAGTCAAGGAGGCGCAACATGGGGATGCTGACTGCGAGGTTTTACGTTCTCAAATATCCATAGGGTAGGAACTTGAGAGATTTTCTAAAGGTGTGGAGCATGTGATCCTCTGAAGAAAAAGTACCATGGTACCAGTATCACTTCTGAAGAAATTATTGAGTAATTTCCACACATTTCCTATAGTGGTACATCCAAGAGTGGCGAAGATGTACCATGACCTCCATCAATGGTACTGGTGGTTGGTAATGAAGAAAGAATTATAATATTTTGTCTCTCAGTGCCTCACTTTCCAGTAAGTGAAGGCCGAGCATCAGGTAATAGCAGTCTTAGATCAGCCTTTAGAGGTCCCAGAGTGGATGTGGGATGGGATATCCAAGGACTTCGTGACAGGACTTCCACCTACATCCATAGGATAGTACTCTATCTATTTGATCGTCGACCGACTCACCCAGTTGGCCCAATTCCTACCGATCAGAGAGCAGGGTTCTGTAGATAGCCTGGGATTCCTCTATGTGTTGGAGAATCTGCGGCGACATGGAGTACCCTCAACGATTGTATCTGATCATGATACAAGTTTTACTTCTTGGATATGGAAGGGGTTGAAAGATTTTTTCTGCATGTAGCTTCGTTTGAGCACCGCCTTCCATCCTCAGACGGATGGCAAGACTGAGTAGACCATTCAGACCCTCAAGGACATGCTGCATGCTTGCGTCCTCAACTTCTGTCATAGTTGGGAGGGTCACTTTCCTTTTGTTGAGTTTTTATACAATAAAATATATCACTCCACCATTGGGAGGGCACCTTTTGAGGCATTTTACGAGCGACCTTTCAGATCACCTTTGTGTTGGACATACACAAGGGAGTAGCAATAGTGGTACCCGAGATGGTACAGGATACCACAGAGAAGGTGCGGATCATCCAGGAGCAGATGAAGACCACACCGAGCAGGAAAAAGACATATGTCGATCGTAGACATAGACATCTGGAATTTGAGGATGGTGACCACGTATTTCTAATGGAATCACCTCGAAGTGGTTTGTGGAGATTTGTCTGAGGTGACAAGTTATCTCCATGATTAATCGGAACTTTTTAGGTCCTCAGTAGAGTTGGTGTGGTGGAATACAACATAGCTCTTCCACCTCAGTTGCACAGGGTTCACGATGTCCCCCACGTATCCTAGCTGAGGAGATACGTGCACAACCCTTACCACGTCATCGACCACAGAGAGTAAGACGTTGACGATGGTGTGACTTTTACAGAGGTTTCAGTTGATATTGAGGATCAACAGAAGTGATTATTCATGGGAGATAGATACCTCTAGTGTGCGTTCATTGAATGCATGGGAACCTCCTGGAGGGCACATTGGAGCGGGAGGCTCAGATTCGTGCTCAGTACCCCCAATTATTTTACGAGTTCTGTGATGTGGATTTCAGGGATGCAAATCTCTGAGGTAGAGAGAATGTAAAGACCCAAAATTTTAATGTATTTTATTTAAATATATGGGAATTTTATGAGTCTGTAAAAATTGACAGCGCATGATTCTAAGGCCTGGTGTGCCCAGAAATAATTTTTGAACTTTTTTTGGGTACGTTCAGTAAATGTGCGAGCGGGTTTTTGTATATTTTGAACCGGTTCTCAGAATTGAAATCTGAGGGCACCATTGAACTCGCAGTGCCGATATTATCTTAAGGATACATTCACCTCGACAACATTAGGTCGAGGGTGAAAAATAGAATTTGGGTTTTTTTTGTGGGAAATAGATATAATATAAAATAAACATTTATTTTTATTTTTCATTTTGTTGAGACCTCCTATGTGTCTGGTTTTAAGGTGGGGACCACCTGATCAAAAAGCACCCACATGGGTTATGGTGGTGGGGACCATTCGAGACTAAAAACCCCCTTGAAATCCCCTCTTAAATGTGGGGAAGCCTCTTGAACTCCCTCTTTAATGAGGGTGGTGACCATTGGTATCCTCTACTTTAATTATTCCAATGAAACCCATTAAATTTTTCCACCTTCCTTTAATCAATTAAGCCAACTTCAATTGTTCCAACAAATTAAATAGATAAAGATATTTTATTTTCTTGGCTTTCTTTTTTTGGGGAATTTGGGGGAATTATTAGAAGAGGGAAATTGGGGGATGAACTTGTGGAAGAGCTTCTCCAATGAAGAACTCTTCTCCTTAAATGAATCATTCTCCAAACTCCATCGAAGGACCTCCAATGACGAATGAACCGATGATCGAGGAAACACCTTTGTCACCAACTTCATCTTTTCCCCACCTCACCGACGTCCTTAGAGGAGACTTGTTTCAGGATTGACAAACGCCAATCCATCTCAACCACATATATTCTTCAACTGAACCATCGAGGTAGGGGGAAATTTTAATTTCATACCCTTACCCGTTATTCATAATTCATCGTAAAAAATCAAGGAGAGATTATAGCCACTTTCTATCGCTCTAATGCAGAGAGTGCGAGCCAAAACAACAAGGTACGACCATTTTTCAAATTTTGTGTTTAATTTTTGTGTTCTTCTAAATGGAGGAGGATGGAATCCACTCATGGTGGGGCATGAGAGCGTCAGTCGACACCGCCACAAGATACGAGGAAGGCACTGAAGCAATGGTGCCGCCCTACACCCACCGCGCTGCCCGCGGCCTCCACCGCTCTGCGGCCACCGCACTGCCTGCAACCTCTGTTGTCTGAGGCCTCTGTTGTCCGCAGCCTCCACCATTTGCGGCCTTCGCCACCCACAGCCTCCGCCACCAGTATCCTCCCCCGCCTGCGGCCTCCACCGTAGCCTGTAAGCCTCCACTGCACACGACCTCCGCTGCCCCACGAGCTCTCCACCCAGCGGCCTCACCACCCCACGGCCTCGCCGCCCCGTGGCCTCGCCGCCCCACGGCCTCTCCGCACCGCGACCTTCCACCCCACCCTATGGCCACATAGTCCTCCACAGCCTTGCGGCCTCTCACGCCCTTTGCGGCCCCGTCGCGGCCCTCTACGGCCTCGCGACCCCCCGCGACCTCCACGGCCCCCGCAACTTCCACACCACCCCACACCAACTTATGCCTCCCTACCCAGGAAGCCAAGCCGGGCCGCTTGGCACGGACCACACTGGTTCGACCCAAATCAGGTCCTCCCAGGCCAGGTCGGGCTGGGTCGGCCCGACCGAGTCAGACCGGACACAAACCCACTTTGACCCATTTACACTCTTTTGGCCATAACATTGGCACCAAGTGTTTGTCTGACAATCCGCCAATGAAATTGTAAACCTTGGAGAGAGAAGGACCCTATAGTATACCCCATTGGAATTATTGACAATGTTACAGAATGGTCAGGTTGGATCTAGCACAAATCCAACCAGACCCTCTGTATTAGAAGGCAAATAACGTACAGACCAGTCCTATGATTGACACACCGACTATTGCGTTGAGAACTCTATGACGTGATGGTCATTTGGGTTAATTTTTTGTCGGAATTCGTGGAAATTGGAGTATCGACCGATGTGTTGAGGAGCGGACACTCCCAGAGAAGATAAAGCCTAGTTCGGGAACCCAGTAGCTGGTTGTGACGTGAAGAATGAAGAACAATACTTTGTGGGTTAGCACCGAGCGATCCTGTGTGGGTCAGCACTAAGCAATCCTGTGTGGGTCAGCACCGAGAGATCATATGTGTGTAAACTTTTCGATATCCTATGTGGGTCAGTACCGAGCAATACTTTGTGGGTCAACAGGAGAGCCACTTAATAGAATATGATGATATAGCCTTTGACAAATCATCTGTTCTTCTATACTTAAGTTACACATTGTTTGAGTAGATTTGGTACCTGTGTGGTACTTTCCGTCGTGGTAATACCTTGGTGGTATTCTACTATGTGTCGTACCTGTGTGGTACTTACCACTGTGGTATTCCTTCCATTGTGGAATAATTGGTCTTGGGCGTTTGAGTTGGAATCTGTGTTTCCTCATGATTGAGATCTGCATATTTGATAACATTGGTATATGTGTGGGCATATACCTATGTAGTGTTTTCAATTGATTTCATGCCTTGTGGGATATCCTTGGTGGATTTTGTGAGACCTTGAGGGTCTTAGGGTCCCTACTAGGTATTGTTATACTCACCCCTGCACAAGTTATGCATGCACCTTGTTTTGTTTGGTGTAGATGATGGATAACGTCGATCAAGCCTGAGGGCACAAGGGCTAGACAAGGCCCAGAGGTGGACCATACAACATGTCGGTACATAGTGGATACAGGCAGACAGGGAGTGTTAAGGAGGCGATCTTTACCTACCCTTTAAGTAAGAACCACAAAGGATGACCCAGTAGCTACCTTTATTTTTTATTCAGTTTTATTGTATTTTATTTGTACTTGTACTATTAATATTGGGCTTGTATTCCGACCCCTTTTTTACTTTCATCTCTCTTTTTTCTATAGATTTTACTTCTGTTCGTATCTTGTTGTGTGCTTGGTTGCATGTGTTTATAGATTATAAATGTAATGACTTCCCAGTTATAGGGAATACGCCTTTCGGTACTAGTTACCAGCCCTTGGCCTATGGAAGGCGGGCTTGGAGTAGTCACAACATGGGCCCTGGGGGACGAGTTGTGACAAGCAATTGTAAAATTTATCAAAGTATGTTGACATAGATGAAATCCAAACTATTTGAGAGAAATATCTCTCTATATTTTCGAATCATTTAAGTGTCACATAATTATAAAGACAAAATTTCTTTTGAAAATATTCTTATAATATTGTATGGGAGGTTTCGATGATGTTTTTATGGTGAAAATAACTGCACCCACCATATATGTAAAAAAAACATTCTATCCTTAATTTTGTTGAAAAGGTCCAAAAGTACCTTGTTTGGAAAATGAAGGAAAGAGTCCTTTATAAAAATCTTCTAAAAAGTCAAACTAGTTATAAAGGACTTTATCCCATAGTCTAGTAAATAGTAAAAAAATGTTTTGAAATACATTTTTATGAAAAGAAGTATGTGGATGATAAAAAGGTCTCAGTAGATACTTATGTAAAAACAACCTCAGATAATGAAGAGATTGTGAAATTAACCCTTACCTTGTACTTTTCCTTGGTTGATGGTACATTAACATCCTGTATAATAGTTAAATAATTGTAATTAAATTATTCAAGAACCATATTAATAATTATGATATCATATATGATCTTATAATAATGCTTTTTTTATTATATTTTAGTATTATTGTCTTTTCGGGTGTTAACTAATTCGTTTTCCTTTATATTCTTTGTTATGTGAGTAATATTGGTTATGTATGGGATGTTTCTTATCCTCATACAGAATGATATCAATTATTTAAACATTATTTTTAATAATCAAATAAAAATTAGTCTTGAATGGGTTTGATGGGTAATAAATCTCATCACGTTCGTGAAGGCGGTAATTTGTACATATAAATGAGCGACAATATCATTCATTTGATATTAAAATAATATATAATTGGATGGTATATCATATATACAGAATAGGTTTCATGTTATATTTATTATTTAAATAAATTATATATCAATATTATACACATACAAAAAATAATTTATTGAATAAAAACTACACCACGACGTGGAGACGGTATGTCGTACGTACGCACATATGGTGACATTTCATTCAAATGATGGATAGAATAGTGAATATAGTTGTAAAATATTTATAATAATATAAGATTTAATAGAATATACTGGATTTATAATTTTATAATGGAAACAACAATGAAATAAGATGTGGAAGAAGAAAAGAACTTGAAAAATGTGATCAAATATTTACCTCTTCTTCGGGTTCTTCCTTTTGATTTGATCAAAAGATCTCCATAGGATGGATTTATGTCCAATGAAAGGCCTATAAGATGAAGGGAGGCTAGTTGAGAGGATATTCAGGTAAGGGATGGCGAAGCCAAATGGCTTTGAAGGTGTGAATTTGAGAGAAGGGGGAGTACCCTTTTATAAGAGGTGTGAGGGGCACCTTAGGAAAAGATCAAAATATTATTTTATAATAAATTCATATTCGGTTTATAATGGCTCAAAATTGATTTATTTTGAAGATAAAGTGGGGATTGGCCGAAATATTATAAACCAATAGGTTTTAAACAAGTTTAGGTCGCCATTTTAACCTTATCTTTTAGATTTAACTCTAAGTTAAATTATTTAACTTTTACCTTGTCTTCTTGTATTATTACACTATATGGTTAATAGACTTACTATAAATATACAAGAGAACATAAAGTGGTAAAATAATGAAATATATAATATTATTTAATAACTTTGGCCGAACCTTATATTTTTAGGAATATTATATCAGTCAATAATATAGTATTTATTTTAGAAAGTAATTAATGTCAACTTTGAGACAATTTTATATTTTTTCGAAAAAGTCATAACAACCTTATCACTTAGAAATAAATTTATAAAATAAACCCTAAAATATCATATTATCCTATAAAATTAGTGTAATTCAAAAAAAGTCTCAAATTACATTTATTCGGATATTTAAAATATCAATTATTTTAATCATTCCTTAATAAGGAAATTACTGCATCATCATTGTGTCTTAAATAAATTAAATTATATAATGTCTAAAATTAATAAATAAAATACCATTATGTAGGAATTTTTTTATCTTTCTAATTAATATTTATAGTTGAATTAATCTTATGTATAACTCCATAATAAAATGATTTAGTTATGAAAACTTGAAATTAACACTTTTAACTCTTCTTTAAATTAAATAACAATAAATGTCATAATCTAATTCATGTAGACCTAAAGGGTAATATAATATTCCTAAGGTTTTTTTGGTTGAATTACACGTACCCAATAGAGTTATGACATGTGTTAAGATAATTATAATATCATTTTTACTCTTAATTACCATATTTACTTTTAACTATGTTAAATAAAAGTCAAAATTACTATTCACCAATAATTATTTTCATCTTATTGAACCACATTTTACTTATTTAGGTTAACCGTGTCTCTAAAATTTTTGAATTTCAACTAACAGAAGCGGTAAAATTAAGATTTATAAAAATTTTCAAATGCTCCTAGAAGGTGGGTAAAAGGGAGTAAAAAGTTCAATTAAATTTTATACCACTAATTTTATTATTAAAAAAATTCCAATTAATTAAATTGAACTAAAATTTTTATTATCTATCTATTGTTTCTTTATATAAAATTAAATAAAATAATTAATTATTTAAATAAAAAGTTGGTTTTATACAATAACGTAGTGTTTTTCACTATTCATCAAAAATTGAATGTTTTCAGAAAAATGCCAAAAATTCACCCTAAGATAATTTTGTTATTCTGAATTCAAAAATGAATTCCATTTTACCAATTTAAAATAATATAAGTTTAATTAATTAATTTATAATTAATTCCTGTTTTCAAAACCAAAAGCGTATTTTTTAGAAATAATAACTATCAAAAGATTGACACTTGTTTATGTCCAATTTCAAAGTGAAATTACTTAAAATGACCAGCATTGGATTAAATTGGAAAAATATAATCTACTGATACTTAAAAACCATTAAAATTTATAATGTAACACAATAAATAATATTGATTAAAAAAGTTGTTTCAGTTAAAATATATATTTTTTCACTATTCACCCAAATATGAATGTCATCAGAAAAACATCAAAAATTTATTGAAACTAAATTATTATGCCTTGATTCTAAATAAGACGTTTATTTTGTCATATTGAATATATAAAAGTTTAAAATATTGGATTTAAAAAGGTTTCTCCATTAAATGGCGGTAAAATTGCATTTTTTTAAAAATACATCATTTATCTGAAAAAAATGAATTTCTTCTTACATTATGTCTAAGAAAATAATAATATGGATTCTAAAATTATAAGTATTTTATTAAGTTCAAAATTCAGTTAATACTATTCAAAACCACTTTTGAATGGCTAGTTTGGTAAGTCGTGGTGCGCTTCAACTTAGTGTAGCGTGTAGTGAAAATTATTGAATTACTTTGAAGAAATAACATATTATGAAATATTGGGGTGGAACCATTATATTCTATTGGGTGTTAGTCACCCTAACATAAATTGGTTGGGTACTATTTGAAATCATAAAATATACATGATATTATATATCTCACAATAGCACAATGTGTATAAACTAGTCTTATTCTCAATTGTAGCTATCGTCACTCAGAATCGAATATTCAATTTCTAGAAACCTTAAATCCTATAAGAAAACTAGTATTTTAATGTTAAATATTAAATTACATCATTTTCATAATTTTTATGATGTAATTAATGTTATTTACCATTAATTAGCAATCAATATTATTCCAGATTATAAATTCCATAATCAAGAATGTTATATTTGTGCCCTCAGGAATTATCAAAATTGAGTCCATGGTTTCTCAAGACCATCTCTATATTTACATTATAGAAAGAACCAACCGAAAATGGAAAAAAAATTTAAATGATGTTAATATAATTCCATAACTCTTTTTACCCTATGAAAACACACTAATCTACCATTAATGATATTGAAATGAGTATATCTAGCTGCCTCAAGTAGTGGGGAAAGAAATCAAGATAACATGAAACATTACCATAATAAGCTAAGTATATTAATTTATAACAAAAATATGAACTTTTATTATATTAATGGGTAATATAAGCTTCCACTCATTCCATCATCCCTAGATCGATCCCTAAAACCCACATGCATAACTGAAGGAATCTTGTTAACACATGCATCAATTGCAGCCACATCATCATGGCATCCTCACTCATTTCTCATCATTCATCCTTGGATCATCCATTATATTATCATATCACATCAAATATATTGAATAAATACCTATGAAATATTGGATGTAAAAAACATGGACATTCAACATGCATCATTAGACCTAACCAAACCATTGAGCATTTACAAGAATGTGACCTCACTCCACCTCAATTACAAGACATATCACGATTATAAATATTGGGGAAACTTTTCTCTATGTATTATCATTACCAAACAACTAGAATTTTGTTATGTATTTAATTTAATAATTCAGTATCAAATGGTTCCAACTATATGTAACCAAAGATGTTATCTATAACAATATATCATCAATATTAATCATGATCTCTAGAATAAAACTAGTTTCATCAAACCATGAAAGAATAATTCACAATTCAATTCCATTTATTATTATGCAAGGAAATAAGTAAAATGCTTTATATAATTTTTCAAACTTTATTAACATATGGACTAACATGTGGAATTATACTTGTATACTTACAACAATTTGAACATAAAATTACAAGGATGAGTGGATAATAAAAATAAATATTCCCTTATTCTTATAAATTTTAATCAGTTAATTCTTTCTTTACATTCTATATCATATTTCATGAATTAAACATTATAAACCAATAATAAAACCATGATCCAAAAATCATAGTAAATATAGCATACTATCTATAAAAAAGTGGCAAAATATTCTCATGGTATAAAACATCAACATGTGATTACTATAAAATTCATTTATTGCTCTGGTTAAATATATATTTGGTTAATTCCACATCAATAAAAATAGATATAGAATGATATCTTTATGATTACATATAAAAAATTAGTTAAGAAACCAATATACTACATTAAAGTATTCACCATTCTTCACAGAATAGTGATTCAACTTCATAGACCGTCAATAAACTCTCTCATGGAAAACTATAATATCTCATGGTTTTCATGTAAAAATTTTCCTAAAAAAATCATAATAAAAATGAAGGTAAAATTATAAATCATCGAAATAATGAATGAAGAAACATGATCAAATGATGAAAAACTGCTTGAAAAATTACAAATAACATACCTCAACTCATTGTTGATGGAACACTAGAGTCTATGATCAATCCCAATTGAATTATACATCATAGATCATTCAAAAAAATTCACCTTGGGTTTGAAAGAGATATTTGTAAATGAATGGGGTCTGAATGGGTATTGGGTAGTTTTAGGTTTACATTTTTTAAAGGGACCACTGTGCTGCCCTATAGACCATGTCATAACACTGTCTAATATAAATAATTCTATGAAGAACCGTGGGGGACCATGCCGCAGACACACTTAGTCTATTTCAGTGCTATAAGAAACAGTAAAATCATATTAAAGGGGATATGGGGGACCTAGAATGGTGTTCAGTGACTCCCCTCATTACCCCTTTTTCTAAGAATGTAATCACATCCTAGGCTATAGATTATGACCCAACTGCCCCTTAAGTATAAGTATCTTCAAAATCTACTATGTTGTAGCTATCCATTCCACGTTTCATCATCACGAATCCCAAAAAGGGTGTATTATACAACCTACTTCTATATAGAATACATAGATAGAAAGGTAGTAGAACAAATTTCCAACACAAGATCCCCTACGCTATAAAAATAATATACCACAAGAAAGCCAACACCCTTATAGTGAAATTCACACCTCCATGTCGAAACCATGATATTTTTGGTAGTGGAACTCCTGTTTCCTCATAACATTTTCCAAACACCTTATAACCACCTTTAGGTTCTTCCAACACCCAAACATCAGAATGAAAAAAACTATCATATTCGATCCCATATTTTAGATAAAACTCAATCCATCCTCATCCGTGATAATTTAAAGATTTCATGGAGAAGATTAAAGACAAGATTTATCTGAGAAAAAACCCCTTGAGTAAATATCCATCATAAGATAACACCAAACTCATTTTAAGTACATTTGATAAATTGTACAAGGAAAACAACCAACCCTGAAAACACTCTCGATTCTCGATACCTCTCAAATGAGAGTAAGTCAACAAAATGAATCATGGGTAAAACCATATCATAATCCAAAAATGATTCAAGAACCATAACTATAGATAAAATAAATGAAGTGGAAACCATCAAATAAATTGGGGTACTAATCTCGTATTTGTGACTCATGTTCCTAGGTACTCTCATTCACACCACCATGTCAACACAATACATGAAAAATTGGAATTTCGATTCCTATGAAACACCTTCTCGTTAAAGTCCTAGTAATCCATTGGACACAACCCAAAGGTTAGGTCATCATCATCATTGACATCAATATTTCCCATATAAATTATGAGAGAGAAATCCTGAAGGTAATGATGATTCTATAAAACATAGAAGTAATCATGTTTTGATACGGCCTACTAGGGAAATTTTTCTTAATTACAAGAAATCCAACATAATATAACACTTTAAAATGCCTAAAAATCCAAGTAGAAAGCTCACTGGAAAGGCCAAAACATCACTTCCCAAGATTAAGAGTACCCATCATGAATACATAATCTCAAAAATTAATATAAAATAGCATATTCCAATTATTGGTAGAAGATTTTTGTTGACCATTTTCTTCTTTGATATTTTTTAAAAATTACCTAAACCAACTCTATCATATTATAAACAACTTCTTCCAAGAGAATTTCTAACTCAATGATCTATGTCCCTAAATTTGGAGAATTGGAGGGTTGTATGTATAAATCTTAAAATAGTTCAATACAAATTATGGATTAATAAAATTAATGATAAAAAACCTATACAGGTGAAGGTTTCTCATCTAGGAACCTATAAAATTATTGATAAAAAGATGCAATGTTTCATCAGGAGTTTGAATAGTCGGCTCTATATAAATAATATTTAATAGATAAGAATAAGTTATAAGGATGGACTAAGATCCAAAATAATATTGGATACCTATTCACACTATGGATATAAAATGAGAATCATGATTAGATATGTCCCCCTTAGAACACTTTGGAGTTGGAAAACCACCTCCAAATACAACATCGACACAACTGCCACTAAACTTGACTCCCTAATCACAATAATTTATATTGTGTTCCTAAAAATGATACAATATCATCAATAAAACACCAGGTCGTCCATGATATCAAGGTAAACTAGTAATAAATTTCATCGATATGTCCCCCCACATCCATTGTGTTATATCTAATGGTTGGATAAAACCACCAAAAACAAGGTGCACAAATTTAAAATTCTAGAACACTAAACATTTATACATGAAGATTTGAACCACTCTCATTAATGTAGACCACCAAAACAGACTTCTCAATAATTAGTATATAATTTTATTAATTGGATGTATAACTAAGCGTGATCTTACGAACTCATTGATAATCAACTCACTTATCACATAATGGATGAAATGCCTCCCCTAGAAGCACAGCTATTTCAGTTCATCCATTGACCAACCATCAGGTTAATCACAAAAAAATTATTTCTCAAGACATCCACCTCAAAATCCCCCAATTGGTACATCTCCACATGATGCACCAAATATGAATACAATATCATTTTTAATGAAAACATCTTTCTTCAACTTCTCTAAATAAATATTTATCACTATTATTTTTTCTATAACTCTTCATGAATGTATAAATTCACTCATGACATCACTACACGACTTCTATTTCATCGTATCATCTAATAAATTACCCTATCTCTGTTTGTATAAACCCTTTATGTCTTAATCCCACAAGAATTTCATCCACCAACACATTCATAAGTTCATGTCATTCTAGAAGAAGGCATACCTCGGGGTATTATTATGGGTGAAAAAAATTATTACCATTGAGGTAATGTTGGAAGATAATTCATGAAATCTCAACATCCATCTACTTCAGATTATGTGTTTTTTAGTTAAAAACATAGGGAAATATCTACTATGACCCATAAGAAATTACCAATCATTTAAGAAACAACACAAAATTGAAACCAAGATGAAAGGTGTCATAGAAAATGTCAAATTGACATCCCTTTACTAGAAAACATAGTACTGGGGTGCAGTACAACTTCACCTTCAAGTACTGAAATTTTGTTTGTAAATATTAATTCTATAATAATTCATGATGATTTTTTGAAAAATCTATCCAAGGATATGAATCCTTTGTATAATAACCTATTCTCATTTTCAATAACAAGAAAGATGATGAAAAAATTTCACCTCTTCAATAGTCATATAAGATTTCCAAGAAATTAATCCTATATTATTTGTGTATGAACATCTACTACATTTCATGACCAGACAGGCCCCTTGAAAAATAATTCTTTATCCCATAAATTACACATAAAAAATCCAAAATTGTTTTTTATTATGAAGAACTCCCAAAATGGAACTGAGATGTTTTCTATACTCCTAATTGGGTGTGGATTACACAAGGATGCCATTAGTGAAAACTACAACAACAATTTCTTGAAAATTTTTAAAAATTTCATTTGAACAATGAAGTATGTTGGTGTATTAATCCCATTGAATCATGTCACAAAATACAAATAATACCCTTGAAAAAAGAAGAGATATGTCTTTAAAATATTCTCATATGTTACCCATATCTTATAATATCTGGACTGCAATTCGATCATTGATAACCAACATTATCATTTCATTTCATCTCATAACTCATAAATCTAAATAATAGGATATTAATAAACCACTTTCACCGAATTCAAGTAAAAATAATTAATACTAATAAATCAACTATCATCAACATTCTTCAAAAAAATAACTGTTGAACCCCAATATGTCACAGTCGACTAAACAAATGTTTCTATAATGAGTCATTACGGTGTACCAAAATCTCATGTAACATAGAAGGAATTGTCATATACCGAGACATTGAAAAATCATACATTACTAATTGTAGATCTATCCCAAAATCAATCTCCCTTAAAGGGTGTCATACTACAACCTCCTCTAGAAATTCATCAAGGTAATCTTCGGAAACCATAGGAAATGCCAACAGATGATCCTCAAAACAAAAAAAAACATCATCTTAACAATAATGGATGACATGAATTTAACATTCATCTAACCCATTCAAGGGTCTTATTAGCCATTTAATTATAATAAATATCATTAACCATCAGTGAATAAAACTGATCTCATAAATATATTCATGGTTTCATACACTTCCATGATCAAATTTATGTTGAGGGTGATGAATTGTGGATGTATATATAAACATAAAAACTCAACCCAATAGTGGTGCTAACTCATTACCAGATCACAGTTTCTCTAAACCTCAAAAAAATTAACCAAACTCCAACTTGCGTAATCACTTAAAAGGGAACTGGGGGCATCTTTACCTTATTTTTAAAAGTAAGGATGGGGATAAGTGATAATAAAGAGTGTGTAGTTCCTAAATCAAATTATATATGTACCATTTTATAAAACATTTATAGTGTACCAAGAATGACATCTGGTTCTCCTGATGCTGGTACTGATAGAGAATGGTACTAACCATGATCATCTCCAGGGATTCTATATCCCTTTTTTCAATCACCTATATGGTTGTGATATACACTCTAATGATGATTAGAATTTGGGGGTTTTCCTCTTACCCCCATATATCAACTCTGATGATCCTATGATAGAACACCCTATTATTATTACCTCAGCTAAAACTACATCAATTGAGGATCCTGGAGTGGTATCTTAGCACACATTGATTACTTATAAACAATGGTCCCCCTCAACATTGATATCCTTGGAAACCCAAAGGAAAACATGTGTCTAGTCCGTTACAATAGGTCGTAGATCCACACACATGTGAAACAAGTTGATGAGGTCTAGGACACAACCCCGACTAAAAAAAACTATTCTTTCTGGGAAACTGGGAACCTCAGACCATGTCTCTTATTCATGTTGAATCCTAATGAATCCTCTCTCATGATGACCTCATTCAAACTATCATTCCTTTAGTAACATCTACTCTCTCTAGTGCCTCAAGATAATGTAAAGACCAGAAAAATCATACATGTTTTATATATAGAGGGGATGACCTCCCCAAAATTCCTTGTCATGGCCTACTCATGAAAACAATGTAGGAATCATATCATAAAATGTTCCTTAATAAGATCCAAACCTCGCACAAACCAAAAATCCCATGAAGGAATGTATACATCTCTCGGAGTTCGAAAAAATTCATGTTTGGAGAAAAAACTCTACATAGAAATGGTCTTAAAACATATCCAATGATATTGCTACCTCGTCATGGTCCTAAAGTATTATAACCAACCAATTTATGGTTTCTTTATGCATCATTTCCATAACCAAATAAGACTGAGTGCTCCTTTTGAGAATTGTTCAAACTGAAATCTATCTCAACCAATCCCAATAATTCTTATATTACAAATTAAGAAATTAATATCTCATCCATTTATATACTCTATCACAGAAACTCTCTTAGGATCATCCTCCATGATTCTTTGTCATTGACCTCTATACTGTGGTTATTTTCCTGCACCTCCTACTAATCAAATTAGGTGAAAATCTATTGAGGAAATTGACTAAGGACCATGAATGGAAAAATTAATAATGGTTACACTTTATTCCTACAATATATAAAACATAATATTAGTTAATTTATTCTATTTTTTTTTCTATTTAAGGTTTTAAACTATCCAACAGTCTACCTATTTCAAAAACACATGTAAGGAAGAATGAGGTATGGTCACATTCAAGGTATCCAGTGTGAAAATATTAAAACATTACTTATAATTATTAGTAAAACTAATGTTATGTGATTCAGATCGTAAGGGACCTTAATTACAATTGTATCTGTTAGTCTCATGTGTTTACATCTGTTACTAAATATAGATGACACCATTGGCCCTTCATCCCTATCAATATCACTTGATTCCTATCCTCAAAATCCATATTATCCTGAAACATAATCTTGTAATACCTCCCTATAATTATCCCCATCCACCCAAAGAGTACCACTCTTAGGATGGAAATTTGAGAATAGATATTGTGAAAACATGAGTGATTCCTCCAGTATGCACCTTGTTGGTGAATAGAACCATGGGTGTAAAAAACAAATATGATGCATTACCCTTTAAGAGAACATGAATAGAGTGAGATAAGACATATAAATCCACCAAAATATTCTTATATATATAATAGATATCCCAATTGGATTCAATTACTTCCATACCGTTCTAAATAAAGAATGTAAAACTAGCCAACAATTATGAAGACAAAATACTACACTAAAATCTATGATATAATAATATATAGACCAATCTCAAACCTATTCCTACTAACAATAAAATAATATATACATAGTGTGAGTATAATACTATACTTAGTAGGATCCTCCCCAGAGCCTCATATTCAAAACTATTGAAATCATGCTAAATCATAGTGAAGCACAAGTGACACTAACTCTCTAATTAAAAATGTATACTAATCTCCAAACCCAACCATGTATATATTTAACCATGTAATCAATATGATAGGTCATTTATTATTATAATTGAATAGAAAATGTACCCTGCAATTACATCCCCACTACATTTCATCTATTCCCCTACAACACACATTATGAGCTATCCTTCTCCAAAACAAGCTATTCTATAGACATGTTGGATGTGTATGAAAAAAACCTCATGCATCAAAATATTACACAATTCCATTACATATATTCATATAGTATCCGTGTAGTATTTTGGGTCCTCTATAACCCATATAAAAAATATCATACCTCGGATATTATACATCAAGATATCACATCCCATACACTGAGTAGCGTACCTTGAGAAATAATATCCCCTAAACATAATTCCTAATATATTAGTATGGATACATATCTAGTGAAAAATTTATGTGAAATGACCACTATCCATTACAAACCTATACACACATATGTGGGGGATCAAATCATTATGTATAATACATCATAAAACAATCAAGGGAAAAGGGAATGGCTATAGTGGGTAGTTAGCCATCTATTATCCCACCTGGTTGTTGGGGAATAAACCCCCCCCCCAGAGTCCACTGGGTGTCATCCAACATCTCTAACAAGGGTAGTAGAATATGAAATTATAAAACATACATGATATAATATATCTCTAAACCACACTCTCTCACACTCCCATAATCCACTACTAGGGACTAGGAATCCTATATAAAAACAATCATTTTAAAGATATAAATTAAAATAATTCATTTTAATAATATTCATTATGTTAATTAATTAAATAAACATTAATTAACCATCAACATTATTAAAGGTTACACATTCCACTATCCATCAAGTTATGTTTGTTCTTTATAGGAATAATCAAAATAGAGTTTGTGGTTTTAGTAGATCATCTAAACATTTTAATTTCATCATGAACCAACCCCTAAAAATAATGATTTCCCTACAATAATTGAAATCAATTTATAAATCTTGATACTCTTGGAAGACACCTTAAACAACAATTAATGATATTAAAATAAAGATAACCACATTCCACAAGCAGTGGGGATTGTCATTTAGAAAACAAGAAACCCAATCTTCATCCTTTAAACATATTCTTTTACAACATGAATCATGGGCTTCCTCACAAAAAACATATTCTGGGATTTAACTCATTTCATTATCAATGGTCACATACCTAAAATCGACATGAGTAACTAGATGCATTACTCCATCCAAACCGTGAATTAAAACAATAACATCTAGAACTCTCCACCCAAATCTCATCATCTTTCTCTATATCATCAATCACAAGCTCTGTCACATCTCACAGAAAGGCTCACATATAATGAAAAATTAAGGAAGATAAAAAAATCATATTTAATAGGAAAACATGTCCCTAAAACATTATATTTATCATATACAAGAAAACAATCTCACTTATAACCAATCATGCAGTATCTAACATTATGATACAATAGTCACTTTTGGACCATTACATTATCTTTATCAAACAACTAGTTTTTATTTCATCATCAAATATCTAATTCATTATTCAGTAGATGAAAATACAGGAAACCTAAGGTATTATATATAATAATATATCTCAAATATTACACACTCTCTCTAGTATAAAATTAGTTTCATCAAGTTGTGAGAATAAAAATTTTAAATTAATCCTAAATTAATTAATAAAATCAGAAAAACATTAACCAAATTGACATTTATTTTAAAATTATATTAACATGTGTAATAACACATTAATTTAAACAAGCATACTTTCATTAATTTTAACATCAAATTTATCGGATCATTAGATTACAATCATGCATATTCTTTTATTATTAATCTGATTAATCAGTTAATTTCAACATTATGTTCATTATTTGATTTCATCATTTCAAAATTATAATCCATTTAAAAAATTCTAATAAAAAAATAATAGTATATATAACAACCTATCTAAAAAAATAAGTAGAAACAATTTAGCATGGAATAAAAAATATACATATGATATCGATCTATTTCATTTATTAACATTGTAAAATATCTATTATGTTATATACACATTAATCTAAAAGGATAAAAATGATAAAATTTTGATTTCACATAAATATATAGGATTATAAAAAAAATTCCTTATATTGAAATCTTTAATGTTATTCTCTTGTGAACGAGTCAATGTTAGGGATATTTGATCACCTATCTAATGAGGGACTGAAATGTCCCAAGAAAATCATGTCAAAATGCATAGAACTAAAAAATGATGACCTCAAAATAATAGTGGGTATCTTAAACCAAATCATATGATTATGGATTTTAGGATACATGATAAATGGGGTAGAAACTGTAATGGTATTAGGGGTAATACATGATGACATGGAGTAGTGTGATCTTTGGTGACTCGCAATGACCTATCGTAAGTGATGTCAGCCTCAACGGTCCCTCCCTCGTCTGAGGGGGGGGGGGTCTCATCATCTCACAATATGAGACGTCCCTACCCTTTCATCCCCATATCCATCCCATACCTCCACCCTCCCTTCATAATGGTTATGATTTTCCCTATGGTGTCGGACTACGTCCACGGTTTTATACATCTTACGCTCTTGATGGCGGAGTTCACGGTGGACTCAACATTGCATAATCTGCTATGATTGTGTTCTTATCTCTTCTTCATCCTTAAATGTATTTAATTGATATATTGTTATCTCTCACTTGGGGTTTGTGTTCATCACTGTTTTATGGTTTTCCCGACATACACTACGTTATGATTCATTTTTCTATGAATGCAGATCTGATTGTGGTGTATCTTTCACCTCCTCAATCCTGGTAGGGGTTCTACTACATTATATTCTATTAGTATTAAACTCTTATATTAATGTGTTATTCTCCAAATATTTCCATTTAGTAATGTCTTCTTGAAAATACACTACCTTTTCAAATTTCATTAATTTTTTATATGTTACGGAAATTAATCGGTCGATTTCTATACAAGGATAAGAGAACTAGTTCTGTGAGTCATCTTGTTGCTTAGTGGTTATGTGTCATGATGGATGTCTCCAAACCAACAATTTATTTGGTTTTGATCTCTATTGGTGAGGAATTATGGTATAATCAGAAGTTAGTATTTGATTAGTCAAAAAAGTTATGCTAATTGTCCATACTTCTGGGTCAGGAGGATGCATTACGTCACTGGGCGTGTATTTTCTCTAAATGGGTCATTGTTCTCTCATAGGACATAAATACCCCCATTCCAAACTGAATGTTAATCTATGTTATAAGTACCAAAGGTTTAGGGATGTATTTTATAGACTACTCCATGATTTGGGTGTCCTCTCATTGAAAGAGTTGTCCCCCTTTTGCTGAAACAGTTACGACTGGAGGGAATATTCATGCTAAGGTGTCTGAACCACTGTCTAATCATGGGGGTGGTGTGTCTAAAACTGAATATTTGGTGCTTACTGATTTTCAAATCTCTAGTGTGGTTGTGGAAGATTCCCCAAGCTAGCGTACATATGATCATTGTAAGGAAGCAACATCATTATTGACTCACAATAGATTCTCAACCCTGATTGAGGATGGAAAGGAAAATAAGGATCCTGAAGGATGTAAAATTATCATTCCAAGATGGAAAAATAAATAGTTTCCTCTAGAGTCTCAGAATATAAGGATCCATGAGACAGATATAGGGAATGACAACCTTGTTTGTACATTAAGATATAATCCTTTGTTGGATCTAGATTATGTATAGAGAAGTAGGGATGAATCAGAATTTTTTACTTCTCTAGGGGGATGAAGACCCCCGAATGATTACTCTTACATCCCATAGAATATTGAAACATGATCATCAGAAAAGACAAGGTGTACTATCTCACAGGTTAAATCATGGATATATCCATTGCATCATGTTGTTGATTCGATTTACTGTAAGGGAAATGCTTATATGGATGGAGCTGAGGTGCAACAGAGTGTGAAGTTGGAGTTTATTATAGAAAGGGACAGTGGAGAATTGGTAAATGGGAGGGAGGATCACTTATAACTGGTCATTTATTCCAAGGAGGAAATGGATGGGTAATTAATTAATGATGATAATATTGGTGGATCACCATTTCCACCCAAGGTTGGCTCGTAGAGGGTATAAGATGTTGAATCCTTGGAAAATTCATGGGACCTTCTTATTTTCTCATAGGATGAAATAATGGAGAATGTATTAACCATTAATGCTTTTATTGAGGATGTATAGAGAATAAATGTTATTCTAATTTAGGTGGACATAATCATGGATCATGGAGATATTCTCAAAAAGAAACATCTAATTTTTACCATAGGTTTCCATGAGAAGAAGATATCAGTGGAGTGGTTCTTGCAAATGTGGGACAAATAGGCATACCAATTTGATGAAATTATCAAAGAAGAACTAGATAAAAGGGTATCCAATCTATCTTATAAATTTTATAGGAAGGAATATTTTAATAGTCTAAATCAATCTATTAATAATTTATTTATCAACATTAATTTCTGTGGCCTTGGTTCAACCTGATGGTTTCTCACATTTTCAACAAAATTGTTTTATAATAAAAATTTAGAATTTAGTGAAGGGATAAGAACTGAAATGAAATGTATAATGAACATATCACATATCAATTTAGATAAGAAACTATAATTCTGGATCAATACATGTTGAATAAAACATCAAAGACCTGTAAAATCCTTCTTCATTTCACAAGTATTTAAGGGGTGATGTTAGAAGGAATGATGTTCTAATGGGGTTCAAGTATTTATAGGAAGAAATTATTTAAATGGACCCTAATACAACCACATAGATTACACCAAAACACTTCTTGACACATAGAATTCTATGTCATATCTTGGCGGACCACACCACAAAGACACTAAATCTATGGTGGTTTCAGTTTCCATGGCTAGATCTTATTAAATGAGATCTTCCATAAATTATTTACCCTTAAGCACCTGACATAGGATACCCTCTAACAAATAATTTATATGGCCAAAATCTACAATTCATGGTGAAACTCCCCCTCAAATGGTTTTATCATTCAAATATAATATTCGGTAGCCTAATATTCCACACTATAGAACCCGGATCCCTAGAAAGGTAATCGACATCAACATACCCACATGGAGTAGGTAATCCTAAAAATGTAGAAGAATTGTTTTATTTCACATTATCCCTCACACTACAACCATGTCATGCCATGCTTCATCCAATTTTGTTTTGGTGTAACTCACCCCTCCAAGTAGTTGGAATTCCATTTTTGGGTATGGAACACACCTTTTCATAAAAAATTCAAAAAAAAAACTATTCAACACCCCTCCACATTCCTAGTATACCCTGAAATTATAAAGGAAAGCGTTATTATGATTTTTGTAGTTATGAATTGGGACATTAAACTGATAAGAATGGTTATCTCGTACCTCGTATTTCATTAATCCTCTCATGATGAACATAATAAGATCTACGATGAAACTATCTAGTTAATAATATCAAGCAGTTTCAAATTCATATGAGATAGATGAAATCTATACCCAAGTCTTGTCTTGATCCAGAACGTCAAATATAAAATAATGAATGTCCCACACACAAGGTTATCAAAATAAAATATTTTACATTAAGGAATAAATAACACTTCGAAAATCAACAACTATGAATGATGAGCAAAAAAATGAACATGTAATAAAACAGTTGGAGATAACCTCTATAACATCAATATATTCCTACTTAATAAACATAGATCCCAAAATAATATAATATAAAATCCACTCTACATAATCCAATTCATGTGGTCTCTAAAAATAACCAAACCACTTCATAACCATAAGAGGTCCATGATTACCATATAATATTAGAATGATAATTCATTTTTTTAAGTAAAAATTAATCTCATATCTTCCAAATAGTTTTTAATATGGGAATATTTAATAACCAATGATATAAATCAAAAATATAGGATGATCCAGCCTCCAGCTCATCCTAGAAGATGATATCCTATATTTTTCAATGATCCATTTAGTATGCACAACTCAAATATCAATACACAAACATAACCCATTCAGGTTTTAAAATAAATAAAAAATTAATCCCAAGGAACACAAGGAGGTAAATTCATTATCACAAGCCGTTAGGCGTGAATATAAAATCCTAAAACATTTAAAACTATACATCTTTTAAAAGTTATAATTTTTCCATAAAAGTTACACATTTCAAAAGATACCACAAATCAATGTTGTATGATGGAATGTCCAAGAGAGAGTGACGGTGGATATTGAAAATTCCCCAGCCTATTTGATTATCATATCTTCCTGGGTGTGGTTGTAGGGAACATACATGGTAAATATGATGAACCTATTTTCTCCCCGATGCTGGATTAATTTGATCATCCAAATTAGTTTGTCACAGTGGTCACACGACCATTTACATTTTAAATTAGAAAGTTCAATTTCTCTCTTATGATCCCAAATTTGTTCATGTCAGTAAATTTTTTATGAATCAAACCTCATAGTACATCCTGTGGAAATCATTTGAATCCATTGGGTTTTTTGATTTTGAGATCTTTCTTCTCAACTCGATGAATGTCACGATATGTGTTTCCACTAATAATGAATATTATCGAATTTTGACTAGGGGTTCATGTAATTTTGTAGGATTTCCAATGGGAGTTATAACATAGTCCCCCATCAATGATTTAAAAACTAAATCCCATATTTCCAACCTTTTCAAAAGATTAACAAGTCTTCTGATGAACATCTTCTAACAAATCTCCCACATACTTGTTGCTAAATTAATACGGCACCAAATAAAAACAGATTCTACTACACGAAACCTAACAATACTATCAATTTTTGGTGTTTATTTTCAGGTTAACCTTATAAAACACATAGATTCACTTATCCAGATCCAGAATAGAGACATTGGTTTTTTTTCAGAAAGTTTTCTATAAATATTTTCCTAGCCACTTCTCTAATTTCCTACATCTAGGACTCACCCATGGAAATTATTCCTATGGGATAGTACCCATAATTATTCATCACAATAGGAAATCTCTACAAAGTATTGGGAAATCTATTTCGATTAGGATAGAGAGATGGATTCCTAGTGAACAAGGTGAACCATCTAATCTAATGTTCTAATGATCATTCCATCGGTCCAAGATTCCTACCCAACATAGCCTTAGTGCACTCAATGTGATGTTTTCTCTATATTTCTGGTTTCATTCAATTATTTTGAACCAATTTTAGAAATTTTAGTTTCTTTTATTACCACTCATGTGATGGAAAAAGAGACTCACTTTTTTTGGTGATTCTAATATTAATGATCATAACCAAATAAATAATATTTAGGATGAATATCTATACTTGATTGCCAAAAATGGTACGAAACCAATTACAGAAACAGATAGTTGTTTCTCTCCCCATCCAAGGAAGATTAAAAAACATAGTTATTATTACAATCTGGTGGTAACCATTATCACTAGATAATTAGGGATTCGGTTGGAGTAATCAATCATTCCTCCATAATCAATAGTTAATTAAAGTCCCTATAATTCTTCATCCTAGTATGAAGAGAGTTCCTACATAACCTCATGTGAAGAGGACTCATCCAAAGATGGATATGATGATGTGGATATCATTAAACATAGAAATTTTATTGATGTTATAAAAGGAAGGATTCAAGGAAATATTCTAACATTCGATTAAGGGACATGAAGGGTTAAATTTTGGATGATATCATATCAAGGAGATAAATGTAGATGATTATCTCAGTAATAGATAATGTATGTTTGATAGAGTGGAAGGTTATATAAATCAAAATCATTATTTTGATTATCTTCAATTTAAGTCAGAATAACTCTCTTGTATTGTGTTTGAGTATGATTTATTTTCATCTTTGATGTTATCCTCCTAACATGAATTTGGGAAAATGGGATATTACGGATGTGTTTCTCTCTCTTCAATATCACATTTCTAGTATAGAGATACAAAATAAATCTTATTACGGTATGCATGAAATCAGTGTGGAATTATTTTTTCTATCATCTGTGTGAGTTCTTTTCATTGAGTTTGAATGTTTGTATTCCTCATGGATGTTTTTTTTATCCATGAGAAATGTTGATTTGGAATATAATTATTTTATTGAATGATCATGTTTCTCTATAAGTGGTTACTAAGAATAATTAGAAGTTATCAAATGGAAAAGGACATACAATGTCAATAAATGTAGATTCACTATCTTTAAAAAGTAATGTTGAAAAAAATAAACCATCCAATGAAAATATTAATCATTAGATATAGGATTTGAGCATAGAAGTCAAGTCAATATATAGTGGGACAAGAAATTTTTGTAATCAATACACAGGGTCAGAGTCTAATAAAAATCTACTGCCATAGAGAACACAGTTGCATCAAATTCCATTATTGAAACTTTTTATTATTCTATGCCTTTTTATGTTTTAGATGAAAATTTTGTTCATGCAATGAGGGGTTGATAAAGGCTAGACCATTTTTTGAGACTTCTTAATTTTTTTATTCTAATGATTTTGAACCACATTATGCCGAGATGGGCATCAAGACTTTACATCCTTATGTAGAGGATTTTCAGGCTGAATTAATGTTTTCATTGTGCTATTGGGAAACTTTAATATCGGATGATCCATATGATACCTTCCAAGTTGTGTACTCTATCAATGAAAATAGATGTTTGGAAATGAATTTTGATGATGAGTTTGAAGAATTTATGATTGAGGGATTCTGTTCTTAGGTAAATACATTATTTTTTCCATGGTGTTGTATACAATAAACCAATACAAGTAACTACAAATTCTATGATATTGGTACATTCTACTTCTACGGAGCTTCTAAATGACTAGATGACACCACCGGTGCATTTTGTTTTACCAACTAGAGGTAAAAATAAAGGGAATGTGTCCTTGACCATAAAATATTTTATGATACGACTCAATTTTTATTTTAAAATATTGGTTTATACATGTTTTTTCAGTGATGTAAGGGGCATTGGAGGTTGGTGCACTGAGACCGATTTGTCTCATTGCCTTTCTAAGATAATTCAGGGGTATTCATTGTTACTTTTTTTTATTCTTTTTATTTTTTCTCATGGTGTTACAATCTCATTGTACCTATTGTAATCACCTGAATTTTTTTTTAATTAATAAATTTCTGGGAACATGGGATCTACTTATTCTCTGATCCAAAAAATGGGACCAAAGTATTATTTTATTAAATAACACACATACTTAAAAAATATTTCCATAATAAAACACCCCACCTGGACTTCTTAATGATTTCATTTTGTTTCAATAACACAAACTGTGTTTCATTATGAAACCAAAGCAATAAAAAAGATCCCTTTTATTTCGAAACATTCCCATAAATTCAGATTATATATTCAAAATATTTTTTAAATTTTGTAGTTTAATATACCACTTATGAAAATCATTTTTAACTAGAAATCACTTAAAAAATAATCCAATATAATTGTTTTGAAAAAATATAACATTTTATTAAAATCGTTATTTCAATTTAGAAAAATCAGCTAATAAAAATAAATATTGAAATAAAACTAAATTCAAAATAATATCCTAGACATAAAAATACCCAAAATATATGAATAATAGAAATATCAACAATACAATATCACCCTTTTCAAAAAAATTGGGTCTGACATCAAGGCCTAAAAAATGAATTTATACATCACCCAATAACATTAAACCAATATAAAAATTACTTCATCAACCTATATAAATGGTAAGAACAACTGGGATCACCTTTATATCTACCAATACCTTTGTAATTTATTATTATATTTTTTTACATAAATATTCATTAATAAAAAAGGATTTAAAATGCCAAGAATCATTTGAATATTGGGTTCATAATAAATTAATGGGATGTTAAAATAAAAAATCGTTCTTTTATTCTCAATAATGACCTCTAAAAACCATTCGGCATGCTAATATTACATGTAATAAACTAAGGAATTCATATAAATAATTGGTGAGCATAAAATCCTCATAAGGGTATAGAAATGATACATAAACATAAAATTTTATTTAAAGGAATAACATGATACCATAAAAGAGAAGGCTTGTGAGTAATCACATGAATGAATAATATGGGGAACATGATATAGTAAGATCATTATAAAATTGGAAAATTAATGTCAACATATATCATGAAATAATCTTTAATGAATTGTAACTTCCTAGAGAATATCACATGGTGGATAAAGTCCCATAATGGAATAGATTGACTTTGTAACCCCAGACAAGGTATCTCATGAGAATAATGATTTACCCAATATATTTGTAGTTATATCTGAGCACACCCATCATAACATGTTTATGATTAATTTATCACACAACATATAAAATCATCTTAGGGAATAAAATAATAATTACTGATGTAAATATAATTGGTCTCATAATATTGTCTCTAATCATAATCGAAGACAATATAAAAATTATTGAATTTGATCAATGTACATAAGGAATTTATTTCACAATCTATGAAAGTGACGATATGATAGGTATATATGTCAGAAGCATACAAACATAATTTATCTTCATTTCATAAAATTAAATATAGCCAGTGTTTTATTTAGAGATATAATTTCCAAACATGAAGAATGTGGTGGTTTAGAGAGATCACTTATCTTATGTTTGAATAATCATATATGTACATTATATTAATGAATAATAAATAAATGTAAATTATTTATCATATTAATAACATTTTTAATGTTTTTTATTCCATTAATTTTATTTATTTACATGTTATATTCATTTACTTAATCAATTATGTTCATGATAGACCTTTAAATGGTATGAAGTTCAAGTGTCTAAAATGAATTTGATTTGCTGAATATGGAAATAGTATTATTTGTTCCATATTTTGATGAATAATAATAATATAATAATAATTATTTGTGTGAATGAATTTTATTTTTAAAACCATCTATGAATGATGGTTATAAAAACAAACAACTATATAATTATTGAGATAGTAGGCTATACTTTTGCATGAGTAAAATTTCCATTATTCAATTATCTTGATTGGAAATAGTAAATAGTTATTTTTTATTTCTAGAATTATAATTATATAATAAATATTGTTTTATTTAATTAAATACAATTTAATATATCATCCATATGATGTCGTGATAAAAAATGAAGCACATCCCTTCACCGTGTGGTAGTCCCCCGTACTCATGAAAAACAGTATCATTTTTTAATAGGTGTTATATAAGAAGGTATATGATATATTACATTTGCACATGGTTAGTATTTAATGAATATTATTTATAACTATAAAATATATCATCAAGAATTTATCTAATAGGCGATGATGGGTAATAAATTACATGTGTTTGTGAGGTGGAAATACCTCGTACATATGAACAGTGGTTTAATTTCACATTTTCTAGAAGAGGAGACAGATGTAGGTTATTATATTAATATAATAAATTACAATTGTATAGTAGATAATGTTTGTATTTTATTGACATGATTTATTAATATTCAATGGATGTGGATGAATAAATAATCATGAATGTTATGTTACAAAAAATACCACCTCATCAGATAACCTCATCTGGATTATAAATAAATTCAACCCACATTAAATTTGTGATAAAACACCCATTTTACATTGGGAGGGATGTAAATATACGATTTGAGAAGTATTAGTAAAACTAAAAGTATTTTATGTGTGGAAATGGGATTAGAGGAGGATCCCTTTTATAAGTGAGATATAGTGAAATTCATGTAAATAAGAAAATGTATTATTAATTATGAAGAATAAATATATGAAATCCAAATTATAGAAATAAAATAAAATAATAAAATAACTGAAATTAAAATTAAATCTAATTTTTTTGGATAAATTTGTTTTCATGAAATAAATTTTTATAGAAATAAATAATCTAATATTAACTAAAGTAATAGAAATCATCATTATATGAATTTCATTTAATATAAAAATTTCTATAAAATATTGATTTAATTTAAATATTTATTTCTTATTGGTATTTTTATCTATTTAAAATGGAAAAAAATCACTAAAAAATAATTTTTAGAAAATGCTATTTTTAAACATAAAAATAATCTTATACCAAATTCATGAAAATTAACGATTCAAAAGAAATGAATTATATTATTATAGATAAATTGATTTTTATGTCAGTTTAAAAACAAATACAATATATAATTGAAAATATAAATTTCATGATTTAATGAAAACTTGTTAAAGTATTTGAAAAATCAATAATCGTCACTATTAAATAAAAAATAAAACAATTAAAAAAAATCCCCAATAATAACCACATTTTAATTTAGATATTCATATTTGAAAAATGATGTTCATTTTTTAATTTATCAATAATATAATTTCTAAAAATTGTTAATAATATTTTCTATAATAAATAAATATAAATAAATTCTAAAGGAAACATATTTTAATTGGGTAAAATATCTATATTAAAATATTAGTTTTTATTTATTATACATTTATCAATTAATATAATATAATTAAAAAATTTATATATATTTCATTATTTAGATAATACTATTCAAACACACCAAGTTAATGGCTAGATTATAAGAGACATAATTAAATATTAATAATTTATTGTTCATTTAGGTCAGTGTTGCGGGTCATATGTGCTATTTAACATCGTTTTCATATAAAAATGATGTTTTGATTTTACATTCTTCAAAACATTGGTAAATTATGTCCTCAAAATTTATAAATTCTCTTAGTACTTATGGGGTTTTCGTTTGAAAATACATTTGTTGAAATACCACATCATAGAATGGATTATTAAAGCTTCCCCATTAAATGAATGAAATGGAAATATGAAGGTTATCAAATAACTGGGTTTCCAAATAAGGTAAATTAGTGGTAACTGGAAACATGTATTTGGATAGAAGATACAATAAATATATAATAGTATAATTATTTTTTATGTAGAGAAGAGCCAATCAATTTATCTAAAATGAAAAACATTTTCATTTCAATATTATTTTTCAACTATTATGGGATGTTTTTACCATAAAGACATATACTATAAGAAAATGATACGTACATCAAATATATAATTTCAAACATCAGTCATTTTTCAAAAAAAAAATCATTTCCTACTCTAATTGATGACAATTCAAGATTATTTTTCATTCACATTTCCCTGTGTTAAACTATTAATAGATCACATAATTCAGAAAATGGTAAAAAAAATATTTATATAAATATTTAATATAGTCGATAAAATTATATGGTTAAAAAACATAATATAACATACAAAATGTATATACATTTATATAAATATCGTAATCATATGTTAAACATAAATCGGTCTATAAATCAATAAAATTATTTCCAAAATAACCTCAATATTCAAAATTTTAATTATGTTCTTTCCAAAAAAATCAATCATGTAAAATCACATGCTAGGCCTAAGGGTTATATATGACTTAATATGATGAAAAAATTCCAAAATACCATTTGGTACCTAAAAATCAATAAAATTTTGAAAAATATTTTATCTTAAATTATATATCACAAAATATAATTAACATTTATCTATCAATTCATATATGTAAAAGCTTTTTCACACTAATTAGTACATCATGTAGGCCACTGATAGGTTCTACACTCTTATTACACTGCAGTTATTGGTTCATGTTCCATAGCCTAGTTGGATGTAATTTAATATTGCATGCATTGTGGGATTCCTATTATGTAATTTTTTTAAATATTTTATAATCAGATTCATAATTATCCAAAATATAATAACATTCTAAAGAATATGATAAACATTTTCAATAGAAACAGTAGTCATCAAATCACTTTTTTTACCATTATGTTTTCTTATTAATCTCATTATTTTCTAAAAAATTAACTTTAATTGACTATAATTACCCAAACATAAATCCTATATAAAATATCATCATTTCATAAATCAATTTTGTTTAAAAAAATATCTCATTACCTTTAAATCACCATTCTAGTTCATTCGTATTATTTAACATTTTCTTGAATTCCTAAAATAAAATATACACCAGAACAATTTATATATGTTCAATGATTCAAATAACCTGGATACCATTGAAAAATTTTAATCAATAATATAATTCACGTTTTTAACGCCTAAACGCATAAATATTTCCACTTCAATGATTTCCATAAAATAATCCATTTTTCATTAATCCTTGTATTTGGTAATTTTCATAGATAATGATTAAGTCTTCCACATCAATAACATTGATGAGTTAGAGTGGATTAGGATTATATTATTTTCCTTGCATGTTTTAAATAAGACTCTTATTTTTTCATCAATATTTAGAAGCTTTATTCCCTCATTTTAAAAAATAATAATTTTACATTTCCTCTACAAAAATTTTCATAGTTTATATTTCCACATTTTTGAGAGGTTGGAAACTAAATACACTTCAGTTTATCATATTTTACATTTAAATTTCCATGACATTGGATCATTCTATTTTTTTATGTGTTTGGAAATTCAATTATGTTCATGTTGTGAATGATATTATGAGATATCTCATTTTTAATGATTAGAATATGGCCAAATTCTATTATAATTAGAATTCACATAAAAGTAGGGAAATAATTAAATTATTCAAGACATTGTTAGTTGTCATGCTTTCCCATATTTCACAAAATTTACTAAAATTAATAATACATACAGGATGATAACACATTAATATAAAAAATGGAATCTTATAAAACCAAAAAGAATTATTGTATAAATGATAAGTATATCGAGACTAATGAATATATAAGTTTCAATCTAGGTTATATATAATAACTATTTTTATTAGGTTTTTAAAATAAATATTTTTTAAGTCCCTCATGATGTTTCATATAGAGTTAGTGAATTTTAAAAACATATCCCCCAATATTGTCCAACCATGTGAGCGGAAAGGCCCATTTCTATGCACTACGAGATTATTGAGTCATGCCCAATTCACCCATTTTAGTCTTATTAACCATAGTTACAACTATATAAGATACACCTCCACTTGTATTATCCTAATAGGGATATAATTTATTAGAGCTCTGTCACTTTATTTTTCTAAAAAATCAAGGATACTATTATATACTTATTTTTACCCTTATACATCCCCATAGTTCTATCTATTTTATTCCAGTCCTAATACCCATTAATAACTAGAACATTCAACTGATACCATCTATAGTTACCATGCCTTTTATAAACATTATTACATTATTTATAATATAAATATTCAATAATACCAAAAAACTATAAAAAAGGAATGGTGTCTTTTGAAAACTATGTTATTCATACATCAATGTGATGTATAAATAAAACATGTTTGTTTCATCATACATAATTTTATCCTAATGTAATTTCACATCCAAAATCTACATTGTATATACCAGGAAATGCAAATACAAAACGTTTAATATAAAATGTCGAGTGAAGTATGTAAATAAATTAACAAAACATAATGTCTGCGTTAAATTTAAACATGGCACCATAGAAGAGGATTCACTTTAGTAATGACATAAAAGCATAATATTAAGATCATTTTATGAAAATATCGTGGTAAAATAGGAAATTTTTGGATAAAAAATATTATAATTGTGATGTAATATTAACTACTATGTTGATGTCACAGGGTGGAAAAAGTATCATAATGGATTAGGTGTTCACATTAATCCCATACATGTCATCTCATGAGAGTAAATATTAACCTAATTCATTCGAGCTATATCTCTGATGAACAATGAAAAAATGATCATGATTTTTTTTTTCCAAAAAAATAAAAAAATTCATAATTCATAACATTATAATTAATCATTGATGTAGAATGGGTTGTATAATATTGTTTCGTATTATAATAAAAAACTCATAATAATATAATTTTATAATGAACATCATGAATTTATTAAACCATAAAAGAATGGGATAATAAGATACCTATATATGTGATAGAAATATATATAGAATTTATAATCATTACCTAACTATAAAAAGGTAGGGAAATTAAGTTAGATAGAATCTCTTTAACTAGAAGAAAATGGTTGTTTTGAAAGATCCCTTACATAGAGTTCGACTCGTCAATTACAAACATCATCATCCCATATAATACAAATTTTCCAATTATTTACTTCTGTAATAACATTTTTCATGTTTTTTATTCTATTTATTTTATTTTTGACAATGGTATATATATTTACATTATAAATTTTTTCATTTGAGACGTTTTGATATTATTTAGTGAATGTGTATAAAATGACGTTGTTAAGATGACTATGGAAAAACAAGTCATTGTATGATCATCTGTAGAATAATAATAACTGAATTATTATAATTTATACACATCATTTATATTTTTAAAACCAGCCATGAAATATAGTTTTGAAAAATTAGGTATGCTATAATAATTGTGATGGTATGCAAAATGTAAATAGGAGTAACAGTTCAATTTTTTAATGATCATGATGGAAAAATGTTATCTATTATTTTACTATTAAATATTTTTAATTATATCATAAATGATATATTTTTATTTAAATAGACTAAAATATATCATCTATTTCATGCGGTAATAAAAATCAATCACATCACTTTGTGATGCAGTAGTCATCTATAAACATGACTAATGTTACCACTATTCAATGGGTTCTACAGAAAGAATTTATATAGTATATTATTTTTATAGAATGATTAATATTTAATTTATATAATATATAATACTTAATTCCATCCCCATGAATATTCATGAGATGCAATTATCGAAAATTAATTACATGGATCTATGGGGCAGTAGTCTACTTAACACCCGAATGATGGGTTGGTTTCCCATTTGATGGAATATTAGACATATGAATGTTAATAAAATAGAATTGTAAAAACATTATATGGGAGATATTGGTGTTGGATTATTATCATGATATATTTATATGTTGAGGATGTTAGTGAAGAAATAAATCCATGATTATTAGTTAAAAATTGTATATCTTCTTTAGACCACCCCTTTAGGATTACACCTAAAGCATCCCAGAATTGATTTCCACTAAATAAAACAACTCTTGGTTTTCTAGAGGGAAATAAATAATTGAATTTTTATGAATGCGTTGGAACATGATGATTTTTAATATTTAACAGATACAACATGAGGTTTAACATAATAAATGATATGTAGTGATGTTTTTCTACATACAAAAAACATTTCAATAATGGGAATCCATTTCAATCAAACAACCACCAAAATAGATAAATAAAATTCTCTGTAAGACTGATTAGTTTTACCCAAATCACCGGAATTCTGAAATTAACATTTTGTAAACAATTATATTTTTAATAACCTTTATGGTTACTAATTGTTATCATTTTAGTTTTTTTCACTCCATTAACTAGTATTTTTACATTCTTGACTATTCATTATGAAAAAAAACAAGTTGACTTTTATAAATAAAAGTATTTATTATGATTCCTTATATGGAAGCTATTTTATCAAAATCAATTCACATAATGGGAATAGTTTATTGTAAAATTAAACCAACAAAGCATCTATACAATCGGGATTAAAAATGCATTTTCAAGAAATTTAGGATTCCATGTTAAATTTCTGATTGGATATAATCATCATATGAATTTAAATTAATAATAATAGATTTAAAATAGACGAATATAATTTAAATATTTTATAATAGGTGTTATTTAAATTAATTAAAATTGAAAAATATTATGACATAAAACCAGTTTAAAAAAGTATTATTTTTAAGAATACAAATAAACTAATAACGAAATCATAAAAACTTTTGATGGAAAAAATTTAATATGGTAATGTAAAAAAATTCATACATCACATTAAATGATAATCTAAAATATAAAAGAATTTTTAATTTTCATCATTAACTTAAATAAAATGGTTATATTTAAAAATCAGTAATTTTCACTATTAACTTATAAATAAAACGTTTCAGAAAAATTACAAAATATCACCCTAAGTTAACTACGATAATATGATTTAAAATTTAATTTTCATTTAATATTTTTAAATTATACCAGTTTAATTATTAAAAATTATTAACTAACAAAATAAACAAAAATCATTTTTGAAGGAAATATAAAAATTTTAGAAAAAAGTATTTTTATTAAAACATATGATCATTTATAGTAATAATTTATAAATTAAAATGTGTTGACTAGAGAATTAATATATATTTAATAGATTAAGAAATAATACTCAATTACACTAATGTCATAGTTAGGTTATAATGGCCATATTTAAATAATAAGATATTTATTTCATTTAAGATTTGTGTTGTGTGTTGTATACACTATCAAACATTGTTCTTTTTTATAATATCCCTGGTAAATAAAGAATATGAAAACATAATATTTAATAATATTTGTGAATTAAATGATAATTTTACTTTAAAGGGGATGTTATGTTTGATAGCGAACACAATACGCAACAAGGGGTTTCTTTGAAAACATACATTGCACAAAACATTGAGTTATACTAAAAAATATTAATATAATAATATTATTTTAAATGGTAGTTAATACCTAGACATTGTACTGGTAGGAATGAACAATACTAACTCGAATATAATTATACATGTTTGTTAAATTTATTTACATTTATCCAATAAATGTTAGAGGATTAAAATCTTAATGAATCCAATTTTATGCACAAATAGTCTAATATTCTATAAAAGGTCGATTCAACGCCTTTTGAAAGAGAACCCTTTTTAAATATAGTTTTTGTCATTTTATAAGTTACATTTGAGAAAATAATATTATTCATTATAATATGGACATCAAAATTATCTTTGGATGAAATTTTGTTATTTTTCTAATAATGTTCATTTTTTATTGAATAGTGCAAAATACTGCAATGTAATTCAATACTGGATTTTAATCTATATTTTTTATGGATATATTATCTTTTTAATTGTTTTAAAAGTGTATTTGAAAAATGTTTTTACCATTTATTTATATTTTGGTTATTTTATGTAATTTCACTTTGAAATTGGACATAAACAAATGTAAATGTTTGGATAGTTATTATATCTTAAAAACACACTTTTTGTTTTCACAACGATAATTAATTTTAAATTAATTACTACCACTTCTGTATTTTTATTTTGAAAAAAATTATTTTATATTTGAAATCAGGATGTCTAAATTGTGTAAATAGGTAACTTTTATTTTTAGACATCATGAATATTTACTTTAGTAAATATTTTATTTACTTTGGTTAAAAGGTAAATCTGGTAATAAGGGTAAACAAATAATATTATAGTAATATTAAATTACCCTAACACGTGTCAAAATCCATTTTTTATAAATTTTCAAACATATAAATCCTTGGGTCGATTTTCGGAGCCAATGGATCCACTTGGGAGTGATAATGACACTATATTAATTAATTTAAACTAAAGGAAAAAATGACATAAACATATATCTTTTAGTAAATAATTTTTTATATTGGGTAATATAAGTTATATATTCATCTAAAAATATTCATTTAAAATATTATACACTTCCCTACATCATGTTATTTTATTTATAATTTCTATATATCATATAAATTAATATATTTATGACACAATGTTGATGTAGTGATTACCTTATTAATGAATGATTTAAATAAATATGATTATAAAATTTAAAAACCAATAAAAAACCTATAAAATTATTATTAGATGATTTAATATTGAACAATAGTCATCATATATTTAAATTAAATGAGTTTTTGACCTTTAAAAGCTGAATATGATTATATAATAAAATAATATTTTCAAATATTCCTAAAGAGCCCCTCCTCCCCCTTATAAAAATCCATCAACTCTAACCCATCAATAACACCTCATAAGCCCCATTTAATGTCCAAAATCATCCCAAATAATGTCTTGATATACCTCTATTTTACCTAGAAGCCTTAATTTAGGTAGAAGGAACATCAAAAATCCTTTTGGTTAAACCAAAGGGAGTTACCCGATTTAAAGGTATCGTGTTCTATTAAATTCTATTTTTTTATTTTACTTCTTCAACCCCCTAAACAATTTTTATTCCATTATTTTAAAAAAAATAGTACCCTCAATATAATAGGTACTATTTATGATAATTATTCGAACTACACTTCCACACACCTCCATATAATGGATACGAACATACCATTTTTTTGGATGGTGAACTATTGCCTCACGAAACGATGATTGTTCAAATATCTCCAACATCCTCTAATGGTATCCATTTAGATGAAACTATATTTATATGTGATATATATTATATTTATATATTCTCTATACTTCTGTATTTTTCATTTCTAGATACCTTTATGGTCTCAATAATGGGTAAACGCAATAATTTCATTTGAGGAAGTGCAGACTACTGCCCCCTCAAAATGATATGATTTGTTTATGCCATACGTGGAACGTATAAAGTATGGGGTTACTAAAATTATATATTATACTATAATGTAATTATAATATTCTTATGTATCATTAGAATTTAATTCCATTAAATAAAAAATAAAAATTAAAGTAGTGTTCATGCATACGTACGGCTTACCGTGTCTATGAATGGTGCAATTCATTTATTATCTCCAAATGTTATGTACTATTATAAATACATAGATATAATGAATATATATGATATATATTATATCTAAATTAGGAATATAATTGTATATAAAATGGAATGTTTACCACATGAACAACTTGTAATTATAAGAAGTTCATTTTTTACTCAAATACCAAATATCAACAAAACGACCGTCATTAACTTAAATTATTATACTATGTTTATAATGTGGTAATAAGTGAAATAAAAGGAATAATGAAAATGAAAAAGGTTTTAATGAATTTATAAATTAACTTTAATTTATTATTCAGGATATTAAAGAACAAACGGGTCATGTCGGAGACAAGGCAAGGGACTTAGTATCAATATTTTTTCATTGTGGAATATTTTGATTTATACACGACTATATTTTATATAGTGTATAAAACCCTTGGACTATTCTTTTCATTCAATGGAAATCTTTTTATATGATTCATTTTACTAAATGAAAAAAGGGAATGTTTTTTTTAATGTACGCGCTGACAATGACCATTTCCAACGCTGTGAGTATTATTTGATCTTTGTCTTCCTTAAGAAGCTATAATATTTTTTTAAAAATAAATATCATATACACATTTTACGTATTTTCTTACTGAAAATTATTTATTAATGGAATTATTATGTCAATATATTGAAATGATATATCGATATATCAATGTGGAAATGCTATCTTTCCTTTATGTTTGTGTTATGTGTTATGACTATGATAATGTTATTGGGCATTGTTTACGTATATGGGTGGTTCTACGATAAACCTAGGGCGGGTTAGCCTGAGATAGATATCCAATGCATTGGGTAATGCAACAGAGGTAAATTTTAATGTTTCTCCTATGAGATTTAGGGAATATACTGTCATGGGTATTTCAAACGTAACTCTTTACATTGATGTGAAAGATACAACATACGTATATTATTGATCCCATAAGTTACCTTTATGATTTATGATTTCAATTTTTTATTCACAAATCTTTTGATTTCATGAAGTTTGTTAAAGATATTTTGTTTTTTAAGTATTTGTGGAATAATGTTTTATTTTGTTGTTTATAACCCCTACTGAGCTTTTTATGGTCATCCCATTTTTTGAAATATTTTTCATAAGGCTTAAAGATGAATAGGGTCATTGATGGGATCATGAAAAAGTCATGCTGTCTAAAATAAGGAACTAGGCATGGAACTTTTTTCATGATTTTTTATTTTATGAATAAATGGATATTGAGTAGAAGTGTCTACTATATAATTTTGGATATTTAATGTAATCGTTATGGCCTAGTTCTCTAAAACTCTAAACCTGAAAATATCCTCAATGTGAATTATTCATTTAATTCAAGATTATGTAATGTTTTATGGCCAGGTCCTTATAGTTGGTATTAGAGGCCGGTTTAGAAAACATTAAGAGATATGATATTGTTAAATTAATATCCATAAATTAAATTATGTTAAGATTAAAATGATATAGAATTTACCGATTACCGTGTTGCATCACCTATGATATTTTTGTGTTCAAAATAGAATTCTACAAAGGAAACAATGAAGCTAATAAGGGACGACATCAGGAGGAAAAAAACCTTCTAAATCAGTAACCTGAGATAGTAGGAATTGGAACAGAATAGTTTTTTGTGGTGATGGAACTATTGACTCGGGCAATAAATGGTGGTGGTATCCATGCACGGTAACAGCCAGATCAACCACATAAGAACAATTAAGTAGTGGAGCATTTCATAAGGAAAAACCCCCATAATTTTGATTTTGGTCTGACCTTGTGCTAGCTGAAGGGTGGATTAAAGGATTAAGGAACATTTTTTATGTCATGGGGTGCTCAAAACATCAAAAGGATAGTTTTGTTGTTTACTGTTTTGAAGGTGAAGCTGATCAATAGTGGTTGATGGGGAAAAATATCAGGGATAGTGAGGAGATTGATGCTCTTTATTGGCATGAACTGAATGGAATGTTTCATGAGAAATATTTTCCTATGGTGGTTCATCTTAGGGTGGAAAAAAATTCCTAGAATTGAGGCAGGGGGATGACTCAGTGGCAGCTTATGAAGAAAAATTCACTCATCTGGAAAGGTATGCTTTAAATTTCATGTGTGATCTTCATAGTAAAATCAACCATTTTTACTCAGGATAAATACAAAATAATCAAAGGGCTTTAGCTTTTCATGAGTTCAAAATTTATGAAAAACTTATTCGATGTGCGGAGAAGGTGGAAATAGAGTTTTCTGATGATCATGTGTTCTTTGACAAACAACATAATAAGAGGCCGATTTGGTGGATAAAAGTGAAGAACTATTAAAAAAAGTATGATGGTAAGATTCTTAAGTTTATAGTTTGTAAAAATTTTGGTAAAAAGAATGCTGGAGAATGTCTTCTGAATTCTGGTAAGTGATGCTAATGTGGTAAAATGGGGCATAAGGATCGAAATTACACTGAAAAAGATCAGGGAAATGGTAAGAAAAGAACTTATTTATAGTGAGTAAAATATATTAAGTGTAATGAAATGGGACATTATGCAAATGAGTGTCCAACAAAAAACTCAACTAAGGGAAATCAGTCATTCTACAAGCATAAATGGGTGGTGAAATCTTTTTAAACTACTTCTACAGATGTTGGGCCATAAAATGAAGTAGAATTGGGTAAATTGTCTGTTTGTTCAGAATAATCCAATGTGTTTTTTGATTCAGGGTCCACACATTCATTCATTTTGGGGAAGTTTTTTCGTAAATTTGGAATTAAATCTCAATATATGAATCCTGAACATAGGGTAAAAACACTAGGGGAAAATGTTGAGACTAAATGAAATTATAAGAACTTTTTTCTCCTTGTATGTGGAAAGTATCTACCTAAAAACCTCATTTTACTACATCTAGTAGAGTTTGATGTTATTTTGGGCAGGGATTGCCTTTCTGTTTTTCATGATAATACTGACTATAGAGCCATAGAGTTTTCTTTTTAGAAATATTTTTAGTTTTTGTAAAATAATGAACCCTTTATTTTGATAACACATCAAGAAGCTGAGAAACTAGTAAAATATGGAAATGAATGTTACATTGTGCATATTTTTGAAAATAGAGGAACTGTTCATATTAACTATGTTCCATTGGTAAATGAGTACCTTGATATTTTTCCTAATGAGTTTCCTAGAGTTATACCTGATCAGGAAGTTGAATTTACTGTTGACATAGTTCGTGATGCTAATCCAAATGAAAATCCACATTACTAAATGGATTAAATTAAACATTTAGATTTAATGAAACAATTGAAGTAGTTATTAGATAAAGGTATCATTCGACCTAGCACATCACCGGGGGGTTCTTTTGTCTTTTTTGTTAAAAAGAAATATGGTTCAAGGAGAGTTGTCATTGATTATAGAGCATTGAATAACAAAACCGTTAAGAACATATATCATTTACCTCATATCAGCTATTTTTTTAATTCGATCCTGGGAGGTCAATATTTTTTGAAGATTGATTTGAGGTCGGGGTACCATCAGTTGAATGTAAAGTAAGCACACATTCTAAAGACCATGTTTTGTACTAGATATGGCTCTTATGAATTTGTAGTTATTCCATTTGGGTTAACCAATGCACCTACTATATTCTTGGATCTTATTAATAGAATTTTCTATGATTTCTTCAATGAGATTGTAGTTTTGTTTATTGATGATATTTTGGTTTATTCCAAAAGTAAGTTGAAACAAGATTTTCATTTAAGGGTCTACTTTCAAACCATAAATTAAAATAAACTGTTTGGAAAATTTAGATACTGTGAGTTTTGGAAACAAAAAATTTCATTCCATGGTCACATTATTTTCACAAATGGTATAACTGTTGATCTTGCTAAAACAAAAGTTGTTAAATAATGTCCAAGACCTCCATATATAACATAGATCTGTAGTTTTCTTGATTTAAGAGGTTATTACCGAAGTTTTGCTGATATTTTTTCACGGTTATCTAGTCCAATGACAAAGTTAACTCAAAAACGTGTTATGTTCATCTGGAAAAAAGAATGTGATGATTGTTACTAGGAATTCAAAATAAGATTGGTGAATGTTAATGTTTTGGCATGGCCTTCATGAAACTGTGAGTTTGTTATCTTTAGTGATTCTTTGTTGAAAGAAATTGGATGTTTCCTAATGCAGAATGATTAGGTAATTGCTTATGCTTCATGTTAGTTGAAACATCATGAGTTAAATTACACTACACATGATTTTTAATTAGCTCTTGTTGTTTTTTCCTTTATAAATTTGGAGGCATAATTTGTATGGGGTAAAGTGTGAAATATATACTAATCAAAAAAGTTGTAATTATATATTCACTTAGAAAGAATTGAACATGAGACAGGAGAGATGACTATAATTAATCAATAATTATGATTTCACGATTCATTACTATCCATGAAATGAAAATAAAGTTGTAACACCCCACGCTTCCACGATACGCTCCTCTTTCAATAATGCAATAGCTTGCTTTGTATTGAAGTTCGAGATTCCAACACACCGCGACCAATCAGAGTAGCCGTTATGAATAGTAATACCAACTTTTTGAAATTAAATAATTTTTATATTTTAAAATGGACTTCATTTTTGTATTCGGAATAACGAAATTATCCTAAGTTGAATTTTTTGTAATTTTCTGAGAACTACCAATTTTTTATGAATAGTGAAAAATACTTAAAAACAACTTTTTAATCAAAATAAATAATAGTGAAAAATTATAATATTGAGTGGTTTTAAAGTATAATTAGAATATATTTTTACAATTTTATCCAATCGTGGTCATTAGAATTAATTTCACTTTAAATTGGACATAAACAATTGTCAATCTTTTGATATATATTGTTTCTTAAAAAAACGATATTTGTTGTTGCAGCAAGAATTAACTAAAAAATTAATTAATTCAACTTATATGTTTTGAATTTTGTAAAATATACATCATTTTTGAATTCGGTATATCAATTATAGCTTAGGGTGAATTTTTGGCATTGTTATGAAAAACATCAATTTTTGATGAATAGTGAAACCACTAAGTGATAGTTAAAAACTAATTTTTCATTTAAATGAAACATTACCAATTCTGTGATTTGATTTTCCAAAATATGACATACATGGTTGTCATTAGGATGTAAAATTTGGCTCAATGGGATTAAAATAATTTTTTTGTGAATAGTGACTTTTAATTTTAATTAATCACGATTAAAGGTAATTAGTAAAATTTAAGGTAAAAATGACATTATAAAAATATGAAAATAACATTACACTTGTACAACCCTTATTGGATGAGTCATGGCCGACCAATACAATCCATGGGTCAACTTGGGGACCCCACAGAGCCACTTGGGTAAGAAAATGACATTTATAACTTTTTATTTAAAGTAAATATAAAATTGTCACAAACATGTGTTGTTTTACTAAAACAATTATTACATGGGGTTATATAAGTTAACTTTTTGACTGTAAATATTCATTGGAAATATAAATATATTTTTTACATAATGGTAATTGTTTTAAAATTTTTAGACCTTAAATAAATTAAATTTTTTATGACACCATGATGATGCAGCGATTACCTCATTAATTAACGATTTTAATAAAATGGAATGGAAATGTAAAATATAATACTTAAACTTGTAAAACAACTATTTGATGAGTATATTTAGAACCCTAATATCCTTATACTACAAATATATCATTTTGGGACCATTAAAATCCTAAAATAATTTCATAATAATGTAACATTTCATGACCTTCCAAGAGTGCCCCTCCTCTCCTCTTACAATAGGCCCCAATCTCTACCACCTTATTCACACCTTCAAGCCATTTGGCTCGGCCAACCTCTGCCCAAATACACTCCCAACATCCCACTCATACTCATATAAGCCTCACATTGGGCAGAAGTCTTCCCAAGGAATCCTTTGGCTCAAATCAAAAAGAGTTACCCGATTTTAAGGTAATGTCTTCTCTTGTGTTCTTTTGTTTTATTTTGCTTCTCCAAACCCTTAAAATATTTTTATTACTTTATTTTGTAAAAAAATAGTATCCTCAATATACTTGGATGTTTTTATGAGAATTATTTTATTTAAACTTACACACAGCTTCGTCTAATGGTTAATGAACATACTGTTTTTGTGGGTTGCGACTTACTGCCTCACGAAACGATGACTGTTCAATATTCTTTTAACACATCCCATGGTTTCCATTATGATGACACTATTTTTATATATGATATATATAATGTTTTTGTTTTCCTTATTATTATTTATTTTTCATTTATGGAATACCTTTATGATTTCCATTATAGGTAAATGCGATAATTTCATTTTAGGAAGTGTGGACTATCGCCCCCTCAAAGTGATTTGAATCGTTAATGCCATATGTGGGATGTATAAAGGAAAGAGTAAATGGTATTATACATTATATTATACTGAAATTATATTATACCTTTATATAATTATAATTTCATTCCATTAAATATTAAATAGAAATGAAAGTAGTGTTCATGCGTACGTACAACTTACCGTCTCCATGAACGGTGTATTTCATTTCTTACCTCTAAATGTTATGTAAATTTATAAATGCATGTATATAATGGATATATATGATATATATTATATCTACAACATGAATATAATTCTGGATATAATGGATATTTCACCACATGAACAACTTGTAATTATAAGAAGTTTATTTTTGACTCAAGTACCAAAGATCGACAAAATGATGGTTATTAACTTAAATAATTACATAATGTTCCTAACATGGTAACAAGTGATATAAAATGAATAATGAACATGAAAAAGGATCTTAAGAAAATAGAAATGAACTCTAGTTTATTATTCAGGAGATTAAAGAACGATCGAGTCAAGTCGGACACGAGGTAAGGGAACTTCTTAACCCAATTTCCATTCTTTGGGTTAATCTCATACTTTCAAATTATATCATGATATTATTATCTCCTATCTTGTATTTGTACTTTCTTTATGTGTACTTATAGTGAATACACATAATAGATCTTTTTTATTTAAAAAATTATATTTGTAAGGACTTCGTCTCAATCTCCTTTCATTGAGGCATATTTTGTTTTATACTCAACTTTCTTTTATACTATGTATATACCCCTTTGACATTTAAGTTTATTCAAAAGGAATATTTTTATATGAAACATTTTCATAAACGACAAAAAGGAATGTTGTTTTTGTCGTACGTATGCGGCGACAACGACTTCTCCGCCACCGTGACCATTATTTGAGTTTCGGCATCCTCTACAAGACATGCCATTTTTTAAAATAAAAAATAAATACAAAGTTTTAGTTTTCATTTATTTTGGTATTGAAAATGGTTTTGAAAGTGTTTTTTATTATATCAATGTGTTGTATTGATATCTTGTGATTGAAATGTGAAAATGTTATGTTTCCATTATGCATGTTTTATGTGATGCGATTATGTTATGGTTTATGATATGTTTAAACCTGTTCATATGAGGAATGAATTGGACTTAATAAGTGATGGGTGGAGCCCGCTATAGATCCTTGATGCATCGGTAGGTCTCATGAGACAAACTAGTGTCTTGGCATGAGGCCTTGACATAATCTTATTTGTAGTCTTGGAACGAGGCCTTGGCTACATGGTTATGATAGTATTGCATTATGAATTCCTTCATTATAAAAGTGGTTATTGATATTTCATGTGATTATTCGACTAGTATAATTTCCATGTGAATTAGTAAATGGAATTATTTCCTTTTATTTTTTCAATATTATTCTGAATTTCAAGTTTAAAAGTATTTTGTTTTAGTTATACATTGCTTTAAATGTAAATGATTGTTTATGAAAGATCCCTCTATATTGTTATCATTACTGATCATCTGAGCTCACCCCTTCCAATGTTATAATTTTTCCAGGATGTGAAGAAGTATATTATGAAAGACCTACAGGGATAGTATGAGGGGATATGAAGACAAGATGGTGTTGTAGTTTTGTGTTACTTTATGATGTAATGTAAGACTTATGAATGTATCTAGTGTTTCCAAGTCCACTAAACTAATCGGTCTTTTGAGACTTGATCTTTTGTGATCATGCCAATGTTACGCAATAATACACCGACTCTGGGTAATTGGGGTCGGGGAGTTACAGTTGGTATCAGAGGTATTTTAGCACTAACCTTGGAATCTAGATTTAGAGAAACTCTGGTTAGAGCACATAGATCAACGATAGACTTTGAGGATTAATATATAAGAACTTGGTAGAATTTTAGTATTATAGGGATTTTGTGAGTTTTTCGAGCAATACATCCCTGTATGGATACGAGCAGGTAGAGGCGGCTCTGGCATAGATGTACCTAGGGGTAAAACCCGAAAACACCTCTTTGAGTTAGAATCGAATGGGAACTTGTGAACGACAATGAGCCTTTCTGCACTCTTGGTTACGACACATCCGGGGGATATGCATAGGATAATTATCATTTTCTTTACAAACCATTATGAAGGGTTTACGAGTATATACTTCCTCAATGAAAACATTTTTATGATTATAGTTCAATTTATGTTATGTTTTTTACAATTATGGAATTATGTATTTTGATTCATAAACTAATCTAGTTTATGCCATTATTTAGAAATGACGTCTAGTTGGAGGAATGGAAACCATATAAATCCGCACACTCCATATAGGGATTTCCCTCCTTCTCAAGACAATTATTGTGTAGCTGGAGATACAACTGGTGCTGATCAACTTATCACCATACTGGGACAACTCACTCAAGTTATGAATAATAACATTGCTCGTATGGAGCACCCTGATCCGCAATGTGGATGATAAATGTTAGACAGATTCATGAGGAAAAACCACCAACATTTAATGCGGGTACAAATCCATTAGTAGCTGAGCAATGGATAAACTCCTTAGAAAAAATATTCCATGCCATGGGGAGTAGCGAAACAGAGAAGGTTGTCAGGGCAGTTTACAGCCTCACTGGAGATGCTGGTCCATGGTGGTCTTTGATTCAAAATACAAAGGATGATGATGAAGTATCTATTATGTAATTGAGGGAGTTCAAAGAGCTTTTCTTAGAAAAATACTTTCCTCGTGACCATCGAGCAGATATGGAAAGGCAATTTCTGAGTCTGAGACAAAAGGAGGATGAGAATATTGCAAAGTATGAGGCCAACTTTACAAGGATAGCAAGACATGTAGCAGATTATATACGTAACCCAATAAGTAATATTTATCGTTTATTTTATGGGTTAAAACCATTTATTCACCGAGCCTTAGTCTCACAACCTTTCTCATTGTACGGAGATTTTTCTCATGTGCTATCAAGACAGAAAAAGAATTCTCTACATCTTATGACAATAATGTAAAGCAAGAGAAGAAGAGAACAGTGGAACAAGAGACAGATGAATGGAAAAAGGGAAAGAATGATTTTCCATTATGCGATAATTGTGGGAAGAATCACCACGATACTTGCCCAAAAGGAATGGGAGTTTGTTATAAATGTGGATAAAAAGGTCACCAAGCGCGTGATTTCAAGGGAAAGAAAGAGGCTATCAATGTTTTATGCTACAATTGCAGAGAAATGGGGCATTATGCAAATGAATGTCCTATGTTTTAGGGAAACTTACCTCTAAAAGGGACAAGGGATCAAGGACAATCTTATGTTGTTACTATAGTTGAAATGGAATAATTAATGTATTGGTGATTTTGGACTCAAAGATTATATTCTGGTTATAAGAATAATGTGATATATATAAGGATTGTACTGCAGTACTTGTTGATTTCATTAAGGTTTTAATATAATGAATGTAATCATATTTCTTTATGTGACAATAAGATAAACCTTACTTTGTTTGAGGAATCTGATGATACAATTGATTTTTGAATTTAGAGACCTTTTAGAAAAAGTCTGGATAGAGGTATTTTGGATAACTATAAATGTGGTAATAGATTAAGTTGAACATTGCGTAGTATTGTTTAAGGTTAAAACATTTATGAAGATTATTTTTGGAATATTGTAATACTATAGTTTTAGGAAAAGGACAACCTGCAGGTCGGGGGATGACCCATCACATCGGACAAAGCTGTAGGAATCGAACCCACAACCATAGTGTGACAAGACTTTATTACCTACCACTAGCCTACAGGAAGTCCCTGGTTATAAAAAAATATTTTTCCTAATATAAATGGTATGTGTTAATATTTGGAACCTTGTATGATTAGGATGAATATAATATTTTTGAGTTCTATTATCTTTTTGAGTGAAATATGAGTTTTTAGTGGAAATTAGTTGAAGGTTGAAACTCTACTTCTCAAGTATACCACTCCCTTATTCTATGAATAAATTATTTCTTAAAATTTAGGAATGGTATATTAAAAAATGTGTTATCCTAATACCTTATGTTTTGTTGAACTGATGATATTTTAAATCACCATAGATTGAAGGCTTTAAGGTCGTCAATCACGAAACGATGACTGTTCAATCTTCTTTTAACACCTCTCATGGTGTCCATTATGATGAAACTATTTTTATATATGATATATATTATGTTTTTGTTTTCCTTATGATTATTTATTTTTCATTTATGTAATACCTTTATGATTTCCATTATGGTTAAACGCGATAATTTCATTTTTGGAAGTGTGGACTACGCCCCCTCAAAGTGATTTGAATCGTTAATGACATATGTGGGATGTATAAAGGATAGAGTAAATGGTATTATACATTATATTATACTGGAATTATATTATACCTTTATATAATTATAATTTCTTTCCATTAAATATGAAATAGAAATGAAAGTAGCGTTCATGCGTACGTACGACTTACTGTCTACATGAATGATGTATTTCATTTCTTACCTCTAAATGTTATGTAATATTATAATTGCATGTATATAATATATATATATATATATGATATATATTATATCTACATCTTTAATATAATTCTGGATATAATGGATATTTCACCACATGAACAACTTTGTAATTATAAGAAGTTTATTTTTGACTCAAGTACCAAAGATCGACAAAATGACCGTTATTAACTTAAATAATTACATAATGTTCATAACATGGTAATAAGTGATATAAAAGGAATAATGAACATGAAAAAGGTTCTTAAGAAAATAGAAATTAACTCTAGTTTATTATTCAGGATATTAAAGAACGATCGAGTCATGTCGGACACGAGGTAAGGGAACTTCTTAACCCAATTTCCATTCTTTGGGTTAAACTCATACTTTAAAATTATATCATGATATTATTATCTCTAATCTTGTATTTGTAATTTATTTATGTGTACTTATAGTGAATACCCATAATAGATCTATTTTATTTTAAAAATTATATTTGTAAGGACTTCGTCTCAATCTCCTTTCATTGAGGCATATTTTGTTTTATACTCAACTTTCTTTTATACTATGTATAAACACCTTTGACTTTTACGTTTATTCAAAAGGAATATTTTTATACGAAGCATTGTGATAAACGCCAATAAGTAATGTTGTTTTTGTCGTACGTATGCGGTGACAATGACTTTTCCGCCGCCGTGACCATTATTGGAGTTCCGGCTTCCTCTACAAGCCATAACATTTTTTAAAATAAAAAATAAATACAATCTTTTAGTTTTCTTTTATTTTGGTATTGAAAATGGTTTTGAAAGTGTTTTTTATTATATCAATGTGTTGTATTGATATCCTGTGATTGAAATGTGAAAATGTTATGTTTCCATTATGCATGTTTTATGTGATACAATTATGTTATGGTTTATGATATATTTAAACCTGTTCATATGAGGAATGAATTGGATTTAATAAATGATGGGTGGATCCTGCTATACCTCCTCGATGCATCGGTAGGTCTCAGGATACAAACTAGTGTCTTGGCATGAGGCCTTGACAAAATCTTATTTGTAGTCTTGGAACGAGGCCTTGGCTACGTGGTTATGATAGTCTGGCATTATGCATTCCATCATTATGAAAGTGGTTATTGATATTTCATGTGATTATTCGACTATTAGAATTTCCATGTGAATTAGTAAATGGAATTATTTCATTTTATTTTTTCAATATTATTCTGAAGTTCAAGTTTAAAAGGATTTTTTTTAGTTATACATTGCCTTAAATGTAAATGTTTTTTTATTAATGATTCTGCTATATTGTTATCATTACTGAGCATCTGAGCTCACCCCTTCCAATGTTTTAATTTTTCCAGGATGTGAAGAAGTATATTATGAATGACCTGCAGGGATAGTATGAGGGGATATGAAGACAAGATGTTGTTGTAGTTTTGTGTTACTTCATGATGTAATGTAAGACTTATGAATGTATCTAGTGTTTCCAAGGCTACTAAACTAATCAGTCTTTCGAGACTTCAACTTTTGTGATCATGCCAATGTTACGCAATAATACACAGACTCTGGGTAACTGGGGTCGGGGAGTTACAGTTGGTATCAGAGGTAGTTTAGTACTAACCTTATAATCTAGATTTAGATAAACTCTGGTTAGATCACATAGCCCAAAGATATACTTTGAGGATTAGTATAGAAGAACTTCCTAGAATTTTGGTATTATAGAGATTTTGTGAGTTTTTTGAGCAATACATCCATGTTTGGATACGAGCAGGTAGAGGCGGCTCTAGCGCAGATGTACCTAGGGGTAAAACCCGAAAACACCACTTTGAGCTAGACTCGAATGGGAACTAGTGAACGACAACGAGCATTGCTGCACTCTTGGTTACGACACTACCGGGGGATATTCTTAGGATAATTATCATTTTCATTACAAACCATTACGAAGGTTTTATGAGTATATACTTCCTCAATGAAAACATTTTTATGATTATAGTTCAATTTATGTTAAGTTTTTTACAATTATGGAATTATGTATTTTGATTCATAAACTAATCTAGTTTTTTCCATTGTTTAGAAATGGCGCCTAGTGGGAGGAATGGAAACCGTATAAATGTGCACACTCCATGTTGGGATTTCTCTCCTGCTCAAGACAATTATTATGGAGCTGGAGATACAATTGTTCCTGATCAACTTATCACCGTACTGGGACAACTCACTCAAGTTATGAATAATAACGTTACTCGTACGGAGCACCCTATTCCGCAACGTGGAGGATCAATGTTAGACAGCTTCGTGACGCAAAAACCACCAACATTTAATGGGGGTACAAATCCATTAGTATCTGAGCAATGGATAAAATCCTTAGAGAAAATATTCCATGCCATGGGGAGTAGCGAAATGGAGAAGGTTCTTAGGGGAGTTTACAGCCTCACTAGAGATGCTGGTCAATGGTGGTCCTTGATTCAAAATACAAAGGAATACGATGAAGTATAGAATATGGAATTAAGGTAGTTAAAAGAGATTTTCTTAGAAAAATACTTTCCTCGTGACCATCGAACAGATATGGAAAGGCAATTTCAGAGTTTGAGAAAAAAGGAGGATGAAAATGTTGCAAAGTATGAGGCCAACTTTACAAGGTTAGCAAGACATGTAGCAGATTATATAAGTAACCCAAGAAGTAATATTGATCGTTTATTTGATGGGTTAAAACCATTTCTTCATCGAGACTTAGTCTCACAATCTTTCTCATCGTACGAAGATATTGTCTCTTGTGCTATCAAGACAGAAAGAGAATTATCTACATCATATGACAATAAAGTAAAGCAAGAGAATAGGAGAATAGTGGAACAAGAGACAGATGAATGGAAAAAGGGAAATAAGGATTTTCCATTATGCGATAATTGTGGGAAGACTCACCCCGATACTTGCCTAAAATGAATGAGAGTTTGTTATAAATGTGCAGAAAACGGTCACCAGGCACGTGATTGCAAGGGAATGAAAGAGGCTATCAATGTTGAATGCTATAATTGTAGATAAATAGGGCATTATGCAAATGAATGTCCTATGTGTCAGGGAAACTTACCTCTGAAAAGTCCAAGCGATCAATGACAATCTTATGTTGTTACTACAGTTGAAGTGGAATAATTAATGATTGGTGATTTTGGACTCAAGGATTATATTATGGTTATAAGAATAATGTGATATATATAAGTATTGTACTACAGTACTTATTGATTTCATTAAGGTTTTAATATGATGAAGGTAATCATATTTTTTTATGTGACAATAAGAGAAACTTTACTTTGTTTGAGGAATCTGATGATACAATTGATTTTGGAATTTAGAGACCTTTTATAAAAAGTCTGGATAGAGGTATTTTGGATAAGTATAAATGTGGTAATGGATTATGTTGAACATTGGGTAGTATTGTTTAAGGTTAAAAAATTTATGAATATAATTTTTTGAATATTATAATACTATAGTTTTAGGAAAAGCACAAACTGCAGGTTGGGGGATAACCCATCGCGTCAGACAAAGCTACAGGAATCGAACCCACAACCATAGTGAAACAAGCCTTTATTACCTACCACTAGCCTACAGGAAGTCCATGTTTATTGAAAAATAGTTTTCTTAATATAAATGGTATGTGTTACTATTTGGAACCTTGTACGATTAGGATAAATATAATATTTTTTAGTTCTATTATCTTTTTGACTAAAAGATGAGTTTGTGGTGGAAATTAGTTAAAGGTTGAAACTCTACTTGTCAGGTATACCTCTCTCTTATTCTATGAATAAATTATTTCTTAAAATTTAGGAATGGTATATTAATAAAATTTGTTATCATAATACCTTATGTTTTGTTGAACTGATGATATTTTAAATCACCGTAGATTGAAGGTTTTAAGGCCCTCAATTTTACAGTTGTTTGTGATTGAGGACCTCAATCGCTCCCTACAAATATTTACATTTTTCCTCAAATTATATGTCTCTAATTTCCACCAATGTTCTTCTAATTGAGATCATAATTTGGTGGTGACTTTTTGATTTCCCTTTCCATCTTATTAAGGCTATATTTTATTAACCTTATTTCCGATATGGGTTTTCCACAAAGATATTTTCTACTTTGAATCTTTTATTTATATTAAAATTTTCAAATTGTGAGGACACAATTTATTGAAGTAGGGTAGAATGTAACACCCCAAGCTTCCATGATACGCTCCACTTTCAATATTGCAATAGCTTGCTTTGTACGGAAGTTTGAGATTCTAACACACTACAACCAATCAATGTAGCCATTATGAATAGTAATACACACTTTTTGAAATTAAATAAATTTTATATTTCAAAATGTACTTCATTTTTGTATTCGAAATATCGATATTATCCTAAGTTGAATTTTTTGTAATTTTCTGAGAACTTCCAATTTTTTATGAATATTGAAAAATACTTAAAAACAAATTTTTTAATCAAAATAATTTATAGTGATAAATTATACGATTTAGTGGTTTTAAAGTATAATTAGAATATATTTTTACCATTTTATCCAATGGTGGTCATTAGAATTAATTTCACATTGAAAATGGACAAAAACAATTATCGATCTTTTGATATATATTGTATCTTAAAAAACGCTATTTGTTGTGACAACGGGAATTAATAATAAAATTAACTAATGCAACCTATATGTTTGGAATTTTTTAAAATAGACATCATTTTTGAATTCGGAATATCAATTATAGCTTAGGGTGAATTTTTTCCATTGTTCTGAAAAACTTCAATTTTTGATGAATAGTAAAACCACTAAGTGATAGTTAAAAACTGATTATTCATTTAAATGAAACATTACCACATATGTGATTTGATTTTCCAAAATCCTACATACATGGTTGTCATTAAGATGTAAAATGTGGTTCAATGGGATTAAAATAATTTTTTGGTGAATTGTAACTTTTAAGTTTAATTAATCACGATTAAAGGTAATTAGTGATATTTAAGGTTAAAATGATATTATAAAAATATGAAAATACCATTACACTTGTCCTATCCTTATTTGATGAGTCATGGAAGACCAATACAATCCGTGGGTCAACTTGGGGACCCCATGGAGCGACTTGGGTAAGAAAATGACATTTATAACTTTTTATTTAACGTAAAAAAAATTGTCAAAAACATGTGTTGTTTTACTAAAACAATTATTACATGGGTTTATGTAAGTTAAAGTTTAGACTATAAATATTAATTGGAAAGGTAATAAGATTTTATACATCATGGTATTTGTTTTATAATTTTTAGGCATTATATAAATTAAATTTTTTATGACACCATGATGATGCAGTGATTACCTCATTAATTGACAATTTTAATAAAATGGAAGGATAATGTAAACACTAATACTTAAACTTGTCAAAAACCTATTGGATGATTATATTTAGAACCCTAATCACCTTATCCTCGAAATATATCATTGTGGGACATTGAAAATCCGAAAATCATTTCATAATAATGTAACATTTCATGACCTTCCAAGAGTGCCCCTCCTCTCCTCTTATAAAAGGCCCCCACCTCTACCACCTTATTTACACCATCAAGCCATTTGTCTCAGATAGACTCTACCTAAATACTCTCCCAAATTCACACTCTTACTCCTAGAAGCCTGACTTTGGGCATAAGTCTTCTCAAGGAAGCCTTTGGCTCAAATCAAAAAGTGTTACCCGATTTTTGGGTAATGTCTTCTCTTGTGTTATTTTGTTTTATTTTGCCTCTCCAACCCCCTAAAATCTTTTTATAACATTATTTTGTAACAACACTAGTATATTAAATATACTTGGATGTTTTTATGAGAAGGATTTTATTTACACTTACACACACCATCGTCTAATTATTAAAGAACATACTATTTCTGTGGGTGGCAAATTACTGCCTCACGAAACGATGATTGTTCAATCTTCTTTTAAAACCTCTCATGGTGTCCATTATGATGAAACTATTTTTATATATGATATATATTATTTTTTGTTCCCTTATGATTCTTTATTTTTCATTTATGGCATACCTTTATGATTTCCATTATGGGTAAACACGATAATTTCATTTTAGGAAGTGCGGACTACCGCCCCCTCAAAGTGATTTGAATTGTTAATGCCCTATGTGGGATGTATAATGGATGGAGTAAATGTTATTATAAATTATATTATACTGGAATTATAGTATAACTTTATATAATTATAATTACATTCTATTAAATATGAAATAGAAATGAAAGTAGCATCCACGCGTACGTACGGCTTACCGTCTCCATGAACGGTGAATTTCATTTCATACCTCTAAATGTTATGTAATATTATAAATTCATGTATATACCGGATATATATGATATATATTATATCTAAATCATGAATATAATTCTGGATATAATGGATATTTCACCACATGAAGAACTTGTAATTATAAGAAATTTATTTTTGACTCAAGTACCAAGGATCGACAAAATGACCGTTATTAACTTAAATAAATACATAATGTTCATAACATGGTAAAATGTTTTATTAAAGGAATAATGAATATTAAAAATTTTCTTAGGAAAGTTTAAATTCACTCTTGTTTATTATTCAGGAGATTAAAGAACGATCGAGTGAAGTCGGAGATGAGATAAGGGAACTGCTTAACCCAATTTCCATTCTTTGGTTTAATCTCCTACTTTCAAATTATGTCATGATATTATTATGTCCTATCTTGTATTTGTACTTCCATTATGTGTACATATAGTAAATACACATAATATATCTATTTTATTTAAAAAATTGCATTTATATGGACTTCGTCTCAATCTCTTTTCATTGAGGCATATTTTGTTATATATACAACTTTCTTTTATACTATGTATAAACCCCTTTTACATTTACATTTATTCAAAAGGAATATTTTTATATGAAAAATTTTACTAAATGACAAAAAGTAATGTTTTTTTGTCGTACGTATGCGGTGACAACGACTTCTCCGCCGTTGTGACCATTATTTGATTTTTGGCTTCCTCTACAAGCCATAACATTTTTTTAAATAAAAAATAAATAAAAAGTTTTAATTTTCCATTATTTTGGTATTGAAAATGGTTTTGAAAGTCTTTTTTATTATATCAATGTGTTGTATTGATATCTTGTGATTGAAATGTGAAAATGTTATGTTTCCTTTATGCATGTTCTAGGTGATACGATTATGTTATGGTTTATGATATGTTTAAACCTGTTCATATGAGGAATGCATTGGACTTATTAAGTGACGGGTGGAGCCCGCTATAGCTCCTCGATGCATCGGTTGGTCTCATAAGTCAAACTAGTGTACTGACATGAGGCCTTGAAAAATCTTATTTGTAGTCTTGGCACGAGGCCTTGGCTACGTGGTTATGATAGTCTGGAATTATGCATTCCATCATTATGAAAGTGGTTATCGATATTGCATGTGATTATTCGACTAGTATAATATCTATGTGAATTAGTAAATGGCATTATTTCATTTTATTTTTTCCATATTATGTTGAATTTCATGTTTAAAAGGCTTTTGTTTTAGTTATTCATTTGCCTTAAATGTTAATGTTTATTTATGAAATCTTCGGAAATATTGTTATCCTTACTGAGCATCTGAGATCACCCCTTCCAATGTTTTAATTTTTCCAGGATGTGAAGAATTATATTATGAATGACCTGCAGAGATAGTATGAGGGGATATGGTGACAAGATATTGTTTTATTTTTTTACATTATGATGTAATGCAAGACTTATTAATGTATCTTGTGTTTCCAAGGCTACTAAACTAATCGGTCTTTTGAGACTTGATCTTTTGTGATCATTCCAATGTTACGCAATAATGCACCGACTCTAGGTAAATGGGTTCGGGCGTTACAAAAGTGGCTGATTCATTGAGTCTAAAGAGTAATGCTACATTAACCATGTTACATTTGGAAGAAGATCCTATGATTAATGATTTGTTGAACATTGACATAAAATTTGTTGGTGCAAGAAAATTAGAAAGTTTTGTTTCAGGTGTTAGTGAAATCATCTCAATCAGATAGAATTATGAAATTACGGAATGAAGGTAGTGAGTTGCAAAAAACGTTTGGGTTGGTTCAGAAGGGTATGTTGCCTGATTTTATCATTTATAATGATTGTGTTTTGAGGTTTGGGAAGAGATTAGGTGTGCATTGTGATTCACAGTTAATGAATGAGTTGTTATGTGAAGCTCATAGTTCTCCATTTTTATTACATCCTGGTAGTACATAGTCATACAGAGATCTTCAGGAGTATTACAGGTGGGATGGAATGAAAAGAGATATTGTTGAAATTACAGTGAAATGTTTGACTTGTCTACAGGGTAAAGTAGAGTGATATTTATGGAAAGAGATTCTTTATCCATTACTGATGGTAGAGTGGAAATGGAAGAATATATCCATGGACATCACTATAGGATTACCGAAGACATCTCGAGGTAACAATGCAATCTGAGTTATTGTTTATCGATTGACTAAATGTGCTCATTTCCATCCTACTCGAGATACACTATCTATAGATCAACGTTCTTGATTGTATGTTAATGAGATATTTAGGTTTCATGGAGTTCCCCTCTTCATTGTATTTGATCGTGATCCCATGTTTAATTCTAACATTTGAAAGGCCTTCAAAAGTAGTTGGGTACTGAATTAAATTTTAGTACAGATATTTATCCTCCATCAAATGGGTAGTCATAATGAATAATTCGGACAATGGAGGATATGATACGTATTTTCTCAATGGATTTCCAGGGAAGTTGGGACCAACATATATCTTTGGTTGAATTTTCATATAATAATAGTTTTCATTCTAGAATATAGATGACTCGATTTTAGGCCTTATATTGTAAGAGGTATCAAACTACAACTCTTTGGGATGATGTAGGTGAAAGGAAGTTGATGGGACCAGAATTGGTAGAAGAGATGGCAGAAAATTTTCAGTTGATTTAGAAGCACATGAGAACAGCTAAGAGAAGGATGAAAAGTTATGCAGATAACAGGAAGAAGGATATTTCATTTGATGTAGGTGATCATGTATTTCTCAAAGTTTCTCCATGGAAAAATGTGATGCATTTTGGTAAGATGGAAAATATGAGTCTGAGGTCCATTGGACCCTATGATATCCTGGATAAATTTGGATCAGTTCATAATAAGTGAATTTAACTCAAATTTTCTCTTATGTAAATAGTTTTTTCATATTTCAATGATGAGAATAAATATTCCTGATACATCTCATGTTTTGAGTCGAGAGGAAGTTTAGTTGGAAGAGAATCTCTCTTACGAGGAATAACCAGTGCAGATTCTTGACCGAAGAGGGAATGTGTTGTGGAACAAGGTATTCCATCAAGTAAATGTTTTGTGGAAAACCCATATGGTTGAAGAGGAAATTTAGAAATTTGAAAATTCTATGAAGGATAAATACCCCCATTTATTTGATAAGTGACGAGAATGGTGAGGACGCAATTCCCAGAAGGGTGGAAGGATGTAACAACCAGGTAAATAAAGAATATGAATCTTTAATATGTATTAATATTTTTGAATTAATTATTAATTTTACTTTAAAGTAGATGCTATGTTTGATAGTGTATCTAATACACAACAACGGGTTTCTTTGGAAACTTGTGTTTCCCAGAACGTTGAGTTATACTAATAAATATTAATATAATTATATTATTTTGAATAGTAGTTAATGCCTAGCCATTATAATGGAGGGAATGAAAAAAACTAAGTAAAATATGATTATGAATGTTTACTAAATGTTTTTACATTTATCAAATAAATGTTAGGGTCTTAAAATGTGAATGAATCCAATTTTAATCACAAATAATTTGATATTCATTAAAATGTCAATTTACCAACTTTTGATGTTGAACCATTTTTCAAGATATTTTTTGTCACTTTTAAATGTTATATTTATCAAATTAATATTATTCTTTAGAATTGGGACATCAAAATTTACTTTGGATGAAATTTTGTTATTTTTCTGATAAAGAACATTTTTTTATTGAATTGTGAAAAATAATGAATTTTAATTCAAAACTCGAATTTAATCTAATCAATTTATATGGTGAGATTATCTTTTAAATTGGTTATAAAGTGTAGTTATATTATTTTTTACCATTTCATCCAATTTTTATCATTATATTTAATTTCAATTTGATATCATACATAAACAAGTGTCTATCTTTTGATAATTATTATTTCTTAAAACATGTTTTTTCTTTTGACAACGATAATTAATTTTAAATTAATTTCAGCAACTTATGTGTTTTGATTTTTGAAATATGTATTCTATATTTTGAATCAGGAGGTAAAAATTTCATAAATAGGTAACTTTTATTTTTAGAAATTATGAATATTTGTTTCACTAAATATTTTATTTACCATGGTCAAAAGGTAAATCTGGAAAATAAGGGTAAAAATTAATATTATAATAGTATTAAATTACTGTAAAATGTGTCATAATCTTATTGGTTGATACATTTTATACCTTTTTCATCCTTGTGGTCTATTTTGGGACCCCATGGAGCCACATGGGATTGATAATTACACTTTATATTAATTAATTTAAACCTATGACAAAAATTATATAAAAATATATCTTTTAGTAAAGAAAATTACATTGTGGTATATAAGTTATCTCTTAGACTATAAATATTCACTTGAAATATAAAATTATTTCCTATATCATGGTATTTAATTTAATGTTTTTAGACATCATGTAAAAAAACTATTGATGACATAATGATGATGTAGTGATTTCGTTATTAATGAATGATTTAATTAAAAGAGATAATAAAACTAAAAAAACTATCCAAAACCAATAAAATACTTATTGGATGATTTTATTTCTAGCAATTCTTATGTTATCTTCTAATGAAATAATATTTGGTCCTTTTGAAACCGACAATCATTATATAATAAACTATCCTAAAATTCCCCTCCTCCCACTTATAAAAATCCATCACCTCAGACCCATTACTCAAACCTCTCATTCCCCTTTTATCATCTAAAATATTCCAAAATATTCTCTCAATATCCCTCTATTCCACCTGGAAGTCTTACATTTTTCATAAGGCACATCATGAAAGCCTTTTATTTCAAACCAAAAGGAGTTACCTAATTTAAAGGTAATGTCTTCTCATTAGTTTTATTCTTTCATTTTACTATCTGACCCCATAAAATATATTTATTAAATTAATTTATATATAAAATAGTATCCTAAACATAATAGGATGTTGTTATGAGAACTATTATTACTACACTTCTACACACCTATATCTAATGGATATGAACATATTGTTTCTTTAGACGATGAACTACTGCCTCACGAAACGATGATTGTTAAAATATCTTATATCGCCTATCATGGGGGCCATTAATATGGATTTTAATTTATATGATATATATATTATTTTTATATTTTCTCTATACTTATGTATTTTTCATTTACAACATACCTTTTTGGTTTCCATAATTGGTAAACGCGATAATTTCATTTGAGGATGTGCGGACTACCACCCCCTCAAAGAGATATGACCCATTCATGTCGTACGTTGAATGTATAAAGGATGGAATTTATGAAATTATATATTATATTATACAGGAATTGTAATATTCATATGTTTCATTGAGTTTTCATTCTATTAAATTTGAAATAAAAATTGAATGTTGCGTTCATGTGTACGTACGGCTTACTGTCACCATGAATAGTGCATTTCATTTCTTATCCCCAAATGTTATTTATTGTTATAAATACAAATATATAATCTGAATATATATGAAATATATGACATCTAAATCATGAATATCATTTTGGAAATAACAGAATTTTGACATTTTGAACAACTTGTAATTATAATAAGTTCATTTTTGACTCAAATACCAAATATCGAAGAATGACCGTTATTCACTTAAATGATTATACTATGTTTATAATGTTGTAATAAGTCATATAAATGGAATAATAAACAAGAAAAATGTTTTTAAGAGTATAAATTAACTTTATTTTATTATTCAGGAGATTAAAGAACAAACAGGTCAAGATTGACATAATGTAAGGGACTTCGTCTCAATCTCTTTTCATTGAGGCATATTTTGATTTATACATGACTTTATTTTATATGGTGTATAAACCCCTTTTATTTTTAATTTCATTCAAAGGGAATATAAGAATTTTTTTACTAAATCAAAAAAATGAATGTTTTTTAATGTACGCGATGACAACGTCCTTTCCCGCCACAATGAGTATTATTTGATCTTTGTATTCAATAAAATATATAATGTTTTTAAAAAAAAAAAAATACAATACACTATTTTTACATAATTTGGTACAAAAAATTGTTTTTTTAGTGGATTTATTATGTCAATATACTAAAATGATATATTTTGATTGTAATGTGGAAAGTTTATCATTCCTTTAGGTTTGTCTTATGTGTTATTATTGTGTTATGGTTATTGCACATTGTTTATGTATATTGGTGATTCTATGATAAGCCTACGGAGGGTGAGCCCGAGATAGCTCTCCAATGCATTGGGTAACGTGACAGAGGTAAATGTTAATGTGTCTCTGAAGATATTTAAGGAATATACTAGGATGGTAATTCTAAACGTAACTCCCTACGTAGTTGTGAAAGCTATAATGTAGGTATGTTAAAGATGCCATAAGTTACCTTTATGATTTATAATTTCTATGTGTTGTACATAAATCTCATGATTTAATAAGGTATGTTAAAGATATTATGTTTTGTATGCATTGGTTGACTAACATTTTCTTTCCTAGTTTTATAACCCTTACTGAGCATTTTTATTCTCATCCCATGTTTTGAAATATTTTTCGTAGGACATAAATATGAATTGGATCAACGATGGGATCAAGGAAAATTTATTCTATTTAAAACATGAAACTAGACATGAATCTTTTTTTCCATGATTTTTTATTTTATGAAAAAATTGATACTCAGTAGAATAGTCAACTTTGTGATTGGTGAGATGTAATGTAATAGTTATGGCATAATTCTATAAAAATCTAAACCAGAAATGATCCTCAATGTGAATTATTCATTTAATTCAAGATTTTGTAAAGTTTTAAGGTTGGGCCCTTATATTTTTAATCCTGATGTATTTCAAAATAAAAATATATGGGAACAAATAATACAGATCCAAAGGTGAATAATAATTGTTGGTTGCCGGTTCACAGTTGTTGGTGAACCATGCACCAATATTGAAACAATCGATGTAGGGTTGATATAACCAACCACATGGGATCTACATATTTTATCATACCCTGCAAGCTAAACATGCATCACATGTTCTTCCACTATTTTTTTAATGACCATGGTAGTCCCCAAAAGTAATGATACAATAAATGGTGATCAATATATTTTAATCTAATAACAAAAAAGCATCATGAATAAATTTGAGAAACTTTATATTCAAGATTAAAACCTAAAATTTCCATAGTAACTCGAGCATTAAGACAAAAAAAGAGATTATTACAGTCTACCTACACCAAACAATTAAATTTTATAATACCTTTCCACATTTTTTCCAATATCAAAAATAAAGATAGGGATCTTATATAACCTTGGATCTCAAAATGCGGAGCATATTATACCATTTTTAATGAATCTACAATGGATGACCAAAAAAATAACTAATACTGATCTATTATAGGGTCTAAAATTCATTCTTCATCCTCATAGGATGGAAACTAGGGACTTGGTCTTAAGAACATGAAAATGGGAATGATGTATTGCTCATAAGAATAAAAACCACAATAGGGATCAAATCCAAAAATACCTCATTTCACATCCATTAATTGAACATCTGTTTGTTTAAATAAAAAAACAAAAACAAAATAATAAAAAATGATTCCATGTAAGTGGTATAATTTATCATGACAATAAAATCAATACATCATAATAATTACAATAATTATACATAATTAATATGGGAAGAGAATAAAAAATAAACAATGATATATATCTAAAAATATGCTAATGCATAGCCATATAAAAAGAAAAAATCAATGAAAAATAAATTACACTATTATTCGTAGTTCCTCATGATAAATCCTAAAATAATAAAAGCATGCTTGAGAAAATATTGGGAATCTAAAATAGAATATAAGACATGCACAATACTAATGGATGTGCACTTATTTTTAGGTAATCAAGTCCATTGGCTTTTCACCAATGAGATTTTATTTTTTCCATGCAAAAGTCATTTCATTATTTATTGTATGAAATATAAATAAAAAATAATATTTAAAATAATATATTAATGAAAAAAATATAATTTCATAATATATGTTACAAATTCTCCACCATTAATGAATAAAAATGGTCATGTCTAAAACCATTTTATCATAAAAATTTTATATCATGAAACAAGGATCCTTAATGATATTATATTAAAACAATCCAAATACCATTTTCCATTTTTTAAAAAGTTCATAAAAATCCGTCATTAATATAAATTACACATATAATTTCAAAAAATCCAAATCATTACACAAATCATTTTTAATGTACAAAAACTAAAATAAAAATGGTCATGAACATAGTATTGAATTATAATATAAATAGAAAATAAAAAAACAAATATGTTTCCTTGCAATCAATCAATTCTAGGGTATACAAATAGAAAAAATGGAAACTTCTAAACAATCCTTGAGAGGAAACAATATATTATTGGAATCATATTAATCCCTAACAAGGAATATTATAAACTTGTTCTTTTGGGGTCGCAACTCTTTTACTGCATATTTGAAAAATTCACAAAACACACAACACTCTCTTAGGTTATCATGTAAAACATAAATTATTATGAGGAATTTTTGTCACAAGGTATTAGATGGTGGGTATTAACTTGTATAGAGTGATTTGAATCCTAAATTTATACATAGATTCCAAAGGTCCCATTATAAAACAAAATAGAGGTGATTGACCAAACTACCAAAAAATCAAAAATTTATCAAAATATATCATGAACAGTAAATCTCACCTCACCTTTTTCATTATTAAAGTAAAATTAAAATTTATAACTATATAAATACAAATCACATAAATTATTAGAAAACTGTAATAAATTCATTAAATGGTGGTCATAAATATTAATAACCACATAAATCATAAATCTTAATTATGGGGTTTAAAGGTTAAAAATCCTTTTTAATTACTAAAATTAGAATCTCATTCGAAACCTACTCATATAGCTAACACATTTTACCCACCCAAAATCACATTATAAACATCTATTAAAAAGTATTTGACAATATCATTGAATTTTAATAATAGAGAACCACATATAAAATATTTTAAAACCAAATCAGTTGTTTTTATTATAAAATGATGAATGTTTTCTGCACAATTACTCCAAATTAAATGATTCAATATAAATCCATATTTTTTCATATAATCTTATGAAAATAGGTTAAAATAGAATTTATAATCATACTAATTTTCTTATAATCGATTTATGATTCATTTAAATCACACCAAATTAATGAATTGATTTAGAAACCAAGGAAAAAAATTTAACACATTTATGCCAATTGATCCGACCTGAAAATAATTTTGCAAATCTATTAAAAGTGATATATATTTGATTATTTTAATGTAAGATTGAAATTAAAACCATAAAAAATTCAATGAGATCTAATTTTATGGAATCCCATAAAAATACAAAGCTCTGATTTTTCAGAATCAAGAAAAAAATTTGCTCTTCGATGGATGACACTCAACTGACCTAGAACACATACGTTAAATGACCAAAAAAATAAAAAACAAGAATTATAACTCAGCCCAAACCCCAATACATAGAAAAATATAAACTATTTTTTTATATGAGTCAAAACAAATGAGGTATTGAACAAAGTAGAATAAAGAAAGAAGGAAAAGTATAAATGAGGTTTTAGCATATAGTTTCCACATGAAATCAAAAAATTAATGCAAAAAATTAAAGGGGTTAATGGAGGGATCTCTTATTGTCAACCTATCTATTGATAAAATATTTCATGAAGAGGTAGTGGAGATCCCCCTATAATGAAGATATAAGAGTTTAATTTTCATTTCTAATACAATATAAGAAACATGAGTTATTAGTCTGCCTGGATTAGTAAATCATGATCCAATACTTTAAAATCCACTAAATAACTGAAAAAGGGACATTATTTCACTTCAATGTTTCTAATCCATATATCCACCACACAAAAAATACACTTTTAAATTTTATGGGCCTCATGTATTCCTGTCGCAATTTTTTTACTAACAATGCAAAAGTTTTTCACTATAACCCTTTACATAGAAGGTCTCAAATGGTTTTTAATAGGTTTGGTAGGGTTTTAAATTTATTATATGATACCTTTAATTATTAATAATTAAATAGAGTAGTGATCTATAAATGACCCTATATTAGGTAATTTAAATTATTTCTCTTAAGAGAACATAAAGACCATACAAAATGGTTAAACAATCATGAAAACTATAACTCAAACTTGAAACATCCAAAAATTAAAAATTAATAAAAATATTATGAACTATAAATAAATACTTACCTGATGATTTCATATTAATTTTGGTTAATGTGGTGATTGGGAGGCTTCTGACACAAAATTTAGGTGACACTAACTTATATAGACAATAGGGAAATGGGTTGGAGTTGTAGATATTAAACCCATTAGGTTATCTATACAATGTATTTCAGTAAATGTACACTTCTTAATGTCTTTGGGATATTCTACATTTGGGTTATATCATAGATCCCTATCATCCAGGTAAAAAATAGGGTTTATCATTTTTACAAATATTAGAAATGACATTCTGTCTAGGGGTTAAAATTTACTCTCAATTAAAACAATATTCGTATGAACATAAATGCACAAACCATTGTTTTTTCTTATTATACATTGAGAAGACACAAAGAAACACTTCATAATCTACTGATTCACAGACATACTTTTTAAATATCATAAAAATTATAAGTAACACCAAAAATGAATTTCTTTTCTTTCTTTGGGAACAAGATATATAACTTTATTAACACTCAATACAATATTCATTTCATCCATATAAATTTTCAAAACATGCTTCTCTCTTATATACATACCATCATAGGAACATGTGGAGAAATTCGAAAACAAAGAATGCAATGAGATAAAATATGAAGAGGTAAAAAAAATAATAAAAATTATTATAGTTATAAATATATCATATTCATTTGAGGGATATTTTCATGATTGATATTGAATGATTAATATAATGTGATCTCAAACTCATTATAATTGAAAATAATTCATTATCAAATAATAATATATCCTGTAATAGGGACCACAAAAGAATAATCATATGAATAAATCATCCAAACATTGAATAATTAAAGGGAAAGGTCATAAAACATTATATATAAATACAACATAGTGGAAATAATTTATTTTGGAATCAAGGTATTCGGAAAATTTATTTGACTCTGGAACAAACATAAGGAACGTAACTATAAATATTGGTCATGGACTATCCCTATGAAAAAAGAAACCATAAGACATGGATCACCACTAAGGAATTATAATCATAATCCCTGGATCAACCCTAAAAATTATAATCAATGGCCAAGGATAACGTATAATGTGTTAGTACATGATTTCATGACATATAATGTATCCCCCAATCGATTCGGTGGATTTATAATGTCGTGAATACCTATCTTCTTAATACATCATGCATATTTGTTCAATATGAATATAGAATTAATCATAAACACATCAAAGTCACATTATTATTAACCCATGGGAATCAAAATTCAATCCACCGAATTTCAATCTATGTAAGTACACATAAATAAAGATAAAAAATAATAAATATATTCACCATGTATATAGTAAATGATATATATTCATGGTAATAATTTATCCAATTAAGTAACTTTATTGGTATCTAGGTGAATATCCTTCTATCATAAGATTAATGTAAGGGTAGTCATAGTGGAATGGAATTTGAATAATGGTATGGATTATTCATAGAATATGATATGGAATGAAAAATAGAGTCATGGATCACTTCACCTATAAAATATTCATTTCCATGATACTTTTCATACGTAATAACAAGGGTAATTAATTAAATTATTATTTGATATAATATCCATTTATGATATTAATAACATTAATGGTAATATAAAATTGATAAAGAGTGGAAGATGAAATAGTATTTAAAATGTTGTAAATAATATAGAGGATGATATTAACTTTAATTGGATTTAATAAAATATTACATAGTTTTTGTACAATATTGAAATAAAAAGAAGAGATCATATTTATGTAATGATATAAATGAAGCACCCCTAGACCTGAACTATTAGATCCATATCGAAAAAAATTACAAAAAACACTATATTAGAAACACATCTATGATTAAAACATATATATCATATTTATAATCTAGGAACCTTTATATTTTCAGATTTTGAGAGTTTAGAATAATTATAAATCACTAAATCTCAAGTCATATAAAAAATGGGCAATTTTCTACTACATAAAAATATAATTAATCTATAATGAGTCATAAATATATCCCATAAATTCTCTATACAAGATAATTTTCTATTTCTATCCTACTTAATAAATTCTTTCATAACCTGGGAAAATGCAAACATATTAAGGGGTCAGATCAAATTCTAGATAAGGGAATAATCAACGTTAATAACAATGGAGAGCGAACCTACACATGTTAGGTGGCATAACACATTATCATAAAGATGAATAATTCATGAAATGGGAAATAATAACATTATTTTATGGAATAAGGTAGATTATATTATAATAACATTACATAATAGGAATGTGAAAAAAACATTTACATGATATCATAAACACAATTTAATCATACAATCATTTTTAAAATAATATAGATAGGTAAACAAAATTCCCACCCTTGTAGTTGTCTACTATCACTTTCAATGATCCATGATATATAAAGAGATATAAAAATTACCCATTGAATGATAGGGGTATATATTTCTTTGAACAACTATCACTTAATGAAAATCATACATATGAGTTACAAATTGTTTCAATCAAATAACATAAAACCCAAAAATAACAGATAGGGTTTTATATCCTTTTCATGTGGTTCCCTAAGGGATAATTAATGATTTCATCAATAAACCTGGAATGATAAACCCATGGAACATAAAGTTATCTCTACTAAATTTAACCATAAATATAAGTATATATAAATCAAAAAATTGATTATGAATATAGTGTTTACACTATATAAACTACTAGAATTCTTGGTATTTACGACGGCTTATTTACGGCAGGATCCCATCGCAAATAAGTTTTAGCGACGAGGCCCCGTCGCAAATAGCCCGTTGCAGAAAATGTGGTCGCAAAAACCATTATTTGCGACGGGCCCGTCGCAAATAATTCTCTGATTATATGCATTATATATAAATAAAATTTTTCGCGATGTGCCCATAGCAAATAGTTTTTGCGACGGGCCTGCCGTCCCCTCTCAAATATATATATATATATATATATATATAATGTTCTTCGATGGGCCCGTTGCAACAAAGTATTTATAATGGGTAGATAGCCCCGTCGCAAATATGTTTTTTAAAAATATTTATTTAGACTATTTGTGATGGGGACCCGTCGCATAAGGTCCCGTCGCAAATAATAAATTAATTTTAAAAAAATAAATTTAATAAAATTACGATTAATGAAAAAATAATAATACTATTATTAAAAAAATAAAATATATTAAAATTCTCAATATTCACTAAAAAAAGTCATAAAATATTATTATTATTATTATTAAATAAACAAACATTAAAAAAATATAACAACAAAAAAATATATTTAATAAAAGAATATTAATATTATTAAAATAATAAAAAAATAAAAAATATTAAAATTCTCAATATTCACAAAAAAATATTAAAAAATATTAAAAAAAATTAAAAATTAAATTATGTAATATTTTCACCGATATAAAAGACATAAAATGTAAATAATTCATATTAAAATGTTAAATTCAAATGTTTTTAACATAAAAAATCACTGGAGGTTCGTATTCTGGAGGAGGTGGAGGAGCGGATGGAGATGGTGGAGGAAACTCCATCCCTGGTCTACGAGTCAGATAACGCATGTACTCCATCTTCTCGTGATGCTTCTACTGCCATCGATGCATCTCCCTCTCATGCTGCTGCTACTGCTGCCATCGACACATCTGCTCCTCGTGATGCTACTCCTGCTGCTGCTGCTGCCGACACATCTATTCTTGTTGCTTTTGTAAAGTCTCTATATGTTCAGCCTAAGCTGGCAACTGCTCCTGATACTGTGAGCCAGAAGATGATGTCTCTCCATGAGCTCCTCTCGAGCTGGAGGCCGACATCACAGCAGTACCATAATAAGTACCAGGAGTCAAATGAGAGCTGATACAAACTACTCTGCCCTCATCAATGCCATACTGAGTCGCATGTATCCATGTCGCCTCATCGAAATGGTGTGCACTGGTCTTCTCAGTTGTCTCATCTCGACCCTCATCCTGTGTCTGAGAGGACGCAGCCTCATATGACTCCTTCAATTCCAATTTAAAAATAAAATTGTGAAAATATTATATACAGTTATTTGTCAAACTGAAAAAATAATTCTAACCACAATCTGACATTGGCGATCACCTCTAAACTCTCCAGTCGCTGGATAACTATACATCCTCTGATTAATATCACACTTCATTATATCGGGATGCTCGATAACCTACATAAATATAAAATAAACAATTTATTTTTAAAGTTATATAAAATATTTAAAAAATATACTTACCAGATGAACTCTATGAAAACTGAATGTATGGCTACCAGCTCGATATGTCACCTCCTGTCTCCCCCGGTTCTGTCGTCCCATTGAAGATCTCCTCTTAAATCCACCACTCGACCAGTGTAAACATAATCCATCCCAAACGTGAGATGAAATGTACTCTATTCGGTGGGCTCTACATGAATCGTCATATTCTGTCACTCATGCATTCTTAATGGATGTCCTTATCAAATTGTGCAAAAATTGACAAAAACGGTCACGCATTGAAACCTGCCATGCCGCGTGGATAGCGTCATGCATGCTATCATCGATAGGATACCATAAACCATACAAATAATTTATAATATCATGTTGTTAATAAAATAAATTTCAAAATAAATATTATTTATTTACATACCAGCCAATGATGGAACATATTGTGTCGCACATCAATGGAAATCTGTTTCCATGTGATCCATGGCTGAGAAAAATAATTGCACAATATAGCGCTTCCCTGTCAAATAGCTACATGCTCAAAACTGTGAAAAAGTAATAAATAATCAAACAATTATATATATATATATAAATAAATTAATGAAATCATACAATAATATACAGGTTAACAAACCTCTGTGTGCATGGATCAAAACCAAGATATGGGCGTCGCTCGAGGATATGGTCAGGAATCATCAGTCGTGTAAGAACGTGCCCCCTCCGCATACACCCTAGACCACCAGTAGGCTGAGGGTCAGATGATCCAAAATCCCACTCATCCAATGGTAGGTCAGCCTCCTGGAACTCGAGATATAGCATAGGGTCCATATGAAACACAAAATGATTGTTGTTATTAGATAGTTGAAAATAACTATTATATATAGATAAGTATTAGTTATGAATATAACCAGCATTTAATTGTGTCAATGTACATCTTCATCCTCTTCTCCATAGCTGTCAATGTCAATGTCTTCATCTTCCTCCTCAACATCATCAATATCCATATGAGTTTTAGTTTCAGCATCTCTTGTCATTTCTAATTCATTTTTAACATCATTAACATCTTCATCACCATCGATCCTTAATTGAGGGGTGTCATCGTCGATATTCACGTCTCTTTGTGAATCAGATGGATTTTGAGAAGTCTATTGAAAGATTTCATTTCCTTCCACTTCAGCGGATCCACATTCCGTTTGAGTAAACTGATTTTCCCGAAATTTCATTTTTATTATGCTCCACCAATCGCTCAAGTCTCTTGAAGTAGCACAGTACATTGCATAATAAATTTTATGTGTGTATTGAGAAAGTAAAAATGGTTCATTTACAATAGGAAGACTTTTATATTTAATATTTATGATTCCATGAGTCAGATCAACACACAAACCTCTCTCAATATCCAACCACTGACATTTAAAAATCATTATGTAATTTTGTCCTAGATAACACAGATTAGTAATTTCATCCAAAATTCCATAAAAGACAACATCAGTTTCTTTGTGATGTGATCCACTCAAGAAAAATCCACTATTCATTGTTTTTTTATTCCATGTATGCATGTGTATGAAATCGAAACCATTCACCACATATTAATTATAAGATTTAACCATTTTGGATGGTGGGTTACTCAAAACACACAGTTGCTTATCAATTTTATCAGCATATTGAGACGCCTGAAAAATCATAAAACAATTAAAAATATAATAAATAATAAACGGAATTGAAATTAAACCATCAATAATTTATGTTACTAGTTTTTGAAACCATTGAGAAATTTTTTTGTGTCTGTGTTCTTCAAGAGCAGCTGCATTAATTTGTGGAAGTAGTTTCTTGATATGGATATCATATAACCTACAAATAAAATATGTTTAAATACAGTAATAAAAATTATATAATAAGTGATAGAAGCACTCACAGGACAAATAATGTCATTTCTTCACAGTTGAGCAGAACATATGTATGAGCTATGTGATGTTCATCATCTGAAAGCCATCGTTCATGAACTCCATTGAAACCAAGATTTTTCGGATTAAAGACTATTAATTGATTTTCCATTTTGTCATTAACATTCCCCTCGTTTCATCCCATGTTTCTATGTTTTGAGGGATATTGAGATTCAAAATAATGAGAGTAGAAAAAATAAATTTCCTCTTGCAAATAAGTTTCAGCAATTGATCCTTCAACTGATGCTTTGTTACGTATTTTTTTCTTCAATTTCTGCATGCTTATGTAACGCCCCGACCCTAGTTTCCTAGAGTCGGTGCATTATTACATAACATTGGCATGATCACAAGAAAGATCAAATCTCGAAAGACCGATTGGTTTAGTATCCTTGGAAACACTAGATATATTCATAAGTTTTACATTACATCATAAAATCAAAAACTACTACAACAACATAATGTTTCCACAGTCCACACTACAATCCCCTCATAATATCCCTGCAGGTCATTCATAACGTACATCTTCACTTCCTGGGAAAAATAAAACATAGAAAAGGGGTGAGCTCAAATGCCCAGTAAGGATAACAATATAGCGGAAACTTTCATCAATAAGAATAAACATTTAAGGCAATGTATAACTAAAACAAAAGCCTTTTAAACATGAACTTTCAACATGGTATGGCATAAATAAAATGAAATAATGCCATTTACTTATTCACATGGATATTCCACTAATCGAATAATCACATGCAAAAATAAATAACCACTTTCATAATGTTGGAATGCATAATGCCAGACTATCATAACCACATAGCCAAGGCCTCGTGCCAAGACTACAAATAAGATTTTGTCAAGGCCTTGTGCCAAGACACTAGTTTGTCTCATGAGACCTACCGATGCATCGAGGAGCTATAGCGGGCTCCACCCGTCACTTATTAAGTCCAATGCATTCCCATATGAAAAGGTTTAAACATAACATAAACATTCGTATTAAAACTAGCATACGAAATGTCAATACTTTCACAATAAACTATGAATGGTATAAAAATAGCACATCCACAGTCAAACATATCACAAAACCTTCAATACAATATAGAAGTTTTGTATCATAATAAATCAACTTCAAATAATCTTAAAATCCATCAAAGGATGTTGACATAGATGAAATCAAAATTCTTTTTAAAGAAATATCTCCTTTTATTTTGAAATCATTTAAGATCCATATAAAATAAAACATTTTCTTTGAAAATATTCTTATAAGCTTGTAAGGAAAGCTTTGAAGATTTTATAACGGCGTAAAATAACCGTACCCGCCGTATAAGTTAAAAAAAACATTCTTACCTCAATTCTGTCGAAAAGGTTAAAAAGGACCTTGTTTTGAAAACGATGGAAAGATTCCTTTATAAACCTCTTATAAAAAGTCAAAAAAAGGTATAAATGACTTTAACCCATATTCTTGTAAATAGTAAAAATGTTTTGAAATACATTTTTAAGAAACATGGATGTGGATGATAAAGAGATCCCAGTAGATTATTACATATAAACAACCTCGGATAATGAAGAGATTGTGAAATAACCCTTACCTTGTACTTTTCCTTGGTTGGGGTAGGTTAACCTCCTGTATAATGGTGAAATAGTTGTTATTAAATTATACAAGAATCATATATATTAATATGATATCATATATGATCTTTTAACATTGATTTGTTAATAATATCTTAGAATTATCGTCGTTTCGGGAGTTAACTTACTCATTTTCTTTTATATGTTTTGTTACATAAGCCATGGTTGTTGTATCTTATTCATATCCAGAATGATATACAGTCCTTAAACATAATTTTTAAATCATCAAATGATAATTATACTTGAATGGATACGATGGAGAATGAATCTCATCGCGTTCGTGGAGACGGTAGTCCGTACGTACGCACGAGCGACAATATCATTCTTTTGATATTAAAATAATATATAAATGGATGGTATATCATATATACAGAATCATTAACATGTTATATTTATTATTTACATGAGTTACACATCATTATTATACCCATCCAAATAATATTATATTGAATAACAATTACACCACGACGTGGAGACGGTAAGCCGTACGTACGCACGTATGGTGACATGTTATTCAAAGGGTGGATAGAATACTGAATATGATTGTACCATATTTATAATAACATCACAGTATATGTGAGATACTGGATTTATTATTTCAGAATGGTAAGAACAAAGGAAGAAGAAGTGGAAGAAGAAATGAACTTAGAAAAGGGTGGTGAAATCATTACCTCTTCTTCGGGTTCTTCCTTTTGATTTGATCAAAAGGGCTCCTTAGGTTGGCTTTCTGATCAAACTAAGGCCTCTAGGTTGTATTGAGGGATGTTGGGAGAGTATTTGGGCAGAGTTTGGCCGAACCAAAAGGCTTTGAAGGTGTGAAGAAATGAGAAGGAGGAGTGCCCTTTTATAAGAGGGGTGAGGGGCACCTTTGGAAAAGTTAGAAATATTAATTTATAATAAATTCATATTCGGTTTACAAAGGCTCCAAAGTTGACTATTCAAAGGATGAGGTGTGGATAGGTCGAAAACAACTCATCCAATAGAATGTAGACAGGTTTGGGTACTTATATTAACCTTATCTTTAAGTATTAACTCTAAGTTAATTAGTTTCACTTTTACAATGTCTCTTTGTATTTTTATATAATATGATTAATAAACTTACTATATACATCCAAGCGACCCCCAAGTGGTCCATTAATGAGGAACCTATCATAATATAAGTCTCTTGGCCGAACCTTAGATTTTTAGGAATTTAATATCAATTAATAATATAATATTTGTTTTAAGAACTCTTTTATGTCAATTTTGACACTATTCAATAGTTGATTTTTGTGAAACTCCTAACAGATTGATTACTTCGAACAAAGTCAATTAAATCAATCCTAATATATCATATTATCATAGAAAATTAGTTTAATTCATTAAAAGTTTCATATTATAATTATTTGGGTATTTATAAGATCAATTATTTTTATTTTCACTATTTTAGTAATTACTGCATCATCATTGTGTCATAAATAAAATAAATTATATAATGTCTAAAAATTATAAATAAAATATCATTATGTAAGAAATCTTTTTAGCTTTCTAATGAATATTTATAATCGAAAATAAAAAATGTATAACCCTATGTAAAAATTGTTCTTCTAAAAGATGTAAGCTTATGCCATTTTTATTTTTATTTTAACTTTATTAATATAAAGTGTCCCTACCACATACAAGTGGCTCCAAGGGGTCCCCAAATTGACCAAAGGATGCCCATGGTCGGGTATGTGTCCACCAATAAGGTTAGGACACGTTTTAGGGTAATTTTTTATTATTATAATATTATTTTTTTAACCCTTATTTACCGGATTTACCCTTTAACCATGGTAAATAAAATATTTACCACAGTAACTATTCAAAATGTCTAAAAATAAAAGTTACCTATTTACACAATTTGAACATCCTGATTCCAAATATGGAATCCATTTTCCTAAATTCAAAACACAGAAGTGGCAGAAATTAATTTAAAATTAATTCCCGCTGTCAAAACAAAAAGCGTGTTTTTAAGAGATAATAACTATCAAAAGATTGACACTTGTTTATGTTCGGTTTAATTGTAAAATTATGTCCAATGATAAACATTAAATTGAATGGTAAAAATATATTCTAAATATACTTTAAAACCACTCAAATTCATAATTTATCACTATTAATTATTTTGATTAAAAAAGTTGTTTTTAATTAAAATTTAGAAATTTTCACTATTCATCAAAATATGAAAGTTATCCGAAATGTACCAAAATTTCACCCTAGGCTAATTTTGATATTCCAAATCCAAAAATGAAGTCCATTTTGAAATATAGAATATATATGATTTCAAAAAGTAGGTATTACTATTCACAACGGCTAGTTTAATTAGTTGTGGTGTGTGTTAGAACTCGAGGTTGCGTACAACACACGCTATCGCATTATTCGAAGGGAAACGTACCGTAGAAGCTTGGGGTGTTACATTCTCCCCTCCTTCAAATAATTGCGTCCTCGCAATTTCTAGGGTATTACTGCATAAAAAGACTCGGGTGGTTCTTCATCATAAGTTCCTCGGGTTCCCACGTTGCCTCTTCCATTTTATGATTTCTCCACAAAACTTTTACCAGACGCGTCGTCCGGTTTCTCAGTACTTGTTCTCCTGTATCAAGAATCCTGACGGGCTCTTCGCAATAAGACAGATCGGGTTCCAGTTCTAATTCCTCATAGGTGAGTACATGCGTTGGGTCAGGCATGTATTTTCTCAACAGAGATACGTGGAACACATCGTGAACTTTGGAGAGACTTGGCGGCATTGCCAATCGGTAAGCTACAGCCCCAATTCGTTCTAGAATTTCGAAAGGTCCGATGTACCTGGGACTCAATTTACCTTTCTTACCAAAACGTATGACTCCCTTCCACGGAGATACCTTTAGGAAAACATGATCACCGACTTGAAATTCCAAATCCTTCCTTCGATTATCGGTATAGCTCTTCTGCCTACTTTGAGCTGCTTTGATGTGATTTTGGATTACCTTCACCTTTTCCACCGTTTCCTCCACCAGTTCTGGGCCTACAAGTTTTCTTTCACCAACGTCATCCCAACAGGTTGGTGTACGACATCTCTTTCCGTATAACGCTTCATATGGTGCCATTTGTATACTCGAATGGAAGCTATTGTTATAGGAAAATTCTACCAGAGGTAAATATTGATCCCACATACCCTGAAAATCAAGTGAGCAAGATCTCAACATGTCTTCTAAGGTCTGAATAGTCCGTTCTGATTGTCCGTCTGTCTGAGGGTGGTAAGCAGTGCTCAAATGAAGTTCAGTATCCAGGGATTTCTGAAGACTTTTCCAAAATCTTGAAGTAAAACGGGGATCACGATCAGAAACAATCGATAGGGGAACTCCATGAAGTCTCACAACATCATTAATGTATAGTCTTGCTAGACGTTCCAGGGGTAGATCTTCTCTTATAGCAAGAAAATGTGCTGACTTGGTAAGACGATCAACAATAACCCATATTGCATCGTTCCTTCTAGGAGTCTTTGGTAGCCCCATGACAAAGTCCATCGTAATATTGTCCCATTTCCACTCCGGTATGGGAAGAGGTTGCATGACTCCTCCAGGCTGTTGCCTTCCAGCTTTCACTTGTTGACAAACCATACACCTTGACACAAAATCAGCAATCTCCCTCTTCATGTTGTCCCAGCAAAAATGTTCCTTCAAATCTCTATACATTTTGGTGCTCCCAGGGTGTATAGAGAAATTGGAACTATGAGCATCATCCAGCAATTCCCTTTTTAGATCAGGTATATTGGGAACACAAAGTCTCTTCCCGAATTTCAAAATTCCATCTTCATACACAAAGTCTCTCAATCTCCCATCATTCACAGCTTTAATCTTCTTTTGGAATTCGTCATCATCGGTCTGAGAACTCTTAATCCTTTCTAGTAAAGATGGTTTGGCAACCATTTGAAAAAGCATTGATGTTTCACCTTCCCTAGTTATTCCCATGTCCATTTTCACTAGATCCATGAAAATTGGATCCCTTTCAATTCTCATATTGTTCAAAACTCCATGGTCTTTTCTACTCAAAGCATCTGCCACCTTGTTTGCCTTCCCCGGGTGGTAGTGTATCGTACAATCATAATCCTTGAGTAATTCAAGCCATCTCCTTTGCCTCATGTTGAGTTCTTTTTGTGAGAAAATATACTTCAAACTCTTGTGATCAGTATAAATCTCACATTTTTCACCATAGAGGTAGTGCATCCATATCTTCAAAGAAAATATCACAGCTGCTAACTCAAGATCATGAGTAGGATAGTTTTGTTCATGAATTTTCAACTGTCGTGATGCATAGGCAATAACTCTATCATTCTGCATAAGGACACAGCCAAGTCCTTTCTTCGATGCATCACTATAAATAACGAACCCATCATTCCCCGATGGTAGAGTCAATATAGGAGCATTGACTAATCTTCTCTTCAGTTCTTCGAAACATTCTTCACACTCTTTTGTCCAAACAAATTTAACCCCTTTACGTGTGAGCTTCGTTAATGGGTTAGCCAATCGGGCAAAATTCTGGACGAAACGTCGATAATAACCTGCCAAGCCAATAAAACTACGTACCTCAGTTATACTCGTAGGTGCTGGCCATTCTTGGATTGCCTTGGTCTTAGAAGGATCAATAGAGATTCCATCTTTAGAGACAATATGGCCAAGAAAAGAAATCTCCTGAAGCCAGAATTCACACATGCTAAACTTTCCATATAATTCATGCCTCCTCAGAGTCTTCAAGATAATGCGCAAGTGATTTTCATGATCTTCGTAGGTTTTGGAGTATACCAAGATATCATCAATAAATACCACCACAAATTCATCGAGATACTCCTTGAAAACTCTATTCATCAGATCCATGAATACAGAGGGTGCATTAGTCAATCCAAACGGCATTACAGTAAACTCGTAATGCCCGTACCTAGTTCGAAATGCTGTCTTCGGAATGTCTTCCTTCTTTACACACAACTGATGGTATCCAGATCGAAGGTCAATCTTTGAAAAGTATTGAGCTCCATGCAGTTGGTCAAATAAATCATCAATACGAGGTAGGGGATACTTGTTCTTTATCGTTATAGCATTGATCTCCCTGTAGTCGATACATAACCTCATAGATCCGTCTTTCTTTTTAACAAAAAGAACAGGGGCTCCCCATGGAGAAACACTAGGGCGAATAAATCCCTTATTACTCAATTCCTCTAGTTGTTTCTTTACTTCGACTAACTCTACAGTGGCCATTCTATAAGGGGTCTTCGATATAGGCCTTGATCCAGGAATCAAATCAATAGAAAACTCAACTTCTCGTTCTGGAGGATGTCCAGGTAAATCTTCCGGAAATACATCTACAAATTCTTTCACAACAGGTACATCCTCTATTTGAACATTCCTTTCCTCACCGACAGTTATTTCATTCTCTTCCTCCCCAATAATTGAATTAAGTTGAGCTACTGGGGGTGGGTCTAAATAAGAATTACGTGGTGACGATTCTGCTCTAAAAATAAGGTGTTCCTTATCATTATCATCAAGAATCGTAACCTCTTTCTTCTTACAATAAATCTTCGCATCATAGTCCGAAAGCCAGTCCATACCGAGGATTATATCAAACTCAATCATAGGTATGACGATGAGATCAGCAGATAAAGAAAATTTATGTGCTCTAATGGGGACTGATTCACAAAACTTTGTTGCAACGATACTTCCCTTAGGAGTTTTAACTGACAACTCCCTTATTAAATCAAATTGGAAATATCTAATTTTCTTAGCAAACTGGGAAGATATGAAACAATGTGATGATCCAGAATCAAATAATGCATTTTCTAAACTTGAGGAAACCATTAAATTACCTGCCACCACGTCTTTCGGAGTTTCTACCTCAGCAGTAGTGATAGCATAAGCCTGGCCTTGATCCCTTGGCCTTTTCTGAGGTAAGTTCTCCTGACGCTTAGGACATGCATTTGCATAATGCCCCATCTCCCTGCAATTGTAGCACTGAACGTTGGTAGCTTCCTTCTTCCCCTTGCAATCATGAGCTTGGTGGCCTTTTTCACCACACTTGTAACAGACTCCCATTCCCTTCAGGCAAGCACCGGGGTGTTTCTTCCCGCACTTACCACAAGATGGATATTCAACCTTTCCCTTCTTCCCCTTATTTCCATTCCCAGATTGATCAGCAGGTCTCTTTTTCTCTTTCTTTGCTTTAAAGTCATAAGACTTAGAGAATTCCTTTTCGGTCTTGATAGCACATGAGACAATGTCTTCGTACGATGAAAAGGATTGTGAGACTAATGCTCGACGGAGAAATGGTTTTAACCCATCAAAGAAACGATCAATCTTACTTCTTGGGTTGCGAATATAATCTCCAGCATACCTCGCTAACCTTGTAAAGTTAGCCTCATACTTTGTGACATTCTCATCCTCCTTTTGTCTCAGACTCAGAAATTGCCTTTCCATATCTGCTCGATGGTCGCGAGGAAAGTATTTTTCTAAAAACAGATCTTTGAACTCCCTCCATTCCATTTTTGATACTTCCTCATCTTCCTTCATGTTTTGAATCAATGACCACCATTGATCAGCATCTCCAGTGAGGCGGTAAACTGCCATGGTAACTTTTTCCCTTTCACTACTCCCCAAAGCCTGAAATATTTTCTCTAGGGAAAATATCCATTGCTCAGCTACTAAGGGATTTGTACTTCCATTGAACGTTGGTGGTTGTTGTCTCATGAATCGATCTAACATTGATCCTCCACGCTGCGGATCAGGGTGCTCCATACGGGTAAGGTTATTATTCATAACCTGAGTAAGTTGTCCCAGTACGGTGATTAGATGATCAGCACCAGTTGCATCACCAGCCCCACTATAATTATCTTGAGCAGGAGGGCAATCCCTACATGGAGTGCGTGCATTGATACGGTTTCCATTTCTTCCACTAGGCGCCATTTCTAAACAATGGCATAAACTAGATCAGTTTATGAATCAAAATACATAATCCCATACTTATAAAACACTTAACATAAATTGAACTATCTATGGATATAATCCATAATCATAAATATGTTTTCTTTGAGGAAGTATATACTCATAAACCCTTCATAATGATTTGTAAAGAAAGTGAGAGTTATCCTAAGCATATCCCCCGGGAGTGTCGTAACCAAGAGTGCAGCAAGGCCCGTTGTCGTGCACCAGTTCCCGTTCGAGTCTAGCTCAAAGCGGTGTTTTCGGGTTTTACCCCTAGGTACATCTGTGCCAGAGCCGCCTCTACCTGCTCGTATCCAGACAGGGATGTATTGCTCGCAAAACTCACAAAGTCTCTACAATACCAAAATTCTAGGAAGTTCTTCTATACTAATCCTCAAAGTTAATCTTAGGTCTACGTGCTCTAATCAGAGTTTATCTAAATCTAGCTTCCAAGGTTTGTACTAAACTTCCTCTGATACCAACTGTAACGCCCCGACCCTAGTTTCCTAGAGTCGGTGCATTATTACATAACATTGGCATGATCACAAGAAAGATCAAATCTCGAAAGACCGATTGGTTTAGTAGCCTTGGAAACACTAGATATATTCATAAGTTTTACATTACATCATAAAATCAAAAACTACTACAACAACATAATGTTTCCACAGTCCACACTACAATCCCCTCATAATATCCCTGCAGGTCATTCATAACTTACATCTTCACTTCCTGGGAAAAATAAAACATAGAAAAGGGGTGAGCTCAAATGCCCAGTAAGGATAACAATATAGCGGAAACTTTCATCAATAAGAATAAACATTTAAGGCAATGTATAACTAAAACAAAAGCCTTTTAAACATGAACTTTCAACATGGTATGGCATAAATAAAATGAAATAATGCCATTTACTTATTCACATGGATATTCCACTAATCGAATAATCACATGCAAAAATAAATAACCACTTTCATAATGTTGGAATGCATAATGCCAGACTATCATAACCACATAGCCAAGGCCTCGTGCCAAGACTACAAATAAGATTTTGTCAAGGCCTTGTGCCAAGACACTAGTTTGTCTCATGAGACCTACCGATGCATCGAGGAGCTATAGCGGGCTCCACCCGTCACTTATTAAGTCCAATGCATTCCCATATGAAAAGGTTTAAACATAACATAAACATTCGTATTAAAACTAGCATACGAAATGTCAATACTTTCACAATAAACTATGAATGGTATAAAAATAGCACATCCACAGTCAAACATATCACAAAACCTTCAATACAATATAGAAGTTTTGTATCATAATAAATCAACTTCAAATAATCTTAAAATCCATCAAAGGATGTTGACATAGATGAAATCAAAATTCTTTTTAAAGAAATATCTCCTTTTATTTTGAAATCATTTAAGATCCATATAAAATAAAACATTTTCTTTGAAAATATTCTTATAAGCTTGTAAGGAAAGCTTTGAAGATTTTATAACGGCGTAAAATAACCGTACCCGCCGTATAAGTTAAAAAAAACATTCTTACCTCAATTCTGTCGAAAAGGTTAAAAAGGACCTTGTTTTGAAAACGACGGAAAGATTCCTTTATAAACCTCTTATAAAAAGTCAAAAAAAGGTATAAATGACTTTAACCCATATTCTTGTAAATAGTAAAAATGTTTTGAAATACATTTTTAAGAAACATGGATGTGGATGATAAAGAGATCCCAGTAGATTATTACATATAAACAACCTCGGATAATGAAGAGATTGTGAAATAACCCTTACCTTGTACTTTTCCTTGGTTGGGGTAGGTTAACCTCCTGTATAATGGTGAAATAGTTGTTATTAAATTATACAAGAATCATATATATTAATATGATATCATATATGATCTTTTAACATTGATTTGTTAATAATATCTTAGAATTATCGTCGTTTCGGGAGTTAACTTACTCATTTTCTTTTATATGTTTTGTTACATAAGCCATGGTTGTTGTATCTTATTCATATCCAGAATGATATACAGTCCTTAAACATCATTTTTAAATCATCAAATGATAATTATACTTGAATGGATACGATGGAGAATGAATCTCATCGCGTTCGTGGAGACGGTAGTCCGTACGTACGCACGAGCGACAATATCATTCTTTTGATATTAAAATAATATATAAATGGATGGTATATCATATATACAGAATCATTAACATGTTATATTTATTATTTACATGAGTTACACATCATTATTATACCCATACAAATAATATTATATTGAATAACAATTACACCACGACGTGGAGACGGTAAGCCGTACGTACGCACGTATGATGACATGTTATTCAAAGGGTGGATAGAATACTGAATATGATTGTACCATATTTATAATAACATCACAGTATATGTGAGATACTGGAGTTATTATTTCAGAATGGTAAGAACAAAGGAAGAAGAAGTGGAAGAAGAAATGAACTTAGAAAAGGGTGGTGAAATCATTACCTCTTCTTCGGGTTCTTCCTTTTGATTTGATCAAAAGGGCTCCTTAGGTTGGCTTTCTGATCAAACTAAGGCCTCTAGGTTGTATTTAGGGATGTTGGGAGAGTATTTGGGCAGAGTTTGGCCGAACCAAAAGGCTTTGAAGGTGTGAAGAAATGAGAAGGAGGAGTTCCCTTTTATAAGAGGGGTGAGGGGCACCTTTGGAAAAGTTAGAAATATTAATTTATAATAAATTCATATTCGGTTTACAAAGGCTCCAAAGTTTACTATTCAAAGGATGAGGTGTGGATAGGTCGAAAACAACTCATCCAATAGAATTTAGACAGGTTTGGGTACTTATATTAACCTTATCTTTAAGTATTAACTCTAAGTTAATTAGTTTCACTTTTACAATGTCTCTTTGTATTTTTATATAATATGATTAATAAACTTACTATATACATCCAAGCGACCCCCAAGTGGTCCATTAATGAGGAACCTATCATAATATAAGTCTCTTGGCCGAACCTTAGATTTTTAGGAATTTAATATCAATTAATAATATAATATTTGTTTTAAGAACTCTTTTATGTCAATTTTGACACTATTCAATAGTTGATTTTTGTGAAACTCCTAACAGATTGATTACTTCGAACAAAGTCAATTAAATCAATCCTAATATATCATATTATCATAGAAAATTAGTTTAATTCATTAAAAGTTTCATATTATAATTATTTGGGTATTTATAAGATCAATTATTTTTATTTTCACTATTTTAGTAATTACTGCATCATCATTGTATCATAAATAAAATAAATTATATAATGTCTAAAAATTATAAATAAAATATCATTATGTAGGAAATCTTTTTATCTTTCTAATGAATATTTATAATAGAAAATCCAAAATGTATAACCCTATGTAAAAATTGTTCTTCTAAAAGATGTAAGCTTATGCCATTTTTATTTTTATTTTAACTTTATTAATATAAAGTGTCCCTACCACATACAAGTGGCTCCAAGGGGTCCCCAAATTGACCAAAGGATGCCCATGGTCGGGTATGTGTCCACCAATAAGGTTAGGACACGTTTTAGGGTAATTTTTTATTATTATAATATTATTTTTTTAACCCTTATTTACCGGATTTACCCTTTAACCATGGTAAATAAAATATTTACCACAGTAACTATTCAAAATGCCTAAAAATAAAAGTTACCTATTTACACAATTTGAACATCCTGATTCCAAATATGGAATCCATTTTCCTAAATTCAAAACACAGAAGTGGCAGAAATTAATTTAAAATTAATTCCCGCTGTCAAAACAAAATGCGTGTTTTTAAGAGATAATAACTATCAAAAGATTGACACTTGTTTATGTTCGGTTTAATTGTAAAATTATGTCCAATGATAAACATTAAATTGAATGGTAAAAATATATTCTAAATATACTTTAAAACCACTCAAATTCATAATTTATCACTATTAATTATTTTGATTAAAAAAGTTGTTTTTAATTAAAATTTAGAAATTTTCACTATTCATCAAAATATGAAAGTTATCCGAAATGTACCAAAATTTCACCCTAGGCTAATTTTGATATTCCGAATCCAAAAATGAAGTCCATTTTGAAATATAGAATATATATGATTTCAAAAAGTAGGTATTACTATTCACAACGGCTAGTTTAATTAGTTGTGGTGTGTGTTAGAACTCGAGGTTGCGTACAACACACGCTATCGCATTATTCGAAGGGAAACGTACCGTAGAAGCTTGGGGTGTTACACTTATCTCGAATGGGTACATCCATAAAAAATGTACTGGACCTCTACATTTAGCTTTATGTGGAAATTGTAATATCAGATGTTCCATTGAGTCAATGAAATCCGGCAGAAAGATCTTTTCCAGTTTACATATAATTACAACAACATCTTCTTCTAGTTTCCTTAGTGCATCGTAGTCTGTTTTCGCTACACAAATCTCTCAAAAAAATATTTTATGTCTGTTATCGAATTCCAAATCATATAATTCAACAATCCTCTGAATCTAATGGGCATAATTTTTTCCATTATAACATGAAAATCATGACTTTTTAATCCAGTAATATAACCATTCTTAACACATCTTCCCAAATTGGAAGTATATCCTTCTGGAAGTCTCAAATCTACAATCCAAAGTCAAAATAATAAGCGACTCTCTTTGGACAGTGTATAAGATGGTTTTGGCTTCATTAACCTCTGTGATCTGACATTTTCAAATAGTTCAAGTTCTGGTCACCTGTAAATTTGGGCAAGATGTAATTGTGTGTTTATAGTATCTTTGGTCTTCCCTGGTGTATCAAAAACTGTATGAAATAAATTATCAAAACAGTTATTCTCAGTATGCATAACATCCAACATGTGGCGGACCAACAAATCAGATCAATATGGAAGATCCCATAAAAATGATTCGTTTTATCCAATTATGTTCTTTTCCAAAGCCATAAATTTTGTGTTGGTTTACTATTGGTCCAAATGTGATGGGGGGTAATGAAAATAAAACTGATTTTAACTATGTACCTGAGATCATATTTGGAGGTTCATCCCTATTAATTTTACATTTTCTGAAATGAGATTTGTTCCTCCGAAAAGGATGATCGGTTGGAAGAAATCTATGGTGGAAATAAAAATAGCATGGTTTTTTCCATTCATGAGAATAAAGGCTTTGATTTCATTCATATAGTAAGGACTTGATTTTGGACCATGTGTACTACAACCAAGTATCATGTCATATACCAAAATGTCACTAATCATCCACATCAGTGCAACTTTTAATATGAAATTTTGTGTCACAGCAAATCATATGTATTAAAACTATCACTCCAGAATGAATTTAACTCATCAATCAATGGTATCAAATTAACATCAATATTCTTTTTTGAATGTCCAAGGATTGATAGTGTCAAAAAGATATAAGGCTCCTTCATCAACATCCATAGAGGAAACTTGTACAGTGTAATAAAGATAGTCCAACATGAATACTGACTACCATAAGAACCAAACGGATAGAAACCATCAGTATAACGACCCAATAACACATTTCGGGCTTCTATAGAAAAAGACGGATGCAGGAAGTCAAAATGTTTCCATGAATCACCATCAGATGGATGATTTAATCTTTTATCAGTTGATATCTTGGTTTTGTGCCATGACATCATTGACGCTGTGTTCGGAGACAAAAATAAATTCTAAAACCTAGGTGTACGGGGGAAATATCTCAACTCTTTTACTGGAATCAATCTAGACTTCCCTGGTTGATCTTATTTATACATTGATTGTACACATGTGGGAAAACTATCCAATGACACATTTTCGCCAGAATATAAGATGGAATCATTTGGACATGCATGAATCATCTGATAACTAAGGCCCAGATTACGAATCAGCCTCTTTCCCTCATAGTAATTTGCAGGAGACACATTTCCTTCAGGTAACAGTGTTTTAAACAAAGAAAATATCTGATCAAAACAGTTGTTTGACATTTCATTATCTGATTTAATATCCCTAATTTTGCAACCGCTTCTAATTTCCTTATCTTGAAACCAGGATATAATTCATCCTCAGAAAACCTACAAAATCATAACATCCATATGTTTCCAACTCAGGAGTTAAATCAATATCATTGTGAGTTTCAGTTTGTTGCACAGTTGGACCTGCAACATCATGTACTAAATTTTGAAACCATGATGGATACAGAATCCAGTTCTTGGAATCTTCTCTGGAACTATGTTCACTGTGTTGAAACCAAAAAACAAAATTTCATTGAAAACCAAACCACAAGACATGTCCCCCAACCTTGTCAAATGTGTCAAACGTTCTCAGAGCACATTTTTACAAGGACACGTAATTGTGCCTTCTAAAACATACTTTGGTTTTGATAATTGAAATGCTAAGAAAGCTTCAACACCCATAATATATACAAAATTTAAACCCGAACCATTTGGATTTCTGCACTGATGTATCCAAGAGTGATCATCTAATAATGATTGATGTTGACTTCCTTGTTCCATATTTTTCTGCATAAAATAAAAAATCATCACTATTTATGAATAATTTGAAATTATATATACACTATCTAAAAAAAGAAGATAAATAATTACAACTACTTAATAATTACCATTAATTTGAAATTCTGACTGATGTCGACTTCCTTGCTAATTATTCCTAATTATTCTTAATTATTACAAATTATTTCAAATTATTACTAATTAATACTAATTATTACTAATTATTACTATTTATTACTATTTATTACTAATTATTACAATTTATTACTAATTTAGCAATACTTAGCAATACGTAGTAAAATGAAAACTTCTTGAATAATGAAATAAAATTTGGTAATCATCATAGTGGAGATGATTACAAATTTTCCCTTCATTATCCAAGATGATTTCGTTTACTAATTATTACTAATAAAAAATTATATTATCAATATTTATGATAAAAAAAATATTATTATTAATAAAATAATAAAATATATATAAAATATTACAATTATCAATATTTTCAACAGACTTTTCTCTATTCATAACATGTTTAAATATCAAAGGGTCACCAATTGTCAGGTCATGCAAAATAAAAATTTTGTGATAGTCATGTCTAATGTAAAACCTATAATTGTACTTGTATGGTTGATCACCTCGCTAATAGGGTTGCCATAGTAGGGCCAAAGTAATATCGTTCTCGTCTCTAAGAATCAACTTGATCCCTTTACATAGATCATTATTCCATAAAAAGTTGAGGGGATATCAGTATTTTTCCATTAAATTTTCAAGGATGAATGGTCTATGTAAAGGGTCATGGGAGATTATTTTTATAGATGAGAAGGGCATGACTTGGTTTGTCCTATTGCAACACTACATGTGAGGTGATCAACCATGCAAGGAAAATTATAGTGTTTACATTGGACATGGCTGACACAAACTTTTTATTGCGCATAACCTGACAATTGGTGACCCTTTGAGATTTGAACATGTTAAGAATTGATCAAGGCCTATTGCGAATATTAATAATTTTAAAATTTTATAAAATTTTATTATTTCAATAATATTAATATCTTTTTTCAAAAATATTGATAATATTATTTTTTATTACTAATTATTTCTAATTATATATAATTATTACTAATTATATCTGTTTATTACTAATTATATCTATTTATTACTAATTATATATATTTATCACTAATTATATCCATTTATATCTAATTATATCAATTTATATCTATTTATATATATTTATATCTAATTATATCTATTTGTATATGATTATATCTAATTATATCTAATTATATATAATTATATCTAATTATATCTAAATATATCTAATTATTACTCATTATTACTAATTATTACTAATTATTTCTAATTATAACTAATTATTACTAATTATTACTAATTATTACTAATTACAACTAATTATTACTACTTATTACTAATTATTACTAATTATCACTAATTATTACTAATTATTACTAATTATTACTAATTGTATCTAATTGTATCTAATTATTACTAATTATATCTAATTATTACAAATAATTACTAATTATTACTAATTATCACTAAATATTACTAATTATTATTACTTATTACTAATTATTACTAAGTATATCTAATTGTTACTAATTATATCTAATTATTACTAATTATGTCTAATTATTAGTAATTAAATCTAATTATAGCTATTTATATCTAATTATTACTAATTATATTTAATTATAACTAATTATTACTAATTATTGCTAATTATGTCTAATTATTTGTAATTATATCTAATTAAATCTAATTATATCTAATTATATCTAATTATATCTAATTATATCTAATTATTACTAATTATTACTAATTATTACTAATTATTTCTAATTATTACTAATTATTACTAATTATTAATAATTATTACTAATTATTACTAATTATTACTAATTATATATAATTATATCTAATTATATCTAATTGTATCAAATTATTACTAATTATATCTAATTATTACTAAGTATATCTATTTATTACAAATTATATCTAATTATTACAAATTATATCTAATTATTAATAATTATATATAAATATTACGAATTATATCTAATAATTACTAATTATATCTATTTATTACAAATTATATCTATTTAATACTAATTATTAATAATTTTATCTAATTATTACTAATTATATCTAATTATTAGTAATTATATCTAATTATTACTTATTATATCTAATTATTACTAATTATATCTAATTATTAGTAATTATATCTATTTATTACTAATTATATCTATTTATTACTAATTATATCTATTTATTACTAATTATATCTATTTATTTCTAATTATTACTAATTATATCTAATTATTACTAATTATTACTATTTATTACTATTTATATCTAATTATTAATAATTATTACTAATTATTTCTAATTATTACTAATTATATATAATTATTACAAATTATATCTATTTATTGCTAATTATATCTATTTATTACTAAATATATCTAATTATTACTAATTATTACTAATTATTACTAATTATATCTAATTATTACTATTTATTACTAATTATATCCAATTATATCTAATTGTTGCAAATTAACACTAATTATTTATAATTATCACTAAAAATATCAATTTCATTCTAAAAATAAATATAAATAAAAATCAATTGAAATCTAATTTAATTACAACTAATAAACAACAATTAAAATTTACATTAAAAAATAAAATAAATATAAAAAAATAAAATATAAATACATTAAACTTTGATATTCTGAAGGTATTGGCGCATTTCAATTGCTCACGTATAAAATTTTTTAACTAAAAGTAATTTTTTCCATAAAACTGAAAAATGAAAATTGAGGGAGAGGAAGATCTAAGTGATTTGAAAAAAACGGATGAGTGTATATATAGGTTATATTAGTTGCGACGAGGTTTTTTACGACGGGTTTCCTATCGCAAATGGTGGTATTTGCGAGGGGACCCTCGCAAATACCCTTACCCGCATTAATTACAGTCGACGGTTAAAAGGGTATTTGTGATGGGACTCGTCACAAATAGTTTCTGTCAACACTCTTTTTGTGATGGGACAACATCCCGTCGCAAAAAGCTATTAATCGACATTGGGTATTTGTGATGGGTAGCGTCGCAAATACTCTTGCGCTGTTTGGCGCGCATGCCGCGCGGTTTGGCGCACAAGTCGCGCCAAACTATTTGCGACGGGAGACATCTCACCGTCGCAAATAATATTCGCGCGGTTAGGCGCACAAGTCGCGCGAAACTATTTGCGATGGGAGACGAAATCCCCATGCAAATAATTGGTTATTTGCGACATGGAAATTTTTACATCGCAAATAACCTCCTAGATGTTTTATTTGCGACGGTATTTATTTCCATCGCAAATAACCCATCACAAATATTGATTTTCCTCGTTGTGATAGAATATTGATACACTTTTTAGTCAAAAATTTTTTAATCAATTAATGTATTAGGTATATATGTGAACACCATTCAATAATTGAGTGACATATAGGGCATTTATAATAGAAATTAATAGGTTGTAAATCACAAGTCTAAAAATGAATGATTATGAAAGGAAAAATTAATGATGCATTAAAGCATAGATACATAAGATAATTCAATCATACTCCGAGATAAATAATTTAGATGGTATTATTTTATAAATACCCTTGATTATTTATATGAAATATATGAAGAATGCACTCAGATGATTAGGAAAATATTTTTGAAAATACGAATTTCCCTTTTCCATTGATAACATTTAATTAAACTGGTTATATTAAATCATGAGAATAATAATTTCCTTTCGTAAAAGATAATATAATATAGATGAATTATTTTAGAAAATGAAAATGATTTAGGAATGATATATTCATATGGAAATGTAAAAAATATATTCCTTTTAATCAAAAATAACTAATAAAAAATTCAAATATCTTATTTTAATTTTTTTATAAAATTTATGGTACTTCAGCATCACTTTTCAACCTAATATTGGAAATAAGATATTTAATATTATTTTAAAGTATTAAAATATAAGAATTTTTTTATAAAAAAATAATATGATAAAAATTTAAAGTCAATTAAAACCATTTATGGAAACACAATTACTAAAATAAATCTTAATCCTTTTTATTGATAAAATTTCAACGGAAGTATGAAGATCTCATGAATTATGATCTAAAATAATTTTAAAAGTTTATATATGGATATGGATGAATAATAACTATTTTATTAGGTTGATAATCATTCCATTTAGTGATGCATTATGAAATGGAATGTGACCCCCCATGGAGAATGTTTTTTAATGAATCAAATTAACTTCGTCAAACGGAAATGAAATAAAACATATTAAAACCGAAATGGAATGAAATATGAGACATGTAAGATCAATAGATCGATGAAAATTTTGGAAACTTGTAAAGAGAACCCGAGTTGATACCTAAGAAACATTCTAATACAACCCATAAAGGAGAAAGATAACGAAAATGATCCAAAAATACCATAAATAAAATATATTTCATGACAACATAGTATTTAGGAAGCATATACACCCTCTAAAAGTTAAATTGTGTATAAAGTAAAATGTCTCTCAACAATCAATGTGTGAGACAAAAATCCATAACATTATTTCCCTACATATATGGTTAAACTCTAACATCATATAGAATAACCATAACTATATTCATTATCTATTGATGAACATTATTCATTATATAACAGGCTTACATACAGAATTTATAATTATTGACTAGGATTATTTTTTACCATCATATCTTACTGTTAACATCATTTGATAAAATTTTTAGTTATTGTGTAATGATTTATAATGATACCAACAATTATTCATTTTTTTACCATGTTTATAATTTATATTATTTATATTATTTTATAATATATATCCCGTGATTATTTATTATGTTCTTCATTCATATCATGGTATAATTAATTGTGTCTTGTGAAGATAATGTCGAAGGAAAACATGTTTGTCCAGTCTTAATGAATAGAGATGATATATTATTAACATGTTTATATATTAATATTATAACTATAGAAACATTATAACAAATTAAATACCATATTATTAAATTTTATTACTAATATATAATCTTACTTAATCATTCACTATGAAAAAATAAAACATCGCTCATGTTGGTGGTAAACAGACAAAAACTAAATCATGACATGACGATCAAATTACTTTTCAAACTTATATTCATAGAGATAATTTAATAAAGAAAAATATTTTTAAATGTAATATATATAACATGAATCTATATAAACAATTAATAATACCATTAATAATGGTCATCATTGACAATTAAAATTTATTGTTCATGGAGGCGGTAGTCCAGTCATATACACAATTAACAAAACCCATTTCTCAATGAATGTATGGAGTGATGGTATATGAAAATTTTTTATTTAAGAGTTATAATAATGTTATAAAAATCAAATTATTTTATTAATTACAAATATATCACCATCAGTGCATGGTGGATCTGTAAAAAAATATATTTGTTTCATGGAGGATTTAGTCCCCACATAGGCTAAGGAGTGAAAGGAATAAAGATAAGTGTTAAATGTGATCATATAATAATTTTATAAGTTTATTAAAAACAAAATTATAAATTAAATACATTGATTATGGTAACTATATGGGTCGTTGATGAAAAATGAACCACATAAATCTATGAATGCAGACGTCTACACATACACGAAGTCGATGAATTTGTTTTTTGTTTAAGATGTTAAGAAATGAATGAACAATTTCAGTTACATAAATATAACAACATTCAAGAATATGTATATTATAATTAATTAATTATATTAACAATGATAGGAAATATTTTTTATAGTAATATAAAAAATAAAAACTAGGTGGAGAGTAATACTCAAACCCCTAATATTTACTTTCCTTGGATTTATCCTTGTAAATTAATGGATTGTGTTAATTTATGATGTCCAAAGGATATGGTTAATGTAATAATGTTCTATAATTTAAAAATGGTCATATTATCAGCATTTAAATATATATGATGGTTTTATGAATAATTTTTGTATGTGTGTACTTTTAAAAATTATGGGAGGATAATGATTGAATTACATTAACATATCAAATTATTTCTTAACCATATTCATGGTAAAAGATCCCCTACATATAAATAATCAACAATATGGAATGATGTATCTAAAAATACTCAAAAAATCACTTTTTTGGTAAATATTTGAGTTGATTAGTGGTTATTACTATTGATTTTCGGTTTAGCCATTTGTACATTTCCTAAGGTATCTTTTACTTTCACCCATAGTAATTTATTTAAATTATAATCATTAAATTTCGCATTTTCCTAAATTTGACTACATTAATCATATATATGATATTTTATTTTATAAATTTAAATTAATTTTACTATATAAATAATTTATATTAGATATTCTTATGGAAAAACTTGTTTTTAAGAGAAATTTCTTTTCAATAATGAAATATATGTGTGAGTTAAAAATATTATTTCTACTAATTTTTATGACTTAAATTTATTTTTTATAAATAAAGTTAAGGTTATGTGAAATTAAAATAACACCACAACCCATTTTTAAAACAATATTTCTTAATTACAAGAGAATTCATAAAAGAGTCAACATTAATATAAATGGTTACATTAGTTATAAAATTGTTGTACAAGGGTTCCCTAAGATCATATAATACATTCAAATTCATGAATTTACTCATTAATTGTTTTTAATAACTTAACAATTTTTTACCTTATTGTTAATTCTTATATATTTATAAATTCATGAATATTATATCTTTTGTGAAAATAACATTTTTAACTAAATAATGATTTTATTAAATGATAAAAAATAATTTCAACGTAATTTTTCAAATTATAAATATATAAATAAATTTAATTTAATCATGTTATTATACTGAAAAATATATATTTATCATTTAATAGAAATTAAAATTGTAAAGATATGATGCTTTTATTTAGAAAATACCATCATAAACCTTGTGTGTTTCTTAAATTATTTAATCCCAATTTTATAATGTAAAGTATTTTAATTTATTATATTATATATAATAATATTATATCTTAGAATAATAAACTTTTAAATAGGGATTTTTTAAAATACTAATGTATCAAAAACCTTTTATTAGTGTGCGCGATCAACAATATAAAACTAAATATTATTTAAACTGAAATTTTTATAATAATATTTCAGAATTATTAAAATAAATATAATAAAATTTAATTATAAATAAAAAACTGATGATAAAAATACCCAATATAATTTTTTTAGTAATTTTCATGAAAATATTAGATTAGAAAATGGCAGAGAAATATTTAAAATTATATTTATAAATATTACTTATGGGTTTGTAAAAATATAGAATTCGACCACTTAAAAATTAAAATGGAATATGGACATAAATTAATATTTATATAAATAAAAATCGCAAAAATTATTTATTTAATATAAATATTATTAAATTAGAAGAATTCTAGAGTAGATGATTGTAATTTTAAAGTAATCCCTTGTAAATTTTATATGGTTATACTTATAAAACATGTAATGGTAAAATTAAATGTAGTAAAAGGATGAATATTGTGTATAAATGTACCTTATGGGAATAATATAAAGTGGAAGAGAGAGAAACAATGAATGTTAGTGAGAATTCCTTCCAAAATTGATAAAGTGATGGAAATGAATATTTTTAGACAATATATGGTTTGATAAAATATGAAATTTACGAATAATACCTAAATAGAATGAAGACTGGGAAAGGTAATCCTTACCTCAAGTATTGAATCACATTTTATATCCACTAACTTCATGGATAATAATACTATATTTACTATTTAATTACATTATAACCCTTTTCATATACATTTACATATCACCATTAATTTTAATTTTTTTATCTTGTTTCCTTTATTTGTTAATTTATTATCATTCACATTAGTCATTTTGAGGTTTTCCGTTCCTATTATTTAAAACTGATATAGTATAAATTTAATGGTTAGTGGTCATTTTAAAATGGATCCATATGGTTTATAAGTGTAAATGTATATATTTTATGTCATTTACGATGAAAATTAGTTCAATATGCTATGAAATATTAATCACTTATAAAATGTTACTCAATAATATTTTTATGGTTATCTTTGTCTTTGATTTTTTAATTATAGAGGCTAACTTCTAATTACATTTCATATGTTTTTGAATTTATAAGTCCCCATCATTTTAATTCTTGCATTAAATTTAATCATTTGTTAACTTTATATTAATTATTAATTTAAATCATAAAATAGATTCAATCATGTTTCATATATGTGTTTAGTAATTTCCAGAAAAAAAAATTTATAAGGAATGATTTTATCTGTTGATTTGAAGAATATTTATTGAATTTAAAATGACCATAACTTTTGTCAAATTCTGAATTTATAATACATAATTGAATGTCAATTTAATTTCACTATTTTTAAGACTTCTCTATTTTCATTAGGATTTCCCATTGATTTTTACTACTTCTATAAAACTGTATGAAATTGTTTTTGATGTCTTCTCAAAAATTTCTTTTGAATATCATATAAATTTTCATTCTCATATGAGTCCCATTTCAATTTATTAAGGAATCATAAACACTTTTTTATGAACATTACATTTCATAATACTTCAAAATTTTAAAAAATTTCAAAACTTATAAAAAAACTTCTTAAAAATTTATGTATTATTGATTTTGAATAATTTATAAAATATTACGAAAAAATAATTTCCATTAAAAAATACATTTTGATGCATATTATTTCATTAAATGGGATGATAATGAATGAAATTTGATGTGATAATTAATGGTTGAATAAAATGAGATTAAAAAATTGTTTTATTGGAATTAACTTTTTCTTTCTCACATATCCATGTGAATACTTAATTGGTGTTATTTCCACAAAGATTTCACCTTTAAAAAGAGATGAAAATGTATAGAGATTTCCTTTGAGATAATTAAAAGATTTCACTAGTTAAAATATTTCTTCTTCCATTTCTTGAAGAATATAATGAGGATAGACTTGACACACTCGACTAAATTGTACTAAAAATTACAAGATCATATAGTACTATGGTATATTCTGGTTAGTCATTAAAGAGAGATAGATGAATAAATATATTGGAGTTGATATATCCATGTGTTTCTAAATATCCTAATGAATATAAGTATTATATATATTGGTACACCTTGTTTTATAGAATTCTTTATAAATTTTTATTTTCCTATTTTTCTATAAATTTTACTTTCAAATGTGTGGGGTCCATTAATTTTTTGTTTGTTTTTTTATTCTAAACTATATCAGATTATTTCTCAATATATGAAACAAATGTTATCCACATCATTTTTTTAAATTATAAGTTAATTCCATGACAAGGATCACAGTGGTTTAGATTATGATTAGTTGATTGGTGGTCTCGAATCATTTCAATCACATTCATTAGAGGACCAAGACCCATAATGTGGTCTTGGATTGGAATTTAAACAGAATTTTGTATCCAGGTTGATATCAAATAGTGTTAACTGATCCACTAAATTATGTAATTTAATTCGACAAGGGATAAATTCATTCATAGAGTATTTATAATCACCCACTACAACTGTCCTTAAATATGAATTTACAATTTATTCTAATCCTTGATACTATCTATTTCCAAACACTAATATGTTAATTTATATTAATTTAATTAATTTAATTTTAAATTTTTTAAAATACATAAAATACTCTTTTTATTTTAATATTAAAAAAAAGAAAACAATATTGATTTATTTGAGACATATCATGTAGTCTCTTCGAGATAAAACCCTGAGACTATTATTATCATGACCCTTCCCAGTGGGGCACGTTCTGCGACTCCCCATGCCCGCCTTTAATAGGCTAGGGGCTGGTGGCTAGCACAATGTAGCCATATCACAAACATAGGAGGCATTTTTATGTACATGAATACACACACGCATCTCCAATCCCATAAAACAAAATTGTAAAACCCACTATAGAACAAAATGCATGCATTCAAATAATCCCAACAACAGTGTATAATAGAATTAAAGTGCAGAAACTAAAATTGGGATAGAATACCAGCCCAAAAAAACACGAGTCTTCAAACTACAAAGTCTAACCTGTAAGAAAAAAGAGGCACTGGGAATGCTGCTTATGGTCGTATAAACACCTCATCCAATAGGGAATTCAGAATTCTCGGTCCGGTCTTGGTCCTCCCTGGACTCCATCAAAAGGTCACTCATCTTCAAAAAACACTACACGTGCAGGCAAAGCCCATGAAGGGTTGAGTATAAAAATACTCAGTAGAGGACCCTGAAAGGCACAACATAATAAACAATGTGAAGGTATGGTAATCCCTACACAATATATGTATGCTAGACATATATCAAGAGAGACACAATCTAGATATACCTAAAACCCGTACCCATAGGCTCGAGGCAAGTCACACAACCACTTACTGCCACTAGGGATTCAGTTAGAAGGTTCCATGAAGAATTCATTCGAGATAACTCTCTCTTATGAGTCAGAGAACTCAGATGATGTACGTCCGAGTTGTACTTTTCTACGAGAAAATCCATGGGAGATATATACAATCATTTTGGGAGAACACACTCCTGAGTGGGGAAAGATCATGATACACAGATGAGGATCACATTCAGGGCCTTCGTGGATACCATGACTCATCCAGATTCACCTACAATGCATAGGTTTGACAACCAATAGGATTGGTCACATCGATACATGAATCTACCAAGGGTCATGAATGGAGAGAGGATCACACTCTTGAAATATTCAAGGGATTCATAACTCTATCTCGGGAAGTCATGCTGAAGGGATCATACTCCTATCAATGGAAATGATACCTAAATGTTAAGTGAATGAGAAAAAGGGGCACTAAACCAAAAAAACCTATCCAAGGAATAGTTGACTAGAAAATCAAGCCATGTACTAAGAAGTACACCGTGTGTGGAAGTGTCACACGTAGTGTCTTCTGACCCCGGGTACTACCCGTTTACAATGGTCCATGTCATAAGGCATGTCGTGTAAATAATAACTACACGACATGTAGGAAGGATCACATGTCATGTCTAGGTATCTGGGGTCCACTCCATTTATGATGGCTACGTTTTGGTACACGGCCTCAACCCAAGTATGCCTACCTGTGTAATCGGTACACGGGGTGACCTGTGTTGTTGGCCTCATATGGTTGTGTGGTGGAATACATGGCATGAACTCCACCCCATGTCCATGTATCAACTGAGATACATAGTGAGACCCATTTAAGGACCCACACATCATGTAATAGTGGTAACACGTAGTGTCTACGCTTCCTATTGCCCGGGACTCCAGCCACTGCTAGGTGGGGTCCTCACACCATGTCTCCCGAGAGGCACCCCGTGTTTTTCATCGTGTGCAGCGTAAAAACTCGAGAAATCACCGCCAGTCCACACAGCGTGTTCATTGAGATACATGCTGTGTGTTCTGGAATTTCAAGAATTGTGAACCTACTCTGCCACACCTCGGGTACTCCAACGGTCTTCAATTCAGCCATCTGATCGCAACGAAACTATAAATTCTTGGTCGTCCTGATTCCACAAAGATAATTACATTATTATCAGGCTTCTGATCTTCCCCAAAAACTAGCATTGATCCACCCTCATGAAGAATGCTCGAAGAATGAACTTCCTTGTTCGGGGCCAATTTGTCATCCTCTATCGTCGGTGTGCCTCCGCTGGGTCGTCGCGATGTTCTATCTCCGATTTGGGATCATGCATTGTGAAATAGACTCAAAACGGTCCATCATTCATCACCCCAATATGAACGTGAAGAATAAAGAATGAAATTCAATAAAAAAATTGAGGACCGATCCTCTGCCTTCGTTAATCATAAATTTGATCTGCTCCCGTTATAAGCATTAGATAGGGAGAATCAAATGGTAATCCAATCAATTATCACAAATCAATTTCTCGAATCAATCCCACAAAAAATAATTAACCATCCTTAAGAAAGTGTGATCCACATATCAAACTATTCGTGGGTTGATCCATGATCATCGTTAAATGATAGAACGTGGAAACAAAATAAAGAAAAAAAAACTCATATCTCGATTCGGTTAAAGAATGACTATCCCATCACGTTTTTTGGTTAGTTTTGTCGAATTTGGGATGCAGCGATCGATCAAGTCATCATCGTCTGTGAAGAATCCTCAATGGTTGGCTCCACTCCAAACCTCCAGAGGATTCTAGGGAGATCTATAGTGTTATTATTCTAATCTTATATTCATAATTATTTAATGAAAATAAGTGTTGTTGTGTTACGGAAACACTTAAAAAAACAAATTATTAGTTCATTTTATTTTCTTTAATAAGTCCAAATACTATCTTTTGTAGTCGAACAGTTCCAATCGATGTTAGGCCATGTCTATGGTAAAGTCACTACTTTGAAGGCAGTGTTTCTCTCAGATTTCTGATATGGGAAACCATTTAAATGTTATCCCACCTTTTTCAATACAACTTCTCACGCGTGTTGTTTAATGGAATAAATTTATTTCAAACATTTATTCCTAGCACTCTAGGCCTCGTAATCACACACCTTCAAAAATTTGGGTCTCATATTTATTAAATATAATATTATAAAATAATACATGAAATATCTGATACATTACATTCTCCCCACCTTAGGCTACTGCGTCCACAAAATTATAAAACAAAAGGCTACTAACACAGATGTGAGTAATGGGAACGGATATGAGCCTCCCACTACCACGTGCTCTCCTGATGCATCATGTGCTTCCATCGAATGCACACCAATGGAATCGATCACCCATGAATGATCCTCTCCACCGATACTCGATCTCTACTGGGTACTCAGGAAAGGTTTCTCCATTTTTTATGTCAAGATCACCCTAGTCGATGAGGTGGGATGGGTCATGCACGTATCTTCTCAACTACGACACATGGAAGACATCATGTACCCAGTACAACTACGGTAATAGATATAAGTGGTACTCTGGTTCACTAACTCTATGCAGGACTTAGAAAGGTCTGATGAACCTCGAAGAAAGATTATCGCCCCGGAAAAATCTCTATAACCCTCGTTGAGGTGAGACCTGAAGGAATACGTGGTCTCCCTACTCAAACTCTATAGGTCTAAATTGCCTATCAGCATAAGTCTACTGCAGGCTCGGTGAAATCTCCATCTGCATTTGGATGATCGACAGCTTCTTGGTGGTAGCTTGCACTAGCTCTGGACCCATAATTGATAAATCTCTAGGGTCAGTCTAGAAAAGAGGTGACCAGTAGGGTCCCCCATATAATGCCTCAAATGGTTCCATAATAATGGTGGATTGGTAGATATTATAGTAGGAAAACTCCACCAGTGGTAGGTGGTCCTCCCTACTATGACCCGAGTCCAAGATACAGGCTCGCAGCATATCCTCCAAAACCTGAATGGTCCTCTCTGTCTGACCATCTTTTAGGGGATGGAATGTTATGCCCAAGCATAGCTACATCCCAAACACCTCTTGCAGTACCATCCACAAACAAAATTTAAATCGAGCATTGCGATATGTGACTATAATCTAATGGATAACATGAAACCAAACTATCTCATACAATTAGAGGCCTCCCATACTCTCTATAGAAATCTACTCTCTAGTAGCTTGAATGTGGTCTGACATGGAGAGTCAATCCATGATCACCCAGATAGAATCAATTCTATTGGACGTTCATGGTATTCCCATCACTATGTCCATTAATATCCTATCCCACTTCCACATAGGTATCTCCAAGGGGTGAGATAACCCTACTGAAACCTGGTTCTCATCCATCAACTTTTGGCATGTATGGCACTGTGAAACGAACTCCATTGCTGTCTTCTTCATGCCTGACCACCCAAAAATTTGTCAGAGATCCCTGTACATCTTCTCCATGCTAGGGTGAAACTCTAAGGGAGATGTGTGAAAATCCATCAGGACCTCCTCCCACAATTATACTGGTACAACCGTGCATCCTCTAAGACGAACAACATGCTCCCCACCTTGAGTTTATCCTTCGAGAACAAGTCTGGTCGATAATTGAGCACGTAATGTATCATAGTTGACATCCCCAATTTGTGCCTCCCAATCTTAGTTTAAGAGTGGATGGGGAAAAACCATAAACTAAAGGGAAGCTACATTATCTTTTTCCATTAAGGATAACTATAATGAATCCAACTACTTCATCGCCTCACTAAACATGTGAGAGCTCGACCTTCTTCTAAGAGCATCTGCCACCTTGTTTACCTTCCAAGAAGTATAGGTGATCACAAAATCATTGTCCTAGAGGATCTCTATCCAACTCCATTGTCATAAATTCATATCCTTCAGAGAAAATATGCATTTGAGTCTCTAGTGGTAAGATTAGACGATAAGACACTCACCTATACAGTAGTGTCTCCACATATTCAATGTAAATACTACCGCTACCAAATCGAGATCATAGATCACTTAGTTTTTCTCATGTGGTCTAAGAAGGCATGAAACAAAATAAATAACTACATGTCTCTACATCAGGACACATCCATGCCCAATCCCTAATGCATCGGATAAAACTATGTACTCGAAACCATTCTTTGGAAATCTCATGATTTGGGCACTCGTCAAAATCTGTCTCTACTACTCAAAAGCCTATTGGAACTTCTCCATCAACATAGATGGTTTCCCATTATTGGTAAATGATGTCATCAGTACTGATATCTGAGTGAAATTAGGAATGAATCTTTGGTAATATCTTGCCAACCCAGGGAAGCTTTGCACCTCTGTAAGACTTCAGGGTGGCTCCCATGCTAACACCACCTCCACCTTGGTTGGGTCCACAACTACTCTATCTTCTTAGTTGACATATCCTTGAAAGTGGAACTCATGAATCTAGAACTAGGACTTCATGAGAATCCCATAAAGCTAATTATCTCATAGTACGTCTAGAACCATCCACAGGAGTCTCAAGTTCTCCTCCTCTGACACCGAGTACATAAAGATGTCGTCTATGAAGACTACTCTGAATCTGTCTAAATACGGTTGAATGATCTGTTTCATATGTCCCACGAACACTATAGGGGAATTCTTTAAGCCGAAAGGCATCACCATGTACTCATAGTGCCCGTAGCAGCATCAGAAATTCATCTTCGTTATATCCTCTTCCCATACTCATAACTGGTGGTAACCTGATCGAAGGTTAACCGTTGAGAACCCCTATGCCCCTCTTAGCTGGTCGAAGAGGTTGTCAATCCTTGTAAGTGGATACCTGTTCTTCACTATTACATGATTCATGCACCGAAAATCCATGTACAACCTCAATCTTATATTTTCTTTCTTGAAAAACAAAACTAGGGGCACCCAGGGTAATACACTGGGTCTTAGAAGACCCTAGCTCTGTAAATCCTCCATCTACACCCACATCTCTTGATTCTCTATGAGAGAAATATGATATGCTGGTAAGGAAATCAATTTCTTCCTAAGGTGTAAGTGGATGAAAAGGTCGATCTCCCGATGGTGAGGTTGTCCAGGAACATCTTCGGGGAAGAAGAACTCATACTCCTCCACTACTGATAGGAAATATAAGATCACAATATCTTCTAATTCGAGGGTATGGAAATCTAACTCATGGGGGATCAGTTTCACCCTCCTATGCTAGATCTCATTCAATTATTCATATTTCTTATTTTAACTGACAATGGAAAACCTCATCACATCACTAGGAACACACCGCACTCTTCGCCTAAAGCAGTCAATCTAGGCATGGACCAAGGATATACAATCCATACCGATAATGACGTCATAAGGCCTCTACACTGCCAAAAAAAGGTTACAACTGAAATTCTCACCTCCAAGGGTAAGATCACACAATATTCAAAAGTGTGTGATCATTTAGTCTCCTCTCATAGGTTTCTCTAAGAATAAGGTTCAAGTCAATAGCTCTACCAGAAACTCAAGGTTTCACACAAGAAATGTGGAGAGGAAGGAATGACTGGAACCTGTTTCTATTTTTATGGAATCTAAGGTAGAAAAGAAACAGATCATAACTAGGATCATCCCTGGAGTCCATGGGTCATATGCCTTGACCAAATGCAATTGTTCCCACCCATGTCCCCCATCTCTCTAAGCCTGGGACGGACGTCCTAGGGGTGGTGGTGGTGGAAGTATATCGAAGCATATTCCACCACTTACAACTCTTGCTACTCCTCTTCCACATCCACCACAGGGCAGGTCTATCTGGTCCACTCTCTACCTCTTCCTTGGTGGTCCATCTACCACTTCCTAGTCAGCAGCTCAACATGTTAGAAATTCTCTTGCGAGATGTCCTCTACCGTCGCACGAGTAGCATCAACTCTCCCTAGGCTAACTTGATCCAGCCTGAGAGCCTTGGATTACCAAACCCCTGTATTGGGTCCTCCTGTGATGTCTCCCATGTCAAGATCCTTATTCCGGATGTCATCTCCATGTTTACAAGGTCATTGCACATGTCCTCTTTATACTAACTTACTTTAGATGTCTCCACTCCGCCAAGAATCTCTCGACCACCAAGGCTCGCTCGGGCATTAGTCGATATGAATAGAGGACTGACAGTAGCTCATATTTCACATAAGAAACCTCACTCGAAGTTACGAGCTCTGATGTACTGGTCCCTGAACATATCCGTCAAGTACCTGGAGAGGTTGGTGAACCTCGATGAATAGTCAGAAATAGTCAAACTGCACTACTGGAGCTGAAGAAGCTCATAGATACAAACTTCTATTAGCATAACTGGATATAACTCCTCCCTAAAGAGTCACTCAAACTCCGTCCACAATATATTCTCCTCCTCATGAGTCTGTGGGTTAAGACTCCATCACCGTCCCTCTGAAACCTGAAGTGGGATCACTCCCAAGATCACCATCTAGTCTACTAGTGTCTTCACAATATAGAAATCATTGGTCACTACCTCAATCCAGTCCTTATCCACCTTATGAATGGGATCACATCTGAACCTGATGGGTCTCTGTCTTTAGATATCATAGAGCGCACTTAGCATATGCCCCTCATATTTTTTTACTGCAGGTACCATGGGCTGCTCTAGTAGTGGTGGTATAATTGGTGCACCACCAGGGGAAACACCTTTGGAACTGGTCCTTTTATCGAACCCACATCACTGAGGGGTTCATCCTCATGATTTCACAGCTGAATCCTAGCGGGTATGCATTGAAGAGGCATTCTGTAATGAAACAAGTTGTATAATGGTCAAAGAGTATATATGGATATCTTACACAATGATCATGGAAAACACAACCCATTACTCTATGAAGCATGTACCATTCATTTACATTCCCTCAACTAGTGTTTTCATGTACTGAGTTGAAATGTAGGTTATAAGAGTCCTCGTGTATGGATATGTCGGCTGCCCATACCAAAACTAGAGTCTCTAACCTAAAATAGAAGCTCAAAACACTTAACATTGTTTCCCCAAACCAAACTCATAAACTCTTGGTCATAATGTAGAACCTACCACCCCTGATACCACTCTATCACGACTCGTCCCAGTGGGGCCCATTCCGTAACTCCCCAAACACGCCTCTAATAGGCCAGGGGCTGGTGAGTAGCACCGAGTAGGTATATCACTAACATGGGAGGCATTGCCTATGTACCTGTATAGATGCACACATCTCCAAGCACAAACAATCTAAAATGTAAAAAACACTAAAGAAAAAAAGTGAATGCATACAACTAAACCCAACCGATAGGGAATATTGGAAGTAAAATATAGAATGTAAAACTAATCCAGAATACAAGCCCAAAAAAACAACAGCCTAGAAACTACAATGTCCAACCTGAAAGCATAATGAGGTATTGGGACTGCTTCTCATGGCCATAGGAACCCCCCAGATTATAGGGAACTCAGAAAAATTGGTATGGTCCTGGTCCACCCTGGACTCCGTCTAATGGCTAATCGTCTACAGAAAACATGACATGTGCAGGCAAAGCCTATGCAGGGGTGAGTATAACAATACTCGGTAGATGACCCGAAAAGTCACAATGAAATACAAAATGGAAAGGTGTAGTCATCACTATAGAGTATATGTCTACTAAAAAATAGCAAGAGAGACACAATCGAGATATGCTCAAATCCCAGAACCGTAGTCTCGAGACATGTCACACAACTACATACAACCACTAGGGATTCGGTTCGATGGTTCCATGAATCACTCATCTTGGAGAAATCACACCTACAAGTCTGATAGCGCTGATGATATACGTCCGAGAAGTACTGTTCATCAAGAAAAACCTGATATATATATACACTCATTTGCGGAGAACACACTCTTGAATGGGTAAAGATCATGATACATAGATGGGGATCACTTATAGGGCCTTTGCGGATATCACAACTCATCTAGATTCACCTACTAAGTAGATGATCAGCATTTCTGTAGGATTAGTCACGTCGATACCATACTCTTCCTAGGGTCATGAATGGATAGGGGATCTCGCTCTAGGCCACATGGAGGGATTCCTAACTCTAAATCGTAAATTCATGCTGAGAGGATCATAATAATGTAAAGAGAAACAATACCAGACCTTTAGATGAATGATTAAATGGGGCACAAATGCAAACAGAACCTGTCCAAGGAATGGGGGACTAGAAGATCAAGCCATGTACTAGGAAATAAATGACATGTGGAAGTGTCACACACTGTGTCTTCTGACCCTGGGTATTGCTCGTGTACAACGGCCCATGTCGTAAATCTTGTAATGTAAAATGAAACTACATGGCATGTAGGAAGGATCACACGTCATGTCATGGTATCTAGGGTCTACTCCGTGTATTCTGGCCTTGTGCCCATACATAACCTCAACCCATGTGTGCCAACCTGTGTAATCAGTACACGGGGTGACCCACATTACTGGCCTCGTATGGCAGTGTGGTGGATTACATGGTGTAAATCCACCTTGTGTCCTTGTATCATCTAAGATACACATTGAACCCCATGTATGGACCCACATACCGTCTAATAGTGGTAACACGTGCCGTTTCTACGCTTCCTATCGCTCCGAACACCAGCCACCGCTAGGTGGGGCCCACACACCTTGTCTCCTCGGAGGCACACCATATTCTTCATCATGTGCAACATGTAAACACTAGCCACCGCCACTGGTCCGCAATGTGTGTTCATCTGGATACTCACCGTGTGTTTCGGAAATTTCTTGAATTGCGAACCAGCTCCTCTGAGCATCAGGTAATCCTCTGGTCATTGATCTGGTCATCTATTCACAATGAATCACTAGATTTTAGGTCTCCATGATGCCACAAAGATGTTTCCATTGTTTATAGGCTTCCGATCAGCCCCAAAAACCAGATTCAACCCACCTGAGTGAACAACGTTTGAAGAACGATCCTCCTTGTTTTGAGACAATTCATCATCTTCCATCACCGTCGCCCCTCCACTGGGGCTTCCTGATGTACGATTTCCAATTTATGATTGTTGTGTTTTGAAACGGACTCACAACAATCCATCATTTGTCGCCCCCCAAAGAACATGAAGAAAATTGGATGAAATCCAATAAACCAAATTGATGAATGAACCTCTTCCATTGTTCTTCACAATGTTGATCATCTCCCATTAGAAGGTTTAAACAGGGCGAATCAAACAATAATCCAATCAATTATCACAAATAAATTTCTTGAATCAAACCCTGAAAAAAATAACCCTCCACCAAGAATGCATGATCCTTGGATCAACCACTTCATGGGTTGATCCGCGTTCATCGTTAAATCAATTAACGAGAAAACAAAAAAATGTAACAAAACCACTACCTTGATTCCGTTGAAGAACAATTTCCGCATCTTGTTTGTTGGCGAGGTTCGTCGAATCCGAGATGTGTCGATGGATCATGTCTTCATTTTCTTCCAAGAATACTCTAATGTTGGATCCTCCCCAAAGATATAGAGGATTATAGGGAATTTTCTAGGGTTATGATTCAACCCCTGGACTCCTCCTTATTTAATGAACAAATTTTCCCTGCGTTATAGTAACATTTAAAATAAAATAAATTATTATTTCTTTTTATTTTCACTAATAAGTCCAAAAACTATCTTTTTTAGTCGACCTATGCTGGTCATGTTAGGACCTTCATTAGGTAGAGTAACTTCCTTGAATGCAATGGTGCCCTCAGATTTCAAATTCGGGCACTCGTTTAAAATTGTATCCCCCTTTTTTTGAGAAAACCACTTGCTCGAACTATTTAAAATCATTAATTTATTTCAAACTTTTATTTCAGGCACTCCCTGCTTCGAAATTTCACCCCGACAAAAATCATAGCATCATGTTAATTCTATATAATATTAAAAAATAATATAAGGAAAATTCGAGACATTGTAATTATAATGTTTTTGTAAAGACCCAGAAATTCCGTGGAATTTTTTTTTCTTAAATACATGTGAATTTTACGAGTCTAGAAAAATTGACAGCGCATGACTCTGAGGCCCGGTGTGCCTGGAATCAGTTTATGAACTTTTATTCGGGTATGTGAAGTAAACATACGTGCAGGTTTTTATAACTTTTTAACTAGTGGTCGGAATTGATTTCTGAGGACACCGTTGAACTCGCAACACTGGTATTCGATTAAGGAAACATTCACTTTGGCGGCAGTTGGTCGAGAATAGAAGTTAGTTTTTGGGGTTTTGTGGAAAATTATAAAAAAATGTGAGATTCACTTTATTTATTATTTGAGCCACCATGTGGGTGTTTGTTGGTCAAAACTTCTTCATTGAAGTTGTAAGTGGGGCCAACACACCTTAACCTCCCATGAGAGGTTATAGTGGTAGAGCCCAGACGAACATAACCTCCAGCGAGAGGTTTTGACATGGGGACCACATGGGACTAAACTCCATATTAATGGGAGTTGAGTAAAACTTCTCAACTCTCCATCATTAATTAGGGAGAGCCTCTTGACTCCTCTAACTTTAATATTTCCAACGATCCATCCTTAATACGCTAACCTACATAACTGGTTTCCCCCATTTGAATATTGTGAAAACAATTAAATAGGTGAAATCATATCAATTTTGGCTTGGCACATTCAATTTGGTGGAAGATTTGAGAAAAGGAGAGCTTGGGATAAAGCATCCAATGAAGGATGAAGAATGCCGGCAATGATCTTCTTCAAAATTCTTACACGGACACCTACTGATGTGGGACATCTTCAACCCACCTACCCTCTTCATCGTCATCAACGAGCCGACGCAGCTCGGAATTGGAAATGTGTGGCGGATGCGACGAACGATGATCACCTTCGTCTTCTTCCGGTGACTTCTTCGGTGATCAAACAACAAAGTTAGGGGTTTAAATTTATTTAGGTTTGATTTATTCCCATGTGTATCCTTTCTCCAAAAATGACGAATGAGGTTTGTCGTGCTTCATACATCTGAGCCTCTTGCTATCACCCTAAACGCAGAGGGTGCGGACCAAACCAATGTGGTCCGACCCCTCCACGGATCTTCTTTGTGATGTTCTTCGAAAAGGAGGGAAGCGACGTCAAAGGTGTTGAAGGTGACGAAGGCGACGAAGGTAACAGCCGGGCTACCCACAGACTCCGTAACCCGTGCCTCCCTCATGGAGCTTCACCTGAACCGGCTCCCGGCCGCCTTCGGTCTCCCGTGCTGTTGCCGCCCACCAGACCGCCAGCCAGCCTCCCATTGCCCCGACCAACCCCCGCCGACCCGCGCCGGCCTGGGCCGCGCCGAACCGCTCTGACCTGGCTTGGTTGTGCTTTGCCCGGTCACCCGTCGGCCCACCTGGAACCTGGCCCGACCCCCTGTCGGCTTGACCGTGCCCTACCCGGTCGCCCACCGGCCCACATAGCGCCCTGCCCGACCACATTCCGTCCAGGTTGCGCCATGCCCTGCCCCCCGCCGGCCTGCCGGGCGCCCTTCCTAGCCGCCTGCTGCCCTCCAGCCTACCCGCTGCCCTACCCAGCCCCCCACCGGCACGCCGGGTGCCCTGCTCGGCCGCCCGACCTCTCGCTCCATCACAAGATCGAAGCGGTGCCCTGGCTACGTCATCCTTCCGAGCTAGCCCGCAACCCCCCCCCCTTGGGGTGCCCTATCCGAATTGGCCCAGCCACGCCCTCTGGGACGAGCCGCGCCGGGCCACACCCTCATGGTGCTCCTGGATGAATCGACCCTGAGCCCGGGCCGAACTGCCCACGCAACCTACTAGGCTGGGCCCAGTATGTCGTGTCGAAACCAATAGGATGGCCTACCCAATGGGTTGGGCCAGACCCAACAGGTCTGACCGGGTCGACCATGACCAGGTTGGCAAGACTGGGTTGGACCGGGCCTGTTTGACCAGGTCAGACCGGACCTGAGCCAACTACCAACCCTTTACTTTCTTTGGCCATATATTTGGCACTAGAAGACCGTTTGATAAACAGTCACCAACCCTAATAATCAGAGTGCATGATGGTCATTTTGAGTATACCCCACTATATTTTGGGGTATAGCTGAGATATGGTCAGGTTGGATCATGGACGAATCCAACCAAGCCCTCGGGACAAAAAGGCTAATAACTCACAGACCAGGCATCCGATTGACGGGCTGTCTGTTGTGTTGAGACCTCTATGACGTGGAAATCCATTGAGATACTTTTTATTGGGAATTATTGATATTTGGAGTTTTTAACAGTAGATTGTGGAGTGGATCCTCTTGGTGATGAGTGAGCAGAGTGCGGAGACCAAGTAGTTGGCTGAGACCTGATGACTGCTGACCCACTCGACTCGGAGTGACTTGACTAGCCCAGTAGGGAGCGCCTTAGTGTCTCGGCAGACCCACAATGGAGGAGATCTTGGTTTTGGTGGAAGACCCACGGTACTCAGCAGGAGGAGTACCGCTGTAGGCTATTAGGGGGAGTGCCATGGTGACGCGGCAGATCCAAAATGGGGAGTGCCTTTGTGTGATGCAACAGACCCATGGTACTCGATTGGAGGAGTACCTCATCAGTTCAAGGTTAGTGGGAAGTGCCTTGGTGTCAGGTAAGGGCCATTGTATTCGATTGAGCAGGTGTTCTCCAGTAGTCGTGGTTTTGATAATAAAGATCCTAGTTTGAGCTGAGTCAATAACTTTTGTGTTTACCTCAGGATTGAGATGGATTACTTGATAACTTATGTATATGTCTGGAAATATACTTATGTGGGGTCATCTTTTGATTTAATTATTTGTGGTATATCCTTGTTGGATTTTTTGAGACTTTAAGGGTCTCTAAGTCCTTACTGTGTATCGTTATACTCACCCCTACACGGGCTATGCATGCACCTCGTTGTTTTGTTTGCAGACAATGGACAGCGCTGATTGAGGCTGAGAGTACAAGGACTGGATAGTACCTGGAGGTGGACCATACGATGTGTCGGTACACTGAGGAGAACGACAGACGTGGAGTGATGTGGAGGCTATCTGGACATACCCTTCAGGTAGGATCCGTGGTGGGCGATCCATGAGCTTCTTTTCACCTTTTAGCTGTTTTGTCCTTTTTCAGTTGTACTTGTACTTTACAGTTGGGCTTGTATTTCGAGCCCCATTACTTTTCAGCACTCCCTTGTTATACAATTTTACTTTGTGTTTTCTATCCATCTGGGTGCTCTATTTATTGTGTTTACAGTAATAAAGGAAATACCCTCCGGGTTTAGGGATTTAAGCCATTGGTGAAAGTCAATCATCCCATGGACTATGGGAGGTGGGATTGGGGTAGTCACGATATCGGCCCCGGGGATGGGTTGGGAGAAATTGGTATCAAAGGAGTCGATTTTACTTCAAAACATAGGACTCTGATTCTTTTCTTTGAAGCAATAGTGTTATGTGTAGTGAGTGTGGTTTTCAGTTCAGGGAGTCCACTGTTGCTACGGTGGCCGATGTATCCATACACCAGAACCCTGAATACTGATTTTCGACTTAGTGCTTGAAGAAACATATTGCATGTGTGTTTTCAAAAGTTTTCTTTAAGTCATATCAACCATGTTAGCTCACCAGGTATAATCTTTGATTGTGTCACATCTATTTTTTTAGGATGCCTCCCTGTGGATGACCTGCTAGATCCCTGAGAGTTGTATGCACAGATAGATTACCGAGTGGCGAGGCCTTGGTGTAGGGCCCTCTTCCAGCGGAGGCACCAGTGGTAGCACAACCTGTTGGGCCACCAATGCCACCAGCCCCATCAGAAAGTGATTCAAGCCTCTTGAGCGTGTTTCACGAGTTCCAGCGCCCGAGGCCACCCAGGTTTAGGGGAGAGACGGACCCACAGGTGGTTGAGGATTCACTGGGGGTTGTGGTGAGAGATTTATGACAGGTAGAAACACCAGCCGACCTCATGGTGATTCTTTCTTCTAGCCTTGTATAGGAATAAGTGGGAAGATGGTGTAGCTTGATGCTCCAGGTTCATGACGAGATGATGCTTCAATTGGTAGACATCGAGAGCCTGTTTTGGGAAAAGTTTGTCCCAGCGACTCTCCGCGTAGTGCGCATTCAGGAGTTACTTCATCTACAGTAGGGAAACATGACTATAGCTCAGTACTCAGTGAGGTTCACTAACCTCTCGCGCTACTCCACCGATATGGTGCAGGGCCCATTCTTCAGGGCCTAGACCTTCGAGCAGCGACTCAGGCGAGAGATCAGAGTTTTAGTGATCTCACTCATCATCTTGATCTAGGCATGGGTTTTAGAAAGATCCCTCCTAGTGGAGATTTTCCATGCTGAGTAGTCTCCAGCAGCGAGATCCACCACTAGTCGACACTTAACGGAGTCTTATGCAGCTGGAAGCCAACATATGGAGTAGATCTCCAAGAGGCCCATACCTACAGGTGGACAACCACATGACTTAGGATCAGTTGTGCGGGACACCCAGAGTGGAGATAGACCTGTCAGGAGCGAGCACTATTACTCATGCATCGGGCAGGGTCACATGGCTCATGATTGTCCAACCTTCCATTCGTGTGATCAGAAGATGATCATAAGACCACCCAGGTAGAGAAAATTATTCGATCGAGGCTGTCTGCAAGGAGCAGGCGGACGTGGCAGAGGAGATGGTCATTCGGCTAGTGGTGGACGGAGTTTCGAGGGGCTACTGCCACCACCACTAGGAGGTCCACCCCGACTGCAGGGACTAGGTGGATAGGAGAGAGCTCAGCTCCAGGGAGCTGATTCCTACAATCATGATGCTCCGGAGATGATACACGGTACCATATACGCCTATTCCACATTAGCTGCATTTCTTATAGACATAGGTCCTAGTCACTCTTTCATTGCCACTACCCTTGTTCAGAGCTCAACGATTCTGACGAAGAAGTTGGCTCAATCCTTACATCTAGAGACTAATGTCGGAACAGACTCGATGATTATGCACTGGTTCCGGTAGTGTGAACATAATCTAGGACAAGAGACCTTTTTCTGGAATCTACTAGTAGTGGTGTCGAGACCTTACGACGTCATCTTGGGAATGGACTGGTTATCTTTAGTCCATGCTCAGATCGACTGTATTAGTTGAAAAGTGCGGTGTGTCTGCACGGATGGGACTAGGTTCACCTTCACCGGCAATAAGGGAGCCTTTGTAGCATAGGATGGATGTACTCGAAGCAGGGTGCATCCGATCACTCATCAGAGGTCTACCTTACCCTCGGAGCAGTTGATGTGGAGAGTCCGAGATATCCTATAGTGGTGGACCAATATTTGGATGTTTTCCTTGACGATGTTCTAGGACTATCTCCTCATGGAGAGGTGGAATTATACATTTACCTATACCTCGGGATGAGACTGATATCTACACTAGCATAACCGATGGCCCCCGCGGAGCTTCGCGAGCTGCGGATACAGCTAAAGGACTTGTAGGAGAAGGCATTCATCTGGCCCAGTGTTTCTCCCTGGGCAGGCCCAATTCTATTCACCAAGAAATTGGATGGGAGATTGAGGATTTTTGTTGACTACTGTCGCCTGAACTAGGATACCATGAAGAAAAAGTACCCACTCTCGAGGAGTGACGACCTCTTTGACCAGTTGAAGGAAGCACAGTGGTTCTCAAAGATAGACCTTGGATCAGGCTAACAACAGCTCAGATTTTGAGATGAGGATGTGCAGAAGACATCCTTCAGATGATGGTATGACCACTACGAGTTCATAGTTATTCCTTTCAGTGTAAGAAACACTCCAGCAGTGTTCATGGGATTCATGAATAGGATTTTCCAGCCTAACCTCTATATCATTGTCGTAGTCTTCATCGATGACATTCTGATCTACTCAACTTTTGAGAAGGAGCATGCCTACCATATTTAGGTAGTACCAGACACACTCCGAGAGCACCGACTTTATGGTAACCTCTCAAAGTGCCAGTTTTGGATCTGAGAGGTTCACTTCATGGGAAACACCGTCTCGGAGATTGGAGTTGCAGTGGATCCAGCGAAGATTGTGGCAGTACTTTCTTGGGAGCCACCCAGGAGTGTGATGGATGTACATAGTTTCCTAGGATTGGTTGGTTACTACCTGAGGTTAGTTCCTGAATTATACGGAGTTTCACCACCACTATCAGCCTTGAAGAAGAAGGAGAAAACCCCTCGTGTGTTGGAGAGATTCCAGATGAGCTATTAGGAGCTGAGGTAGAGGCTGACTAGTGCACCCATCTTGTGGCTTCCAGAGGAAGGCATATGGTATGTAGTCTACTGTGAAGCATTAGGGACCGGACTAGGGTGTTTCCTAATGTTGAAGTGAGTAGTGATCGTGTATGGTTCATAGAATCTGAGATAACACTAGATGAACTATGCTACCCATGACTCGGAGTTAGCAGTAGTGGTGTTCTCCATGAAGATGTGGAGACACTATTTGATGGGGGAACATTTTACTGTGTACTATGATAACAAGAGTCTCAGGTATATATTCTCTCATAAGGACATGAACTTGAGACAGTGGTGATGGATTTAGCTCCACCCTGACTATGACTTTGTGATAGTATATACTTTGGGAAAGGGGAACGTTGTAGCAGATGCACTCAGCATGGGATCTTGTATAAATATGCTAGGCGAGGCGACAGAGAAGTTGGCTTCCATATGGATATCTTTTGTGGATGGAGATAGAGCAGCCTTTCTACAGTCTCTTACAGTCACTCCCCCACTCTTTCAGTAATTCAGGGAGGCACAACATGTAGACGCTGACTACGAGACATTACGTGCTCAGATATCCACAGGGTAGGCACCTGAAGGATTTTCTGAAGGTGGGGGGCATGTCATCATCTTGAGAGGACATAAAATGGTGTCAGTGTTACTTCAGGAGAATGTGTTGAGGTATTTACACACATCCCGTTTTGCGGTACATCTAGGAGTGGCGAAGATGTACCAGGATCTCTGACGACAGCACTTCTGGCTAGGTATAAAGAAGGAAGTAGAGGAGTTTGTCTCTCAATTCCTAACTTGTCATCAAGTGAAGGAGGAGCACCAGGTACCATCAGGCTTCGTTCAGCCTTTAGAGGTCATAGAGTTGAAGTGGGATGGGATATGCATAGGCTTCGTGATAGGACTTCCACGAACATCCAAGGGTCACGACTTGATTTGGATGATCGTTGACTAACCCATAAAGTCGGCCCAATTCCTACTGATTAGAGAGAAGGGTTCAGTAGAGAGCATTGGATGCCTCTATGTTCCGGAGATTGTGAGGCTACATGGAGTACCTTATTCTATTGTCTCTGATTGTGACACACGGTTTACTTCCCGGTAATGGAAGGGGTTGTAGGAGGCTTTTGGGACGATGCTTTGTCAGAGAACCGCCTTCCATCCTTAGACGGATAGTCAGAATGAGCGGACCATTTAGACCCTCAAGGACATGCTACGTGAATGCATCCTCGACTTCGGTCGCAGGTGGGAGCACCACGTAACATTGGTTGAGTTTGCATACAACAATCGCTATCACTCCACCATAGGGATGGAACCTTTTGAGGCGTTATACAGACGACCTTGTAGATCACCATTGTGTTGGACTGACCCTGGGGAGTCAGCACTAGTGGGACTAGAGATAGTATGGGATACCACAGATAAGGTGCAGATCATCCAGGAGCGGATGAAGACTGCACAAAGCAAATAGAATTCATATGCTGACAGGAGATGGAGACCTCTGGAATTAGAGGATAGTGACCACGTCATTCTACGGGTCTCACATCGACAAGGACTATGGAGAATTGGCCGAGGCGGAAAGTTAGCTCTGAGATTCATTGGACCATTTTAGGTCCTCATTAGAGTTGGCGAGGTGGCTTACCGATTAGCTCTTCCACCTTAGTTACACCGGTTTCACGACATTTTCCGCATATCTCTGCTGAGGAGACACCTGCATGCCCCTTCTCACATCATCGACCATGGAGAGTTGGATGTCGATGACGGGGAAACATTCAGAAAGGTTTCGGTGGAGATTGAGGATCGACAGGAGCGGGTCTATTTGGACCGTCGATACCTCTGGTGCATGTTCGCTGGCAGCACGGGAACCTCCAGGAGATCACATTAGAGTGGGAGGCTCAGATGCGTGCTCGATACCCCCACTTGTTCCATTAGTTCGAGTTGTAGCTTACGGGGATGTAAATTTCTATTTTGGGGAGAATGTAAAGACCCAGAAACTCCGTGGAATTGTTTTTCATAAATACATGGGAATTTTACGAGTCCGCAAAAAATGATAGTGCATGATTTCAAGGCCCGGTGTGCCCGGAATTAATTTCTTATGTTTTGTTCATGTGCGTTCAGTAAATGTACGGGTGGGTTTTTATAACTTTTGAACCGATGCTCAGAATTAAAATTCAAGGACACTATTGAACTTACAGTGTTGGTATTCTCTTAAGGAGACTTTCACTTAGACGGTAGTTGGTCTAGAATAAAAGATAGTTTTTGTGTTTTTGTGGAAAATAAAAAATAAAGTGACCTTCATTTTAGTATTTATTTGAGCCACCATGTGGGTGTTTGTTGGTTAAAACCTCCTCATGGATGTTGGAGGTGGGACCACCAAACCTTAACCTCCCATGAAAGGTTATGGTGGAGGCACCCACTCGAACATAACCTCTAGTGAGAGGTTACGATGTGGGGACCACATGGGACTAAACCTCCATATTAATGGGAGGATAGGAAAACCTCTCAACTCTACCTCATTAATGTGGGAGAGCCTCTTGAATCTTCTAACATTAATGTTTCCAACACTCCATCATTAATACCCCGACCTACATAATTAATTTCCGCAATTTGAATATTGTTCCAACAATTAATTTGGGGAAATCATATCACTTTTGGCTTGGAATTTTCAATTTGGTGGAAGATTTGGGAAGAGGAGAGCTTGGGAGAAAGCTTCCAATGAAGGACGAAGAACACCGACAATGATCTTCTTCGAACCACTTCCTTAGACACCTACCGACCTAGGACGTCTTCAACCGACCTACACTCTGCATCATCATCAACAAGCCGATGCAGCTCAGAATTATAAGTATATGGAGGACGCGACGAATGAAGATAACCTTCATCTTCTTCCTGTGACTTCTTCGGTGATCATCAAAAAAAGTTTGGGGTTTTAATTTATTTAAGTATGATTTATTCCCATGTTCTTCCTTTCTGCCAAAACGAAGAACGAGGGTTGTTGTGCTCCATACATGTGAGCCTCTTACTATCAACCTAAACGTGGAGTGTGTGGACTAAAACTACGTGGTCCAACCCCTTTGCCAATCTTCTTTGTGATGTTCTTCAAAATGGATTAATGCGACATCAAAGGCGACGTAGGTGATGAAGGCGACGAAGGTAACAGTTGTGCTACCCGTGGACTCCACAACCCATGCCACCCTCACGTCGCTTCGGCCAGATCATCTCTCGGCCGCCTCCGGTCTCCCGTGTGCCCACTGGCCACCCGACCGCCCGCCGCCCTCCCACGCACCCTGACTGACCCTCGTCAACCCGCGCCGGCCTGAGCTGCGCCATGTCGCACCAGCGCGGCTTGGTCGTGCCTTGCCTGGCCACCCAATGGCCTGCCTGGCGCCCTGCCCAGCCACCTACAGGCTTGGTTGCGCCCTGCTCAGCCACCTGCCGACCCACATGGGGCTCTACTCGGCTGCCTACCGACCTCACCGTACCCTACCTGGCCGCCGCCAGCCTGCCTGGAACCCTAACCAGCTTCTTGCGGGCCTGGCCGTGCCCTACTCGGCCGCTTCCCGGCCTCCCTGGACATCCATTGGCCCACCTACCGGCCTGTCGACCTCCCGAACTGTCCACCGACCGAAGCAGCGCACTCGACGAGCTGGCCTCCTGAGACTTCCTGCAGACCCCCTTGTGGCACCATAGGCAAACTGACCCAGCCACGCCCTCCGGGCCGCGTCATGCCGGGATACACAATCGGAGTGCTCCAGCCCGAATTCATCCTGAGCTCGGGCCGAACCGCCCACGCGGCCTTCTGGGATGGGCCCATCGAGCCATGCCGAACCCAACAGGATGGCCCGCCCAATGGGTTGGGCCAGACCCAACAGATCAGTCCGGGTCGACCCAAACCAGGTCGGTCTGACCGTGTCGGACCAGAACCTCGCCCACTACCGACCCTTTACTACTTTTGGCCATATCTTTGGCATCAGACAACCGTTGGATGAACCATTAGCGGACCTGGTTATCATGGAGCATGATAGTCCCATTGAGCATACCTCACTAGAGTTTGGGATATAGTAGAGATACACTCTGGTTGGATCATGCACAAATCCAACCGTTCCCCCGGGGCTAAAAGTCTAATAACTCACAGACCGGACGTCTGATTGATGTGTCGTCTGTTGCATTGAGACCTCAATGACGTGGCAGACCTTTGAGATACTTCGACGCGGGACTTCTTGATAGTTGGAGTTTTGACTAGTAGCTCATGGAGTGGATAATTCTGGTGATGATCGAGCAGTGTGCGGAGACATAGTAGCTAGCTAAGACTTGACGACTGCTGACCAATTCCATTCAGAGTGACTTGACTAGCCTAGTGGGGAGCACCATGGTGTCGCGGCCGAACCACGGCGGAGGAGTGCCTGGTTGTGGCAGTAGACCCACTGTACTCGACAGGCAGAGTACCTCTGCAGGATATTAGGGGGAGCGCATTGGTGACGTAGTAGACCCATGGTGGGGAGAACCTCTTTGTGATGCAGCAGACCCACGGTACATGATAGGAGGAGTACCTCAGTAGATCAAGGTTAGTTGGAAGCACCTTGGTGTTGCTACATGCCCAATATACTCGATTGAGATGGAGTTCTCCAGTCGCCATGGTTTTGATAATAAAAATCCTGGTTTGAGCCGAGTCAGTAACTTTTGTGTTTATCTCATGATTTAGATGGATTACTTGATAACTTAGGTATATGTATGGGCACATACCTAAGTGGGTTCATATGTTGATTTCATTCTTTTTGGTTTATCTTTGTAGGATTTTGTGAGACTATTAAGGTTTTGGGTCCCTGTTTTGTATCATTGTACTCACCCCTGGACGAGCTATGCCTGCACCTCGGTGTGTTGGTTGCAGACGACAGACAGTGCTGACTGAGGCTGAGAGTACCAGGACTGGACGGTACCCAGAGGTGGACCATACGATGTGTCCGTACACGGAGGAGACCGACAGACGTGGAGTGCTCTGGAGGATATCTGTACCTCCCTTCAGGTAGGATCCTTGGTGGATGATCCAGAAGATTCTTTTCACATTTTAGACATTTTTTCCTTTTTCAGTTGTACTTGTACTTTACAGTTGGGATTGTATTTCCAACCCCTTTACTTTTCATCACTCCCTTCAAATAAAGTTTTACTTAGTATTTTGTACCCAGTTGTGTGCTCTGTTGTGTGTGTTTACAGTTATAAAGGCAATGCCTTCACAGTTTAGGGATTTACACCTTTGGTGCTAGTCGTTATCCCTTGGCTTATGGAAGGCAGCCTTGGGGTAGTCACGTCACGAGCCCCGAGGGACGGATCGTGACAATTTTTTCCATAAGTAAAAAAATTTAAATGGGACCCTTAGAAACCATTTCCTTAATTTAATTTAATTTTTATTTTTATAATGGATATTTTACCATTCATGATTCATAAAAGCCTATTTAATTTAACTTAATTATATTACTAAATCATGAATGAAATTTTTATGAATACCCATTGAGTATTTATCATTATGAAAACATCATCGTCCACTTAAGTAGCAGAAAACCACTACGTTGATAACTTATTGTCAAAAGACAATAAAACTATAAAAACAAAAATAAATATGTAATTTTTATAAAACAAATTCTTATAGGAAACATATTATTTTGGGTTACTATTTTAAATTCATCATGTCATTAAAAACAATAATAGAATTATTGAAACCAAAAGTCGTAGTTTTTGAAAACCCTATATTTTTACGTAGTAAAGACTTATACAAAGGGTTTGATGAGATTAAATTGGTATCATTTCATTAAAAATATATATAAATATTGATAATATATTTTAAAAAAAATCATTTTACTATATTGATATATTTTTTAAAGGAAAATATCATGTAAATGTCATATATGAAAAATTCTGAAAAACGAAACCATTATTTAGATGTACTACTGGGTTATGAAGACGTGTTTGATGAGACATAACAGATAATATATCATAATATTTGGATTAATATGATGTTAGTACCATGATCAAGGAATCATTGTATAATATTAAGTGGTTATTTAACATATTTTTAATGAATGAAATCAAAAATAAGAATGAATAATGAGGCTTCAAAACCCTTACCTTCCACTTTGAGTCTACTCATTTGGATTGAATTGAAATGCTTTGAAGGAGAAGATTTTGGTTATTCCAAGGGTTTTGGGGAATTGGATGTTAATATTTGAGAGGTAATTTAATAGTTATTTAGAGAATAATGTAATCATATTAGTTAGAATAAAGGTAAAAAGGATGGGTGTTTATATACATAAAGGGAGTGGTATTTTAAACTAAAGTGTTGATTATATTATTATTTTATCCAAGGACAATAAATAATAATATCTTCCATGAAATTTATTACTTTATGTTAAACCAATGTAGGGTTCCATGATATTGAAAAAAACTTAATATGGATATGATTCTTCAAAAAACATTAATAATGGTAACCAATCAAAAATAAGATTATTAATATAAAACATATTTTTTGTTTAAGAATTTGAAATATTTGTTTAAAAATCAAAAAAAAAAATATTTTTTATTTATTTATTTTACTTTTTAAAATAACTTTATTTCGATAAAAGGATTCATTAGTTTATTTATATTTTTTATATAGATGATGTCATAAAATTTACAGTATTTGTGAAAACATTATTTTTTTATTTTTCATTAAAAATAAAAATTTCCAAGAAAATAATAAACATTCAGGGAAATATAATTTATAAACAATGATTATAAACATTAATTAATTTCGTTTAAAAATAAAATTACAATATTTATTAATATAACTTCTTAATATAAACATATAATACATTTAAAGGAAATTTACATTAAATTAAAACAATATCATTTTACATGAGTGGATAAATTTATATATTATATTTTATATTAATTAATTTATGATTACTAATTACTTATTATTAAATTTATAAAATATAAATTTATTAAAACCCATTTTTTAATTAATTTGAATTTATTTATTAATTATATATTTTAGAGAACAGTTTGAATTAATCATTCATCACACACATTGATTATAATTTTATTTCAAATACCATTGTTCTTTTCAAAAATATAAATTAAAATAATTTTATAACCATTTTTTAATAATATAAAAAAATACATTCAATAAAATACATTTTAAATGAAAATAGTTAATTTTTTTTATAAAATTATATTATTATCAAACATGTAACACAATTTCTTAAATGGAAATTAATAGAGTAATAAATATTACATAAAATATATTATAAAAAAATTATTTAAATTTAATTAACTATATTTTAAATTTTAAAATATTGATAATATATAATTTTTTCAATAAATTTGATTTTTTCCCATCTATTTTTTTATCATTTTTAAATTAAAAGGAACTCTTAAAAAATTTTAATTGCTACATATTAAAATTTTATAACTGTGAAAAAATGTATCATTATTTGGTAATAATTATCTTACAATAGCTTAATTATAACCTTGATATGGAAAAAATTATTTATAAAATATTTTTAGTAATCAAATAGGCATATACAGGTAATAATAACAATGACTACAGAAAACATCATTTTGTAAAAAACTTATGATATACAAATTTTCATTATAAATGAATTAATATTTTTAATTGTAAAATGAAATTAAAAAACACATAGCTTTTAAATATATATACTACTTCTAAAAAATTAATTAAACATAAAATAAAAAATGTATTAAATAAATATATATTTGATAGGAGAACATAAATTCATGAGAAAAAATTTTTAATCCTTAAGGAGTTATATTCCATCCATTAAATAAATGTTATCCCCACATTTGATGTCATTTATATAAAATTAATATTTTTTCATTAATTTTCATGAACCTAAATATTATTACCAAATGATATCTTCAACTTCCAATACAGATGGTTTTAATTGTAATAAATAAAAAGGTAAGTGAATTTTTACACCAATATGGTTAAAAATGATCAACCTAAACTTGTACTGTAGCATTGAAGGTTATTAATATCAGAAAAAAATCATACTTACTTAATAATTATTCAAAAAATTTACCAAATTCCAATATGATACTAAGACAACTAAGAATCTAAAATCCTGATTTTTAGTTTAGAATAAAACATTTTTATATATTAGATGAATTATAACCATAAACCATGATAAAATGCTCAGTGTATTTGATATCATTGTAAATATCCATAGTAACTCTAAATATGAAACACATTTGATCACCAATAAATTTTACACACAATCATCTCTTATATATATATATAAATACATCTTGATAAATTTCAAGGTAAATGGGTTAACATAAGTAATAAGTCATCTTAAATGATCAATAAGTGGTAAAACATAATCAATTAAATATAGAGAATTCATCAATAATTCATATTCTAGTGATATATATGGTCATTATTGAAAGGTATTGATTAATGGAATAAGATGATTGATTCATTAAAAGTGAAATTATGTAATTTATTTATATATCATGGTATATAGTTCATAAAAAAATATTCATACGAGTATAAAATTATAATATGAAATCAATAAAATGATGGATCATAATTGATCATAGAGAATCAAGACATAAGGGAAATTTTCTTATACGGTCATGGTAATCATGAGATGCAATTAAATAATACAACAATCTAAGTCAAGTCATTATAAACATATGAAAATGATCACTAGATTTAATCCATAAGAATAGTCCATTGATTACCTCTATAGAATCATAAACATAATAAATTGATCACTTGTGAGGGATAAGAATAAGATCTCATGAGATAAAACTCATTACCTAAACGATTAGTGGTCTATATAATTTTGGGCCCTCCAATCATACTAATACATCCTAAAAATTTATTCCACATGAAAATGAAAACTACATAAAATGAATTAAAGTCACATAATTATTAAAACATGAAAAAATTATATTCTAATAAATCTTTTGTCTCTATAAATATCCATCAATTAATATAGATACTGAAGCATTAGGGTATTCACCCATTACAGAATAAATGGTATATTATCATGTTACTAATTTCCCTAGTAAAATGAATGATTTTGTATCTATGTTTACAACATAATTTTAGATGATGTATGTAAGGTCAGTTAAAGTGGAATAGAATAGAAATAAATGTATTTTATGAATATATTATTAAATGGAAGATAAAGTTTGTGTTATATTATTTATCTCATAGAAATTTTATTTTCACCACAATTTAAAAATGTATGAACATATTTAATTAATCAGTGGATCATTCTGACATGGCATCAATTTATTAGAAGGATTACATTCATGGAGGTGAAAAAATAATAATGATATAAAAACAATTACTACTGTCATATATGAAAATCATTTAAAGAAAAATTGTAAATTGAAATGGTTTTAATAAAACAACAGCATAGTTTTTTCATAATAGTGAAATAAAAACGAAAACATTCATAATTAATAAAGGATATGAATGTAAAAAAATATCATTTCACATAAAATAAATATTCATAAAGACATGTAATGTAAATAAATTACATTAAATTCTATCTTATAAGAATAAACTGGGTAATGGATGAGATATAAAAAATGTATTTTCAGAAAAAAAAATTAATCATTTTCTAAAAGATAAAAATGAGTTAAATTACTCTATATATTCAAATGGATATCAACATTTTTTTATAATTATTGTAATAAATATAAAACTAAATTATGATTCATTAAATTAAAATTAATTATATTTGATCAATAATTAATAATAAGTCATTATTTCAAATGGATTTAAATATAAATTTTTTTTATTGAATTAATGAAACATAGAATGGGTTGTATAATGGAATGTATGTACCTAAAAAATAATTTCAAAAACAACTATATAGGAAAAAAATTAATCTTATATGAAATTTATAATGAGTTTGATTGATAAATAGAGAGTGATAGATAACATATCCTCGAAAAAAGAGATTGTATGAAGCCATTATCATCTACATATAGTGTGTGAAATAAATGATAAAGGGAGGAATTGAGACCATAAAATCATTATGAACGAATATACACTATTATTTTGTTAGGTTTATGAACATTTATTTGGGTTATAGAAGATAAAATATAAAAATTTAATGACAGAAATTTAATTGAATAATGATGTGGAAAGGATATCGTTATCTCGAATCTGGAATAACTTCATATGATCTCAAAATTCTGGAAATGTCATATTAAATTTTCTAATATTTTTCATATTTATTTTGTTATTATCATTCATTTTAATTAATTTAATGTATGTTATATTAATTCAAAATTTTAATTACATTCACATATTTCATTATATGATTATTCATTGTATAATCTCTAGAAATATTATGGTATATTTATAATGATCACAAATAAATATTTAATGGTTACACAATGGAAATACCAAAATAAATTTAGGAGATATTGTATCTATTTTAAAAACACATATGTTATTATTTAGAATCCATTAAGATTATTTTTTAGGTTTTGACAATGTTTTGTAGTGGATTATAAATGATCGTAAAATATTTTGACATGTAACAAGGTTAATTTTCAAAATTATAATATTCTAGTTTTATAAAAAATATTTAAGATTCATGAGAAGCACAAGTTTAATCATGGAAACTATATGAAAATTTATGATTCATTCCAATGGTTTAGAGCATATTTGGAATATGCAAGACAATATGTATGAGTAATTCTATCAATATATAAAATTATTTTCATGTGGTGAATATTGAAATTAGAAAAGGGTATGATATCTAAGAGTACGTTATAGAGTTGGAACAATCTACAATATTTGAATATTCAATACATAAAATTCATCAGTTTGAAAAACAATACATGAAGAGTATTTTTAGTATATGCATTTTCAATTTAAATCTTATTATGCTATGTTGTTCATATATGATTTAAATATCATTAGATGATGAAGATGTTTTGATTTGGGTAGAATTTTGTGTTTAGTTAAAGATGATGTTTTATACATTTGAAGATGTTGATCACATCATGATTCTTTTTATGAATGAGAACAATTCAAAGAAGGTTATGGCGTATAAGATGTTGACATTCCTTTAATGATGATTCCACAACATGTTTCATAACGTAGATAGTGTTGCGGGGTATCTATACACAAATATTATAATATGTGAAAACTGGTTTTTGAAGAATCAAAACATCAAACTAAATATATATGTATCACGTTTTATGAGTTTCTGAATATTTATAATGACTGGGTTATTAAGGATTTTGTAGATAATAATGTGCATCAATATATATCGATACCACTTGAGATGAATAAACTATGGAATAAATTGATATTTTATGATGATATAATATTGGATATAAAATTTTTTGAGGGATATTATTTTTGGATATTTAATAAATACAAACAGTATTTTAGATAAAATATGAGAAACTAAAACCAAAAGGTTGATAAGTAGTTTTTTATTTGTCAGACACTATTTTCTATTTAATCGAAGAAATATAATGTTAAAGAGATTGGAAATGGATGATTAATGATATTAGATTAAATATAAGGACTAGAAGAATGTTTTTCCGATCATATTGTGTCTTGATATTGAAATTTTTGATAATTATATAGGTTTATTTACTCTGATAGACACATTGTTCCTTGTGATGTTTTGGTAATAATGAATATATACATGTGGTATTATTGATCATCTTCTAGGATGTGAAGACATGGAATTGAAGATAAATATATTTTTTCATGTGAAGACATCATACATAACATTAGTAATATTATTTTCATGTCAGAGAATAATAAGTATCTCTAAATAATTAGGGTGATCATGTATAAAAATATTATTCACAAATATTGTTGTGTTAAAAATAATCAAGGATAAATACCTTCCTTATCTTACAGTAGATTGTACAACCTCATTAGATATAAGGATTAACCATTCCCTTCCATTATATTCACTTGATTAAATATAGAGAATATTTGAATATTGTAACATGATCTAAATCTTATAAGAAGTAATCACCCACATAGGGGGATCATATTAAAACAAAAAATTTCATGATTTTTTATTATTTTACAAAATTAAATATTTTTATGGTTGATAATAAATGAATATTGGATACAAAATATAACTAGTAAATGTTTTTAATTTACAATTAATACATTATAAACATGGTAACAGTAATTTATTTCTTCAAACTTATTAAAGATGTATCAACAACTATGGGTAGTACTAGTGGTACTAGAGAACCAAATATTCTCTATAAAATATAATTCAAATTGTAGGTGAAAAAATAGTGATTGTTAATTATTTCAAAAGTATAGGTCTTCATATATTTTATGGAAATACAATCCAAGGGTAAAATAATATAATCTTACCATGTCATCATTTTCTTCAAATGTATATTAGTGATACTATTATAATGGGTTTTACAAATCTTGAGAATGATCCCCCTTGACATTTAATAATAATAGTGATATAAAACACTTTTTTATATTTTATAAAGTGTACAAAAGAGATATGGGACACAATAAATCAAATGAGATATTGGATAATTTTCTGAATATATGTGAAGGAAATATATATATTAAAGAATAAATAATGTATATTTATATGTATATTAATTAATATATAAAAATATTTCATGATGAGATTTTTTAAGACTATATACAAAGATTTAATGAGATATTTTTTCTATCCCAGGAATTGGAGAATCTTTGTAATGTGACCTATTATGATTAGTGATTTAATTTTTTCACTATAAATTGGTTTCATTATGAATTAAATCTATAGATATGTATTTGGTGATAACATAAGGGCTTAATGATTATAGAATCTATCACCATTATAAGTAATCAATAAATAATTATATTCATTATTCTGTAATTGTGAGAAATATTTAGGTTTCATACCTCTTAATGTGGGATGATTCATTAGTTTTTATTCTTGAGAATAAAATAAAACTGATAATTGATTGCAGATAGAACTATCTACAATAATTATGAAATGGTTGGAAAAATATTTATATTGATGCATCATGAAGCACTATGACTAATGAGGTAAAAAGATATCATAACTATTGAATAATTAAATAAGGGTTTGCTGAGTGTTAGGTATATTTTATGTAGTGAAAATAGCTCATGGATTAATATTTTATGAAGAAGAAATAAATTTATTGTTAAAATATAGTATAAGATCATTGAAATTATCATTATTTAGTATTTCTAACCTAAAAGAATTTGGAAATGAGGTTGACGAAATTTTTATACATTTGGATCATTTTTTATTCCATTTAAGTTGATTTAGTATATTTTGGTGTGCATTTGATATTTCATAAAGATATTCAAATGTTAGGAGTGGATTTTGTAGGAATAAAATTTTATATTCAATAAAATATTTTATATTTCAGATCAAATTTTTTTTTAAGAAAAGTAATATGTAACATTCAGATGATATTTAATATATTTTTCAAAAAAAAATATTTAATTAATATAATTTTTTGATGTATTAAATATTTTGAGGGCTACATAAGTAATTTAATAGTGTTTATGATATTGCATTTGGTTCCATATAAAAAAATACATTTAAATTTAGCTTAACAATATATTAATTGTTTTAAATAATAACAAATTTTATCACATATAAATCTTTATTCAGTTTATCTTTAATGTGATAAGGTCATATATTGTCTATCAAATTGAATGTTCATTGATTTTATCCATTGTGTTGTGATACTTGAGGTTCTACATTGATATTTTTAAACTCATGTTCTTTGGAAATATATTATTATATAATGATATATATCTTAAGTTTAACTATCATGTTCTTGATACTCATAATTAGATGATACTTTATCTCATGAAGTCACAAATTGTTATTCTTCATTACGAGAGTGTATAAGTGCAAAACAAAAAATAATAATTGAAGTTTTTAATGAGTTATTTAATATTACTCTCTTTGAATGTGTGTACTGATATTTAGACTAGAGATTATTATTAATTAATTTCACAATTCTTGTAATTTGATGTATCTCCCAAATCCATTGTTACCTATGCTAGTGGTGAAGAATGATATATGGGGATCACCCTAACTGATATGTCATTATGAAAATTTTTATACAGGATATTTCCCCTCTATTTAATGAAGTTGATATATCATGCCAATTTATTAGGATGAAAACATAAAACAAAATTCATTGACCTTGAATTATACACATTTTTATTTAATGATGTTATAGAAAGATATATCAGAACATAAGTTTTTTAAACTAGTATGAAATTTTCATGAATAGAGATATCATTACTAATGGATAATATTATTCATTGAGAATTCTCTTTTGGATTTCACTATTTCAACAATTACTTTTTTATATATGGGAAAAGTCACCTATTTCTATATGCCTATATTTGAATTTAGGTAATCCCACATAATGTCGTTGAGGAAGATTCATAGAGGGTTACAAACCTTGTGTATCAATAAATCTAAATGAATTTCCATTAAATTTTACCAATAGAAAAAAATATCTATAACGATTCTAGTTAGTAATATTTATTTAGGATATATTGTTTTACCACCGTTATTCCAAAAATAATTTTATTTATATAGTTAAATAAATATATATTCACATGAGACTCAAACAAGAATATTTATTTCTATCTTATCTCATTCACAAAGAAATAAATAATATTTATTATAAAAAATAATTTAGTTTCAAAAATATTAAAATTAACATTTATATGCATGATCATTAATGTATGATTTATTTTCAAAATGACTAATATTTAATATTTGAGGTTCATTAAACGTTGATGATAAATCACAGAACGATTTAAATAGAAAATTTCAATGTATATTAAACATCAATTTTGAATAATAATTTATTTAATAAGTTATTTCTATTATATCAATAAGGAATAAACATGTTGATGAAATAATAATAATATTATAGTTATTATTAGATATGAGGTTTTCTAAGGATGAAGAGAATAACAAATGAACCCTGTGAAATTATTTATTCACTGACCCAAATCTATATATTGTCAGTTATATCATAACCTAGGTTTAATTTTAAGTGATATTATTAATTATACAAAATTATCCTCTAGGGAATACTCTCTCAATGAAAAATATCTATTCTCTTTATCACATTACTTTTAGTATTCTTAGACCTTCTTTATTCCTCTAATGATCTATTGAACAATAGAGGAAATCCATTAAGTGTAATCAATTTTTTTCTGTTATGATAATAACTGAAATATAATCATATAGCATGTTCTATAACCCAACACTTCATAATAATAATTTCACAGTGGAGGGTCACACATGGATCACTACAAAATGGGTTCTTTTTTTTATCCCCTAGGTAGATTATGATACAATTCAAATTAGGTTGGGACGATCAATATCAAAATCAAATATTGATCTCTAGAATAAGTTATTTTTCTTTATATTAGATTAATTATTAAGTTAACATGAAAGATCACCTATCATGGATCCATGATTCAATATTTATTTTATTCATATAAATTTGTTAGAAATGAAATTACATCTTAATTGGTAACCGATTATTCATTGAATCGGACAAACACCATGTTTGGTATGGTCCCACCACCACTTCCTCCACAATTAATACATTTATGTGGAAACCAATTGGAAACTTTAAAATATAATTTTTATAAATTTTTTATTGATTTATATATTTTTATTACTTTTTCTTATTTATTTTATTTTTCTTTATCTTGAATGTTTAGATATCTTTTTTCTTCACCATTGTATACCTAAGAATATATTAATAACACAAAATGAACATTTGATGAACCCTTTCAGAGGTACTGAAAACTCTATCCATATAACATGGGACCACAAGGTGTGCATCTAAACCAAACACCATGTACCCAAATTCAATTCGCTAGTATAGAAATATTGATAATCATGGTAGGTTGTTTGGAGGATTATATAATGTCATTACATGTCACCTATTGACCAGGACTGGATAACTCATTATTTTAGAGACTATAGGTTGTGTACCTAGAGAACACCCCATGAAGTACCCATGGTTAGTAAATCAACTAGTCAAATATAAATTATGAATTATTTACATTCTTTCTAAGGACTTAATGTAAAAAATCATGGGTAAGTTGGAATACAAGGAATTTATTTTGTGTATATACAATCTAAAACATTAATGTTTTCACATATTACTCATTGATCCCTAATAATGTATAGTGTAAAAACACTAATATTGAAAATGGAATGTAGTATGTTTCAAATTTAATATAATCCATACATGTTCAGAAAATGTAGAAGTTATTCTAGGCTTACAAAGTGTAGTTAATTTACAAGGACTGAAAATTAAATGTTCCCTTAAAAAAATAATAATAATAAATCATAAATTCATTGTATTTACCATGTGAAAATGTTCCAAAATTAATAAATTCTAAATTAATTCACATAATAAATTCAAAACTACATGTCGTGTATAGTCATTACACATTGTGCACTACACATGCATTAAAATATGTAGAAACCACATATATTATTATGTTTTTGTAACATACCAAGTAATTAATTAATAATAGATATTTTTATCTATGTCTATTAATGATTAAGATAGTTTTTAGAGGATTAAAATCAAAATAAATACAATCTTATGCATGGAATACACTAATATTCTTAAAAGATTGTTTTACAGCCTTTTGATGGAAAACCCTTTTTAAATCAATCTATTGACAATTTTATAATCTATATTTTTCAAAATAAACATATTTATTATGATTGGGACATTGTATTTTACATTGGATAAATTTTTGGTATTTTTCTGACAATGTTCATTTTTTAATGAATAGTGAAAAATACTGCATTTTACATCAAAACTACATTTTAATCTAATTTATTTATATGATTATATTTTCTTTTCAATTTGTTTTAAAGTGAAATTACAATATATTTTTACCATTTAATCCAATGGTGGTCATTGGAATCAATTTCACTTTGAAATTGGACTTAAACTAGTGTCAATCTTTTGATACTTATTGTTTCATAAAAACACGCTATTTGTCATGACAGCGGGAATTAATTATTAAATTAATTAATGTAACTTATATGTTTTGAATTTTGTAAAATAGACTTCATTTTTGAATTCCTAATATCAAATATAGCTTAGGGTGAATTTTTGGTAATTTTCTGAAAAACTTCAATTTTTGATGAATAGTGAAACCACTAAGTGGTACTTATAAAAACTGATTTTCCGTTTAAATGAAATTTTTCATTCATTGTGTGTTGAATTTCAAAAATCCGGCATACATGGTTGTCATTAAGAAGTAAAATGTGGTTCAATGAGATTAAAATAATTTTTTGGTGAATAGTAACTTATTAAGTTTTTAATCACGATTAGTGGTAATTATAGTAGTTTAAGGTAAAAATAATGTTTTAATAGTATGAGATGAGCTTGAAATATGTCCTACCATCATTGGATGTGTCATGGCCGACCAAAAAAATCCTTGGGTCATCTTGGGGACCCCATGGAGCCACTTTGGTTGGGAAATGACATAAATAACTTTTTATTTAATGTAAAAGTAAAAATGACACAAACATCATATGTTTTACAAAAAAAAATTTTACTTGGGGTTATAAAGATCAGATTTTTTATTATAAATAGTCATTGGAAATCTAAATAGATTTCCTACATCATAGTAATTTTTTTATAATTTTTAGACTTTAAATAAATTAACTTATTTATGACATCATGATGATGCAGCGATGACCTCATTATTTAACAATTTAAATAAAATGGAAAGGTAATGTAATATCTAAAACCTAAAAATGTCCAAAACCTATTGTATGGGTAGATTTATAACCTTTATAACATTATCCTCGAATTATATCAATGTGGGACCATTTGAATTCAAAACTCATTTTCAAATAATGTAATATTTCTTTACTTTCCAAGAGTGCCCCTCCTCTCCTCTTATAAAAGGCCCCCACCTCTACATCTTTTCCCACACTCCCAAAGCCTTTGGCTCGGCCAACCCCTAACCATTTTGTCTCTCCAATTCCCTCTCTTACACCTTGAAGCCTCACTTTGGGCAGAAGTCTTCCCAAGGAAGCCATTGAGCTCAAACCAAAGGGAGTTAGCCGATTTTAAGGTAATGTCTTCTTTTGAGTCCTTTTGTTTTATTTTGCTTCTCCAACCCCCTAAAATCTTTTTATTATTTTATTTTGTAACAACTAAAGTATCCTCAATATACTAGCATGTTTTTATAATAAGGATTTGAGCTACACATACACACACCTACATCTAATGGTTAACGAACTTACTGTTTCCGTGGATGGTGAATTTATGCCTCCCGAAACGATGATTGTTCAACATTCTTTTAACACCATCAAAGGTGGCCATTAAGATGTCACTATATTTATATATGATATATTATATGTTTATGTTTTCTTTAAGCTTCTGTATTTTAATTTTAGTCATACCTTTATGGTTTCCATTATGGGTAAACGTGATATCTTCATTTAAGGAAGTGCGGACTACCGCCCCCTTAAAGTGAGTTGATTCGTTAAATACCATATGTGGGACATATAAAGGATGGAACTATGATATTATATATGATATTACACTGGAATTATAATATACCTTTATATCATTATGATTCCATTCTATAAAATACGAAATAGAAATGAAAGTAGCGTTCATGCATACGTACGGCTTACCGTCTCCATGAACGGTGCATTTCATTTCGTACCTCTAAATGATTATGTAATATTATAAATGCATGCATTTACTGGATATATATGACATATATGTTATCTACATCATGAATACCATTCTGGATATAATGGGTACATGAACAACATGTAATTATAAAGGGCTTATTTTTTACTCAAGTACCAATGATCGTTAAAGCGACCGTTATTAACTGAAATAATTACATAGTGTTCATGACATGGAAATAAGTGATATAAAAGGAATAATGAACTTGAAAATGGCTCTTAAACAAGTAGAAATTAACTCAAGTTTTTTATTCAGGACATTAATGAATGATCAAGTCAAGTCGGACCCGAGGTATGGGACTTCGTCTCAATCTCCTTTCATTGAGGCATATTTTGTTTTATACACAACCTTCTTTTATACGGTGTATAAACCCCTTTTACTTTTACTTTTATCCAAAAGGAATCTTTTTTATACGAAGCATTTTACTAAATGACAAAAGAGAATGTTTTTGTCATACGTATGCGGCGACAACGACTTCTCCGCCGTCGTGACCGTTATTTGAGTTTCGGCTTCCTCTACAAGCCATACATTATTTTTAAAAGAAAAATAAATACCATGTTTTAATTTTCTTTTATTTTGGTATTGAAAATTGTTTTCATAATGTTTTTATATCAATGTGTTGTATTGATATCTTGTGATTGAAAGGTGGAAATGATATGTTTCCTTTATGCATGTTTTATGTGATACGATTATGTTGAGGTTCTTGGGAATTATTATGAAAATGGGTGGTTCCATGATAAACAAAGGGCGAGTGAGCCCGATATAGCTCTCCAATGCATTGGGTAACGCAAAGGAGTGAAACTTTAAGGCTTCTCCGAAGAGATTTAGGGAATATATTGTGATGGGTATTCCAAACATAACCAAGAGGGTTACTCCCTATGTAAGAATGTTATGAATGCCTCAAGTTACCTTTATGTCTTATGATTTCTATGATTTATTCATGATTTGATGAGGTATGTTAAAGTGCTTATGTTTTATGGGTAAAGTATGATCTCATCCTTATGTATATATGTACCCATGTTTCCTTTCCATTTTTTTATATCCCTTACTGAGCTTTTTATGCTCATCCCAAGTTTTTTTGAAATGTTTTCACAGTTCAAGGGAAAGGTACATGATATGATGATAGTGTCAAGGAAGTGACAAGGAAGTGTCAAGAAAGAATCCATGTTTATTTTAAATATTTTTCCATTGATGCGAATATAGAATACTATCTTTATGTAACCACTTTGTTTATATGTGGAATGTAATGAAAGTTTTATGATCTAATTATCGAAAACTCTAAACCCGAAAAGATCCTCAATGTGTAATCTTGTAATAACTCAATATTAAGTAAGGTTTAAGTCTGGGGCCTTATAGTTGGTATCATAGGTCGGTTTAGATAACTTTAGGAGTTAGAATTATATTAAATGATTATCCAATTTTTTTTGTGGTCAAATTGAAGTGATATAGTATTTGAAGATTACCTTATTGCTTCATCTAAGACATGTTTGATCAGAATGGTTTTTCTTAGAGGAAACAAAAAAACTATTCTAGCAAGGCATACAGAAGGAAATGACCTTTCAAATTAGTATCCTGAAATGGTCAGAATCAGAACTAAAAAGTTTGTTTTAGTGAGGGCTCAGTTGGCTCAGGTGAAAAATGTTGGTTGTTTTCATCGATGATATTTCAGTGTTTTCTAAAAGTAAAGAGGAGCATGAAAGACATTTAAGGGTTATCTTGAAAACATTAAAAAAAAGAAACTATATGGAAAATTCAGAAAATGTGAGTTTTGGATGCAACAAATTTCTTTCCTTGGTCACATTGTTTCAAAAGATAGCATAACTGTTGATCCTGTGAAAAAAAACGTTGTTGAAGAATGGCCAAGTCCCACAAATGTAACTGAGATTCATAGCTTCCTTGGTTTGGCAGGCTATTACCGAAGGTTTGTTTGAAATTTTTCACGGTTATCTAGTCCAATGACTAAGCAAACTAGGACGGGTGTTAAGTTTATCTAGACAAAAGAACGTGATGATTGCTTTTAGGAGTTGAAAAGAAGATTGGTGAATGCTCTAGTTTTGGAACATCCTTCCAAGAATTGTGAGTTTGTTATATATACAATGATGCTTCATTAAAAGGAATTGGTTGCGTCCTAATGTAGAATGATCATGTAATTGATTATGCTTCATTACAGTTGAAAACTCATGATGTAAATTACCCTACACATGATTTGGAATTAGCTGCTGTTGTTTTTGCTTTAAAAATTTGGAGGCATCATTTGTATTGAGTAAAGTGTGAAATATATACCGATCACAAAAGTTTAAATTATATATTCACTCAGAATGAATTGAACATGATACAAATAATATGGCTAGAATTAATCAAGGATTATGATTATACAATTCATTACCATCCGGGAAAAGCAAATAAAGTGGCTGATGCTTTGAGTCGAAATAGTAATGCTTCATTAGCAATGTTGTGTTTGGAACGTGATCCTTTGGTTAAAGATTTGATGAACATTGGCATAGAAGTTGTGGGTTCATGAAGTTCTTCTGTTGTGTTTCGGGAATCAGTGAGATCATCTCTATCAAACAGAATCAGGCAAGCATAGAAGCAAGATAGTGAGTTGCAGAAAAAAGGTAGAGCTGGTTTAGAAAGGTAAGTTGCATGAATTCAACATTGATAATGATTGTGTTTTGAGATTTGGGAAGATATTGTGTGTGACTTGTGATTCAAAGTTGAAGAGAGAGTTGTTATGTGAAGCTCATAGTTCCCCGTTTTCAGTTCATCCTGGTAGTACTAAGATGTATAGAGATCTGCAGGAGTATTACTGGTGGGATGGAATGAAAAGAGATATTGCCGATTTTACTGTGAAGTGTTAGACATGTCAACAGGTTAAAGCAGAGCGACAGTTATCGAAAGGGATGCTTTAGCCTTTACCAGTGCCAGAGTGGAAATGGGAGAATATATCCATGGACTTTGTTGTGGGATTACTGAAGACATCTCGAGGTAATAATGCAATCTGGGTTATTGTTGATCACTTGACCAAATCTGCTCATTTCCATGCTATACGAGATACTTTTTCCCCATATCAACTTTCCCATTTGTATCTTAAAGAGATAGTCAGGTTACATGGAGTTCCCCTCTCCATTGTATCTGATCGTGATCCCAGGATCACTTCTAACTTTTGGAAAGGCCTTCAGAAGTTGTTGGGTACTGAATTAAAATTTAGTACAGCTTTTCATCCTCAATCAGATGGGCAGTCAGAACGAACAATTCAGACCTTGGAGGATATGCTACGTTCTTGCTCTATGGATTATCAGGGAAGTTGGGACCAACATCGTTCTTTGGTTGAATTTTCATATAATAACAGTTTTCATTCCAGTATACAGATGGCACCATTTCAGGCATTATATAGGAAGCGGTGTCGAACTCCAGCTTTCTGGTAAGAAGTGGGTGAAAGGAAGTTGATAGGACCAGAATTGGTAGAAGAGATGGCAGAAAAAGTTCAGCTGATTCAGAAGCACATTAGAACAGCTCAGAGCAGGCAGAAGAGTTATGCGGACAACAGGAGGAATGATCTCTCATTTGAGGTAGGTGATCATGTTTTTTTCAAGGTTTCTCCTTGGAAAAGTGTGATGCGATTTGGTAAGAAAGGAAAGTTGAGTCCAAGGTTTATTGAACCATATGAAATTCTGGAGAGAGTTGGATCAGTTGCATACCGGGTGGCTTTACCTCCGAGTTTATCTCAGGTACACAATGTTTTTCACGTTTCGATGTTGAGAAAGTATATGCCAGATCCATATCATGTTTTGAGTATAGAGGTAGTTCAGCTGGAAGAGAACCTATCTTATGAGGAACAACCGGTCCAGATTCTTGACCACAGGGAGCAAGTGTTACGAAATAAGGTGATTCACCAGGTAAAGGTTTTGTGGAAAAACCACATGATGGAAGAGGCAACATGGGAATCTGAAAATGCAATGAGGGATAAGTACCCCCATTTATTCGATAAGTAAATAAATTGCGGGGACGCAATTTTCAAAAGGGGGGAAGGATGTAACTTCCCAAGTAAGTAATGAATAATAGATATTTTTATCTATGTCTATTATTGATTAAGATAGTGTTTTAGAGGCTTAAAATCAAAATAAATACAATCTTATGCATGGAATACACTAATATTCTTAAAAGATTGTTTTACTACCTTTTGATGGAAAACCCTTTTTAAATCAATCTTTTGACAATTTTATAATCCATATTTGTCAAAATAAACATATTCATTATGATTGGGACATTGAATTTTACATTGGATAAATTTTTGGTATTTTTCTGACAATGTTCATTTGTTAATGAATAGTGAAAACGACTGCATTTTACATCAAAACTGCTTTTTAATCTAATTTATTTATATTATTAGATTATATTTTCAATTGGTTTTAAAGTGAAATTACAATATATTTTTACCATTTAATCCAATGGTGGTCATTGGAATCAATTTTACTTTGAAATTGGACTTAAACTAGTGTCAATCTTTTGATACTTATTGTTTCATAAAAACACGCTATTTGTCATGACAGCGGGAATTAATTATTAAATTAATTAATGTAACTTATATGTTTTGAATTTTGTAAAATAGACTTCATTTTGGAATTCATAATATCAAATATAGCATAGGGTGAATTTTTGGTAATTTTATGAAAAACTTCAATTTTGATGAATAGTGAAACCACTAAGTGGTACTTATAAAAACTGATTTTCCGTTTAAATGAAATTTTTCTATCATTGTGTTTTGAATTTCAAAAATCCGACATACATGGTTGTCATTAAGAAGTAAAATGTGGTTCAATGAGATTAAAATAATTTTTTGGGGAATAGTAACTTATTAAGTTTTTAATTGCGATTAGTGGTAATTAGTGTAGTTTAAGGTAAAAATAATGTTTTAATAGTATGAGATGAGCTTGAAACATGTCCAACCCTCATTGGATGTGTCACGGCCGACCAAGACAAGCCATGGGTCAACTTGGAGACCCCATGGAGCCAATTTGATTGGGAAATGACATAAATAACTTTTTATTTAATGTAAAAGCAAAAATGACACAAACAACATATGTTTTACGAAAACAATTTTTAATTGGGGTTATAAAGATCGGAGTTTTGATTATAAATAGTCATTGGAATGATAAAACGATTTCCTACATCATAGTATTTTTTTTATAATTTTTAGACTTTAAATAAATTAAATTATTTATGAAATCATTATGATGCAGCGATGACCTCATTATTTAACGATTTAAATAAAATGAAAAGATAATGTAATATCTAAACCCTACACATGTCCAAAACCTATTGGATGGGTATATTTCAAACCCGTATCACCTTGTCCTCGAATTATATCAATGTGGGACCATTTAAATCCGAAACTCATTTTCAAATAAGGTAATATTGCTTTACTTTCCAAGAGTGCCCCTCCTCTCCTCTTATAAAAGGCCCCCAACTCTACCTCTTTTCCCACACTCCCAAAGCCTTTTGATCGGACAACCCCTGCCCATTTTGTCTCTACACTTCCCTATCTTACTTCTTGAAGCCTCACATTGGGAAGAAGGCTTCCCAAGGAAGCCTTTGAGCTCAAACCAAAGGGAGTTACCCGATTTTAAGGTAATGTCTTCTTTTGAGTCCTTTTGTTTTATTTTGCTTCTCCAACCCCCTAAACTCTTTTTATTATTATATTATGTAACAACTCCAGTATCCTCAATATACTAGGTTGTTGTTTTAATAATTATTCTAGCTAAACTTACACACACCTACATCTAATGGTTAATGAACATACTCTTTCCGTGGATGATGAATTTATGTCTCCCGAAACGATGATTGTTCAATATTATTTTAACACCTTCAAAGGTGGACATTAAGATGTCACTATATTTATATATGATATATGATATGTTTATGTTTTCCTTAATCTTATGTATTTTTCATTTTGGTCATACCTTTATGGTTTCCATTATGGGTAAACGCGATATCTTCATTTAAGGAAGTGCGGACTACCACCCCCTTAAAGTGAGTTGATTCGTTAAATACCATATGAAGGACATATAAAGGATGGAACTATGATATTATATATGATATTATACTGGAATTATAATATACCTTTATATCAATATGATTTCATTCTATAAAATATGAAATAGAAATGAAAGTAGCGTCCATGCGTATGTACGGCTTACCGTCTCTATGAACGGTGCATTTCATTTCGTACCTCTAAATGATTATGTAATATTATAAATGCATGCATGTACAAGATATATATGACATATATGTTATCTACATCATGAATACCATTCTGGATATAATTTATAAATGAACAACATGTAATTATAAAGGGATTATTTTTGACTCAAGTACCAATGATCATTAAAACGACCATTATTAACTGAAATAATTACATAGTATTCATGACATGGAAATAAGTGATATAAAGGAATAATGAACTTGAAAAACGTTCTTAAACAAGTAGAAATTAACTCAAGTTTATTATTCAGGACATTAAATAACGATCGAGTCAAGTCGGACCCGAGGTATGGGACTTCGTCTCAATCTCCTTTCATTGAGGCATATTTTGTTTTATACACAACCTTAGTTTATACGGTGTATAAGCCCCTTTTACTTTTATGTTTATCCAAAAGAAATCTTTTTTATACGAATCCTTTTACTAAACGACAAAAGGGAATGTTTTTGTCGTACGTATGCGGCGACAACGACTTCTCCGCCGCCGTGACCGTTATTTGAGTTTTGGCTTCCTCTACAAGCCATACCTTCTTTTTAAAAGAAAAATAAATACCATGTTTTAATTTTATTTTATTTTGGTATTGAAAATGGTTTTCATAATGTTTTTATATCAATGTGTTGTATTGATATATTGTGATTGAAAAGTGGAAATGCTATGTTTTCTTTATGCATGTTTTATGTGATACGATTATGTTGAGGTTCTTGGGAATTATTATGAAAACGGGTGGTTCCGTGATAAAATAAGGGCGGGTGAGCCTGATATAGCTCTCCAACGGATTGGGTAACGCGAAGGAGTGAAACGTTAAGGTTTCTCCGAAGAGATTTAGGGAATATACTGTGATGGGTATTCCAAACGTAACCAAGAGGGTTACTCCTTACGTAAGAATGTTATGAATGCCTCAAGTTACCTTTATGACTTATGATTTCTATGATTTATTCATGATTTGATGAGGTATGTTAAAGTGCTTATGTTTTATGGGTAATGTATGTTCTCATCCTTATGTATATATGTACCCATGTTTCCTTTCCATATTTTTATATCCATTACTGATCTTTTTATACTCATCCCAAGTTTTTTTGAAATGTTTTCACAGGTCAAGGGAAAGGTACATGATATGATGATAGTGTCAAGGAAGTGTCAAGAAAGAATCCATGTTTATTTTAAATATGTTTCCATTGATGGGAATGAAGAATAATATCTTTATGTAACCACTTTGTTTATATGTGGAATGTAATGCATGTTTTATGATCTAATTCTCTAAAACTCTAAACCTGAAAATATCCTCAATGTGTAATCTTGTAATAACTCAAGATTAAGTAAGGTTTAAGGCTGGGGAATTATAGTTTTTCTATGTCAAAAATGGATACTATACATCATATAATTACATGAAATATAATTTATAAGACATTCCATGTGGGTGTACATTACATGATAATGACCCTGACATAGAATGTAAGTTCAAGTAGATAGATTATATGTTTCCCCCAAGTACACATCTTCTACATAGTTAATTTTAAATGATTTTTTTTTATTTTTTCAAAGTTTAGGCGATGGGAATCACCTTGACTATTTTGATGGAAATTAAAATCAATGGTTTATTTAAATAATAGAATAATTGATTGATTTATATAATGTATCTAAATAAATTATTAATGAGATTAATTATAGCTTTTTTTTAAATGAGTATTTTATTCTTTCAAGTATTATTATGAACATGATAGACCTATGTATCTGTTGGATTTATTTTAATTTATTTTTTTAATTCATGTTTTTAAAAATATTTTTTATTAAATTTAAAAAGATGATGTCTGAGTTATTCTTGAATATATATCATGTTTGGATATGCATGTCTATGGTATATTTTATACAAATCCCATTACCATTACTATGGTTTCACTGGCATGTATAGGAGTAATGAATATTTAAAGGATATGGACATGAGGGGAATTGAGGAATCTCATGTTTGAGGCTTAGGTGAATCCACCATTAGAAATACATAGAATTTTGGATAGAATTCTCCAACTTGAAACACGATATGGTTCTAAGAGTTATTCCATTACGTTCATGGGTTAGTTTCCCATATTCTTGATAAACCAACTACTAGAAATATCCAAACAATGTCACATTATTTATATCATCTATTTTTAGTGCATGGTTAATATATATTGATTCTCTATTAAGATCACATATTTTTTTTGATAGGCATGAAATAAGGATTTATAAATTTATAATGTGTAAAGTATTTTATGATGACATGGTTAATGAATTTATTTTAAAATAAAAATAACTTTAAAAATTAAAAATGACTTAATAAAGACATTTAATCATAATAAAAAATGTCTTTAAAATAAATATATTTTTAAAATTACTTCCATTATCAAAGATAATATATTCCCATGGATAATTTTTATGTTATGGAATAGTGAGAGGAAATTTTAATTTTCATAGTCTAAATAAAAATGATGGGTTGAATTAGTAAACATTTATTGGGACTAATAGCCAATGATTTTTTGAATTAATATTTTAGTGCAAGTGTTGAGGAAATATGGATTAGGATCATATTTTTGGAATGTGTACTCCACTTAATAGATCTTGGATTTGAATGATAGTAGTTGGAAGGACGTCTTAATAAAATTAATTCTTAAGCATGACCACAGTCTATATAATGACATAGAAAATATGGATCCATTCCACTAGGTTATATTTTTTATAATAAATTTTGATACAAATATTGAGTGTTGATAATTCATTATGTAATAGTGGTAGACTATTTAAAATAATATCATCTGACATATTTGAGTAATCATAATAATATACAAAATTATGATTTTAATTTATTGTACCTCCAAGAAGTGTTATATGATTGAAATATCAATACTATATATAATTGATAAATACATTATTATTACTGGTGATAACACCAAAGAGTGGTATATGTTCTTTTACAACATACAAAAATAAGAACATAAGATTTATGTGATAATTTTCCCTATTTCTGAAAAACACTATAATTAAGTGGGTGAAGAATAAGTTTGTGTCCACTAAATACACATTGATGATTTAATATATTTCTATTGTTCTATGTTATCATTTTTTTCTACTGAACACTATAATTATCATAATAACATGTATTCAAATATCATGGTCATGTACTTTTATAATCTATATTAGTATAGATATAGATATGATTTGTTTATGATCTCCATGGAAATATTCATCATGAAACATGAAGAGGGTGCATTGACTGAGTTTGATGTGGTCAATAATATAAGACATATTGATTACCTAAAAATTCTATGTTTTACACAACCGGATGACTTGAAATACAATATCATATATTCTGTATCCTTTAGATATTGATAAATTGTTTTCCAGAATTTTATTTTGAAATCATTATAAAGTCACTCTCTGAACTCTTTCATCTAAATCACTAAGTGGTTGGGGAAATGAAGCATGACTAGCCTTAAATGATTGTGGGGAAAAATGTTAATGGAAATGATTAGGACCAACAGACTAAAACCTTGTATAAATAATTTTTATAACCCATTTTAATGAATAAGACCATCATGGGGAATGTAATGGAGATAGAAACTATATATTTTTCATGTAGAAATAAGGGTTATTGGATGAATAACAACACCATGAAGAATAAATAATGGGAAAATTTAGGTGTGTTATCTTTAATTTGAAATGCATCAATTTATAAAAATTGATTATTTGATTTATATTTTGGTTCTCACGTTCATATCAAATTAGAGGTTCCATGTATATTTTGAAAATTTTCAAAATATAAGGTGGATCAAAATTCCACTAGAAGAGCTAAAATCACTACCAGGGCTATTTTGGAATATCATCTCAAAATTATAACTAAAATGATCATGGAAAAAATAACAAATATTACATTCTACGAAATATGATGATCATTAGTTCTATTTCAAGTCTTGATATGGGTTTATTTAAAATTTCAAAATAAATTATTTTTATTTTACAGTGATAGAATATATTATTGTATAATACGTAATGATCTTTATGTATTGGAATATGAAAACAAATTTTTGGAAATCGAAAAAAAACATAGTTTATATTTGTTTCAGCATACCTAATTACAAAACCATGAGTCATTTCATGTGGATAAAATGTCATTGAAAGAATTATATGATATGGGTATTTAGGATATTCTGTATTAAAACTACTATGAATATATCATGCTTGTTTACAATGTAAATGAAAAAATAAATAGTTAGTGAAAATGGAAAAAATGATACAGAGATTCTTGAATTGGTATATACATATGTGTGTGGACATTTTCAAATTGAATCAAGGGGTGAATTCTCAGACTTTGTAAAATTTACTATGTATTTTAGTGGATATGGATTTTTCTACCAAATGAGGTACATGTAAGATTACTTTATTAATTTTACGGAATGTTAGAATAAAATTGAGAATCAAATTGTTATGATGTTATTGGAAATTCATATAGACTCTGGTGGGGATTATCTTAACCAAGATTTCATTGATTATACATGTGATTTTGGGATATTAACACAATTTACTCATACATTGTTTGAAATTTTTAGCGTTTAATGAGAAAGGAAAAACTACAAATTGTAGGACATTTGTGATAATAGAGGAATTACTACATGTATTTTGTATATATTCCAGGGAAATTAAATATTATTACATTTATGAAAATTTATATAAAATAGTCATTATAAAAATATTCCCATTAATCTTTAGAGAATAAAAATATCTAAAATAGGATATGTAAATGAGATATTCCTCATTGAAATTATGTCTTGGGATATATAAAAGTTTTAATAGGAAACATTTCCCCAGATACTTGTAGAAGATGATGTTCTAGAGATAATAGTACTATATATGAATACTTTATTGGTTATAAAACCAGAGATATATGGTCTTATAGTTATCAAGGATGATGACTCATTATTATTTTATAAAAATGAACATTTTGTTGTAAGTAATACGTGGAACAAAAGAAACTAGAATGAAATAAGATATGAATTATGAAATGAATTCCCGGTTCAATGTCCCGATTTTTAACTTTATTGATAATATAGATTATGTAAATCCCATTTGATACAAGAGTATATTCATAGAAAAAAAATTTAATTGATGGAAATATTAGTACCTGTAAGGTAAGCTGGTTTCTTAAGGATTTAATTTTAATTAGAGAATTAAGAAAGGTGAACTATTTTCACCAAATTCCACACTAAAATACATTATAATTATACTTTCCATAGATTCATAACATCATTATTGGAATTTTAGAATGATATTTAATAGAACCTGCCTTAATGGGAACTTTTTGAAAGATAAATTTATTGCAAAACAAAATGTGTTCCAAACCCCAAATTATTCCAATAATGTGTGAAAGTTATAGAGAGCCAATTTGGGGTTGACACCATTATCCATATCATAAAATATTCAATATGATGAATACATAAGGTATTTTTGTTTTATAATGAATTATTGTGAGACTTGTATCTTTGGGTGATTTTTAGGGAGTGAAATTACATTCTTAATCATATATTATGATGTCATAGTCATAAATTACATTATGACATGGTTGGAAATATTCTTCTCCAAAAAGGTTTTAATTGATTCAATAAAAATTTGGATCAAGATCCATCATGATAGATCCATGAGGCTTCATGGAATTTGTCGAGTTGAAAATATCGACATGACAATAACAATTTTTGGTTCTGAATAATGTGTGAGGGGATTGTTTCCATTGCCACATGGTATATATATCTCTAATAAAAAGAATCCTCAGTATTAATATGAGTGATATAAGTTGAAAAGGATAATATGTAAATTAGTGATAGGGTTTATCAAGTATTCCATATAATTTATAGGGATTTATTTTTTTATGACTTGAGCATCATTGGAAGATTTCAGGATGACCCAAGGTACCATCATTGGATTGACATTCATAAAATAAATAAGGGTTTGAGGTGTTTTAAATATATATTCTTTGTATATTGAGCAGTCGAAGATCTATTAAGTTGGTGGTATATAAATTATGTTTCTAAATATATCATGATGATATAAAATCATAATCAAGATATTCAATCACATTGATTGGAGGGTCAACAAGCTCTAATATATTTAATAAAGGAGTGGCCACTATATCAATAGTATAGTGTCAGTATATTTTATCATATGATGAAGATAATGAAGTATGTGTATACCAAAATTTAACTATGATACATATTTTTTTTCTAGTAGTAATGATATCATCACACTCTATACTTATAATACCATTGTGGTGCATCGTTCCAATAATGATAGATCAGAATAGCTGATAAAGGACATATATCTTAAGTATCATCAAATGATGTATTTTTATCAGTTATGTCATGTAATTGTTATTAGAGTTTACATAGAGGGGAAAATTTCACAACCATTGAATACGCCCTTATCTCAATATAATCATTAAAATGGAATTGGACCTAGTAGACTAAAATTAATTTACAGTTGGCTCCACTGAAGGTTTGAGCCGGTTAGAGCTAGTTTCATGGAACCAATTAATCTATAATTTAAATTAATTGTATATCCCTTATTCTGAATATTAATAAATATTTTACCACATATTTATTGTTATTTTTATTAAAAATAATGTGAAATATTCCCATAGTATTTTTTGAATTGAATTTTCATAACAGTTCCCCAGTATGATGAGATCCTTGAAGATCTATGTTAATTTTTATAAATTCATTATTTATGATCGAAAAAAAGTAAGATATTAGACACATAGAATGTTTTACTATTGGAATATTGTTTATCATATGTTGATAAGACGTCATCTCATGAAGTTAATAATTAATAATCTGCATGATGAGAGGTTTGGGGAACAAACCAGGTACTAGTAATTCAATATGATTACATATCATTAGATATTATTAAATATGAATGTGTAATAGAATCAAACCATAAATTGTGGGTCAAATGAAAAACAGATTCCTTATATTTCTACCTTTGATACTGATAAATGTTACTCAATTTTTACATCCAAAACATACAGCATCAAAATGAAATACTGGGTAACCTACATACCAATAGAACTTTTAAATATTACTGTAGTAGTGAATTTTGAAACACAATTAACAAATTTGATTTATTAATAAATAGTTCAAAAATATCTCCATAATCACACACAATACCTAGAATTATTTTTCCATATTTTGTCATCAACATATCCCACAACATTCTCTACATTGAAAACCATTCATGGCTTAAATTATTTATGTTAACTCTTCATAAACTAAGGAATAGTTTTGTACACAAATTAACATTAAAGTTAAACATAATAATTGATAAATGAAGGTTATCATTTAGATATATCTGAGCATAAGTTTATGATGATAAAATCAAATAGAATTATTACAACATAAGGGAACTCATACTCTTCAGTACAAGGATCATAAATCATGAATCATGGAATGAATATTTAACAATGTAAATGTACATATGAATCAATAATCATGATCCATGTTATGTCAACATTTTTAAATGTAATTATTAAAAAGAAATATATTTTTCCCTATAAGATTTATAAAATATAATTCATTAAACATAAAATCATTATATTAACATGATAAATCATAAGACTTATATAATACCCCATAAAAGAGTTAATATGTGACTTCATTTCAAACTCACTTGTATAATCAATATTAAAATTTTAATTTTCATATGGTTTACTACCACACCAAATAAAATGTAGATACTTCAAAGAACCTTCAATTCATGGTTAAAATGTAACCACCCTTCCATGATTTATAACAGAACCATATATCCATTTTTTATAAAGGAAATCACCATTATCATAAAAAATTCCAAGGAACTATAATATAAATAATTTTTATAGATCATTAATATTATCATAAAACTTATATAAATTTAAATAGATTTTTATATATAGATTGACCGGTGTAAGAGTAATGGGATACATGAAAATCCCATTATAACAATAAAAATTTATCCATTGAAATAATGATGATAGGTTTAATACAAAATAACCCTAGTGGATAATAATTTTCATCAAGGGTTATTGATTTTGATTATTGAAAATACTATTAAAATAAATTTCAAATCATTCTTAATGAAAATAAAAGATTCAGTTTGAAATTCTCTTCTAAAATAATTGTTTTAAAAAACTGTAAAAATAAATTTCATTGAAAATATTCATTGAATATTATAACAGAGTCTTTAAGGAAAATAATATTCATGATGGTAGGAGAACTCATTCATTTTGTAAATGATAAAAATAGACATTATTGTAAATCATTATTTCAAAAGGGGTTCAAAACTAACCCATTTGAAAAACAATGAGAAAATTAATTTTAATTCTTTTAAAAGATGGTAAAATACCATATAAAAGAACATTAAGAAATAATTTATGTTTTTAAAATATCATTTTATAAAACATTTTATATAACATTAAAATTGAAGATAAGGATTCCTCATATAATGGAGGATTCAATATCTGAATGACATACAAATGACATTCATGACGATTATATAATAAATAAGAGAGGTAATGGTTTGTAAACATTTAAACAACATTAAAAGAAATAGGAGAATAAAGGATATGTGGTTCATGAAAATAAGAGCATATTATTACCATAAAAACAATCTTGAATATAAAAAATTTTGAAATCAAAGAGATTGTTGCGTAAATCCTTTTCCACATTACGAACACTCCAATCATAAGACCCATGAAAGAATAAATTCAAATGAAAATTTAAATATCATTAAAACATTGATATTAATTTTATTCAGTATAATTGGATAAGTAATATATATTATAAAATAATATTTGTGCATATGATAAATGTATTTACCAATGTAAATAATTTGTGATGAAATCCCTTTAACAAGATCATATCCTTGAAGCGAGACTCAATCAATTGAAATTTTTCTGTAAAAATTATACATTTAAAAAAATTAAGTACAGAATAATGGAATTGGGAGATTTATTCACACATAAAAATTGAAAAAAAAAACATTCAATGAAGAAGATATATAACCTAATGAATGGAAATTGAGTTAGGAATAATTTAATACGTGGTAACATTCATGTCAAATACCCTTATATGGTTTAATTAAAATTGATACATTAAATACCACTGATTAATAATAATTCATTATATAATATTTAAATGGAGACTTATATAAACCATATAAATTAAATTATGTGCATAATAATAAAACATACCTCAATGAATGTAAATTGATATGAAATCACTTACCACTAGTATGAATTATCGAGTATGTTCACTATCTTCCTGAATAATAAACTTATGTTAATAAATTAATATATTGAAAATGATTTTAAATTTCTATATTCCTTCTATACCAATTATTAAAATTTTATAATCAATTTCATAACCATTTCAGTTCACTTCTAATTTTTTTGACGATATTTATTTCATAAGTCCAAGATGAATTCGAGCAGTTGAATATGTCCAAATGTATCATTATTTTATCTTCTACAGAATAATAATCATGAAATGATTATAATTTTTATACCTTAATTAAACTTATAAATACATCCATTAAATATGAATATGAAAATTGAACCATCGTCAAATCTTGGAGACGGTATGCCATACATACACTTGAGTAACACGTCCATTTTTATAATGATAATTATGGAAATAAGATAAATTTTATTTTACAAATAAAGTTCAAATATTATATAAAAAATATCATATTAATTCATTTATTATACTTATATATATATATATTCCATTTGATGTTGTAGTGTAAAACAAATCTTGTTGCTTCGTGGTTGTGGTTTTCTAGACACTCATACAAACAAAATTATAATATTTTTGTTGAATTGAACTATAATAAATAAAATGAAATTACACATTTTAGGAATCATAAATATGATAGTAATATCATATATATAATAAATCAAAAATTAAAATCTTCCATGATAGGAGGTGATTGAAAAAATCATTGATCTATGAGGTGATTTTCCTCCATATACATGAACAATGAATTCATTTCCAATTTGATAGAAGTTGGAGATGGATATTGTAATGTACCATATTTTCAATAAGGTATATATTATTTTAGTTTCCACAAAACCCTTATTGAGTTTAACATTTATATTAGACCTCAATAAATATTCCCTTATGCTAGTCAGTTCATTTTTGAAATGATATTGTTGGATGTATAAAACCTATCCATAGAGAAAATAAATGGTGCTTATTTAAATACAGGACATTTATTTAAATACATGATGTAAACATTATCGGCTAGACCCCTTTCACAATGTGTAATGTTTTCCCTAGATGGAAAACCTAGTTATTGTATGGAATGTAATTCATTTAAATCCGTTTTATTTATTTCAGGAAAATATTTTTACAAAGTTCATAACTCATTATTTTATAATAGGGTTTGATTTCTTCTCCCATACCAATAGAATTCGTATGAGGGATTATCCCATATGCATCAAATATGTATCATCGGATCTCCTCCATCTGAGTATTATTTTATTCATAATCGGGTGAGTTTGATATAGAATGGTATGGTCCTTGATCATATTCCTTATTTTATTCTTTTACCCTCATCTTCTTTTTTCCCTTTTTGTGAGAACATATTCCAAATTTTTATATGTCCCTCTATTTTTATGACATATTTTGTAGTAGATAAATTCCAAATATGAAAATGGATTGGGAATCATCTACCAACATAATATTGGTGTTCTAGTTCTTATTCCCTAAAAAATCATTGAATTTTATTTTTCACTATGGTTTAGAATTCCATACATCCCTGATGATGCCTATAAATGGTTGATAAGTGAAAATAAATAGAATCATATTTTTAATATGACCCTACCTTCGCATAAATATTTATTGTGGGATGATAAACTAAACTTGATCCACCCACATTGGTGTTCCCTTCCTTAAAGGCCTAAATTTCATTTTACATAAAATTGAAATCCCCATTTTTAGGTGTTTGTTTACCATAGAAATAAATATTTATCAATTATGAAATATTCTATGGAAAATAACTAACCATTAACTAGGACTTTGGGATTTCTTCCATATCATTCCTTACGTGAACCAAATGAAATATACCACTTGATTAATGTATTATGGTTATAATACCTTGTTTAAATAATATGATTTATCGATAGATAAACCACACCATCATAAAAAGATGAGGTAGCTACAAGTTCCCCAATTTAAGGATTCCTTTGATGGGATCATCATGCATTATAATTATGAAATTGTAGTGCATTGTGGATAACCATTATCAATACATGGAATATTTATGAAATTACTTATATGTGATCGCTGGATGGATTACATACCTATCACGACCCATCCCTTAGGGCCCATGTCGTGACATACCCAAATTCCACACGTTAAAGGCTAGGGGTTGGTGACTAGTACTGAAGGCGTTAACCTGCAAGTGGGTGGAATTTTCTTGAGTACTTGTACGCACACACACACCGAACCACATCCCAAAAACTGAAATGGGAAAACAAGTATACCAAAAACAAGTTCTAAGTACAAGTAAAATAGAGAACATGTGGGCCTGAATGAAACCCAATAAAAGAAAGATGAAAACTAAAGATTAAAAGTAAATACTTTGAAAAATATAGCTGCTGAGAACCCCACATGATGGTAAGAGTTGGGTAGCCACTAGAATATGTGGGAGTATGCCCTGACTTCTTGATCTCACTAGGCATGCCCAGTCCTAGGCCACCAATTCCACTTTTGAAACGTCCATTTTTTTAACAATACAAAACATGTGGCGGCGAAGCCCATGCAAGGGTGAGTAACCCAGTACTCAGAAGGGTACCCCAGTCCAAAAAGAATAAAATACCATAAAGCAACCACAAAGCAAATCCATCACAAAAGGTGACAAAATAAGACCAAAAAAAAGTTCACAATGTATTGACAGCTCACACAATGTACAATCAAAAGTAGAGGAAAAAGGTTCATCAACTATATTGATGAATGTTTTGTTTTGTTGAAGGAATCATACCTAATGAATCATTGCTCATCTTCAGGGCCACTAAGGATCCACATAGCTACTACTCAAATTTCGGGCCACTAAGGATCCACAAATTTATTACTCATATTCTGACCCACTAATGATCCAAACAGCTGTTAATCAACTTCTAGGACACTATGGACCGATATGGATACATCTATTCCCACCAGTCATTCCTCAACATCCAATAAGTCCCACATAATGTAACCCAAAGGACCGTCTCATCGTAAGGTTTCCAACGCAACAAACGACACATCGAACGAACACATGATCTTTAAGATACATGCATTTTAGAAAAAGGGTCCAGCTTGAATTAAGTCCAATCCAATCTAGACATAGTCCCCCCCCACACACACACCAATAATCTTGTATAGTATCTCATAAGGACCTACTCATCACAAGGGTCATTGTGCTGCAGACATCCTGTCAATCAGACACCTTGTCTGTGAGTTATTGATGTCTCATTGAAATGGGGGCCATTTAGGTCCTGGTCCAGTCTGACCCCATCAGACTGACCTTTCCATATGGGAGGGTTTGGACTAGTAGCATGGGTAAGGCCTAGTAGCATGGGTCTAGCACAAGGGTGAGACCCATGCCCTACCCATTCTACTAGGGACAAACCAGTTCATCATCCTAGGCAAGATGGAGTCGGATGCCACGTCTGGACTCTTGCTACCCCACAGGTCACCGTGAGGCCTTTTTTCTATCATGGTCAAATGACCATTGCCTAGTGCTGACACGACCATCCATGATGGACGACCGAAATTCCTACATGTGGGAGAATACCGCTTCTCGTTGACTTTCCTGAGTGGCCCATACATGGTCATCTCCTTAAGGCGGTGTCGGTCAGTGACGCGTCTCAACGCCCCTCCCTCTACCCACTGCCACTGTCAGTGGTTCTTTCTGTAGGCTGCTGATGTTGCTTTGGTTGTCCGCTTCTAAATTCATCTGCATGTACGAGCCTCTTGGGTAGCTTTCATCCCTTCCATGGCCCTAGATTCTTGTTGTCAATGATTTTTGAATATGTCCAAAAAGAACACAGGTGCGGCGAGACCCGTTCCTTGTTTGTGTCGGATCGCACCATCCATGATAGAGGTTTAAAATATAGGAATGTTTGGATATTACAATTCTACCAAAAATAAAATTAATCTTGAATAGAAAACCCATGAACATCACCCTCCCACAAGAATTCGCAATCCATGAAATAACATGTCTGTGGGTTAATCTGCCTTCGTCTCTTAGAAAAAGAATTGGGAATTCATAAAACCAAAATCAAACCACTACCTTGTCGATGTTCATTGTCATATAACTTAACCCTAGAGGGTGTAAGAGGTTTATGGAATTCATCATTATATGAGGTACATCGAAGTCGATGACATCCCACCAACATTCATCTTTCTTCGTTGGGGAGGAAAATACACCAGAGGTTCATCAGATAATTCATCACAATTTAGTCCTCATTCCCCAAATGCATCAAACTATTAAAAAGAAAACATGTAACATCATTTCTATGATGCTGTGAAATTGCATCATTAGGTTAATTCATTTATGAAACAGCGACGCTCTTAAGCATCATTAAATCATCCTTACATTGCGTGTTAACAATCCATTAATGATCTTTTATAATGTGTCTCATTGCTGCCTTTTCCCTGCACCGTAGTGTCACTGTGTCCTCACTCGTTGATGAGAAAATAAATAAAATAAAATTTTATGTTATTTTATAATTTTTTAAAAGAAATCCAAAAATTTACTTTTTTGTTCGGCACATGTTGGCTGATGTTAAGTCATTTTTAGGAGAATCCTAGTGTTTTGGGATCAACGGTGCCCTTAGATTTTTTATCAGATCACTTGTTAAAAAGACAGAAAAACTCACTCACATGTTTATTGAACGTACCATAAAAGAGTTCATAATTCCTTCCTATGCTCACCAGGCCTTGGAATCACATGCCTTCAGATCATGTGGCCACAAAATAATTCCATTTAATTAAAAAAATTATATGAAAATTCATTTACATTACAGTCTCCCCACCTTAAGGATTTACATCCGAAAAATCTAAAAATGGTCTAATAAAACTAACGAGGATTCTGGGCATTAATCTGAGCCTCCCACTCATAGGTTCTCTCCTAGAGGATCTCGTGCTTCCATCGAACATGCACTATAGGAATTGACCAGCTCCAAACGACACTCTCCTCGTACTCCTCAATCTCTACTAGGAAATCCAAAAATGTTGCACCATCATCAATGTTTATCTCTCCAAAGTCGATGATGTGTGATTGACCATGAATGTACATCCTCATCTGCGACACATGAAAAACATAGTTCCCACGGTGAATATATGGGGAAATAAATAGCTAGTACGCCACCTCACCAACTCTGATCAAAATCTGGAATGGGTCAATGACCCTTAGAGATAAATTTCCTCCCCAGCCAAATCTCTAAAATCCCCGTCGGGGCGTGTCCTGAAAGAAAACATGGCAACCCTCCTCAAACTCCAAGGGTCGCTATCTCTTAGCAACATAAGACATAATTCTACTATGTGCAGTCCTCATCCACTCCAGGAAGATCTACACCTTCTTAGTGGTTTATCATACCAACTCTTGAGACATGAATGCCGACTCCCCTGGGTCTGTCCAGCACAAGGGTGGTCTGCAAGGTTATTCATACAAAGGCCTCAAATGATGCCATTCCAATGGTGGAGTAATATCTATTGTTGTATGTGATCTCCACCAGTGGCAGGTGGTCCTCCCAACTATGACCAAAATCCGGGATGAATGCATGGGGCATTTCCTCCATGGTCTGTATAGTCTGCACTATCTAACCATCCATCTGGGGATGAAGAGCTCTGTTCAAGAATAGTAGAGTCTTGAATGCCTCCTATAATTCCTTTCACAACTGAGTTGTAAATCATTCATCATGGTCTGAGACAATAGTTGAATAAACTCTATGGAGTCGCACTATCTCTTAGATGTAGTGGCATCCCAAGCACTCTAACTGACCCTGCTCGTGGATGGGTAGGAAGTGAGCTGACATGGGGAGTTGGTCAATAATCACCCAGATAGAATCATGGCCTCGGATGTACAAAGTAATCCTTCACGATGTATACCATGATACAGTCCCATTTCTACTCTGTTACTTCAATTGGCTGAGCCAAGTGTCACAAACCAACCCGGGTCAACCCTAAACTGGTCACCCGAGGTAGTCTGAGACATGGCTCGATGGGCATTCCTGATCCCCACGGGCTGGAAACTAGTTCCAGGCCTCAAAATAAACCAGTTGGGAATGATTTGGCACATAAAAAGCTAATAAAATATATAATTTACAAGTAGATAAATAAATGGAAATAAACCAAACAACTTGGCAGTGGGGAAAAAGAATAAATGAAGCAACGTGACAATCCTCGGGTAACCTCGTGGGTCGCCACAGAGGGTAAACTACACTCGCTACCAAAAGCGATCCAAGACTGAAACCTGTGACTAAAAATTAAAGTAGGCATGAGTACCTAAATGCTCAATAGGATTTCCAAAATATAACCGTGTCCTATGCCCCTGCCTTTTGTAAGAAATCCAATCAGGCTAGTTTGAAAATAATATATAATAAAATAATGTTTTCCTTCATTTAAAATTCAACTAATGAGTTTTCATTTCCATGTAAATAATTTCACTCCCGTTACATTTTCAATATAAGTTCCAAGCATGCATTAACGTTTCAAAATAAAAAGAACAAAGTTTTTTATTAGAATAATGTTTTCAAAAATAAGACATCAAGTATGAAACAACTGAAATAAAAATTACATCACAAGAAGCATGTCACAAAAGAACACCAAGGGTAATTTCTGTAGGTATCTTGCACAAGTGGGACACAAGATACCTCATACATTAGTGAAATGATTCTTAGAAACCACGAACCTAAAAAAACGTGTCTTAAAAGACCACAACCCATAAAAAACGAGGCATTGGAGACCACAACCCTCAGAATCCATGTGTTTAGTTAGTATTGTTGTGTCAATTCTTCTAGATGAACCAGGTCAAACCCCTGCCATGTCATCCAGTGTAGTAGTCCTGGTCACCCACCAAGATACCTAGGTTTCCCATTGTTCTATATTTCAAGTGGTGGTAAGTTTTATTGATTAAGAAAACATATATGTATATAACACTATAATTATCTAAACCCCATTCATCAACTTACCACCATTCTCCCTCCCTATGTGCATTCTCCCTCTTTCACGTCACACAATGGATAAGAATAAAATTAGGCACATAATAACACATTCAATATAAAAACCATTTTTATAAAACCATGGCGGTGTTCCTCAAGAGTGGATTTTTTTCTTTTTCATAAAACATTCTTAAGGCTCCAAATGTGCGTAATTACATAAAGGGAATACTTTTTACAAATAACTGGCCAAAAGACCAAACACCTTTGGAAATACAAATTACCAACTCAAAACCACTTAGGAAAACAATTTTTTAGAAATTTTCACTTAATACAGATAGCATTAGAAATATAATTCAATTTCCAAAACAAATGCATAATCATCTCAAGCAGCCGCAACCAGAGTTCATTGCATTATATATAGTATATTGTAAATCATATTTTTAAAACAAGAAAACACTTATGAAATTCAAATTAAAGGCATATTTATAGGGGACCTACATCAAACTTGTCGTTATTTATCGATGACTACTCAAACCAACACTTGAGGCATACACGTACATTCATTTATACATTTATATATATACACCCCTTGCTTCATTACACATAATCCCCATGCCATGAGGGAATATGTACAAAGAGGGAATATATATACATATACCTTACCTTATGCATGTACATGTAGGATACCTCGACACCTGCATCCCAAAACCATCGTAGCGGGGTCCAACACACTACACATATAATTTACTAAAACAATTTAAGCACTTAAACAATCTACAAAACATTTCAAAATAACACATCAAGGGTTTTCACCAAAAAAACATTTGAAATCCACTTTTTGAGGAAAAGTTATGAACAATACCACACACAACCAAAATTCACAGCCTTAATGCCCTTAAATAAATCAATTCAAGAAGTCATAAAACAATTGTGAATGATGAAACATAGGACACACCTCAACAACACCCAATTTCATATTGAACTACAACTATAAAATTCTAACACTTCATCGATGATATCATATAAGATTCTCATGCCACAAAAATAATATAGTAAATCCTTTGAGTAATTTGTAAAGTGATAACAAACGACACGAAAATTTATTTCCCTAAAAATGCACCCAATTTCATTTTAATGTTCTACTTTAGAACTAACCACCCAACACAGATGCATAAAAACAAGATTTTCACCACCAATATCATTCAATAAAACATTTGAAAATTTATAATAATAGACCAAAGAAGAACTACATGGACTTACGTAAAAACACACCCAAAATTATTTTCTTTTTAAAATCAAATGCAAACAAAAAACTTTTCCAAACATCATTCACATCCCTTAAAAAAATTTAATTAACCAATTTCACGATTTATGAATTAACAACAAATAAAACAACATTAGTTTTTCTCAAAAAACATAGCTCATTATATAAAAACATGATATTGAATATCAAAGGCATAATATACTTCTTTAAAACTTATTTCGCACCAAACAGATCAATCATATAACACCAAATTTATTTAAGCAAGTAAAATAATTTACCATATAAACACATTTCGTTGACAAAAAATTAATTAAAGAACATCATATATTAATGAAACATGAAAATTAGTTCATGATACATTTTTTGTACATGAACTAACTACCTCGATGTAGAAACTCCAAAATTTGGTGTGAAATTCCAACCACGTCCATTCTGCACCTCAAACAACCCAAATGTACACCCTAAAACAAGAGGTCGAACAAAAAACATCCAAATCGAACCTTGAAAAAATGGTACCTTACACTAAATCCCTACAAGGAGAATGAAATACTTACCATATGGAGAGTCATCAGAGGAGGAGGACGCCAATGAGATCACATTCACCGGAGGAGGGAGACCAGCAGGTTCGGTGTGATTGAAACAGGTTTCAAATGGGGGGTTTGCCAAATGGACGAAGGGGGGTTCGGTGAGCCGCGATGTTAATGAGGCTAGCAGGTGGAGGGTTGCCTGTAGGGTAGTAGGGCATGGCAGGGTGAGGTTGTCGGTCATAGGGCCACCAGAAAAAGATAAGGAAAAGGGGAGGAAGGGGAGCCGACCAAGGGGATCGACAGTAGGGTTTGGGGAAGCGGGGCGATAGTATTAAGGGGGGGGGGAGGTAGAGGGAGTAAAAAATTAAGAGTATAAAATAAAATAAAAAGGAAAAGAAAATAGAAAAAAAGAAATAAATATTAAAAAAAGAATAAAATAAAATCCTAATAAATCACAAAAAAATTAATGATAACAATAAAACTAAAATAATAAAATCAACCATTAAATAATAACATTATTTAATGAGGCCAGACACCGCACACGGTCATGCGTGCTGTAATACAGCCGTAAAAGAACCCAAATTTCATTTGAATTAAAACTGGTTCAAACTAAAGCTCAAAAGAGAAACTCAAAATAATTATATTAAAATAAAGATCCAGTAAGAGTGTGAAAATTCTCCCCATCACATAAACATTCTACCGCCAGATAGTCAACCAACCAGACGAGGAATCAAACTCGAGTTCGAAACTGAACGAGGCTAATGAAATCTTGAACTTGATGTGACCTTTCACTCTACCAGTCACACATGTGCATATCTAATGGAAAATGCAATGAGAAGAACCACGAGGAAAAGAGGGAGGTTCTACCCACCACAAGAACCCAACATGCATGGCCCACGTTGAAGCTCTCAGTATGGTCTAACTATAGATCGACTGAAATGATCCAAAGAAAAAAGACAGCACAACCAACCGGCTTAGACTAATTAATATTGACCGAAATGAGAAAACCAGCACAACCGACCCATGAACACTCCGCATAAACCAAACCCCCAGCACAATGGACACTTTCGAAAGACCCCAAACCGAATGGCAGACCAAACCCCAATTCATTATTTCACATGATGCATGTGTCTCCCAAAATGATCACATCCTAAAACAAGAGTATGTTGCCCAAGGAGCTAGCCATACAAGAGATACAATTATATTGAGACTCATAGCCATAAAGAGACAACCTTAAAAGCTCACTTTTGAGGAGTCAAAAATACTGGAATTAAAAGACAAAAAGATCACCATGCCTTCTTTCAATAAAAGTGGGGTATTCAAAGAACAGAGACCGCAACGAGAAGAAGAGACCTCTATGCCACTTACAGCTAAAAAGAACCTTCAATGATGAGGGAGCTTGAATAGTGAAATTTAAATTGTCCCTATTTCAACACTGGAAAAAAAAAAGATGGACCAAGGTGCCACACACCCCATGATTCATGATGCGTGAAAGGCTTCAATCTCAGACCTGTGACTGGAGCTCTAATGTCTTGATGCATCTTATGCCCTGCAGGCAGGAGCTGACATCAGTCATGACTCCTTCTAATGATGTCGCTAGAAGATCCTCTCCAAGTGTCCCAAACATCCACACTGACAACAAGTCTCCAAGGGATGATGACAAGGTGACATAAAATACCCAAACGGGCCACACCAGAAGTGAACGATAGAATGGCCCGACTAAGGGAAGATGGAATTGACAAGAAAACTTGTACGAGAGAGGTTCCTTCAGATCACTCACACCGATTGGGGAACCATCCCAAACACCCAAAGTAATTGGTTCTGGAACCCTAGATGAAGAACCCACACAAGAGAAACTATAACTGATTTCATGAAACTACCTCTGAAGAAAGGGGAATTGACGCCTCGAAATGCCCGACGTATGCCTTTACTATATGTTGGCTTTCTAGGACACTCACAATCTATGACAGTTTCGTCACCTATACTTCCTCATGTGTAAACTATCATACGGATGTGGCCTTAAACACTTTTAAAGACAAACCATCATGAAATGATGTTGGGATCATCTACATTAATCAATCCAAAGTAGAACATTCAAAAGAACCCGAACCAGAACAGACACTCTTAGCTTTGGGAGTTACCAATAACCTAAAAACACCAACGATTTCACCAAGCTAGTATGCTACCTTCAATAGATCATGATCATTACAAAAGGCAGAAAAAACAAAAAAGATTTCAATTCCACCACTCTGCTAAGATTCTGCGAAGAACCAATTTCTAGAAAAGACTAGTTAGAACCCTCTGGGAATTTTCATGGTGGCATACATAAAAATAAAAGGCACAAAGCTGAATGAAAACTCAACATAAATCAAAATTCCACCCTTTAATCAGAATCTATAACTAAAACTTGAATAACCATTCCAACCAAAATTCAGTATGTCAAAACCAAGAACCCACGAAAAAGGATACCAAACATGAAAAGAGAACACTAAACAATTGCTTACTCACCTTTCAAAACATTTAAATTGCCTTTTTGAAGACCATTTTATTCTGCAAACAAAACAAACTAAATATACACCATTAGTATTCCATGAAGTCTCACACATACATATACATGTGCTAGCTCATGCACTCATCCACTCACATCACCAATTTCTCCAATTTCCGAATTCTCACCTCAATGTATGTGATCACACATAATAATTCCAAGGGTTAGTTCAAGACACTTCTCATATCCAAAACAGATCATTCAATAAAAATAAAAATTTCTCAACCAATTTGAAAATGTAACTTATCATTAAAGGAATACATTTCCAAATCCTGAAACATTTTCCAATTCACATTCCAAAAGGTGTTACCATGATCCCCAAACAAATTCCAAAACACCTCCCATTTTCCCGTTAAAACCAAATTTCATTAAAAGAAAAAAAATTCCCATTTCAAAACCACTTTTCCACTCTAACACCACATTCCCATTTGAAAACAACTTCACAAAAATCCATTTTCAATTTTGAGATCTACTCACACCAACCAAAACAAAGGAAAAATAAAACTCACAACAAAATTCCAAAAACAAGGGACTAATGGCAATGCCAACCTGGTAACATGGCTTAGAAAACCATTCTATAAGTAAGAAATAACCACAGGAAGCGTCTGAAACCATGAAATGAGGTTCTACATGGGTTGTTACTCCATACACGCCAACCACAAAACACTATATCACTTTCATTGTAATCCCTCATCCAAACAGACCACACCGAAGAAGAAAATTCATATCCCAGACTACCCCTAGCATCTCGAGTATCAGGACGAGCAAGGGTTCATGAAATCCTTTCTATTCTTACCTCTTGAGTCTAGGCACACCTAATCACCAAGATACCTGACACCCCAAATAACAAGGTTCTTCTCTAATTCCATTTTGTTGCAAACCTACCCGGTTCGACCTTTAACAAGTCACCCGAGCCAGTCTTCGACATGGCCTGAAGGGCATTCTCGATCCCCGCGGGCTTGTAACTACTGACGTGCATTAAAATAATCTAGTTGGGAATGATTTTTCCCATAACAAATATAAACAATCATAAAATCATCAAGTAGATAAATAAAGGGATATAAACCGAACAACATGGCAGTAGAAAAAAGTATAAATTGAGCAACATGACATACCTCAGGTAACCCCGAGGGTCACCACATAGCGTAAACTACACTTGCTCCCAAAAGTGATCCAATATTGAAACCTGCAACTGAAAAGTAAAGTAGGTGTGAGCACCAAAATTCTCAATAGGATATCCAATATATCACCACACCCTATGCCCCTGCATTTACTAAGAAATCCAATCATGCCAGTTTTAAAATAAGATATAATAAAATAAGATTTTTATTTTTTTTCAAATTCAAGTAACGAGTTTTCATTTCCATGTAAATCATTTCACTCCCACTACATTTTCAAAATAGGTTCCAAGCATGCATTAACATTTCAAAATGAAAAGAAACCAGTTTGGATTAGAATATGGGTTTCACAAATAAGGCATCAAGTATGAGACAACTGAAATGAAAATTACATCCCAAGAAGCACATATCAAATGGGAACCATGGGTAATCCCTATACATAGCTAGAACAAGTGAGACATTAGAGACCTCTTAACTCGGTGAAATGTGGATTAGAAACCATGACCATCAGAAAACGTGTCTTAGAAGACCATGACCCTTAGAAAACGTGGCTTAGAATACCACGACCCTCAAAATTCATATGTTTAGTTAGTGTTGTTACGTCAATTATGCTAGATGAATCGGGACGAACCCCAGCCGTGTCATCTAGTTTACAAGTCCCGGTCACCCACCTAGATACCCAGGACTCCCATTGAGCTCTAATTCATGAGGTGGTGGGTTTTCTTTATCATGTAACCATATATGTGCATAACACATTCTTTATCTAAAACCCAAGTCAACCTCTTACTACTGTTCTCCCTCCTTAAGCACATTCCCCCTCCTTCATGTCACAAAAGGCATAAGCACCAAATTAAGAACATAATAACCCATTCATCATAAAAATCATTTTTATAAAACCAATGGGTTGTGCCTCAAGAGTGGTTTTTTTATTTTTCCAAAAACATTCTTAAGATGCCAAACAGGCTTAATTACATAAAGGGAACACTTTTTACAAATAACCGACTAAAAGACCAAACACATTTGGAAATACACATTACCAACTCAAAACAACTTTGGAAAAAAAATTAAGAAAACATCACATAAGACTGATAGCATTACAAATACATTTCAATTTCCAAAACAAATGCATAATCATTTCAAGCAACCGCAACCAGACTTCATAGCATTGATTATTGCATAATGTAAAAAATATTTTTAAAACTAGAAAGCACTTATGAAATTAAAATTAAAGGCATTGGCATAGGAGATCTACCTTAAAATTTTCGCTATTTGTCTATGACTACTCAAACCAACACTTGACACCTACACATACAGGCATTTATACACACATATATATATATACACCCCTAGATTAATTTCACATATTACCTGCACCATGCGGAAATATGTAAAAAGAGGGCATATATATATGCCTTACCCTATGCATGTAAATGTAGGATACCTCAACACCCACAGCCCCAATCCATCATAGCAAGGTCCCACGCACTACACATATAATTAATAAAACAATTTAAACACTTAATCAATATACAAAACATTTTAAAATAACATGTAAAAGGTTTTCCCCAAAAATAACATTCAAAATCACATTTTGAGGAAATGTGTCAAACAGTACAACACACGCCCAGATTTCACAGCATTAATATCCTTAAATAAATCAAATCCAGAAGTCATAAAACAACCATGAGTGATTAAACATAGGAAACAACTCAAAAACACCCAATTTCATATCAAACTAGAACTCAAAAATTATAAAACTTCATCAATGCTATCAAAAAAGATTTTCACTCCACACAAATAGTATAATAATTCCTTTGAGTAGTTCTTAAAGCGTTAACAAATGACACAAAAAAATTTTTCCCTAAAAATACAGCCAATTTTATTTTATTGTTCTACTTTAGAACTAACCACTTGACACAGACGCATATAAACAAGATTTGCGTCACCAATACCATTCATCAAAAAATTTGAAAATTTATAAAAATAGACCAAAGAAGAACTACATGGCCTTACATCAAAATATAACCATATTCCTTTTCTTTTTCAAATCAAAATCACACTAAAAAACTTTCCAAACATCATTCACATGACTTACAAAATTTTAAATAACCAACTTCACGATTTATGAATAGACATCAAATAACACAACCTGAGTTTTCCTCAAACACACACCCCATATATATAAAAACATCCTATAAGGTATCAAAGGCATGCTAGAATTCTTTAAAACTAATTTCACACTAAAAGGATCAATCACATAACACCACATTTATTTATGAAAGAAAAATAATTCACCAAAAAAACAAAATTCACACTCAACATAATTAATCAAAGAACATCTTAAATTTATTAAACAAGAAAATTAGTTCATCAAAAAAATTTGTACAGGAACTACCTACCTCGATGTAGAAACTTTAAAATTTTGTGCGAAATTCCAATGGCATCAAATCCGCACCTCGAAAAACTCAAACGGACCCTAAAAAACAAGAGGTCGGACCAAATACATCAAAATCAGACCTTGAACAAATGGTACCTTAAACAGATACTCTACAATGTGGAAGAAATACTTACAAGAGGGGGAGTCATTGGAGGAGGAGGACACAGGTGAGAGCACGTTCACTGGAGGAGGGATCCCGGTGGGTTCGGTATGTTGGAACCGGGTCACACGAGGGGGGTTCTCCAAATGGATGAAGGGTGGTTCGGTGATCCATGAAGGTAAGGATTCCAGTGGGTGGAGGGTTGCGCACAGGGTAGTAGGTCACGGCAGGGTTAGGTCATCGGTTGTAGGGCCAACATTAGAAAAAAAAGGAAAAGGGGTGGAAGGAGCGTCGGCCATGGGGATCGACAGTAGGGTTTGGTGAAGTGGTGCGATGGGATTGAGGGGGTGAGGAAGAAGGAGTAAAAAATGCGAGGATAAAATAAAATAAAAATTAAAATAAAATAAAAAATGAAATTAAAATTAAAATATAGAATGATATAAAATCCTAATAAATCATATAAAAATTAATGATAATAATAAAACTAAAATAAATAAATCAACCATTAGATAATTACATTATTTTATGAGGACAGACACTGTTCAAAGTCGTGCGTGGAGCCGCATGCCTACAAAAGAACACAAATTTCTTTTAAATTAAAACATGTTCAAACTAAAGATAAAAAAGAAAAATTAAAAATAATTATATTAAAATAAAGCGTCGGTCAGAGTGTGACAATTATCTCCACCACAAAAAACATTCTACCCCCAGAAAGTCCCACAACCAGAAGAGGAATCATACTCGAGTTTGAAACTGAACGATGTCCATGAAATCATGAACTTGATGTTACCTTTCCCTCTACCAGTCAAACCTGAGTAGATATAAAGGAAAATGAAACGAGAAAACCCACGAGGAAAAGAGGGAGGTTCTGCCCACCACAAGAACCTAACTAGCATGGCCAACATTAAAGCTCTCAGCACAGGCTAACTATAGAATGACTGAAATGAACCAAAGTGAAAGCTATCAAAACCGAACTGCATAGGCCAATTAGCATGGGCCGATATGAGCAAACCCAGACAACCACCCATGAACTCTCTACATAAACCAAACCCCAAACACATGGGTCACTGACAAAAGACCCCTAACCAAATGGCGGAGAAAACCCCTATTAATTATTGCCCAAGATGCATGTGTCTCCCAAAAATAGCACGTCCTAAAATAAGAGTGGGTCGCCAAAGGAGCTAGCCACACAAGAGAGACAATCATCTTGAGACTCACAGCCATAAAGAGAAAACCTTCAATGCTCACATTTGAGGATGCAGAACTACTAGAATTAAAAGACAATGAGATCACCATGCCTTATTACAACCAAAGTGGGGTATTCAACGAACAAAGTCCATAACAAGATAAATAGACCTCTATGCAACTTACATCTAAAAAGAACATTCAAAGACGAGGGATCTTTAATAGAGAAATTTAAGTAGTCCAAATTTCTACACTGGAGACAAAATTTATACCAAGGTGCACCACACCCCACGATTCCTGACTGCGTCAAAGGAATTACTCCCAGACCTATGGCTAGATCTTTGATGTCTTGAAGAATCTGATGCCCCACAGTCAGAAGATGACATTGGTCAAGACTCCATTTGATGATGTCTCTTGTGGAACCTCTCCAAGTGTCCCAAATAGCCATGCTATGTACAAGACTCCAGAGGATGACAACAAGGTGACTTAAAGTATCCAAACGGGCCACACCAGTAGTAAACGAGAGAGTGGCCCAAATAATACAAGATGTAATTGACAGGAAAACATGTATGAGACAAGTTACATAGGGTCGATCTCACCGAATGGGTATCCATTCAAAATACCCAAAATAATTCGTTCTTGAACCCTAGAATAAGACCCCACATAAGAGAAACTTTAACTGATTTCAGGAGACTACTTCCAAAGAAAAGGGAATCAACCCCTCGAAATGCCCGAGGTAATCCTTTACTATCTGTTGTATTTTTTGGCACTCATGTGCTATGCCACTTTCCTCACCTTCACTTCATCAGGAATAATCCATTGGACAATAGTGGTTATAAACACCATCCAAGATAACCCATCATGAAAAAATGTTGGGATCATCTTCTTCCATCAATCCAAAGTTGAATCTTTAAATGAACTCGAACCCGCACATAATCTATTTTCTTTTGGAGTTTCTAATAACCTAAAAACACCAAAAATTTCACCATGCCTGTCTGTTACCTTCAATAGATCAAGATCACTACAAAAGATAGACAACAACCGAAAATATATCAATTCTGGCACTCCGCTAAGAGTCTGGGTAGAACCAACAGCTAAAAGATACTCGTTAGAACCCTATGGGACTTTCCTAGTTGGCATAATCAAATAGAAAAGGCACAAAGCCAAATCAAAACTCATCATAAATAAATACTCTACACTTCAATGACAAGCTAAAACTCACACACAAATCACTATTCCAACTACAATTCATTATGTCAAAACAAAGAACACATGAAAAAGGATACCAAACACAAAAAGAGAACACTAAAAAATTTCTTACACACCTTTCAAAAACATTAAATTACAATTTTGAAAACCATTTTTTTCAGAAAAAAAAACAAAATAAATATCCACCATTAGTATTCCATGAATTTTTCCCTCAGAATCCAGGGATTATCACCTAGATGGGAGGTTCAAACATTCTAATGGGTTTCTAACGGGTTTGTTCGTAGAATCGGAAACATCCAATGATTTCACATCCATTCTGACCTACTTTCCAAAGGTAGGTGATCATTAGTTTGGGGACTGATGAGGCTTAGGAATTTTCTTTGATCGAGAGGATGGGATGTCGGACTCATCACACCTTTTTGAGGGGAATTATTGTCCACTCCAAGACTCTCTTTATAGATTTAAGTTATGTTCGTGAATCCTTATTACATTACCAAGTATAAAATGATATTTCCTTCAGATCTGACAATCAATGATTAAATATGTAGGAAATTTAGAGAATCATTTATATGTATTCACGGTTCTTCATCTATGGAGAATCATCTGTATTTCTTAGAGATTCTTGGTCAATGGTACCCTTTGACACATTTATATAGAAGTCTCTTGGTCATTATGATGACCATGCTGGTTTTAAAGCAACTCAGTGTGGCACTTAAGTTTATTATCATTCAGAAGGACATAGATTATTTTAGAGTTGGGATTGAAACCGTAGAAGGGATACCTACGTATCCTTTGTTTAATAAAGGAATCAGAACCCACGTAGTTTGAGTAAGGGAGTATGATGTTTATGATTAATGGCTCAAAGAAGGATGTCACAATTACTTTTACACTCTAATCTAATGTGAGTCATGATCGGTGTGAGAAAAAAGAGGTATTGGTAAAAAATTAGACAATTGTTCCATGAAAGAGGTAATCATAAGAAATAATGTGGAGCTTATGTATATATGACTGCCCAGATAAATGAAGGTTAGGATTTGCTTTAGGGAAGAAATCCAGCAATAGGGTCCATAAAGGTATATGTGCTTAATGGATATTTTGAATACTCTAACTTGGGGATTACTCCTGAAAAGGAGGCCCAAATTAGGAGAAGACTTATGATTGGGTTTTACTCCTGAAAAGGAATCCCAGATCAAAAGGTAAATTAGGACTGGTTAAGAGAAATTAAGATAGGGGTTTACTCCTGAAAAGGAATCCCGAGTTAAGAGAATTATGGTTGGGGCTTACTCCTAAGGAGGATTCCTATATTTGATACTGGGGTTTACTCCTAAAAAGGGAGCCCAGGTTAGGGGATCTGGGGATTACTCCTCAAGAGGATTCCCAAATTAGAGGAATTATGACTGGGGATTATTCCTGAAAAGGAGACCCAGGTTAAGGATTCTCTCATCTTAATGGATGAGGTTGAAATGAATGAAATCTCAATCTTTAGTGACATAATGATATGTAAATCACTAGGTTTTGAGAGATATTCCACAGAATTCCTTTCAGATAAGGAAGTCAAATCAAGAAATCATGCCATAAATGGATTTGAAGAGTGTCTTGAAGACTGAATCTTGAATAGGAAAGGTGGAATGGCTTAAGAGGGGTGAAATGGGAAAGAAGGTTACCCAAAAAGGCAGGGGCGCCGAAGTCCTGGCAGGCGCGCAGGTACTGTGTGGGTGTGCATGTCCTGGTCGCGCAGGTATGCCTGTGCGACACATGGTGTACATACGCGACGGTTAACCAGTAGGGTAATACTTGAGAGACTCTTCATTAAATCCTTTAGAATCCACTTGAGGTTCTTCCAGAATAAGGGAGCGCAAGATCTATTTGATGGAGTAAGGCGACACGCAAGTGTGGCCCTTTTCCCTTAAGGGCTGGCCACTCAGGTGCGCAAGTGTTGATGAGTTTCAACACTTAGGCCTTCCTCCCCCTCTTTTGATCTTTTGTTCTAGGTAAGAAATTACCATAGAAGTGTTTCGGAAGCTTTGAAAAGAGACTAGGGTGTCGGGGGCTCAAATATGAGTTTTTGGAAAAAATCCTCCTCGAATGGGGGGCCCAAAGGGTCTATTTATAGGCAGGAGAAGACCCCGAGCGGTTATTTCTTAGGTCGCGCAATTCATTTGTGCGCCCACTGGATGACGCGCAAGTGTACATGTGTGACAGTGATAGAACTTGCACGGCACATGTGCTTTTGATCCCTTGTTCATGCCTGTATCGATTTTTGATATTTTCTTCAAAGGATGGATCAATTTGTGCTATGTCATTTCCCTTTACATTCTTTTGGACTTTGTGACGAAAAAGGAGCATCAACAAAATTCCCCCCCTCAGATTTGGATCCGAAAGAAATGAGGATGTGACTCTGAGGAAAAAAGGAGACATCCAAAGGAAAGGTGGAGTGCATGTGTTCAGTGCGCAACACTTGGCGCGCATGTTTGAGTCATGCAGTTCTTGAGTGCACTGGGTGTAGGCGTGCAGATAGGCCTCCTGGCCTATAAATATGCGGTCATTGGCCGTGCTTCGCATCTATTTCCGAATTCCTGAGCTCTCGCCACACAAGTCATTTTCTTTCCGCTGTTTCCTCGTCGTCGCGTTGTTGTGAAGGTAATAGGACTTGCGCGGTGAAAACATGCGCGACAAAAACTTGCGCAACACATTTAACACTTGCGCGAAATATCCATACTTGCGCGCCTTAATGCCTTAGCCATTTTTTCGAATTTCTTTCACAAATTTTATGAAAAATAAATCTATTTAAGAGTTAATTTATTCAACTCTTGTATAGAATCAATGGCTCTTAGACCTGGAATAGTTGATGAACTGGCTAGCAAGCGGATAGATGATATGATGGACATCATTGGCCATGATTATTATACTACCAAAGATAGAACTCTTCCGGATTTGGCTAAGTATCTGTAGAAATACCATCGTGACTTCTCACAGAGCACTTATCTGCCATTGTATGGCTATGGTCATCTATAAGAAGTCAACATTCCAGAAGCAAAGATCTATCTTCCATTTTCGTGGTTCCAGAATTACACCAACTTTTCTTCAGCAAATATATCATGTGGAGGAGTATTTCTAAGTGTTGGAACTGTGGAGAAGGCTTACATGATGCATCATAGCACTTGCACACCAGATCTGAAATAACATACACCTGAGCTACAACCACATTGTCATCCTTCAATCTTCTGAAATGCTCAGATGGATCAATCCAAAGGCTGGAAGAAAAGTTGGGACTTCCGTCCTGGGGGAGGCATGAAGCCAACATGGATGTGGGTATACTAGGTGCGACAAACCTGTGCTGAGTTTTTAGAGGTTCTAGAGGGAGTTTCAATATACGAAGCGATCTGGGTTGGGAAAACATATGTTTACAGACATGATAACTTCGTGCCGGAGATAGTCAGCCACTAGATCCCAGCAACAATTTTTTTCCATCTGACTCATGGAGAAGTAGGCATTAGTCTGTGGGATGTCTACAATATCTCAGTGTCTCTAATTTTGGGTGATATGTATGATGAATTCATTCCTCCCAAGGTGACTTGGAATGATTCAGAGAAAACTCCTGCTTTAGCTCGAGAATTATTTAAGATCTTCCATAGGCACAAGAGTTCAGAGACCTCATTAACTCATTCTAGAAAGGATATTCATTCGAAGGAATGGATGAATATATTTCTTATTGAGAAGAAAGAGAGGGAACCAAAGAAGAAGGAGCAGAAAAAAAAGAATCCAAGAAAAAGAATTCCAAGGATAAGAGGCCCAAACATCCTACCACCTGCCCAAAACCTGAAAAGAGGGGTTCTCCTGAAACATTATGGCCAACTCTAGAAGCAGGAGAGTTTGAGAAGTGGGGATATGAGGTGAATCAAAGAATCCCAAAGAAGACTTGTCTGGCGAGCTTCATGGCAATGTGACTCAGTGTTTATCACTTGCTAGTCGGGGATTTGAAGGGAGGCGTCAGGCCAGGGACCTTCGACATTGCAGAAAAGTTGGATGAGGAAAAAATGGATGGGTTGGATACCCCCATTTTAGCAAAGATTCACAAGAGTTTAATTCATTTCTTTATGGGTAAATATCCATTATGAATAGTGGGACCATTCTAAGTTTTATGGGGATGGATCGCCACTCACTTCATTACTTACAATGTATAGAATGGATTACAAATTTCTGGAAGTTCTTTCAGGCCGTCAGTGCATGAATTCTCTAGAGTTGCTCCATTATATGTTAATGCATATGACATGAAAGTGAGGCTGAGAATGTTTAAGGAATTCAACTTCTTTCTCAATGGAAGTCCGCCAACCGGGCGGTTTGTTGATGATGGAACAACACATTTCTATTTGAGGGAATACATGCTAGCTTGCAGGGATGGTGTGCTAGTTTCCAGGATTGACGGAGAAATCACATGCAAGGCCTATGCTCCATATAGATTTTCACATCAATTCAAATGTCTGCAACAGATTGTTGTATCTCCTCAAGTACATGTCCGTTTAGAGCAACATCCAGTGGTTGCTCGGCAACTATGGCTGCTGACGTCAAGGGAGAAGACAGGGGAAATATTTGATCTACCAATTGAAAAAGCGGCACATAATTTGACTACATATTATGTCGAACACTGGATAGCATCATAACCAAAAGGGATATTGAATCACCCAGTTTATCAGGTGGGGAAAAGGAAGAGGACTGTAGAGAAATAAACCCTTCCTCATGAAGGTGATGCTTCCCCACCTGAAGTTGATTCGACAGACTCCTCCTCTAGAACTGATTCACTGGATTCCCATGATGAGTATGATGAGGCACAACCAGTGGCAAAGCGGTTTCATGCCCGATATAATCCTCCAGTCATAATTAAAAGACCCACTCCATCAACTCCTGGTGAGTTACTTTATTGTAGTAATTTAATCACTACTAATTTATAAAGCAATAAGTCTTTACTTTCTTATTCTCTATCTGTAGTTGCAGGAGCTGGGAAGAAATTGAAGTCAAAAATTATAGGACCTTCCTCACAGCCTTCATATCTAAGACCAGAGGCTGTCCATCTATGGCAGAGTTTATACATTGGTACTGAGACCGCCTAGCTAGATTTGTGTGAGGGCCTACAACTTCCTGGAATAGGGAATCTTATGGCTTCTATAAATCTTCAATATGAGGATGACCCCAATTGAGTGCGGGCTTACATCAGAGATTTGGAAATGCTCATATATGCCACTGATGAGTCTATTCCGGTCACCAGGAAGGTGAAGGAAATGATTGATCATGGCGCCACTGTGGGGGCTGGTGGTTCTGGAGATGATGAGTGGTGTGAGTATGTGGCTCCTGAAGATGTAAGTTTTCTTTCTTTATTTTCATTGCAACGTGATTTCAGTCGAAGCTTTGTTACTTAAGGAATCTATTTTCTTCATCTTGCAGCTTGAAAAGAAAGGAAATGTGGTTCCTTCGCCATAGTATAACCCTGGTGGTACTACTATTGGTGTTGTTGCTGATTCTCCTCGCGAACCAGGCGAGGTATCTCCCGGCCAGAAGGTCATGAATGAGGCGCTGGACATAGCCTTCCATTCGCCAATCCAAGTGCCAATAAGGGAGACTACCGAAACTCCCAAAAAACCAAAGAAGAAAAGGCAATGAAGGAGGAAGTCCATAGCTAAATGCTTCATTATGATTGGTAATTCCATTGAGTAATCATGAGTTTATACCCATGACCACATGGTTACTCATATTTATAGGGATTGCAGGGGCTTCTTCAATTTCCCCCCTGAGGTAATGGACTGATCCTCCTTCAAAGGCCACAGAGGTTGCTGTGGAAAAATCACATATCCAAGATAACTTGGCTGCTACTGGAGAAGAGCTAGCATCTATTCCCAGTATCCCTCCTGCTGCTGTTGGAAGAAGAGAAGAACCTGTTTCTGGTAAGTCCACAATGCTTCATAAAAATGTTGAATGAAACACCGACTGATTTCCATTCTTTGATACTTCAGGTTCAACTCCTACAGTAGAGCTTCTCGCGACTGTTGCAACTAATGAAACTAATGCTGTGATTTTACCCGAAGTTACTGTCCAGGGTCAGGGGCTACAGGACGTAAGTCGTGAAGAAGACACCCCAAATACTCCCACTGGTGAGACTAACTAGGATTCTGAAATATCATTGGATGAAATGATGAATCATGACATGTCTTTTTATGAATTTTATGATCATGCTAAGTTGTCCTGTGATTTAGAAGTCCTTGGGAATGAGTGTTATCCTTAGTCTAGTAAATTTTCTTATAATTTACACTTCTAATCATGACTGAAAATGATATGTAGTTCCATCCATAGAAACTGCTGAACTGCCAATGCCTTAAGAGGGTGTGGACATTAATGTCAACCCTACCATTGCAGAAACATTATCTAAAGTAGAGCTAAACCCAGTAAACCCTCCTGAGACCCATCTTGAAGATCCTGTTGAGACTAGGAAAGATGGGGAGGAGTCTTATCAGGTTGCTGACCCACCGTCGGGTAAGGGATAACAATATTTGTGACTGTACATAATTTTCAAGAAAACCGATTCTTTTGTTTTCCTTTGAAGCTGACCAAAGATTTAAATTAATTATTCAGGGTTTTCAACTGTAGTGGCTATGTCTGGAGGTGATGCCTCAGCCTTTACCCCCATTGGAATTGAAAGAGAAGAATCACATGTCATGGGGAAAGAACAGAACAGGGCACTTCTTTAAGTGCATTAATCCTAGATTACCTGCCCCCTGTGATGATGATGTTGAATCAAACCCAGAGATGCTTAAAGCGTTCAGCTTTTCACGACACAAGGCATGGAACAACATATGGAAAATCATATCTCATGTTCCTTTAGAAGAGTTATCATCGAAAATTCCTCGATTGTCCTCCCAATTTGTCATAATAGGACTTGGCGGTTTTGGATATGAAAAGATCCATAGAACAGTGAAACAGATCATCTTCAGGAGGGAGCAGGAGAAAAAGTGTCATGAAGATCTGACCAGGGTGAAATTGTCAATTATCATCGGCGAATTTGAGGCTGCGGTATCCAAAGATGAGGCTGATTATACTTCCAAGATGAAGGAGTTGAAGCATAAAATCAGAGAAAAAATCATCCAGCAGGTGCAGCTCCAGCAACAGTTAGATACTATTACTGGGGAACTTGATCAGCTCAACAATTCATTGGAGGGAGCTCAAACGAATGGTATTAAAGCAATTACAGATGCCAAGAAGGTACTCTATCAAGCTGAGAAGAGTGAAGTTGATCGAGCGCACGAGCTTCAAGTAGTTGCTAATGAAACTCAGGATGTTGTACATTAAATGAAGACTTATGTTGATAATCTTTTGTAATCTCTTTGGAAAAGAGAAGAGACTCCAATCTGTGGATGTCCTTCTAACTCTTGTGCATCAATGAAAAACACTTTCACCTTCACTCATTTGTACCTGGATTCTCTTTTGATACATGCTTTAGATTTTACCTAAGCAAATGGGCCTAGTAAGCATAGTTTGATTTTTACTAGGATTAATGTAAATAACCCTACAAACATCGAACCTTTTAATTTCTCAATGTTACCTAAATCATACAAAATGTATGTTTAGTGAGCTGGGAACATGGATTTTATTTAGAGTTCCCCTGTCTTTTGTGGGCAGTTTAAAGTCATGCATGTCGGACATAAAAAAGGATAATGTTTAAGGTTGAAATAGCTTTGACAGAAATGGATTATAATTGACTCAATTCTTTGAAAATTAATCTGAAAACATATTATCATACGCATGTATGATGGAAAATATGTAAGCTATGGCTTAAGAATATTTGAATCTGATGAATGATATGAAAAAGATCTAAAAGGTATTAGAAGAAGTAGTTTCTAAGAATGAAGTTACCATTATTTAACAAACCTATTAGGGGGATGAATTATGCAGGGCCACCTAAGGGAATTGGCTGCATAGTTAAATAAAATAGTATCTTTTGGCTAACAAGTCTGTTATGTAGACTGTTTATGCAAGGCCGCCTATGGGCACGTTCTGCATAGTCAGGCAAAAGAACTCTCAGAAATTTACATTCCTAGTGCTAAAAGCCAGTGAAAGTTTATAGAGATTCAAATCTTCCAAAGTATGGAGTTTGCTATATGGAAAGAGGTACTTGAATATGGATAAGATATTTAAAAACAAGATTATCAAAGAACTGGATGAATATCACTCCTAGGAAGGTCTGACCCAAACGTAGGGAAGGATAATATAAACCATAGACTTGAATACTTTCAGATCATGAAAAAGGATATGGGACAAATATGTTAAGGATGTATATTTTTTGTGGATCCCTACATACTATCATTTGAGACAAATAAGGACAAAAGAGGCATTCTTCCATAGAATGAAGTTACCACTATCCGAAAAAACACGTTAGGGGGTTGAATTATGTAGGGCCACCTAAGGGCATTGGCTGCATAGTCAAATAATAGTATCTTTTGGCTAACAAGTCTGTTATGTAAACTGTTTATGCAAGGCCGCCTATGGGAACATGTTGCATAGTCAGACAAAATAACTCTCAGAAGTTTGACATTCTTGTGACTAGAATTCATGAAAAGGTTTATGATGATCTGAAAATATTTAAGGTTAGGATTATGACACATAAAGATGGGTATTTTTCAATGTATACAAGGATACATAGATCAATGATAACTATAATCATGTTGTGGCAGGGTCCTTAATTGAAATGTTGGACTTCACTACGTATCCCATAAGGATGAGATTCATGCCATACATAGTTCTTAATCTATAGTTTAATGTCTTGTGGGACAAAAGTATTAGAGATCTATGTTTAGGGTCATAGAGCTTGGACCACTATAAGAAATACACAATGTGTGTTTTCATGGGTACTTTTCTGCCAAGGGACTGAAAATGGAATTTGGGGTTAGGCCCAAAGACTTGGGGATGGATTCGAGGGACACTCGAACGTTCCAACGTATCCCATAAGGATGGTAATCAAGCTCACGTAGTTCTAGAAATACCCTCTGTACAAATTTGGTTCGTACATGTGAAGGGTGAAAGGAGAATTTAGTGAAATGATGGTTTAACCAAAGATAAAAGGTTCGGGCATTGACATGTATGCACATAGTCTTTGAACTGAAACATGAATGAAAAATAAATGAAAATATTGGTTCCCTCTCAGGTGAGGGTATCAAAGAAATTTTTAGTTTATTGTCATACTGGACAAATGTGTTGTATAGTTTAATGTCGTATAACAAGGATGAAAGTGAACCAATGTAATGATATTGTTTCTAAGGGAGGTTTCACGAATTATCATCGTATGATGTGGATATGAACCAACGTGAAGAGATTGGTTTCGGGTTTGAACCTTGGGAGGTTTCCTACATACCTAGCCTAGAAGGAAAGGATCAAAGTTCGTGTAGTTCAATTAAAAAATGAATTAATGATCAAGTTGTTCTTGGGGACAATGACCTAAAAAATTGATGTTAGGACATACACATGGTTAGCGGCCCAGAGAGAGTGTTATGGTTGAGGTTTTCTCTAAGCTCACGTGAGTCATACTCGGTGTGAGAAACAAGAGGTAACAACAACCATAACGATGCATAATTTAATGTCATGCAGGACATATAAAGGGACTATGCAGTTTAATGTCTTGCAGTTAGGACTATTGGTGCTGGACAGTTTAATGTCATGTAACAGGGACAAAATACAGTTTAATGTCATGTAGGACATATCATGGACTTTCTGTACAGTTTAGCGTCATGTAGTTAGGACGATGGGGACAATAGAGTTTAACGTCATGTTGGACGAAAGGGGGGACTGTGCAGTTTAATGTCATGCAGTGAGGACAAAAGAATGCACCATTTTAACATCATGTTGGATGCATTGGGGATTTTTTTCCCACAGTTTAAGATCATGTTGGAAGAATGTGCGAATAGTTTAAGGTCATATGCATGGACCGTGGACGGTGCAGTTTAATGTCATGCTGGACAAAAGTGTAGTTTAAGGTCATACATGACCTTTGATGATTATGTAGTTTAACGTCTTTCTGGACGTAAGGCACTTCTATATAGTTTAGTGTCATGTAGTTAGGACATCACACTTTAACGTCTTGCTGGATGTAAATAACTCACAAATAGTTTAGGGTCATATGCATGGACCGTTGATGATGCAGTTTAAGGTCATACTGGACCATTGATGTAGTTTAAGGTCATACATGACCATTTAGGGAACTTTTTCATAGTTTAGCGTCGTGTGGGATGAAAGTACAAATAGTTTAAGGTCATATGTATGGACCGTTTCTATATAGTTTAACGTCATATAGAAAGGACGAAAAAGGATCTTTGTAGTTTATACAAAATACTTCTTCAAAAATATGTCATTGGTTGTAGTAGTAATGAGTTCTCCATCCATTGAGATTAATGAATAAGCTCCATTGGAGTAGACCCTATGTATTGAATATGGTCCTTCCCATTTTGGCTCAAGCTTGGGAGGTTTATTTCCTGGTATCATTGGAGTTCTGAGAACTAATACCAATTCTCCCTGAGTGAATGAACGAAGACGAACTTTTTTGTTAAAATCTCATGCTATTCGATTCTGATAGACTTCCAAGTAGTGAAAAGTGCACAATCATTTCTCATCTAACCGTTCCAATTCATTCAATCGCTTTTGAGATTTTTCATCTGTAGATGATTGATCACAAATGGCAACTCTGAGGGAGGGTAGTTGAACTTCATTGGGCAAGACGGCTTTTGTTCCATATACTAATGAATATGGAGTTGACCGAGTTGTAGTGTAGGTGGAAGTCCGATATGCCCATAAAGCATGAAAGAGTTTATCAGGCCAGGACCTCTTATCTTTATCAACCATCTTTTACAGTATATTTGAAAGAGTCTTGTTAAAGGCTTCTATCTGGTCGTTGGTCGTTGCATGATACTGAGATGAATGGTTGGATTTGATGTTGTATTCTGGATACAACTTCTTCATCTCAAATGAACAGAAATTGGTGCCATTGTCCGTCAATATGGTATGGGGGACCCCAAATCTGGTAATGATGTTAGACTTTATGAAGCTAACTACGCATTTAGAACTAAATTCCTTGAGCGGTATTTCCTCTACCCATTTGGAAAAGAAGTCAGTAGCAGTAAGAATGTACATAAACTGCTTGGTCATAGCCGAAGGGTATGGTCCCACCACATCCATTCCCCATGTGGAAAATGGCCATGAGTATTTAGCTGTTTGAAGAAACTCTGGAGGTTGATGAATGAAGTTGGCATGTACTGGGCATGAATGAAACTTCTTTGTGAAATTGACACAATCACGTATCATTGAAGGCCAAAAGTATCCAAGCCTTCGAATTTGATCAGACAGTCTATGTCCAGACTGGTGGGCACCACAGACTCCTGCATGCACTTCTTTCATGAAAACCATTGTCTCTTCACCATCAATGCATCTGAAGAGAACTCCATCAAAACCATGTTTGTAGAGAATTTTCTCTAGGTGATCTGGGCTATCATAAAAAGTAAAATTAACCACACGTCGCCGGATTTGTTCTTTCTCATCTCGACCAGGTGGAAGTTTTCCATTTTGAAGGTATTCCATGATAGGTGACATCCATTCGGTAGTATGACCATACATTTTAGGAATGGGACAAATTTCATTAATTTCCTCTGTTCTGATTCGAACATAAGGTGAAATTTCATGAAGGTTGGCAATAATGATGGTTGTCTCATCCCGATTTGGATCTGCCAGAGCTATGGCTATATTATCCAATGCATCATCTTGAGCATTTTGTGATCATGGGACATAAGAAAATATCGGTTCCAAAGGGAATTCTGCCATTAACTCTATGACGTAATGATACGATGGGATTAGTTCTTCTTTTTTGATGGCATAATCCCCATTGACTTGTTTGATTACCAGGTCTGAATCACCTTTCACCTTTAAGTGATTTACTTGTGCTTGAAGTGATAATTCCAACCCTACGATGAGAGCTTGGTATTCTGCTTCATTATTGGTACCACCTTCCCACAATAAGAAGGAATAAGGTAACACTACCTTTTCTGGGAAATGAGCACAATTCCTAAGCCAACTTTGTTGAATTTAGGATTTTCCATTTTCCTCCCTGTTGGACTTCTGGAAGCACCATCAAAATAAATTTCCCATGCCTGAGGACTTTCATGATTAGAGAAGACTTCCTCATTAGGGAGTTCAATAACTGAAGATGTGTCTTCCACTGAAGGGTGTTCAGCTAGGAAATCATCCAGAGCTTGGCCCTTTATCGCCATTTGAGACACATACTGAATATCGAATTGCTACAAAATAACTTCCCACCTTTCCAGATGACTTGTAAGAATTGGACGACTTAGGATAAATTTGAGCGGGTTATTACGAGATACCAATTGGACCTCGTGATGTTTCATGTAGTGTCTCAACTTCTGAACTGCAAAGATTAATGCCAGGAAGCACTTCTCAATACTTGAATATCGGGTTTCTACTTCAAGTATGGTTCGACTGAGATAGTAGAGACTATTTTCATTCCCAGCATCATTCTTTTGAGAAAGAGGCACCAAATGATCACTCTAGAGCTATCACATTGAGGATAAGTGATCTTCTGTCAACAGGTGGCATGAGTACCGGTGGACTCAAAATGTATTTCTTGAGAATATCGAATGCTTCTTGACATTATTTAGTCCACTGGTAAGGGACTCCCTTCTTCATCAATTTGGTGAAGGGTAATCTTTTTCCTGCTAAATTGGTGATGAAATGAAGAATATAGGCTAAGTGTCCTTGAAGTCCTCTTAATTTTTTAAAATTTTGAGGAGGTGACATACCAAGGATTGACCTGGTCTTCTCAGGATTGACTTCAATACCACGATGGCATTCAACAAAGCCGAGAAATTTTCTTGAGGTTACCCCAAAAGCTAATTTTAAGGGGGTCATCTTCAAATTATGTTGTCGAAGTTTGCAGAATATGACTTCCAAATCAGCCAAGTGATTAGAACGTTGTTTGGATTTAACTACCAAATCATCTACATAGCATTCAACAAACTTCCCTAAGAAGGGTTTGAAGATACGGTGCATGGCACACTGATAAGTTGCACCTACATTCTTTAAGCCAAAGGGCATTACCCGGTTGAAAAACACACCCTGAGGGGCTCTGAAGGCTGTAGATTCCTCGTCTTTTGGGGCCATTTGGATCTGATTATATCCGGAATATCCATCCATGAAGGAATGTGCTTCATAGCCAGCTATTACATCAATTAGAAGTTCTGTAATCGGAACTGGGAAATCATCCTTAGGACAATGCCGATTAAGATCTCTGAAATCGATGCAAACTCTAATTTGTTCATTCTTTTTCTTTATAGGGACAATATTAGACAACCATTTGGGATATTGATCTTCTCTGATGAACTTATCTTTGATAATATTATCCACTCCAGCTTCAATTTTGGAAGCATATGTTGGGTGTGTTCTTCTCGCGGCTTGCTTAAATCATCGATGTTCTTCAGGTAATCCCAAATGATGATAGCAACATCAGGATCAATCCTGGGCATTTCTGTATAGTTCCAGGCAAATATATCTCTACTTTTCTATAGAAAAGATATATACATCTCTTGCTCTTCAAGAGTCATGGCCGCACTGATTAAAGTGGGGCGTGGATCTCCTTTTGTACCCCGATTTATTTCTCTGAGTTCATCCACAGTGGTAGAGATACCCTCTTCAAATGTTAGAGGAGCATCTCTGAGATCTTCCTCTTCTTCTTCATCATGTGTTATTTCTTCCATTTCTACTTGCATATTAAATGATAAAGTAGAATTCTCATGATCCGAAGAGATGTCAAAATTTGTATATCTTGAAGAAGAAGCTTCCATTTCCACCCCGATTGATGATGAAGGGTCTTATTTGGGTAATAAAGAGGAGATGATAGATTGAGAATCGACATTATTTTTCACCTCTGATGTTTCTATAACTTCTTCTGGCCTAATTGGAAAAGCATAGACTTGTTGGATTTTAGAAGATGAAATGAAGACGTCACCATTTGTGCTTTCATCGCTGCGTGGTAGATTACCAATTTCTCCCATGTTGTCTGGCTCGATTTCCGTAATTGACGTTATGGATCATTCCATAAGAGTATTTTGATTTGGGTCTATCTTGTCAATTTCACTGATAGGCAACACATAATATGTAGTCACATGTGTAAATGGATTTACTGGAATATTTTCCAAACCATATGGAGCATTAACTTTAGTAATCTCCTTTGTTATGGATTTCTCCCTTTGCTTCATGTGATAGAATTCCGGCTCAATGTATTGAGACTCACATGTCTTGAACGGGGCCTTATCACCATACAATGTCCCAACCTGACCATCAAAACAATATTTGAGACATTGATGGTATGATGAAGGGATAGCCGCATGTTGATGTAGTCAGGGTCTTCCAAGCAAGATGTTGAAGGCTGAGTCTTGATCAACAACCATGAAATCTGAATTGGATACAAGATCTCCAAACTGAGTTTTGAGTGTAACATCACCCACTGGTTCTTGTTCGTTTTTATCATATCCCTGTAGCATCATGGTGGAAGGAGATAAATCAGATTTTCTGAGGCCCAATCGACGAAGTGTACGAATGGGCATGAGGTTGACTCCTGAACCATTGTCAATGAAAGCTCTTCGAACATCCACATCATTGACCTTTCCAGATAAGTACAGTGGTCTAATATGTCCATGCACAACATCATCTTCATCTTCATTAGTACAGTATATTATTGAATGGCATTCTGCAGGATTATTCTCTATGTGATACACTACAGCTGCATAAATTTCAGTTTCAAACTCACGAGGACTTGAAAAAGCCTCGATGAGTGCTTCCCGAAGATCTTTTGACAAATTCAGAGCATCTAGAATTGATAGCTTGGCTAGTAATTGGGCCAAGTGGTTCAATATATCATACTTTTGATCCAGAGGTCTGCATTTCCCAATAGGAATATGTGGTTTAGTAGGTACCTTGGAAGTAGATTCTTTTGAAGTTGATGCATCTTGTATTGGGATAGGAGTTAGAAATATTTCTGGTTTTGGAATATTAGACTCATTAGATCCATTTACTTGCTGAGAGGAAGAAGATGGAACCTTCAACCAGTCTTCCAAAATAACTATGCCAGGACTGAATTTTCTATTGGTAGAAGAACATGCTTGTTCTTGCTGAGCTCGCTGAAGGGCTCTACCATGAGTTTCTGCTGCGTACATAGTTCTAGTCGGGGTAGAATTGGAATAGTGGCTTCTCAAAGATCCATGTCTTCCACTGTATCCTGAGCCCCTGGAACTTCGTCTGATTCCTCTGTTTGATATAGGGAATTCAGGCTCATCGAAATTGAAACTTGTACTAGAATATGAATCTGTTAATTGAATCATATTAACATAAACAAAGATTAACTCTTTGTCTGACGAAGACTCTGCCTGATTAGCCTGTTTAGGCTGTGCCATTTGGTGGGGCGGTCCCCGTGGCTTTGAAGTAGATGTCATGAAGTCCGCCAAAGTCAAAGACAGCTTAGGTTTTGACACATACTCATCTTCTTCTGATTCTTTTTCTTTCTTTGAATCATGCCATTTCTTTGAGGACTTTCCCTCTGATGAAGAGGTTTTTTCCACAACATTCATGGCAGAAGACAAAATTGGTTTCTTTAATTGTGTTCGCAAAATAACATGAATTCGATTGATTGTCTTTCTAACCATCCAATCATCATACTCTTGTGTGTTTTTTCTTAAGACTTCTTGCCATTCACCTTCCTCCTCTGGAACTGTAGCAGTGACACATGCTACCTGGGATGTGGAGCCTTTCAATGTGACTTGTCCCGAGTCGACCATCTTTTGTAGGGGGTCTTTGAATACAAAACACTCATGGATGGGATGCCACAACATTTGATGAAAAGGGAAATAATTGGGACGGTCTTCATCTCCTATATTGTTTGGCCTCTTGGGCATTGGCATTTGAACCAAATTGTTTTCCAGAGCCGAAATGAAATAACCAGGAACTTGTTCGTTTTGGAAAGAGTATGTTTTGTTTTTCAGATCCTCAAATTGTTTTCGTCTTTGATCTTTCTGATCATCTGGACGAAAAGGCCTTTGTTGTTGGAGCTCAAGAGGTGGAGCCCTTCGAGAAGATGAAGGTTTTTAGGTAGAAAAAGGTATAGGTGCTTGTTTAAGCATAACTATAGCAGTTTCTTCTTTACGCATTCTCCTTCCTAGAGCTGATTGAATTACACGAGATTTAGTCTTAGCCTATATAAGGGAATCTTCAATCTGCTGAGCGATTGATGTAAGGTCTCGAAACCCTCCTGTGTAATTCACAGGGATTAACGGCGTGCGTAATTCGTCACACAGATTTTCCACACAGATTGGCAACAATTCTTTTTGAGGGAGTGATAAACACAAGAAATATGTTAGTCCCTTCCATCGAGCAATGAAATCAGATACCCTTTCATTTTCCCTTTGCTTACAGTTTGTAAGATCGAAAACTGTTGTCTTTGGCAACATTGAGCTGAACTGAAGGAGGAATTTTTGGCGAAGATCCTCTCGTCCGGTAATTGACCGGGAATGCAGGCTTGTATACCATACAAAAGCTGGTCCTTGCAAGGTTAGCACAAAGCATCTGAGTTTCACTACTTCTTGCTGCTCTGGAGTTCCCATCATAGGATCGCAACAAGACACGTAATGCGTCAAATGTTATTCAGGATCGCCTGATCCATTAATAATAGGAAATATAGGGTTACCAAAACTGGATGGAGGGGAAATTAAATCTACCCATTCAGGGTAAACATTCTTTTCTAGTTGAAATTCCGCACGTTTCCCTTCCATAGTTTCTAACCGAGCTGTTAATGACTCAATAATAGTTATTAAGTTTTGAGGAACATCCGATAGAACTTGGACTTGGGTAGGTGCAATGACTGGGGCTTTGACAGATGTGGTGATTGGTGCTTCAACTGATGGTAGCACTGCCAATTTTTATTGCACTTGACCTGTAGGATTAGACCTGTGAGGGTGTACTGATAGAGGAGGATATTCTTGATCCATCTCAGTTGCTGCAACAAATTCCTTTGGCTGACTGAATCCAGCATGCTTAAGAATAAGACTACTCTGAAGTAGTTCTGCATTCAACTTTCTTAATTCCTTCATTTCTTCCTCCTGTTGTGAAAACCTCTTCTCTAGTGAGAGTGATTGACCTTCTCCAGAAGAAGGATATGTAACCTGGTTCTTTCTCTTCCCTTTGTTGGATCCTTTTCAGAGAAGGGAAAGTGGGTTACTTTAAGGATTACCTAGGATCTGAGTAATCCTTTGATATCTTGTACGCACACCTTCTTCATTTGTGTCGGTGCGTACATCTTCTTGAGCAGGAACATCTTCATCTGAGTCCCCTGAGTGAGCCTCATCTGGTGGATCAGCAACAACAGCATTGATGACATTGATTGATGCATAACTCATCGCATCCCATCTATCAGCATTTCTATGATATTGTCTTCTTCCATGTCTTTAATGAGACATTGCCTTTTGTTGATTAAATCCCTCAGGAACTTCTTGACGAACCGTAATTTAGAGGGAATCTCCTGATAATTTGGCTCTTCGTTCCTCTTGAGGTTTCTTTCCCAATTGAGAAAAGACTGAAGTTCTCTTAGGAGGGGATTGATGATTTGAAATATTCCCCAATCCAATTGACTAGGGCTGTTCCTGCTGTTCTATCTCAACTCCCCGAATCCTTTTTGTTGATTCCGATGGTTGGTTTAGAAGATTCCCCAGTCGGGCGAGCTGGGGTGGTTCTTGACATTCTATGTCTGAGACTTTCTTCAAAGTCCTCCTGATCTTACGAACCTTAGTCCGGAAATTAGCTGGATGAATTAACTTGTATCCGCTTTTATCACCAAGTTCAAAAGATCATTGGATGATTTCCGACACTTCTGTCACTTGGTGATGTGCTTGCTCCAAATGAGAGGCCTGTTCAATATTCTGGTTTGCTTGATGCAAGAGAAATTCAACAACTTGTTCGATGTATTCTTGTTTTTTAGAGGATCTAGTTGAAGCTTGTTCTTGGGCAAGCTTTTTATTACAAAGAAAGCCCATTGACTGTGGACGAAGATGGGCAATAACATTGCATGAGACCATTTTCGGTGGGCTTTGCTGACTAGAGAGCACCGTGAAATGCAGTGCTCCATGAACACCCCATCCTCTAACGTGAATACCAGATGGGGAATTGACAATTAACTGACACAATCTTCTTAGTGCGCCAAGGCATGAACGTTGAAGGGCTCTCGGCTGCTTTTCAGCATTCAAATATCGAGAGGCTGATAGAGACGCCAAATCAATCTGACGTGGTAACCCTTCTATTATCTTAAGATTATTTTCATATTAATCATAAGATAATAATTTATTTTTAAACTGACAAAGAGTTTTCCATATGTTGAGACGAATATCATGAATTTCATTTTCCATTAACATTTATGGAATATTATACTGAGAGTCAGCCAGAGGCCAAAACATGACTGGCACTTCACATTTCACCAGTTGTTTTCTTATGTTCAGCATTTCCTCTTTATCATTTGATGAAGATTCTTCTACCCGATTTGACCAGTGATGGTGTTTTCTGGATGCATCATTGGATTCAACAGTATTGGTAGAGAAATCATTGATCAAACTAGAAGATGTATGACTTATGGGTGGTTCGGAGAATGACCTACACCCTGGTATATCTTCTGATTGAGAAAGTATTTCACCTGCTAGCAATGAAGCTTCAGAAATGATTGGTTTTTCATTTCCAAGTGCCTCAAGATAAGAGGGCTTTCTTGGCACTACATTGTCCACTGGAGCACTTTCCGGGCAATGTGCATCACTAATATGGAGAGGACTTTCACAGCGAAATTCATCATCATGGGGAGGACCACCATAATGGTTTACAGCAAAAGATGAGATCTCTTGCTCTTTGGTCTTCTAACCACACAGAGGGTTCATGTGGCTCTCATCTGAAGTTGAAACTTTGAGATTGACCGAATTTTCATGAAGCAATCTTTCTTGAGTAAGTGTCTATTGAAGACCTTCGGAATTAATGTTCCCACTATTGGGAAATGAGGGAGTAGAATCTTGAATTTCAACAGATAATTGTCTGAGGGCTTCAAGAACTCCAGCATCGAGCAAGGCCTTGTTACATATAGGCTCTTGATCTCCTGACTGTGATGGGCAGGTATTTTTCTTAGACACCTTCTTACTCGCCTTGGAAACCACTTGTTGACGAAAGTGGCTACTCTGAGCAGGTGTATATGCCTAATCAGTAAATATGGCCAGGTTAGGATGACTATATCTACATAAATCAGGCGTCTGTTCCTGACTTAGTTGCCCGTATGTTATGGGGAAGTATGCCCCACAACCCTCTTGGACTGGAACATATGTGTGTGTCTGTTCCGGAGTGAATTTTTGATGTATCACTCCACTGGTAGGGATAGATTTATGTTTCTTTCCCTGAGATGCCACTGAAGTTGTTATAATATCCTGGCATGCATCCAGAATTTGAACAGGGATTTTCTTCTACTCGTTCACCATTGATAGAATATGCCTGGTGACTTCAGCTACCAGAACGGGAATATACGTCCATTCCGGGATTGGAGCAGGTGTATGTGCCTGCTCGTGTCCTCTTTTTCGTGTCAGTGAATCCTGACAGTACTCAAGTGTGGGGGTAGAGAGTTGAGTCTGCCTCCTATTTGTTGTCGGGGCTTTCCGACTAACTTCTCCGAATGCTGCCAAGCGAGACTATTGGTAGGCTTGATTAATAATAGTAGGTGTATGTGCATGCTGATTGCACTTCTCCAAACGTGGTTGATGAGATACATCATATGTAGTAAGACGAGCCTGCTGACTAGCTGATGATATATAAACAGGTGTATGTTCCTGCATATAGTACTCCACCGGAATTTCCTAGGAGGATTGGAATGATGATGCCAGAAGAGTGTGCTGGACAATGGAATTAAAACGGGCAGGTGTGTGTGCCTGCTCGTTGCTTGCCACCAAGTTAGGTTGGTGGACTTCTCCAGAGATGGTAGGGATGAGAACCTGCTCACTGTTGACCGGATTCCACCTCTGGTGGTTCTTCTTGCTTGCTCGGGATCGAGGAACCAGATCCGAATGCCTGGATTCGGTACCCTCGTCATGTTGAGGGCGCACAACGGCACGAGTCTGGCGGGGATTGTTGGTGGGAGACCTCAGGAAGGACTCCTGTCTGTTTGAATTAAGGTCCTGAGGGACCTGCTCATTCACCTCCCCAGAATAAGGGAGCGATGGTGATTGCATTCCGGGGATAACAACCCGAAACGGTTGGTGACGGTAGTCAGCACCACCTGCTTCTTGAATACTGGTCGTCATTTTCCGGATGACCGATGTAAGTTGTTTACTTGGAGGGATTGTCGGGCAGCCTCCAGAGTTGGGATGGTACCATGTTGACGGTACTCCTTAACCATTGTGTTTGATAGCCAAAGTTGAAGACGTTGAGTAGGTGATATCGTCCTAAGAGCGGACGACGATCCAGCAAGAGTAGCAGCAGTGGCATTTGTAGCAGCAGTATTCACATGTGTGAACTTGAGAGTAGCCATTCTAGAAATGCAGAAGATCTTGGGAAAAGAGTGCATGTTTTGTATAACAGACGTAATCAAGATAAATTTAGCCACTACATATTTTGGATGAGAACATATGTCAATTATTTTTTTTTGGGTCCTCTCATTGAGTATTAAATAGGGGCCTAACAAATAGGTAAAACATCATTTTAACTTGGTTAAGGTTTCACGCCGGGTTCACCATTTTTGTTTCCCTCAGAATCTGGGGATGACCGCCATGATGGAAGGATCAATCATTCCGATCGGTTTCTAACGGGTTTGTACGTAAAACCGGAAACATCCAATGATTCCACATCCATTCGGACCAACTTTCCAAAGGTAGGTGCTCATTAGTTTGTGGACTGATGAGGCTTCAAAATTTACATTGGTCGAGAGGATGGGAGGTCGGACTCATCACACCTTTTTTAGGGGAATTATTGTCTACTCCAGGACTCTCTTTATAGATTTAAGTTATGTTCGTGAATCCTTATTACATTACTAGGTATAAATGAAAATTCCTTCAGATCTGACAATCAATGAATAAATATTAAAGAAATTTAGAGAATCTTTTATATGTATTTGAGGTTCTTCATCGATAGAGAATCATCTGTATTTATTAGAGATTCTTGGTCAATGGTACCCTTCAACAAATTTATATAGAAGTCTCTTGGTCATTATGATGACCATGCTAGTTTTAAAGCCACTCAGTGGGGCACTTGAAGTTTATTGTCATTCAGAAGGAAATATATTATTTTAGAGTTGGTATCGAACCTGTAGACGGGCTACCTACATATTCTTTGTTTAAAAAAGGAATCAGAACCCACGTAGTTCAAGTAAGGGAGTATGATGTTTATTATTGATGGCTCAAAGAAGGATTTCACAATTACTTTGACATTATAAGCTCACATGAGTCATGCTCGGTGTGAGAAACAAGAGGTATTGGTAAAAAATTAGACAATTGTTCCATGAATGAAGCAATCATAAGAAATAATTTGGGGCTTATGTATGTATGACTGCCCAGATAAATGAAGGTTAGGATTTACTTTAGGGAAGAAATCCAGGAACATGGTCTATAAAGGTATATGTGTTTCATGGAGATTTTTAATACTCTAACTTGGGGCTTACTCCTGAAAAGGAGGCCCAAATTTGGAGAACACTTATGATTGGGTTTTACTCCTAAAAAGGAATCCCAGATCAAAAGGTAAATTAGGACTGGTTAAGAGAAATTAAGACTGGGGATTACTTCTGAAAAGGAATCCCAGGTTAAGAGAATTATGGTTGGGTCTTAATCCTAAGGAGGATGCCCATATTTGAGACTGGGGCTTACTTCTGGAAAGGGAGCCCAGGTTAGGGGATCTGGGGCTTACTCTTAAAGAGGATTCCCAAATCAGAGGGCTTATGACTAGGGATTATTCCTAAAAAGGAGACCCAGGTTAAGGATTCTCTCATCATAATGGATGAGGTTGAAATGAATGAAATCTCAATATTTAGTGACATAAAGATGTGTAAATCACTAGGTTTTGAGAGATATTCCACAGAATTCATTTCATATAAAGAAATGAAATCAATAAATCATTCCATAAATGGCTTTGAAGAGTGTCTTGAAGACTAAATCATGGATAGTAAAGGTGGAATGGCTTAAGAGTGGTGAAATGGGCAAGAAGGGTATCCAAAAAGGCAGGGGCGTGCAAGTCCTGGAAGGTGCGCAGGTACTGCGTGGGCGCGCAAGTCCTGGTCGCGCAGGTATGCCTGTGTGACACATGGTGTACTTGCGTGATGGTTGACCAGCAGGGTAGTACTTGACTGACTCTTCATTAAAGCCTTTAGAATCCTCTTGAGATTCTTCCATAAGAAGGGCGCGCAAGATCTATTTGAAGGAGTAAGGCGGCACGCAAGTGTGTCCCTTTTCCCTTAAGGTCTGGCCACTCAGGCGCGCAAGGTTTGATGATTTTCAACACTTAGGCCTTCCTATCCCTCTTTAGATCTTCCGTTCTAGGTAAGAAATTACCTTACAAGTGTTTCGGAAGCTTTGAGAAGAGACTAGGGCGCCGGGAGCTCAAATCTGAGTTACTGGAAAAATCCTCCCTGAATTGGGGGCCCACAGGGTCTATTTATAGGCAGGAGAAGACCCTGGGTGGTTATTACTTAGGTCGCCCAAGTCATTTGCGCGCCCACTGGATGGAGCGCAAGTGAACTTGCGCGACAGTGATAGAACTTGCGCGGCACATGGGCTTTTGATCCCTTGTTCATGCCTTTGTCGATTTTTGATATTTTCATCAAAGGATGGATCAATTTGTGCTAAGTCATTTCCATTTACATTCCATTGGACTCTGTGACGAAAAAGGAGCATCAACAATGAAGTCACATACATACATATCCATGTGCTAGCTCATGCACCCATCCACTCATGTGACCAATTTCTCTACTTTCCCCATTCACACCTCAATGTATGCGATCACTCATAGGAGTACCAAGGATTAATTCAAGACACATATCATTTCAAAAATAGTTCATTTAGCATAAATAAAAAATTCTCAACCCATTTGAAAATGTCACTTATCATTAAAGAAATACATTTCCAAATCCTCAAACATTATCCAATTCACATTCCAAAAGGTGTTACCAAGATTCCAAAAAAACTTCCAAAACACCTCCCATTTTTTCCATTGAATCCACATTTCATTAAAAGAAAACAATTTCCATTTCAAAACATCTTTTCCACTATAAGATCACATTCCCATTTGAAAACACCTCACAAAAATCCATTTTAATGTTTGAGATCTAATCACACCAACCAAAAGGAAGGTCAAACATAAGTTATATTAAAATTTCAAAAAACAAGGAACTAGTGGCTATGAGAACTCGATAACATGGCTTATCAAACCATGCTCCAAGCAAGCATTAACCAAAAGAAGCATCTTGAACCATGCACTAGGGTTGTACATGGGTCGCTACTCCATGCAAGACAACCGCATAAAATTGGGTGACTTCATTTGTTCATCCCTCATCCACACAGATCATGCAAAAGAAGAAAATTCAAATCTCAAACTACCCCTGGAAACTCGAGTATTGGTACGAGCAATGGTTCATGAACTCCTTTTTTCATCTACCTCTTGAGTCTTGAAACAGAAAATAACCAAGCTACCGGACACCCCAAATAACATGTGTCTACTCTAATACCATCTTGTCATGAACCAACTGGGGTCGACCCTGAACCGGTCACCCGAGCCTGTCCACATCATGGACCGAAGGGCGTTCCCGATCCCCACAGGATGGAAAATAGTGTCGGGCATAAAAAAACCAGTTGGGAACGATTTGGAACTTAACAAAGATAAACAAACATAAAATGGACAACCAGATAATTATAGGGAAATAAATCGAACATCTTGGCAGTGAAAAAAAAAAGAATAAACGAAGCAACATGACATACCTCAGGTTACCCCGTGGGTCACCACAGATCGTAACCTACACTAGCTCCCAAAAGAAATCAAAGACAAAAAACTGCAATTGAAAAGTAAAGTAGGTGTGAGCAATGAAATGCTCAGTAGGATTTCTAAAATATAACCATGTCCTATGCCTTTACCTTTAGTAAGAAATCCAATCATGATAGTTCAAAAATAAGATATAATAAAATGTTTTTTCCTTCTTTTCAAATTTATGTAATGATTTTTGATTTCCAAGTAAAGAACTTCACTCCCACTATGTGTTCAAAATAGGTTCCATGCATGCATTAATGATTCAAAATGAAAAGAAACCAGTTTGGATTAGAATGTTGTTTTCTCAAATAAGACATCAAGTATGAAACAACTGAAATGATAATTACATCACAAGAAACATGTCACAAATGAGCACCATGGGTAATCCTTGTAGGTAGCTAGCAGAAGTGGGACCCTAGAGACCTTGTACCTCGATGAATTGTGTCTAAGAAACCATGACCCTCAGAAAACATGGATTAGATGACCACGACACTCATAAAACATGTCTTAAAAGACCACGACCTTCAAAATTCATATGTTTAGTTAGTGTTGTTATGTCAATCCAGCTAGATGAACCAAGAAGAACCCTTAACATGTCATCCAGTGTACTAGTCTTGGTCACCCACCAAGATACCCAGGTTTCCCATTGTGCTCTATTTTAAGTGATGGTGAGTTTTATTTACCAAGAAAATAGATATGTACATTACACTTTCGTTATCTAAAACCCATTCAACCCCTTACCACCGTTCTTGCCCCTTTAGCGCATTCCCCCTCTTTCATGTTACCCAATGCATAAGTGTCAAATTAGGCATATAATAATCAATCAAAATAAATATCATATATATAAAACCAATGGGGTTTTCCTCAAAAGTTTTTTTTTCATTTTCATAAGACATTATTAACATTCCAAATGGGATTAATTGCATAAAGGGAACACTTTTTTCTGATAACTGACCCAAAGATGAAACACCTTTGGAAATAAACATTACCAACTCAAAACCACAGAGGAAAAAAAATTCAGGAAAAGATCACTTAAGACTGATAGCATTAGAAATAATTTTCAATTTCAAAAACAAATGCATAATCATTTCAAGAAACCGCAACCAGATTTCATAGCATTGTATTTAAAATAATGTAAAACATATTTTTAAAACAAGAAAGAACTTAAGAAATTCAAATTAAATGCATAGGTATAGGGGAGCTACCTCAAACTTGTCACTATTTGTTGACGACTACTTGAACCGAAACTTGACACATACACACACATGAATTTATACATATATTTATATATATACACACCCCTAGAATCCTTGCACATATTCCCCATACCTTTAGGGAATATGTACAATGAGGTAATATTTATATATATATATATATATATGCCTTACCCTATTCATGTACATGTATGATACCTTGACACCCGCATCCCAAAACCATCGTAGAGAGGTCCAACGCACTACACATATAATTTAGTAAAACAATTTAAACACTCAAACAATCTTCAAAACATTTCAAAAGAATGCATCAAGGGTTTTCACCAAAAAAAAACATTCAGAATCCCCCTTTTAAGGAAAAGTGTCGAACAATACCACACGGACCAGATTTCGTAGCCTTGATGTCCTTAAATAAATCAATTCCAGAAGTCATAAAACAACCATTAATGATGCAACATAGGACACACCTCAAAAATACCCAATTTCATGTCGAACTACAATTCTAAAATTCTAACACTTCATCCATGCTATCAAAAAATATTTTCGTGCCAGACAATTAATATAATAAATCCTTTGAGTAGTTTGTAAAGCATTAACAAATGACACAACAAATGTTCTCCCTAAAAATACACACAAATTTAGTTTAAAGTTCTACTTTAGAACTAACCACCCGACATAGACGCATAAAAACATGATTTTCACCACCAATATCATTCAATAAAACATTTGATAATTTATAAAAATAGAACAAAGAAACACTAAATGGACATACATCAAAACACACCCAAATTCCTTTTCTTTTTAAAATCTAATGCACAATAAAAACCATTCCAAACATCATTCATATCACTTAAAAAAATTTAAATAACCAATATCACAATTTATGAATTAACATCAAAGAACACAACATAAGTTTTCTTCAAAAACACGCCCCATTATATACAATCATCCTATAAAATATCAAAGGCATACTAAACTTATTTAAAATTAATTTTTCCTGAAATAGATCAATCACAAAACACCATATTTACTTAGGAAAGTAAAATAATTTACCAAATAAACACAATTCTCACTCAACTAAATAATTAAAGAACATCCTAAATTAACTAAACATGAAAATTAATTCATCAATAAATTTTTGTACAAGAAAAAACTACGTTGATGTAGAAACTCCAAAATAAGGTGAAAAATTCCAATCACATCCAATCCGCACATAAAACAACTCAAAAAGACCCCCTAAAACAAGAGTTCGAACAAAAACATCAAAATGGGACCATGAACAAATGGTAACTTAAACCAAAACCCTACAAGGATGAAGAAATAATTACCGTAGGGGGAGTCATCGGAGGGGGAGGAGGCCAGGGAGATCACTTTCGATAGAGGAGGGAGGCCAGCGGGATCAGTGTGTCAGAAACAGTTCTCCTGAGGGGGGTTCACCAAATGGACGAAGGGGGTTCAGTGAACCACGAAGATAAGGTGGTTGGAAGGTGGAGGGTTGCGCGTAGGGTAGTAGGGTGCGGTGGGGAGAGGTTGTCAGTCGTTGGGCTACCGGAAGGTGAGAAGGAAAAGGGGAGGAAGGGGTGCCAACCATGGGGATCGACGGTAGGGTTTGGGGAAGTGGTGTGATGTGATTGAGGGTGGGGAGTAAAATGAAGTAAAATAATTAAAGCATAAAATAACATATAAAATGAAATAAATATAAAAAAAATGAGAATAAAATAAAATCCTATTAAATCATAAAACAAAATAATGTTAACAATAAAAATTAAATAATAAAATGCACCATTAGTTTAATAACATGATTTAATGAGGTCAGACACCGCACACAGTCGTGCGCGGAGCCAGAAAACAGTAATTGAACCCAAATTTCTTCTAAATTCAAAATGGTTCAAACTAAATCTCAAAATAGAAAATCAAAATTATTATATTAAAATAATGTTTTGGTCAGAGTATGACACAAAGCCTGCTAGAACCAGAATCCCATCATTTACTTATTGAAAAGTGAGGCATCGTAATACAAACTCTTCCAATACTTTCTTAATTCATGTCCACCAGTACTAATGTCAGAGGTCCTGGTACATCTTCTCTACTCTAGGATATACCACCAAAGGGGATTTATGGAACTACCACAAAACCTCCTCCTGTAATGCCACTGTTACTATGGATCAGCCTCTAAAAAGGATGACGTGCTCCCCACATATCAAAGGACCACTTGTCCTATGTCAAATCTAACAAGGGTTCTTGTATTCTAGTTATGTAAGTAACAAACCACTGGTAGTACCCAACAAACCCCAAGAAACATCGTACCTCAGTCATTTTCCTGGGTGGAATCCAAGCTACCACTGCATCTATCTTCCTTGGGGCCACAACAACTCTAGCCTCCAAGATGATGTCTCCCTGAAAGTGTACCTCCCATATCCATTAATGGAACTTCGAGAGTTTACCATAATACTGGTGCTCTTGTAGTGTATCTAGGACTATCCGAAGGTGTGTAGCGAGCTCCTCCTTGGACACAGAGTACACCAAGATGTTATATATAATGAACACTACCAAACGATCAAGGTAGTGCTGGAAGATCTTGTTCATGAGTCCCATGAACACCTATGGGACATTTTTCATTATAAACGACATCACCAAGAACTCATAGTGTCCATACTGACAACTGAAGGCCGTCTTCGATACATCCTCACCTAGTACCTGAAGCTTATTATATCCTAATATGAGGTCTATAATGGAGAACCACCTTGCTAACTTTAGTTGATTGAATAGGTCATCAATCCTTGGTTGTGGATACTTTATCTTCAGGGTCACATAGTTTTGGCATTGATATTCCATGCATAACCTCTAACTCCCATCTTCCTTCCTGAAAAAAAATTGGGGTTTCCCATGGTGAAATGTTGGGCCTCACAAAGCCCTTCTCCTACAAGTCCTCCAGTTGAACCCTCAATTCACAAGGCTTTATTGGAGCCATCCGATATGACGGTGTGGATATCAGTGTCATCCTAGGGTACAGATCAATGAAGATATTTAACTCCCAATATAGAGGTGAAAATGGCACATCTTTATGGGAGATTTCCTTATATTCTACTGTGACTACGAAACTTGAGAACACATAACATTCTCTACATTGAGGGTTGAACTGGACAACTAAATAGTAATTGGCTACACCATCCATTTCCAAAGTCCATCAAGAGCTTTCAGTATTTACCCTCTATAGATAAAGTGAAATCTGGTTCCATCACTTCAAATAAACAACATCCTTTGTCTAATATAGTCAATCCTGACATGAATGGTACTAGTACATACCAATAATTATGTTGTAAGGACTCGATGATACTACCAAGAGATCTCTACCCATACTATCGCCTCCAATAGTCCGGTCACACTGTCAACACTAGTGTGTGGTCATTGGGTTTCCTCCATTAAGAGTCTCTAAATATGGGGGTAAAGTAAATGGTCTTAATCGGAACCTCTATGTAACAATCAAGAATAATTGGTAGGAAAGGGAACTCACTTGTAAAAGTGTCTATCAATACTACAACTAAATTAGAAATACATGCATCATACCTTGATTCATCCCTTTAGTAATGGTTTCATAAACCTCAATAGTCTGCAAATGTCTCCTCTCATACTGTGCATCATGAATGGTTTGAAAATCTTGCATGATATTTCACTTTTCATGACATGAATATAAAATCATGCTCTTCTGGAAACTAGCACGTTCCCTCCAATGAACCCTCTAATTCAGTAGCATAATATTCACACCTACAATCTGTAGGTACTTCTAACCTTTCATTTGGGGTGATCATTTCCTTGGATGCATGTGAAACACATTCAAACACTATGCTTCATCGCTATGTTCCAAAATAGTCATCCACACCCCGGGATGGCAAGCTGCATCTACCTGAACCACTAGAGGTGGGCCCACTAGCTGATATACGGGTGGTGGTAACACTGGTATACCTCCCAATGGGGCCATCTCGAGTAGTGGGCTCTGAACAAACATCTCATCGCTAGGCGGAATATTCTCATGAACACGTATCAGGAACCAACCTATCTATTTGCGTGGAGGAATCCTGAAATAGATCAACATGGAAAACAATCAACAGATTTACCAGGTGAGATTACTCATATACAAAATAACATAATGAGATGCTTATGAAACTAGTTTATTCTTGTTTAGAACTGAAAAGAAGAATTCAGGGTCATGAAGCAAGGATACGTTTGACGTCACAGAAACAATATACTCCCTTGATCTAAAAGTCAATCCTGAGACACTCAACACTGCTTCCCAAAAACAAAACTAAAGACTCCTAGTCATTGAGGTAGAATCGACCTCCTCTGATACCAATTTTATAGGACACCTCCCATGGGGCCCATGTCAGCACATGACCCAAGCCTTCCTCCCAAAGGCGAGTAGTAGGCGACTGGCATTGAAGGCGTCAACTTGCAAGTGGGAGGCATTTTCCTAAGTACATGTATGCACAAACGCGCCAAACCACATCCCACAAACTGAAATGTGAAAACATGTATAATGAAACAGGTTCTATGTACATGTACAACTGAAAACAAGGGGGCCCAAATAAAAACCCAAAAAATGAAAATTTAATACTGAAGAGTACAAGTGAAAACTGTGAACAAGATGGCTATAGAGAAACCCACCAGATTGTGAAAGTAGGGTAGCTACTGGATGTTGTGGGAGTATGCCATATCTTCCTGATCTCAATAGGCCCCACCTGGCCCTAGGCCACCATGTCCACTGTCAAAACGTCCGTTTCATGCACAAGACACAACACGTGTGGGTGAAGCCAATGTAGGGGTGAGTAACACAATACTTAGAAGGGGACCCTAGTCCACTAAGGAGAAATGACACAAAGAAAAAAAATTATAGACACCAAGAAAAGCCACAAAGTAAGACAAATAATTAAGACCATATAGTATGGAAATAACACACTATGTACAATCTAAAGAATAGGAATAAGTTTCATTGACTATAGTGATTAACGTTTTGTTCTATTGAGGGACACATCACATATTAATCATTGCTCGTCTCTTGGGCCATTAAAGATCCACTTGAATGCTACTCCTCCCATCTATCATTCTTTAACATCCAGGAATTCCTACAAAGAATAAAACAAATGGAGGTCATGTTGAAAGGGTCCCAAGGCAGTATACGACACATCCAATAGATGGACGGTCTACAAGATTTGAGAATTTTAGTGAAATGTCCCCGGTTGGATTTGATTGCTATCCAACATGGCCATATTCCAACCCCCTCCATAAATCCCTTAGATTATATTATATGAACTACCTCATCGCAAGGATCCTCATGCTACAAACAGTTCATCAATTAGAGACCTGGTATGCATGTTATTAATGTTTTAGTGAAATGGGGGCTTGTTGGATCAGTATCTGGTCTGACCTAGTCTGATCGACCAGGATTGATGTGTTTTGTGGTCCACTGACCTGACCAGGGTCCAAACAGGCATGAGTCTAGCATAGATGGCCCATTGTGCAAGAAGGTCCGGCCCAAGGGGAGGTCCACGCCCTGGCCGGTCCACCTGGCCGGGACGTGGAAAGATGTTGGCTCCAACCTCCTACTGCCCCGCAGGTCATCGCAGGGCCACTTTTTCACTACAGTCAAATTACAATGGCCTGGTGCTGGTGCGGCTGGCCAAAATTCCTGCACGCGGCCAGATGTCAGGTGCTGCTAGGTTGATCGAGTAACCTATATGAGGTCGGCTCCTCCATCTGGTGTCGGTTGGCGTCGCGTCTCCACACTGCCATAGCCTACCGACCGTGGACTACTACCACCGCAAGGTGCTGATAGGTGAGACAACTCTCTCTGCCTATTTTCTCCATTGGGAGCCTCTGCCGGCGCACCAACAGTTCATTCTACGGGCCACCGGAGTTGATCTGTTGGTCCGTTTTTTGATCTGTCTACGCCAATGAGTCTCTCAAGTTTACACCATACCTAAATTGGTCCCAGATTATTCATGTCTCCTTTTTGAGAATATGTCCACAAAAAACACACATGTGGAGGGACCCAGGCCTTGTTCGTGTTGGCTTGCACCCTCTACGTTAGAGGATTAAAATAGGGGATGGTCTGGGGATTAAAATTCTACCAAGAACAAATTTAATCCCTAATAGAAAACCCAAGAATGGAACTCTCCCATAAGAACACATGATCTATGGAATAACCTGTTTGTCGGTTAATCTACATTCATTGTTTAGAAAAAAGAATGTGTAATTCATAAAACCAAAATCAAACCCATACCTTGTCGACATTCATTGTTTTAGCACATCGTCTTCAAGGGTCTAAGTGGACGATGACGTTCATCATTTTTTGAGGTACTTTGAAGTCGATGACATCATGACTATTGGAGTTGGTGGCGTAGAAGAAACAATTTGTACATTATTCATTAATAAATACCTTTTCAAATCTTGATTGTTCTTCTTCGTGACAATGCATGACATAATGTATTAAGGATGGTTGTTCCACCAAATGACATTGTCGATACCTACAATAATGAGAACCAGAAAGTTCCATAACCCTATTCATGAAAATATTTTCTATTGTTGGATGATATTATTTGAGGGACAAAAATAATACAGTCTATTAGTGGTGAGGACTCATAAAAAAATGAGGCACCATCTCATGGTGTACACCCTTGGTAATATCGAGGAGGTCATTATGAGAATGAGACCCGCGAGTAGGAAATCCACATTTCATAGGTTCATTATTTGTTCCTATATAAAATCATGCTTATTTGTCCTTTTAATTTAATATTATTATTGTTGGGTATTAAAACTCACACACTAGATGTATTAAAGAAAACTATGATTACACACAATTCGCAGTGAGTTACTATATGTTGGGTGTGTCACGACTAATACTGCATTAATAGATAATGCGAGAAATGGTTTTTCCCTTCTATTCAATAACGTATGTTGATATCTCTGGGCCTTTGAGGAAATTCATACTATCTAAATAAATCCATGTCCATTGTAGGTAATGAGATAGTTCAATTCATGGAAGTCAATGAAAGATTAATCGAGCACATGGGTTGATGGCACTATCATGAGACCCTCCTGATTTGAGATATTGAGGCAAAGGGATTACATTATATGTTATGTTTTGTAGGAGGATACACATCATTGTAGAATTAACATCTTTATATATGGGTTCCTTTGTCTATTCCAAGATTTTAACCTTGGATCTTATATAGGATACACCTAATTCCACTGGGAAAGAGTCGTAGAAGGTCACACAGTAAGTTTTTCCAACAATCATTGTTAAATATTCACTTAACAAACTGAATAAAGACTATTCTTGATTGTGGATTAATAATTATTCAATGATGCCTGATCACATTTATTTCGACACTATTTATTCAAGAGAATATATTTTGGGTGAAGTAACATATTTATTAGTGAATAATGAAATGATATTTATTTATGAATGAAATAATCATTATACAAGGACAAATAAATGTGGTGGAGGAAATAAACAATATGGAATAACAAAAATACCCATCATGTATATTAATATACACGCTGTGTAGTTATTTTGGGACCTAGCAGAAATAATATTACTTATTTAATTAAATAATATTATGTTTACTTTTTTGGGCACATGTTAAGTGATAATAGTAGTAAACTTTTATTATTATACATGGGGTATTACTAAGAATTAAATGAAATTAATAAATAATTTCGAGTAATTAATTCATTTTATTAATCTATGTAATAAAATCAACATTACATTATTCTCATTTTTCAATCTATTCTCTATGGTTGTGCCCAAAGGCTCTCAAAAAGCTCTCAATAAAAGAGGGAATTTTTTCCACCATGAATTCTCTCATGTTACAAGAGAGATCTCCCTACACCAGATCAAGGAGATATCTTTGGAAGTGTCTCTCAGTGCGATCGATGGTGGACATCATGTGAAGGTTGCACATCTATGCTAGCACCTGGAGATCCTTTTGGTGATGTCCAAAAATACATGGTGCATGTGTGAATCACTGCTAGAGGAAGCCTACCCCTGGATCCAATTATGCAATGATAGATCACATTGTATTGTGACAGAAAACATCAATGAGGAGAAAATTCAATCAAGGTAATTCTTGTCTTTTAATTAAATTAATTATAACCAACATATGATGAACCTATCTATGGTTATAGGACTCCCATATTTTTATTTCATTCTACATTCTATTCCGAAGATATGTCATTTTATTATCAGATGAATCTTGGATTGATCGTTGTTAATGGAAAAAATTATAGTTGGGTACACCCATCAACGCACTTCTGCTACACCCAAAACCTACATGTGGCATTAGAGGAGTCATATAATTGATTATAATAATTCAGTTTTTCATTGATGATTTATGAATTATTTAGTTGTTTTAATACAGGTTAATCATTATACAAATATGAACCTCAAGTGTTTTCCCTACTATTTCATTTCTCATTCACCTTAACGAAACAATATTTTATTTTAATTTTGATTAAAATAAATCCAAGGACATCATCTGGAGGTTCCAAAGCTTCCTGGGAATACAACACCCAATCACATGATGTGCATTCATCTGTACAGAACATGTAGTCTAGGTTCCATGCACCAGGACTGGTCCGTGAAACCAAGCCATGTGTTGGAGTCTACCGACGTCTTAAATGGCTCAGTGGGTTGACCAAGAACATATGCAACACAGTTTCCAAATTACAAGTCATGTGGCTCACTTGACATGGTCTGTAGTCTTTTCAGGTTAGGGTTAGATTGTGTACCCCGTACATGGCTTGCCCGACTAGAGACTGTGTAATGGGGACACAAATCGGCATGTAGCCCATTGGACACACCGTTTGATCTAATGGATTCAAAAGTACATCTACATGCCATGTCCTCGGGTGTGTACATCAGATGGATGGTGAACGATAGAACATATCAAGTATTATGTACTACATATCGTGTAATCAACCAAATTACGCAGATTTATTGAAATTTATTATTATATTATAAAAACTCTTGAGACATGTACATGGTGCGAGTGTTATGCTGAGGCATAACACATGATAAGTGTATCATATATATGTGTCAAATTAAACATATGTGTAATGTTAATTTATACCCATTGGTTAGTTATTAATGATAATTCACCATGTTGCCTCCACGGTACAAGTTTCGTAAAAAGAAAATTTTACATTTATTTATTTATTAAAAATTAAAATTGATGATAATCTCAAGGAAATTCAGAACAGGGTTTAAGATAAATGGATTTATTAATTAAAGATAATTAATTGATTCATGCATTATTTATCTTAAACAAGAACTATTAAAGAATTTAATTCTAGTTTTAATTATGGGTATATATTGTTGCATGCATGGATGATCATGAGCTAGACTAGGACCATTGTATGTGGATACTTTCTTTTAATTTATTTATATATATTATTTTATTTACCATATGAACCATCTCCATATTAATATATAGGACATGTGTTCCCAATGATTCTTTTATGTAAACCCCATTTTACCCCTCACCTGAAAATGATACAAAAGGATGTGTAATGGATGGAGAACCCAAGCTCGTGGAGGCGGATCATGTTAGGTTCCATGATGAAAACAATCCAAGGAGATAAAAAGGTAGACATGTGGTCTTTTATAAACCCAAACCCAAAAAGGATGAAGGTGTTCTCCCCTTTGACTTGGGTTTTTTTATAAACTACTAGATAAACTAACCAATATACCTATCTCACGATCATACCATCTATATTATTTATGTTAGTTGCATTGTTTATTTATTGTTGGTGTGTTTTCATGATCCCACAATTATTGAATTAAACAAGCATGCATGATGGAACTAAAATAAGGTTGGTTTATGGGTAAATATTATCTTATACATTGTTAATCATTTAATTATATCCCACATAATATAAAAAAACATGTAAGAAAGTTAACAAAATGGAAATTTATGTATAACTATGAAATCCCTCAATGAAATATCATGTTTGTATAGACTTCCATAATCTTGGTTATAATCGAATCATAGTTCAAAGTGCTTAACCAACCATAGATGGGTTTCTTTAAATTATCAGGGAATTATAATTCATTGTTTTTGGTTGACATGACTTGGTTCATATTAAGGGATAACTACCTCAACAAGCCTTTTTGTGGCCAAGTGGCAGTGGTTGAGGGAATCCAAAATAAAAGGATTTTAGAATTGGGGAGTCCACCCAGTTGATCAAAAAATTGATATTTAATGAAGTTGGAATTTGGAATTCATACCAAAACCCTTCAAGTTTCTTGAACGACCCTTTTAATGGTAATTCGAAGGGAAATATGGATCATTTCTACTTGAATATTCCGGAAACTGAATATTTCAAAGTCAACAGTGATGGCTATTGAATATCAATAAAATAGTGGGAGACTAATAAGTGTTAATTTATTTATTTGTCACAATTTTAGAACAATGTACTAAATCAATGCTCATCTTAATTTGTAGAAATGACAAGAAAAATGAATTCAAACATATAATTTTGAACCATAATTTAGTAGGAAAACCTTCTCATTGACACCAATTTCATGGAGTGGCGGAGGTGTTTACATTTTATCCTTCGCCCCGAGAAGAAATTTTATGTGCCAGAGGAGCCTATTCATGTTGCGCTTAGAAAAGTAGCCAGTGATGAGAAACTATCTATTTATATGAAAAATATGGGTGATGCCACATATTTTGATTGTTTTATTCTATCAACCATGTATACTGAGCTATTGAAGAACATGAATACATGGAAACATATTGCATGTTGTCTTAAATTAAGGATCTCTAACAAGAGAACTCAAGAAAATAGAGATATGAGATCTCCAATGCATTGTTCAAAGCTATACTTAGATAGTCTGTACTAGCTAGGCCTCTTGTAGTCATTATTATTGGAAACATTGAATTCCTGAACATATTATAGATTATGGTCCCAAATGAGCTGCGAATAGATCTCATCCTATAATCACTACCCAAGACATTACTTCGCTTTATTTCCAAAAAAACATGTCAAATAGTGGTAAGAGTCTATTAAAGCTTCAGAGATTAATTCAACAGTTAGATAAGGATACAGGGCACCACAAACACATAGTCCTTATGCTGAATAAGACAATCAAGGACAAGACAAAGGGTCCAAAAATTTATAAAAAGTCTAAATCCCCTGAGAACCATCCCTACAAGAAGGGGAAGATCCAGAAGTCGGGAAAGGAATGGGAGGTGGTGTGTTTCGCATGTGGTATGCTAGGCCACTATAAGTGGAACTGCACCCAAAAGCATTGGTATTGAAAATATGCATTTGTTATCATGAGTAATCATTCTATTTCTACACATTGAGTATTAGATATATCTTATGGGGATCACATTTGTATTCAAATGGAGGAACTATGTAGATTAGAAATATTGCAAGAGGAGAGGTGGATCTTTGAGCATCCAATGGTAGAAGGCTTGCTATGTTGGTCATTGGTGATTATAATCTCTCATCACCAACTGGGATGCTTTTTTTTTACATAATTGTTATAATGTGCCTAGTTTTACCAAGAACATAATTTCACTATCAAGTTTGGATATGGATGAGTTTATTTTATTATTTCAAAATAAAGGTTGTTTATTTTATATGTAAAACGTATTTTCTGGTATAGAACATTTAAATAATTATTTTTATGTATAAAATTATGAAAACCATGTGTTGGTAATCGTTAATGAAACAAACTCACATGACTCATACAACACCCAGATGTGGCATCACTGTCTTGATTATGTAAATGAGAAGTTCTTGAAAATTATCTACAAAGATAGTTATTTAAACTATACTGAGAAAAAAAAACATGATAGATGTAACACTTTTTTACAGGGTAAAATGACCAAGGAACCTTTTGGTGGATAGGGGGATAAAGGGACACAATTCTTCTAGGATTGGTTCACACGGATTTATGCAGACCATTTCTAGTAGAAGCTAGAGGTGGATATTTATAATTCATTACTTTTACTAATTATTTGAGTAGATATGGCTATATCTACTAAATTATGTATAAGTCATACTTCTTAGTGAAATTTATGTAAATCAAGAATGAATTATAGAATCGGATTGGATAGAAGATAAAGAAGCTTCAATCTGATCAAGGTGGAAAATATCTGAACCAAGAGTTCATCAATTTTCTATGGGAGTCTTGGATTCTATCTCAAATCAATCCTTATTACACACCATAGTGAAATGGTTTTAGTGAGAGGGGGAAGAAAACCATGGTATACATGTTGAGGTCGAGGATGAGTCATGAAGATCTTCCATTATTCCTTTGGTGATATGAATTAGAAACTACAATAGACACATTAAATTGAGTACCAACTAAGGTGGAAAATGGAATTCCTTCCGAGTTATGGAATAGAAATAAACAAATTGTTCCCACACATGTGTATGGGGATGTGAGGAATTTTTTAAGTCCTTCTTAGGAAAAAATCTAGAAACTCAGGGCATGTGGTGTACCTTTATAGGATATCCCAAGGAAACTAAAGTATATTATCTACATAACCCTTCAGACAAGAAAGAGACTATCACCAGACAAGCCATATTTCTTGAGATGGATCATATCTTTAAAATAGATAGTAGGAGAAAGGTTGAATTCAATGAAGTTGATGCTCATGATTGACATGATTTGGTGTCACGACCCGCCCTCGGGGCCCGTGCCGTGACTACCCCAAGCCCACCTTCCATAGGCCAGGGGCTGGCGACTAGCACCAAGGCATAAATCCAGGTAAAAAGGGAAGGCATTGCCTTTGTAAAGTAAAAAAACACCACAGAGTAAGAAAGCGGAAATGTAAACACTAAGTAAAAACAGAGTACAACTGAAGTGCAGAAAAGTAAATGGGCCAGCATACAAACCCAAACTGAAGTAAAGTACAACTCGAAATGGAAAACAGCAACTGTAAAGTAAAAGCCGCTACACCGAGCTGTCCACTGGAAATCCCACCTGAAGGGTGAGTATTGATAGCTCCACTACTCCTCAGGTCCCGCCATCCGCTCCGAGCACGCCCCGCCCAGTGGTCCACCTCCAGGTACCGTCCTCCTCTGCGAGCCTCAACCACGATCAATGCTGTCCGTCGTCTAAAAACCAACACAACGTAGTGCGGGCATAGCTCATGCAGGGGTGAGTATAAGCTACTCAGTAGGGACCCCGAGACCCCCGAAGGTCTCCCAAAATCCATGAAGAATAATCCACAAAGGAAAGATACAAACATGAAGTAACAACCGACACTGCTTAGGTATATGCCCATACATATACATAATTCATCAATCCCAATACGCTCCATCCTCCGAGCCCAAGTACAACTCAGTCCACACAGGAAAGTATATGTACTCCACACAGGAAAGCAAAACGAAATCCACACAGGATAACACAACACAATCCACACAGGAAAGCAACAGGATTCTGCCCACACAGGTATAGTTCTTCGAAAGAAAATATAGATGATCACTGATCCATCTAAGTCTTCGGACCCACAAAGGATCGATAGGTACTAACACCCGCAAAGACCCACACAGGATCGGACCCACACAGGATCTGTAGGTGCTGGTTCACACAGGACCGCTGAGCACTGACCTACACAGGTTCGGACCCACACAGGATCGGTAGCACTTATCCACACAGGATCGCTGAGTGTTGTAGTCGTCGTCATCGAATCCACTGAGGATCTCTGCACTGTCGTCGCCGCAGTCACAGTAGCAGTCGCAGCCAGCTCTAGGGTCCCCACACACAGCAAGCTCGTTCGGGAGGGTCCGCTCCACGAGCCGAGAGGCTGATACATCAACCGTCACAAAGTATAGATTTGATGTATCCAAAAGTTTAGTATTGTCAAATGGAACTCAATGCAACAGACATCGCGTCAATCGGACGCCCGGTCTGAGAGTTATTGGCTTTTTCGTCCCAGGGGCCCGGTTGGTTTTAAGGCAAAACCAACCTAACTATACTCCACCTACGTCTTAACCTCGGTCGGAGTATTCCAAAAGATCCGTCTCACTAAGAGTAACTCAACAAAGCTGACGGCACGTCAAACGGACATCCGTAGCTCAAGATATGAGCGTTTCCGCTCCGAGGGCCCGGTTGGTTTCGTGTACGAACCAACCCGGCCGAACTGAAAGTATTCCGAACCATTGAGTGCGATATACCAAAACTCCCATCTCGATCCAAGGATCGCATCGCCACTGACGGTGCGTCGTTTGGAGGTCCGTAGCCCGAGTTATGGGCATATAAATTCAAACTGCTCGGTAACGGGGGTTTCGGGCGCGGGCCGTCCCGGCCCGAGAACCCCCGGTTGGCCCGAACTGGGTCGACCCGCCCCGGCCAGGGTCGACCCAGCCCAGCGCGGCGCGGCGCGGCGCGGCCTGGCCTGGCGGACCGTCCGGGCGCGCTGCCAGCTCGGCGGAAGGCCAAGCTGATTGGAAACGGGGGGCACCAGCCCCCCTTTGTGAAACTGCGGCCTGCCTCATTATGGGGGCCGTTTTGCTGGCTGGGGGAATTAATTCCCCCCAATTTTTCTCCCTTCCGGCCGGCCCGACCTGGACGGCCAATTCTTCCTCAACGGGACTGGCAAAGGCCGGTCCCCTTCCGGCTTCCGACACCGGCGGCCCGGCTGGCCGCCTGTCTTCTTGTTCCGCAATGGCCTGGAACCGGCCGCGGCCTTCGTCGTCCGGCGCAGCGCGACAGCGTCGCGCCCTTCCGCCGCGGCCCTGCTCTGGCTGCGATGTCTTCAACTTTCTTCGACGCGGCGCGACAGTGTCGCGTCCTTGCATTATTTTACGATGCGGCGCGACGACGCCATGTGTTTCTTGCCGTATGATCCTGCGCGGTGCGACGGCACCACGCCACACCCGTTTCAATCCACAACAGAATCAACATGAAAAAGGAGGAGGGTCGGCCGTGTTCGTGCGGTCCGGCCCCCTCGCGTTATTCGCTAACAAATTGACAAATTTCACGAAGAAATAATCACGGGTTTAAATCATGAACAAAATAATAATAAAATAAACCCCTACCTCGGTTTCAAGTGAAGAGCACATCAACAAGCAGCAGAAGGCAAGTGTCGCAGAAGTCGGGCATCTCGGAAATCGAACGTCGTTTCCATTGACGTCGAGGTGCGTCCGAAGAGGTATGTCGCTGGAGAAGCTTCGTAAGCTGACAGAGATAGTCCGAGGAGGAAACGACGTCTCCTTTCGTTGACACGGGAAGAAGATCGAAGAAGCGGCATTGTCGATCTTCAGAAACACACCGGATACGAAGAAGAGAAGCGGCGTTCTTCGTCGGAGCTTAAGTGTTCTTCGTCAAGGTTGAAGAAGATAAAGAGAGAGCTTCCCAAACCCTCTCAAGGTGGAAAATGATACTAACCAAATAAAATAAGATTAAAGCTTATTTTATTTACACAACTAAACCACTTGAATTTCAAAAGTTTGAAATTAAAACAACTCAACTCAATTAATAACCCATGTTGTCAAGATTAATTATAGAGGAGTTATTGGGAGTTTAATGAGGAGATGAAGTGTTAGGGTTTGGGCCCCACCACACTTAATCCTATCAATGGAGGTTAAGTGGATGTGGGTCCCACCCCTAACTCCCTTTGGGAGGATATAACCAACTTGGATAAAAATAAAATATGTTCCCACATTTTATTTAACTTCTTTTTAAATTCCCCAAAACTAACTCTCAACCCGCATAAAATGCAACCTCGGAAAAGGTCTCCTTAAGCGAATATCGGTGTTGTGAGTTCATTGGTGCCCTCTGAATTCGATTCTAGGCACCAGATCAAAAGTTAGAAAAACCCGCTCGTTCGTTCACTGAACGTACCCGAGCCAAACTTCGAAAATTGATTCCGGGCACACCGGGCCTCGGAATCAGGTGCCGTCAGAAACCGCATTCTTGTAAAATTCCAAAAAAAATTATGAAAAACATTCCCTTGAATTTTACGCGACTTTACATTTGGTATAGGGAAGAGTTCGACATGTCCCTCTAGAAGAGGTTCCCGAAGCACAAGTACTACATAGGAGCTCAAGAGAGGAAAGGAAACTAGAGAGATTTTGTTTCCTATCCACTAAGGATGTTGAATCCTTATTGTAGGACAATGATGAACCTCTATCCTAAAAGGAAGCATTAGGGAGATTCTAAGATGTAAGATTGCTTGAATCTATGAATTCTAATATGGATTCCACATATCAAAACCAAGTTTAGGTTCTAGTCGACGAACCAGTGGATGTAAAGAATATTGTATGCAAATGTGTATTCAAGAGAATTATAGACATGAAAGGTCATGTTAGATCATATAAATAAAGGATATTGTCTAAATTATTGATACAATGTCAAGTAATATACTATAATGAAACCTTATCCCCAATCACCATGCTTAAATCCATAAGAATCACACTTTTCATAGCAGCATAACATGACTACATGATTTTGAAAATGTATGTCGAAACAGCATTCCATAACGGGAACCATCGAGAAGATTTCAATATGACACAACCAGAAGGGTTTTTGACAATAGGTGATTCCAAAAAGGTTTGAAAGTTGCAAAAATCCATTTATGGATTAAATTAAGCATCCAGGTCATGGAACATTCGATTTGATGAAGCTATAGCATAATTTGGTCTAATTAAGAAAGAATGTGATCCATGTGTCTATAAGTTGATTAAGGGGAATTTGGTCGTTATCTTAGTAATATTTTTTTATTAAAGGCAGTGACATGAATTGGTCACCCAATTCATGCCCCAAAAATTTATTAAAATCAAAAAAAATCAGTACAAGCATGAGGTGTAAATAACTTACACCAGCAGGGATTGAGGGGAGTACAAGCCGAGTTACCAAGAAGAAAAACAAGCAGCTCAAAAAGCAGAAAAAGATCAAAAATCCTTGTCAGCAATCATCCCATGATCTCCATAAGGTTAAGTAGTGAATATGTAGTCCAATACTAGCAGGCATCCAGCAGATTACGCTGCAGCAAAAAAGCTACTCAGCTACAGTAGACGACACCACAGTCTTGATCTTTATCAAGAATGAACAACAATGGATCTTCAAAACATCTTCAAGCAAATCTGCACTTCATTGAAAATTCCAGAAAGTCCCTCAACACAATCCTCATATCAAGCATTACCAATCATCACCCAGCTGCCTAACATCAAAGACAGCAGCCATAAAATTGAGCTGCATCTATGTACAGAAACTCCACATAATAAGCCATCAACACCATGAACTGATGAAGAATAGTAGCAGCAATCATTGGGATATCTTCAACACCATGCATCACCATTGACACTTCTCTTTCAATAAAACTCATGCCAGCAAAACAGTGAAAGAAAATAGAGTCAAATCTGTTCAAAAAAATCCCAACTGGAAACTGGATAGTAGGAAACAGAATCAAGGATGAGCAGAACCATCTCGAGAAGTATTCCACACTGAATTCCACCAAGAAACACTGAAAAACATCCATGTAGACCAGCAGAAAAAAAGAACAGGTAGAAACCAAAGGTCTGTCCAAAAACAGACTGGAGCCTTTTCCGCATCTGTCTTTGAGAGTCTTCCAAAAGACCAATGAAGACATTTTAGAACTTTTCAAAAATGAAAATTGAAATTTCAGATATCATTCTGAAATGAAGAAAAAGAATTCCAGCCATCCAAAATATAACTTCTCAGAGTGTGAAACTGCCAAAAGAGTAGTAAAAGTCATTCCCAAGGGATGTCTCTAAAGTTGAAATCAGGATTCATCTTGTATTCATCTATCATCCTGATGTACATTCGTTTCCGAATTTGAAGGTAAGTATCAGCTGAAATATCACCATTGGTGTATTTCCTGAATGTATTTTCATCTTGTTCATCTATCCAGGCATCAACTTCTTCGCTCAATACATCTGTCTCCTCCATCTGGTAGGCCTCTCTGTACACAGGATCATTATTTAAATCATGTTCCTCCTCTTCAACTTCAAGATTTGTAGCAGGTTAAACAACAATAGGCAGCTTTGGAGGCTTAATGTTTTCTTTTTTAGAGGGGTCAAAAGACCTGGTAACTATTGTTCTTTCAAGAGTAGAGTAGTCCCTGCGCTTCATAGTTTTTTTGAGATTTGGTGTGATAAACCCATCAGCATCCACCATCGGCTTTTTCCCCTTCCTAGAGCAAGATTTGAAGTATGTTTCTTCAAGATGATTAGTCTTATCATCAACCTCCTGTAAGGATTCACAATGCTCAGAGAAGTCATCGTGCTCCTTGGATGAGTCATGTGACTCAATTTGCTTTCCTTGCTCCTCCACCAAATTAGGAGTGGTAATGTTGGCACCTGTGGGAGCAGGCTGGGAAGCATCGAGGCCTGACAGCTCTTGATTTTCAGAGTGCTGATTAACATTAACCAAGGCCTTCATTTTCATATCAGACCCCTGCCCTTCAGCAGATGTCCCAGAGAGGTCCAACTTAACTCTAAAGCAAGCCTTAGTACCATCCAGTTCCTTAGTCTGTTTGTTTTTCTCAACCCAAATGGCCTTCTTAGCCTCAGGACACACGGATTTATGTACGCAGTCTTTTGCATCGTGTCCAAGCTTGAGGCAAAGGGAGCAATAATCAGGAAATCTTTCATAAACAACCTCTTGAAAGAATCCAAGGTCACCATTCTGGATCCAAATTTGAGGGGGAGGGTCTTTAGAAACATCTATTTCAACGCAAACCCTGGCAACAGAAGGTCTAGAAAGATTCTTTGTTGCCGAATCCAGCTTCAATGGGTTACCAATGAGCTTGGAGATATGAAACAGGGTAGTTTTTTTGAACAGGTGCAATGGCAGCGCAGGGAAACCAATCCAAATCGGGACTATGGGGGAGTCAGAATAGGGATCAAAATAAGGGGTCCATTTGAGGACTTTCATCGAGCATCCCCCGAAGAACCAGGTTTTCTTCGCCCATAAACGGTAGTAGTCATCCTCGGAAGACAGGCGAAAGACAACATTTAAGGAGTGCAAAAGGCCGATAGAGAATCCCGAGAAACCAATTGCTTCAAGAGAATTTGTTAAGAAACTCAATGCTGGTCTGCGATTGAAAAATTTCCCAACAAGAATGAAACGAAGGACCGAAGCGAGAAGTGTTACCTCATTTGTTGAGAATGAAATCGCCGGATGACCGCGGTGACAGAAAATCTTTGGATTGATGCAAGAGTCGGGAGTCGCGGCACCATTTGAGCAAGCCTCGTTATTCTCAGTGATGTACTTAGGTTAAGATAACTACATTCTAGGGGTCATGATCATTTGTGATATATTGAAGAGGCTTCTTAAACTATTATTGGGTATATAAATTTACTAGATACTAAAGAGATTTACTATAGAACAATCCAAGAGGGGATTAGTTCTAGTGTCACATGGCCTACGTCTTTCAAATAAAATTTTTCCTCAGAAACAATAGGGGAAATATCGTATAGATAAGATCACATATGCTTCGGCTATAGGATCCATCATGTATGCTATGTTATATATCATTCTTGATAGTGAATGTGCAATGATCATGGAAGGAAGATATAACGAAGATCTAGGATAACAGAATTGGATTTCCATTAAGAATATCCTTAAGAATGTAAGAATATCTACGTATATGTTCTCAGTGTATGGAGGAGATGAAGAACATATATCTAGAGGGTATGATGACAATTGTTTTTAGATAGATCAAAACAATTTGAAGTCTCAATCATGATTTTTTTTGTCTCAATGGAGGATATGTGAGCTGGAAGGGTTCCAAGGAGCCAGTTGTCTCTGATTCTATAGCAGAGTCTAAAAATATAGTAGATTTTAATGGAGCTCAGGAAGACATCTGGATTTGGAACATTGTCCAAAATCTTGATGTGGAGTCTAGTAATAAAGACCCTATTACATTTTATTGTGATAATACTGCAATGGTGGCTCCAACAAAAGAAATAAGGTCACAACAACAAACAAAGCACATTATCTGGAATTGTCACTTCTTAAGGGATTTATATCAATGGGGTGAAGTTAGAGTGAGAATAGTGTCCACAAAAGGGAACATGGTGGACCCCATGACTAATGGCTTATCTCAGTAGAAGCGTGAATATCATGTGGGAGATATCAGGTTAAATGCTTTTTACAGTTGTCTCTAGTCAAAGTGGGAGACTGTTGGAGTTTTTGGCCGAGAACCCAATACTTTTACATTATTAATTAATAAATACCTATTACATCTTGAATTTTCATCTGCATGACAATACATGTAATAATTTATTAAGTATAGTGGCTGCATGAAAGTTTCATAGAAGATCCCTCCTATGATAAGAACCTGGAAGTTCCATAACAATATTCTTGAATATATGTTCTATCGATGGATGATGTCATTTGAGGGAAAAATTATTTTGGGGAACTATGGGTGAGGACTCATAAATCATTGAGGCAACTTCACATGGTGTGCAGACTTGGTAATATCTAAAAGGATATTATCATAATGGGACATTCCATTAAAAAATCCATATTTCATAGTGTCATTAGATGTTTCTATCTACGGACGAGTGTATTGGTCCTTAGACATTATGATTATTATTAATGGGTATTACAACTCACACACTTAGATGTGTTGACAAAAACTGTGATGATGAATTATTCATAGCAAGGTTGGATATGCTGAGTTCATCATGAGTAATAATTTATTAATAGATAATGCGAGAAATGATTTTCCCATTCTGTTCCATAATGGAAGTTGATATCTTAGGCCCTTTGATGGAATTGATATAGCCTAAACAAACCCATGTCGATGGAAAGGAATGAGAAAGTTCAATTCTAATATATCAAAGAAAAAATAATATACCACAAGGGTTGATGGAACTATCATGTAACCCTCACGATGTAAGATATCGAGACAATGATATTACATTACACGGTAAGCATTCGTGGGAGGTGACATGTAATAATGGAAATAAATCTTTATTTATTTGTGCCTTGGTATTTTTCCCGACCCTATCCTTTGTATTTTTGAAGGCTCTTCATAATTCCACTGTGAGATAGGGCTTGAGGGTCACACACTATGTGCGTCCATGCATCTTAATTTAATATTCATTTAATATGTTGACTAAAGACTATTCCAAATTGTAGTATAATAATTATTCAAGGATGCATGATCACATTTATTATGACACTATTAATTCGAGATAATATATTGTCAGTGAGGTAATATATTAATTTGTTTATAATGTAGTGATATTTATTTATGAAATAAATAGTCATTATTCGAGGTATAATAAATGTGGAGGAGGAAATAAAGAATATGGAAAATCAAAAATAGACACAGTGTATTTTAATATAATCAATGTGTCATTTTTTCTAGGTATTTGTGAGAAATAATAGTATTTATTATATTATATTATATTATATTATGTGTAATTCACTGGGCATGTGTCAAGTGATAAAAATAGTAAACTGTTTTTATTTGACATTGGATATTACTAAAAATGAAATCAAACGAGTAAATGATTTTGGGTAACTAATTCATTTTATTATTCTAAGTAATAAAATCCCAATTACATTTTTCTCACTAGCCAATGCATTGTCTGTGGTTCTACACAATGGATCTGAAAAATCACTCAATCCAAGAGAAAATAATTTTTCCACCATGAATGCTCTCATTTTACGAGAGAGATCCTCCACTATTTGATCAAAGAGAGTGCTTGGGCAGCAGCTCTCAAGGCGATCAAAGGCAGGCATTATAAGCAGATGTTCTTTTATGCTAGCACCTGAAGATCCATTCGGTGACATATAGAGATACATCAAGAACATGTAGATCATTTCAGGAGGTAGACTAGACATGGATTCTACAAGGAAACGATGGATCACATTAGATCATAACTAGAAACCTCAACGAATGGTGAATTCCATCAATGTAATTTTTGTCTTTTAATTAAATTAATTATAAAAAACATATGATGATCCACTATATGGTTACCAGACTCCCCTATTTTTCCATTATTATTAATTCTATACCAATTATCCGACATTTTATTATCGTGAAGGATCTCAGATTGATCATTGATAACAGAAACAATTAATGTTTGGTACACCCATCCACACTCTTCCGCTGCGCCCGGAACCCACACCATTAGCATTATTCATTTGTTTTATTGTGCGGGAATCCATTATAAATTCAAAAAATAATCCTCATAGTTTAATCCTCATTCGACCAATGCATCAAACTACTAAAAAAACACATCTCCAAATTTCGGTTCTATTGAAATGTCATGTCGTTACGTTGATTTATTTATGAAAAAACATCATTGTTACGCATCATTAATGTGTTGCTACATTGCGTGTTAACAATAAATTAATGTGATTCTTTAATGCGTCTTGTCACTGCCTATTCGCTACACTTCATCGTCACTATGTCATCACTCGTCAGTGAGAAAAGAAATAAAATAACTTTTATGTTATTGTATTTTTTTTCTCAAAAATTCCAAAAAATAAAATTTCTATTCGGCCCTTTCTAGACAAAGTTATTTCATTTCTAAGAAAATACCGACATTCTATGTTCAATGGTGCCCTCAGATTTTTGATCTGAGCACGTGTTCAAAATTTATAAAAACTCACTCACATGTTTACTAAATTTACCATAAAAAAGTTCATATTTCTGTCTCAGGCTCACCGGGCCTCAAAATCAAATGTCGTCAAAGCGTGTGGTCATGAAATAATTCTATATAATTTAAAAAAATTACATGGAAATTCCAAGACATTATAAAACCTAACAATGAGAGATTATAATTCCATAGGGGAGTCACCTAGGATGATCTAATTAGAAAGATGGATATATGTTTTCATGGGTGATAAATAGTCACCAACATGAGATACATCATACAATCTTAAAGGTCCATTCACACACTTTACTGAGATTGTAATTTGGGATTCCAATTTTGGATAACCTTTGTTAGACCCTTACAGTGTATGGAATTTATATTTATTCAGGAAAAATACATTGGATTGCATTTATATATTTACATCTATTGGATCATGTTTCCACTTTTTAAATTCTATTGATGATTTTTATATTAAAAAATAAGAACTAAGAGTTGTTATCTCAAGGACTCTCCACAATGCGAAATAACATTCTTAGTCTCGATCTATTCTCTATTATTGATTCATAATGACCCATTATTACACATATATAATTTATATACCGGTTCACCAAGCTATAGAAACATCCGAAGTTGGCTAAAATAGGTTTTGTCAGTTGGGTTACTAATGAAAAACAAGATCTGATGTATGTATATACTTACTTTATTTCATTTATAATGCTCTTACACACTTCTCAATTTATATTCACATACAATATAATTTTAGACACTATTAGTGGTGTCCTAATGAGTATATCTCACACCCTTCTTGGTCTTGACAGGGTAATTGAGTAGACTTCATGATTGTACATGTTGATTTAGGGAAGCATCCATCTTATGGTTTTTTATTCCGAGTATTGGGATGGAGTGCAGAAGAAAATGATCAAGAATATGATCATGATGCATGTAGTGGAAGATTTTTGGTCTTTTTTAATTTTTTATCTTGTGGTATATTTATTTTTTCATTTATATATAGTTTACATTATTTTTGAATAGATCCATGAAAAGATCATCATCATTTTTATATCTATTTTTGATTTTTCTGCTCCCTGTATATTTATCTGGATGGATTATTATTACGTTGTTGGTAATATATTTATATTTATGCTAATTATAATTTATAATTACCATAGTGATACAATAAAATCAGAATTTAATAGTCTCTCCACAAAGACATTTTATTCCCTCACTGCAAGTTTACAACCTCTAGCATATGAGAGGTGCTCCTAAGGTCATGTGGACAATAGTCTTAGGGAAGGTATTAGTGGCTTCCCTATTGGGAGGGAAAATATATAGGTTGTTCCATTAACATATTAGAGTAAAAGTTACTTGGTTATACAAATGATATCATATCAACCTGGTTGAGGATTATTTGAAGTTAGTGGTAGAATAAATAATACAAAAATATTATTTTATAAACTGTGCATCTTTTGTGGACAACTTCATTTTCAATACACAACAAGACCTATAATGATGATATTATACAAACAATATGACATCTGAAATTTGTGGAGGGATTTTTTAGTGGATTTAGGTATATATTATCTAATACAATTTTTTTATGTGTATAGAAATGATAAGTGGGACCATTTAATAAGATAGGGTAGGGTCACATTAGAATTTCTAAAAAATATTAAATTAATATAAATTAATTTTTTCTCCAACTGGATATAAATTGATAATATTCAAATATGGGTGAATTTTATAATATTTGGATACGTTTGGATCAAATCTATTCCTATCACTTTTGGTTTTAAATCAACACTTTCCATTTTCATGCAAACCCTAACATAATGGGTTTTTACACTTTAATGGTCATGATAATTACTAAAAAAAGAAAATACGAAAATAAACTGACCATTGATTATATTAAAATACATATAACATCCTCTTATAATAATAAAGGATTTATAGTAATTTAATATTATTAATTCAAGTTTTCTTTTTCATAAAATATAAATAATGACAATTATAGAAATATTCAATTATTTTTGATTTTATAACATGAAGGAATAAAATGAAATTATAATAAAATATTCTAATACATCCCTAACATGTTATGTTTATATATATAATTCATAAATAACCTTAATTATTTCAAATTATACTATTAATATTTTTAATATCATTTCTTAAATTGTTTCATAAATTGAATAATTATTTCGTAAACATTTTGAATGAATTTAAGGTAATTATATCATCTTAAAAAATTATAAAAAAATTACCTTGGTGAATATAAATAATATATATATATTAAAATAAAATTTATAAACAAAAATATCATCTTTTATCCCCATTTTAATAAAATTATAGTTATTAAAAACAGTTGAATAAAAATTTTGTATTTTCTTTATATAATATATCCTTAATGTTATAAAAACATATACCTCGAATAAATGTAATATAAATGCTTCATGGATGGTTATTGAAGAAATGTATTCATTAAATAAATATTAATGTATTTTTTTAGTCATTTTATAGTCCTTATAATATTATTTTTAACTATTAATTACCTGATTTTCCTTTAGTATGGTAACAAAAATTAATAATTTTCTAGTTCATATTGACAAAACATAATTGGGAATTGTTTTCAAATTTTAATCCTCTATATGACACATATTGAATGAATTTTCAAATATTGAAAACAATTAAGCTGTAGTATTTGAATTAATATTAAATCATAGAGTATAATGATAATAATTTTCTTAGATAAAATCATTTTTCAAGTATATATGTTATTTATAATAAATTAAACTATAAAATAAATTTTAAAAAAATTCTATTCTTTTAAATAAAAACTAAGTACTAAATCATTTAAACTAATCCAAAATTATAGGTCTACATTATAAACACTTTTATATGGTATATTGTTTTAAAAACAATATGTATTTTTCATAATTTACTAAAAATAATTGATTTCATGAAAATCTCAAAATTACACCTCAAGAAAATGTTTCCATTTTTATTTAAAAAATGATATACCAATAATTAAATTAAATATATAAATGATGTAAAAAATATATAAAATCATTTTCTATCGAAATTACATAATAAACTTCTTTTTGAAGAAAATGCATTCAAAAGAACGAAAATTTTTTCATACAAATTTATTATTGATTTCCTAGACACTAATTATGAAATTTATATTTAGTTGGAACATAATTTTCATTTCATAAATAATTTAATCATATTTATAGCTGCTAATTTATCACCTATGTTATGATGATCATATTCAAATAATAATAACATATTGTTTGTTTTGGCCTATTGGTCAATATATTTTATTATATATAATATAGTCATCCTTTAAAAAATTAAAACATTACATTATCTAAAAAATATTAAATTGAATATTCATATCATTAAACTTTATCTTAGTATAACACTGTTAAAATTTTGAAATTCCATCCTTGAAATCTGACATCGTAAAAATGGTTAACAAAACATCCTCTGTAAAAGACCTAAAATGATGTACGAAGATAATATAGAATTACACATTATATTTATCAATATAGGAAATAATTTAGTGGGGAGTGAAAATTAGGAAATATTGGAAGAGAAAATTGTCCAAATAAATATGAATATTGACATCAATCATTGATTACAAGAAATCAAATGTTCATAAGATAATTAATGACCACAAACCCATATGCAAAAGTGGTGTGAAAAATACAATCGATTCATTGGAATAGAACGTAATATGATAAAAAAAATTTAATATCAAGTCCATTTTATAGGTATTCCTTATTGTAAATTAAGAACATAATAATATATATATATACATAAAAACTTATATATCATAATTTATCTAACTTCTTCCATAAAATCATCCTTTTCTCTAAAAAATGATTATTGAAGATGAAATTTTTTATGCATTTAGTTCTAAAATAATTTTCCAAAAGATCATTTATTTCCATAAATGTATAACAATATATAATTAAAATATTTAGACATTAAAAAATTACAATGTTTATTAAAAGGTTATATAATTAAAAAAATTAATAATCATTATTATGAAAAAATAATATTTTAATCTGAAAATTTCAATATAAATACTAAATGTTAAAATTAAATCACTATCTAAATTACTACTCATATATTTCATTACGATGTCCCAAGATAGGATTGGAACCCAAATATTTTAATGATTTTATCACAAATTATTTCAACAAAAATTTAACATTTATTCCATAAAAATATTAAAAATTATCTCTATATTACATTAGTCGCTCATAATGTTATATATGCTTAATGGTATAATACCTAATCATATACTCTCCCAAAAAATACTAATATTTTTCATAAATAAAATTAATCACCATAATTACACATTATGATCCAATAATCTTCCAAAATATATTTCATCCGTGATATTTATTTTCATATAACATTAGCCACTAATAATGTTATATACGCTGATAATAATGATTTAAAAAAATTTAAAACTTTTGAAAATAGTTTTATTAGAAAATAAAATTAGAAAAAATATAAGTTAATTCTAAAACAAAATAATGGTCATGATGGAGGGAAAGTCAATTTTCAATTTAAATGTAAAAAATGATCATTATTTCAAAACATTCTTTAAAATGGGAGTCAAAAGTGACCAATTTAGAAAACAATGTAGAATATAGATTTAAAATCAATTTATAATATTTTAAAAGGTCATATAAAACAATTTTAACAAATATGTTATGTATATAATAGATGATTTTGGAAATTATATATGGAAACATGGATATGGAAGAGGAAAATTTCTGAAATAGAGGAATATACTAGATTAAAATCAATTTCAAATGACATTCTTGATATATATTTAATTAATTAATGATAAAATGGAATGAAAAAATTTAATAAAAATTCAAAAATATAAGACAATAAATTATATTCATTTCAATAAAATAAGAGCACATGATATCCCAAAAAATAATTATGAACATAAAAAATCATAGAAAGAAATATAATCTAATATATAACATTTTTCACATTGGTAACTCTTCATTCATTGGAAACTTGAAATAATAACATCAAAAGTGACATTAAATAATATGAAAAATTGAAAATACATGATTTAACCAATCAAAGGGGTTGTATATAGACACTATAAAATAAGATTCTTGAATATCATAATCATATATCCAAAGTAAATAAAATATTAGATGAATTACTATTATAATGATTGTATCAGTCAACAAAGACATAATAAATTGTGATGTAAATTGTAAAGAAAAATCCACAGAAAAATTAATTCTTAACAAAATAAAGGAAATAATTATTCAAACATAGTCATGGAATAAAAATTTCAATGAAGAAGAGTTATTATCCAACGAAAGTTAATTGAGTAAAAAATGATTTTACTAATTGTTAAATGTTACATCAAATACCATTGAAAAGGTAATTTAAATTGATAAATAAAATAACATAATGTATATATTATTTAGTATATAACATATAAATGGGGATGAATATACACTATAAAATAAATTTGGAAAATATTAATAAAATATTGATAATTGAAAGGAAATTTAGAAAAAATACCTCACCTCAAGTCTGAATCAACATGTTTTATCATCCTCATCATGAATAATAAAAATATGATAATTAATTAATTTATAGATAATTTTTTTAATTTTTAGTAGTCAATTTATTTCACCTGTTATTGTGATATAAAAAATTAAATAATCATTTATGTTCACATGAGATGTTTGGATGTTATTCAATTCGTCAGTATAAAATGACATATCTAGGATGACTACGGTCATCATAGTCACTATTTTATAATTTCAAGAATAATAATCATGAAATAATTATCATTTTTATTCATACAAAATACTTCTAAATACAACTATTATTTTTTATGAAAAATGAATTGCATTACAATTATGGAGATAGTAGGTCGTACATGCACATTGGTAATGTTTCTATTTTTTAAAAAACACAATGGAATGAAGAATATTAATATTTAATAATTAATAAAATATAATAACATCATAAATATCATATTAATTATTTAAATATAGTTATATATATCATCCATGTGATGTTCTCCTGAAAAATTAATCACTTCACTTTGTGGAGGCAGTAGTCCAATTGTACGGACGAGTGACACTATAATTTTTTATTAAATGGAAAGGTAATAAATGAAATGATATCTAATAATATAATAATTTTAAATATTTCATTAATACCATATATGTATATATATATTTAATACATCATTATAACCATCTGTGAGAGGTGGGCATGGAAAAAAATTACATAGTTCTGTTCCATGGTAGTTTGTCTTACATAGAAACAATGAAGCCCTTTCCCATTTTATGGAAGATTGATGTGGATACAAGTTATTAAATAAAAATATTATTTTTATAGTATATTTTAGTTAATTTTTTTATATAGCCATGTTTTATGAATTTTTTAATGGGGTGTAAGAATAAATAAATCAATAATGCACTGTTCAGATATATACATATTCTATGGAAAACCTCATTTTATTTACTCCTTAAGAACAATAAAATTTATATTATACCCATAATAATTCCAATAAAACATTTATAGGTATATAAATAAGATATTTTGGTTTATAATGGGAGAACCAAATGATTTTTGGATTCTGGAGGAATGAGAAGAAGTTGATTTTTTTTTAAACAGGGGAAGGGGAATTTGGGATTATTATAAAGTTTTAAATTAATTTAAATTATTATCATATCCAAAAGGATAAAAATTTATCATATAATAAGATAATATGGTTTTTATTTGAAATAAATTCATACAATAAATCTCATATAATTGTACATCATATTTTGAACATTATCTTTTGATTTTAACCCATGTTAAACCCTTTCACACATACCATACAAAAATTTTTCTTTACATTTAATAGTCATAATAGTTAATATAAATAGAAAAACATCACATAAATTGAGATAGATTTATATTTTCAACCATATATTAATTATGTTTCCAATAATAGTTTTTTTAGGAATGAGGACCATTTTTAATAATGTGAGAATAAATTCCTTGTTTAGACATTCACAACATCAAAAACATTCCCCATAGGCATGATTATTATTTTCCATCAAACACCCTTTACACGTTTCCATTGATCATTAAAAATAACTAAAAATTCCTAATATTTTGGATATCATTAAATATCAAATAGGTATATTAATAATGAAATGAGCATTTTAATCCCAAAATGTTCTAGTCATCTTTTCAAATTATTTTCTTCTATAGATAGCTACTGATAATTTTAACTAGTAAATGTATTTATATTTCATATAATATTTTTTTCATAATATATTTTTATTAGTTATTATATTATTTTTATTTTTATTTATTCATATAATGAATACATTGGGAATATTATGTGATTATGGGGCCCTGGAACAATAAATCTCCTCAATGCATTGATATAACTCTAGAGAAAAAACTAGTTAGGGATTCCGAATATGCATTACCCATTTCTATACTATTTATTGGAAAAAGTACTTGATGGTGTTTTTTGGATGTCTAGAATTATGTTTAAATCCTTATAAAATTAGTTATTTAATTCCATTTGATTATTTTTATAGTTATGATATTCATGAATAAGGTCAAGTTCATTTAATACTCTATATAGAACTATTTCATCCTCATTTATTCAATCCATATTATTTATGACATCATTATTATATGATATAATCCACAGTATGCCTTCCCTTACCGATAATCTATGGTCACCATTTTATTTTTTTCTATCCCCAGGGTTTCAGGAGGAGTAATTTGGTTGATATGAAATGTCATTTAGAGAGAGTAATAACATTATCAAAGAAAATACTACTTTATATTTTATGTATTAAATTTTACAATGAAAATCAATTATATTTCTTCTTTTATAAATCAATTAATTTATTCAATCCCTCAAGACGTGATCACATGTATCTATTTCCAACCTATTGAACTAACCACATTATATAGGATTCTATGGTTGGGGTGATTAAAGTTGGTATCTGAGGAATATTTATTATCATCCTTGGGAACTAGATTTAGAAAAACATATATTAGAGTTCATGATCCTATGAATTACTCTACGAATATGTATATTTATAGGATAATATACTGGTGTTTTAGTAAGGTATAGAATATTTAGGTTCGCTAATAATAAATCCCTCCGGATATTGTAATGTGTACATGGATGTGGCGCATATGAACCTAAGGGTAATATCATTTAAAGGGATAGATTATATACTTTCTTATGAGAAATTTTTGATGATTAGTGTTTCTAAAAATACACACTTTGTTATATACTCCCATAGTGCATTATTTTTTTGATTCACATACTATATAAAACCCATTATTAAATGTTGAAAAATATTTTCATGATTCGATGATATTCCCAATGATTAAATGTGTTGAACTCTCTATGAGATGGTTATTTTAATAATCCCAAATCATTGTTGTATGTATGACACTTTATTCTTTTTGTTCAAATTGTTCTAAATGTGTTTATATTTTTTTAAATAATGTCTACACATGTTTATCAATGTTATGTTATGTATTTCTAGTGACCTAGAAGTATTTTGGACTGAACAGACACTTTGTGAGAATATCTTGTCTTGACTCACCGTTAGTTATATTCAGTCGCACCGATGATGAACGGTCGCACAGATGATGAATGGTCGCACCGATAATGAACAGTCACACCGATGATCAACAGTCGCACTGATGATGAATGATCGCATCGATGATGAAAGGTCACACCGATAATGAATGGTCCCACCGATGATGAACGGTCAGACCAATGATGAACGGTCACACCGATGATGAATGGTCGCACCATTGATGAACGGTTACACCAATGGTGAATAGTCGCACTGATGGTGAACAGTCTCACCATTGATGAATAATCGCACCATTGAAAATGGTCACACCGATGGCTACCGATGATTAATGAGCCACCGTTGCTTATGCTACTGAAACAGATGCAGATTTAAAATGACTCACCGATAGTCATGAAAACTGTTTGAATTTATATAAACTCTTATTTAATTCCAATGGTCATATTCAATGTTTTTAATGAAATTAATGATATTTAATGTTAGTTGTTGGAATGTAAGGAAACCATACCTCGTACCTATGAAAAGGTAATCATTCCCATTGACGGAGCTTGGGAATAAAAGGAAGATCGAGCTGCAATAAAAAGGTGTGTGTGAAAAGGAATAGAGAGATATTTCGTCCATGAATATACATACGAAAAGGGAGAACACATGAAGAATTTGAAGGGGCATTTGCAAGATCTCAAAAGAACTCTAATGCATGCAATCCAACACTACTGAAGAACACACGAAGAATAGTAGAAATTAGACAACACACTCACTTGTGAAGGACATCAAGCTGAACCTTAATACTCTGTTTTCAACAACAAAACCACAGAAGGACTCCGAAGCATCTTTGATAAATCCAACGAATCCAGAGCGGCACTGTCGATCACTAGAGCTTTCTAAACATTCATATACTCTCTCTAAGTGACTTATTATTTACAGATTGAGGAGTGTGTGTACTATGTATATCTTTTACACAGACACTGTATCCTGTGCTTAACTGGAGGATACTAAATCCTCATTCCAAACTCCATACATCATACTGTATCCCACTGAGAATAGTGGTTGAGGTCAAGTGTGACCTGGACAGCCTGTGCGCTATTGACATTGTTTTCCCATGAATAACTGTGGTTGAGGTCTTAGGACCTGGAGAGTATTGAACTGTTTTTAACCCCGATCCAGGGTGTGGATCAAATTTTTATATATAAATTTGAGAGGACTAAGTCTCTGCTTGAGACTGATCCTCTTGGTTAGATCTGCTTTTCATTTTAATTTAAGTCATAAATATACTATATATATATATATATATATCATATTCCACTGCTGTTACTTTGAAATACAAATCTATTTTAAATTTACTTTGATAGTTAAATTAGAAAGTGTTTATAGTTGTTGTAAACTTGTAAGTTAGATTCAAAATCTAATTTAATCTTGTGATTAAATTGTCTGAGATCTAATCAATCGTTAGGAAGCTAATTGAACATTTACAATCTATATAAATTCACTACAGTTTAACATTGTTTTTGAATTAGGGGTTTTAAGAGAAATCCTTTTAACAGAAATTGTTATTGGAACTCAATTCACCACCCTCTTGAATATCCACTCCGACCAACATTTGGTATCAAAGGTTGTTTTTTATTAATAAAAGTTTTCAAAACATTCTGCTTTTCAACTGAGATTTTTGTTGCATATTTAATGATCATAAAATTCGGTTAGTTCTAAATATTATATATTTAAAGTTATTTGCTAAACTCTAGTACTCTAGTTATGGATAATATGTTAAAAGGTGTTGCTACCAACATGCCACCTTTCTTTAATGGTACAAATTATGCCCAGTGGAAACTGAAAATGAAAATTCATTTAAAAAGTATGGGATTTGATATCTGGACTAGTATAGAAACTGAATATAAGATTCCATCGAATGTTATAACTACTTGGGATGAAGCTACTAAGAAATCTTACAATAATAATTGTAAATCTATGAATGATCTGTATTGTGCCTTGGGAGATGAAGAGTTCAATAGAATATATGCTTTTAAAACTGCCTATGAAATATGGGATACTTTGAGTGTTTCTTATGAAGGAACAACTATTGTTAAAGAAATGAGATTGAATACATATACTATTAAATATGCTAATTTTAAAATTAATACTGATGAACCCATCTCCGACATGTATCTCTGGTTCAAAGAGATTTTCAATACAATGATCTCTCTTGGAAGAGATGTCACTGCTAAAGAATAAATCATGGGGATATTAAGATGTCTACCAGATCGATGGAGTGGCACTTCTGTCTCAATTAAAGAATCGTGTGACATAAGAAAACTAACAGTCAAGGAGATTATTAGTAAGATTATGATGTATGAAGAAGAAATAAAGGTGAATAAGGAAGAAGATGATGAACCTAAAAGGAAGTATGTAGCTTTTAAATCTACTACTTCAAGGAGCAAGGACAAAGACAAAGTTCAAATACAAACTGAAAGTTCAACAAGTGATGATTTAGACTCTGACAGTGATGCAGAGATGGCTCAAATAGCCAGGATATTCAAGAAGTTCTATTGGAAAAAGAGATTATTTAGAAAATGAAACTATAAAGGAAAGTATGACAACAAGGGACATTGGAAAAGGGATTGGAAAAAACCTTACAAGAATGATGAAGTTGTCTGTTATGAATGGAAAAATGAAAGGCCACCTTAAAGCAGACTGTCCAAAATTGAAGTTCAAAAAGAAATCTGACTACAAGGACAATATGTACAAGAAATCCATGAAAGCTACTTGGAGTGCTTCAGAAGACAGCACAAGTGAATCTGAAGATTCTGATTCTGAATAGAATCATGCCAACATGTGCTTCATGACCAATACCTCTAAGGTACCTGTTTCCCCAATAATGAATGATTATTATTCTGGAACTGATTCGGAATCTGAATATATGTCTAGTGAGGAACTATTTGAATATAGTAACATGTTAGATGAAACTTGTAATGAAATTAAGGACAAGTACAAAGCCTTAAAAAAACAGCATGCTCTCACTGCATATGTTAAATCTGACTTTGATATAGAAAAGGAAAAGAATGCTCAACTGATAAAGGAAAATGCTGAACAAAAAATTCCTAATGGGAAGCTTATAAAGAACGTAGAAAAATTCACAAATGGAAAGGATACACTAACTCAAATGTTAGGAAATCAAGTTGCACAAAAATATACTACTGGTTTGGGATACCAACCTGGAAAAAGACAGCTTACTAAAACTAAATTTATTCCTATGTCTGGACAAAATTCTGCTAGTTATAGTTCTGAAAATTCATATTCTTCAACTAGTTATCCATATGGTTATAGAACAAATAAATTTTATCTTTAAAAAACTTTTGATTTTGTAATTTATATGAAACACATAAGACAAATTTGGGTACCCAAATCATTGATTGTTACCCTATCTGAACAGAAGAAGATCTGGGTACCAATGTCATTTTCCATCTAAATCTATTTTTTAGGAAACATATTTGATGATTTCTCACAACAAGGTATGGTACTTGGATAGTGGATGTTCGAGACACATGTCTGGAGATTATTCTTTCTTTAAAATCTTAATAAATATTGATGGAGGCCATGTCACCTTCATTGATAATTCTAAAGGAAAAATCATCGGCATAGGCCAGATTGGTAACACTGATTCAGTTTTGATTCATAAAGTTTTATTTGTTGATGGACTTAGGTATGACCTGTTATGTATTTCTCAGTTGTGTGATGATGGTTTTAATGTTAAATTCGAAAATTATTCCTGTGATGTTTTTAACTCTAAAAATTTTGTAGTGTTCTCTGCCTTGAGAAATGAAAATGTTTAGGTTGTTGATATGAATTCTTTAGTCAAACAAAATTTTATTTGCTTAAATTCTTTTCATAAAGAGTCTTGGATTTTGAAAAAAATATTAGGACACTGCAACATACTTTCACTTAGAAAACTGACTAGAAAGAACATGGTTAGAGACCTACCTAAACATGAATTCCCAAATGACAAAGTTTGCAATCTATGTCAAAAGGTAAAGCAACATAAAGTTTCTCTTAAATCAATGAAATAAGTCTCAACTTCTAAACCTCTCGAGTTGGTTCACATGGACTGGTTTGGACCTTCTAGAGTTTCTAGATTAAATGGGAAGCACTATGTCTATGTCTTAGTAGATGACTTTTCTAGATATACCTGGGTATACCTAGTAGCTCACAAAAGTGAAGCTTGTTCTTACTTTATCAAATACTCCAAGTCTGTAGAAAACCTTAGTGGACATAAGATTAAAACACTGAGAAGTGATCATGGCCATGTGTATGAAAATAAAGAGTTTGAATCTTATTTGTCACATAATGGCTATAGTCACAACTTTTCTGATCCTAGGACACCTCAGTAGAATTGTGTTGTAGAAAGAAGGAATAGAACCCTTCAAGAAATAGCTAGAACCATGCTTAATGAGTATGAACTGCCTGTTTACTTTTGGGATGAAGATGTGAATACAACTTGTTATTTTATTAATAGAGTCCTTATTAGACCTGTTCTTATGAAGACCCTATATTAACTATGGAATAATTGAAAAACCAAAGTTAGTTACTTTAGTGTCTTTGGCTGCAATGTTTTTATTCTTAATACAAAGGATAATCTTGACAAGATTTCTTCTAAGAGTGATGAAGGAATTTTTCTTGGTTATTCTTTAACTATAAAATCTTATAGAGTCTTTAAAAAAATAACCAAATGTGTGGAAGAATCTGTTCACATGAATTTTGATGAAACTAATCCACATGAGCCTAAAACCTCTCTTGAAAATATTAAAGAAGATTTGACTGTTCTGGATCTTAATGATAAAAATAAAGAACCTGCTGTAAAAATATCCAGTTCTGGAAATATTCCAGAATCTACTTATATTGTACCCGAACATGGAGATGAACCTAAAATTTCTAGTCCTTCCTTTACTAAATCAACTAGGATTCTAAATAATCATCATTTAGATGCGGTCATTAGTAATCTTGATAGAGGGACACATACTAGAGCTTCTCTAAGAAACCATGTTGAACATCAAGACTTTATTTCCCATCTAGAGCCTAAAAATGTCAATGATGCTTTCAATGATGGGTTTTGGGTAATGGAAATGCAAGAAGAGTTAAATCAATTTGAAAGAAACAAAGTCTGGGAATTAGTTGACAGACTTAAGGACACTTTAACAATAGGCACTAAATGGGTTTTTAGAAACAAAGTTGATGTGTCTGGAAACATAGTTAGAAACAAAGATAGATTAGGTTCACAAGGATATAGTCAAGTAGGAGGTATAAACTATGAGGAAACCTTTTCACATGTATCTATATTAGAAGCTATTAGAATTCTACTTGCCCATACTGCTCATCTGAATTTCAAATTATATCAAATGGATGTTAAAAGTTATTTTCTAAATAGTTTTATTGTTGAAGATGTTTTTGTTGAACAACCACATGGATTTACTAATCCTCATTTTCCAAATCGAGTTTTTAATCTTTTTAAAACTTTATATGGCTTAAAACAAGCTCCATGATCATGGTATGATAGACTTAGAAATTTTCTTATTTCATAATGTTTTACTAAAGGGATTGCTGACCAAAATCTTTTTTTAAAAGAATTTCTAAAGATGATTTAGTAGTACAAATCTATATTGATGATATTATTTTTGGATCTTCAGAACAGTCTTTATGTACTGATTATTCAAAGAGTATGCAAAATAAATTTGAAATGAGTATAATGGGAGAACTCAAATATTTTCTTGGATTTCACGTTTTCAAAAATGAAAATGGTATTATTTTGAATCAAATTAAATATACAAAGGATCTTTTAAAACGTTTTTTTTATAGTATTAAAGAAAAGTGATACTCCTATTAGTACAGTCTGTAAATTTGATGTAGATGAAACTAGGAAACTAGTGGATCAAACAAATTATAGAGGTATGATTGGAAGCTTACTTTACCTTACTGCTAGTCGACCAGATATTATGTTTAGTGTGTGTATGTGTGTATGATTTCAAGCTAATCCAAAATAATCTCATTTAATTACTGTTAAACGAATTTTTAAGTATCTTAAATACACTGTAAACTTAGGTTTGTTTTACCCAAAAGGATAATCCTTTGATTTAAAGTGTTATTCAGATGCTTACTTTGCTGGTTTCATGTTTTATAGAAAAAGAACATCTGGAATATGACATTTATTGAGAAACTCCTTAGTATCTTGGTGTAGTAAAAAGAAAAATTCTATAGCTTTGTCTACTGTTGAAGTAGAGTATTTAGCTGCTGGTAGTTGCTGTGCACAAATTATGTGGATGAAACACACTATTTTGTACTATGGAAATGATTAAAAGCATGTTTCAATCAACAATGATAACACTAGTGCAATTAACATTTAAAAGAACCCTGTGTCTCACTCTAGAACCAAACACATTGATGTCAGACATAAATTTTTGAGAGATCACTACCAAAAAGGTGATATTACACTTGAGTTTATAGGTACTGAACATCAATTAGCTGACATTTTCTCCAAGACTTTAAATTATGAAAGGATAGACTCGATTAAACAAGAGTTGGGTATGAGAGATCTGTGAAACCGATCTGTCAAACCGATCAGTCATACCCATCTATCAAACCGATCTGTCAAACCAATCTGTAAAACCGATATGTTAAACTGATCTACGAAACCGATCTATGAAGTCGATTTGTCAGACCGATCTATCAAGTCGATTAGTGATACCGATTGGGTTGTACTATTTCTTAAAGAATCATTATTTTCTGTTTAAAATTAAGTTGTTTTAATTAATCAATATTTTATTATTTGTAACCCTAAATGATACAAATAATGACACACGACTATTTCATTCTCTAAAGATTGTTGACCTTCCATTTCCCACTGAACTCTCTCTTCTCTTCTATGTAACCCGAGACTTTTGAATCTTTCCAAGCCTCTCGATTGTCTCAAACCATATAATGGCCAAGAAAAAGAGGAAGGGAAAGTAATATGATGGAACTTCACCTGTCAAGCGTGCTTGAGGTGAGTCGAGCAGTATGACGCAGAGGTCTGTAAACCCGGAGCAAGATGAACGACAAGTTCTAGCTGAAAAAGAAATATGTTCAGAATGGGTTTTATTTAGAAATTCCATTCTCTTGAAATTATTGGAAATGATAGTTTGGAAGAATTGGTTCTGTGATAATGATAGGGTCTTTTACCTGAAGCTGGTGCATGAGTTCTATTTGAACCTCGATATAGTTTTGGACGGAGTAGAGGCTGCGAGATTGTCTGCTATAGTAAAAGGTAAAAATATTACTTTTTCATCAAAACATTGGGATGAATTTCTAGGGGTACCTCACAAAAAAAGATACGAGGACTATTATGGTAATATTCCTCCCACAACTGATTGCTTTTGTTATGAGCTAGCCCTGGAGTTCTTGATTGGAATGTCTGAATCATAAAGGATAACTGCTGCTGAGTTGGATTGTGAGAATCGAATCCTGTTTAAATTTATTCAACATCAAATATGTCCTAGAAAAGGTGATTTTGTTTCAGTAATGTATCAGGATGTTTTTCTACTATTCCTTTTTCTGAATGGTGAAAAGATCAATCTGTACAGATATTTTGTTGAGCATATTGTTGAGATGATAAAACCTTCAAAGAGATTTACTGCTCTGTTTTATTCTAAACAGATTTCTTCCATGCTAAAATTCTTGGGCTGTGTGGATTATGGAGGTGAGTGTATCTCATAAATTAGATTTTGTTTCAACAAAGTTATTTGAAAGAGGATGAAAATCAATTGGAACCCGTGGAAGAAAGCTTAGGTTGCTGATGAAGAAAATTTATATGAGTCCTTGAATCCTACTGATCATCCAAGGATACCAAAAGAGATAAGAGATCCAAGTTTAAAACCTGGTGAGGAAGTGATTTATTCGGATGAAGAAGAGGAAGTAGTAGTTCCAAAGGAAACTGGTGAATCTAGTAAGAAAGTAACAGAAGAAGAAGAAGAAGCTAATGAGAATCTGAATGCTGAAGAAGAGGCTGAATCATCTCCTGATGAGAGGAGTGATCATGATACTGTTAGCCCGAAGAAAAGAAGGATGGAATTTGGTTCGGCAAGCCCTCCTCTCAAAATACTAGAGATTGAACCTTTTTTAGATGATGAAGAAGAAGGTGAGACTGATGAATCAACTTTTGAGGAGTATGAATCTGTAAGTACATACAGTTCATGTTAGAGATCAGTTAATGATGATTATGATGATGATGAATGCAATGATGGTGATGAGGGTGATGGTGATGGTGACGGTGGTAGTGGTGGCAATGATAGTGATGGTGGTGATGCTGATGATGCTAAAACTCGGCCGATAGAAGGTATGAATGTGATGTAAGATGATCCTAAACCCCAACCAATTGAGCAAGAAAATGTCCCTGAGGATAAGAGGACAGAACAGTTGGAGAGTGATGGGGATGGGGAAGTTCTTCTTGAAAATTCTGGACGAGCTCAGTTTATGAAACCTATATACCCTTCATGCAAAGCTGCATGGGAAGAACATCCAGGTCTTGCTGTTCTGGGTTTGGATTACCCAGAGGAATAGGAAGGTGTAGAAGTAGATCTTGTAGGCATAAGTGATTCAGTTAAGGCACAATTAGTTGCCAAGTTTTTGTAAAGAGAAGATGTCCTACCTAATCCTTTGGTGTCTCTAGCTAGACCTGATCCTACAGTTGCTAAATCTAACTTTGATAGATTTAATTTTGAATTGATTCAAGCTGTGAGGGAGAATGTAAAAGTGAGTTGTCTCATATTCCTACTCCTGCTCCTATGACTTTATCTGAAGCTGGTATGGATGAGTTGGCTCAAAGAGTGGTAAGCCTTATCAAACCAGACCTGTGAAATTATAGTGAGTCGATTGGCAAGAACATTACCTCTTTGAATCAAACACTCACAGATTTAGGAAGAAATCTAATTTCTCTATCAGGAGAGTTCAGAACAACCATCTTTGGTATGATGTAAGTTTTAAGAAATCTAATATAACATTTGAAGAAGGCATATTTGAGGAAGTTGAAAGCTGAGATCACACAAGTTGTTACTCTGGCTAGTTATTCAAAAGTAACCAAGATTACTGGTTCCGAGCTCAATACTTTAAAAGATATTGTTAGAGAAGATATGGAAGCTCTTGGGAAGATTTTGGATTTAGATTCATTGAACCAGATGAAATAGTATAGTGATCAGATTCATAAGATGGTGAAATTGTATTCTACCGATGCAACCAAGGCTTAAAAAGAGATTAAGGAGAAAGTGGATCATTATTTCTTTAAGATGTACAGCAAACATGAGTTAAATCATCATTTTAATGTACTGGACGATAATTTGAGACTCCCTCTAGTGACTCCAGATTTTAGAGATCAAGTTCAGCAGTTAAAGGATTTTACTCCTACTTTAGAAGATTTCATGCAGAATAAGGATTATTTTGAAAAGGCTATGAAGTACGGTGGAGAAGTAATTCAGGACTTCATCAATTTTATCAAACCCAACCTTCATGTGAAAGAAAAAGACATTTTTTCCTACTGCTGAGTCTCTAAAATTGTCAGATGTTTCTCCCGGTCAGATGTCTGTTTGTCAAGCTCTCTCCAGTATTCTACCATTCTTTCAACAACATCCTTCAGAAAGACCTTCTCAGCAACAGGTGACATTGGAACCCACAATTCGTCCAGCTTGAGTTGTCCTGCCTCCTTTCTCCATCCGTCCAGTTCAGCCTGCCACCCAACCACCGTCTGGGCTATCCATTCCTCCCACTGCTAAAGGAAATGCTCCATTACAACCCGAGAAATAGATGTTTCTTTCAATTATTGATAGGGTGTCTATTTACTATACTTGTTACATGTGTCTATGCTATTTATCATAATTTTAAAACCTTATTTTTCTATGGAATCTTCTTTCTTATATTTATTCTCTCTTTTTTTTGATAATCCCAAAGGGGGAGAAATCAGGAAGAATTCAGGAAGCTCATGAGAAATCAGGAAGCTCATGCATATGAGTGGGTGAACTGAATGTGCATATGATTCAGCATTACTATATGTATGCATACACAGGGGAAAAAAATGACTTATCCGACTTGTATTATATGGGTTGAATGACTCTGTTATATAAGTTTTGTTTTCTATTCTAACCCTGTTTTATCTTTTGGCATATATTCTTTTTTATAGGGGGAGTATATGAAATAACCTACTATATTCTCTCTTCCTTGTGCCATTGATTTGTGATTATCAAAAAGGGGGTGATTGTTGAACTCTCTGTGAGATGGTTATTTTAATGATAACAAATCTTTGTTGAATGTATGACACTTTAGACTTTTTGTTCAAATTGTTCTAAATGTGTTAATATTTCTTTAAATCATGTTTACAAATGTTTATCTATGTGAGATTATGTATTACTAGTGACCTAGAAGTATTCCGGACTGAACATACAACTTGTGAGAATATCTTTTCTTGACTCACTATTAGTTATATTCGGTCGCACTGATGATGAAAGGTCGCACCGATGTTGAACAGTCGCACCGATGATGAACGGTTGCCCCGATGATGAATGGTCGCACCGATGTTGAACGGTCGCACCAATGATCAACAGTCACACCGATGATGAACAGTCGCACTGATGATGAACGGTCGCACCGATGATGAACGGTCACCCGATGATGAACGGTCACACCAATGATGAATGGTCGCACCAATGATGAATGGTCACACCGATGATGAACAGTCACACCGATGATGAACGGTCGCACCGATGGTGAAGGGTCGCACCGATGGGGAACGGTCGCACCGATGGTGAACTATCGCACCGATGATGAATGGTCGCACCATTAACAACGGTCGCACCGATTGCTACTGATGATTAATGATCCACCGATGCTGATGCTACCTAAAGCGATGCAGATTCAAAGTGACTCACGGATCTCATGACTCACCGATAGTCATGAAAAAGTTTTGAATTTCTATAAAATCTTATTTAATTCCAACGGTCATATTTGATGTTTTTAATGCAATTAATGATATTTAATGTTAGTTTATGGCATGTCAGGAGACTGTACCTCATACCTATGTAAAAGTAATCATTCCCATTGCTGGAGCTTGTGGAATAAAAGGAAGATCAAGGTATAGTAAAAAGGTGTGCATGAAAAGGCATAGAGAGAGATTTCTTCCATGAATATACATACGAAAAGGGAGAACACATGAAGAAGTTGAAGGGGAATTTCTACGATCTCAAAATAACTCTCATGCATGCAATCCATCACTACTGAAGAACACACGAGGAACACAGGAAATCAAAGAACACAGTCACTTGTGAAGGACATTAAGATGAACCACAATACTCTGTTTTCAAAAACAAAACCACAGAAGGACTCAGAAGCATCTCTGCTAAATCCAAAGAGTCCAGAGCGGTACTACCGATCAATATATCTTTATAAACTTTCATATACTCTCTGTAAGTGACTTATTATTTACTGATTGAGCAGTGTGTGTACTCTGTATATCTTTTACACACACACTGTCTCCTGTGCTAAACTGGAGGATACTAAATCCTCATTCCAAACTCCATACATCATACTGTATCCCACTGAGAACAGTGGTTGAGGTCATGTGTGACCTGGACAGCCTGTGCGCTATTTACTTTGTTTTCCCACGAATAACATTGGTAGATGTCCTAGGACCTGGAGAGTATTGAACTGTTTTTAACCCTGATCCAGGGTGTGGATCAAATTTTTATATATAAATCTGAGAGGACTAAGTCTCTACTTAAGACTGATCCTCTTGGTAACATGTACTATTAATTTTAATTTATGTCATAAATATACTATATATATATTTCATATTCCGCTGTTGTTACTTTGAAATACAAATCAATTTTAAATTTACTTTGATAGTTAAATTAGAAATTTTTTATACTTGTTGTAAACTAGTATGTTTGCTTCAGAAGAGAATTTAATCTTGTGATTAAATTGTCTGAGATCTAATCAATCTTTAAGAAGCTAATTGAACATTTACAATATGTATAAATTCACTACAGTTTTACTTTGTTTTTAAATTGGGGTATTTTAAGATAAATCATTTTTACATAAATTTTTATTGGAACTCAATTCACCCCCCTCTTGAGTATCCGCTCCGACCACAAATTTTTTATTATTTTAGAGTACATAAACACGAATTTTACATTTATGTTAAGTGTTTCAACGGTTTTAAAACTATATATTCTGATTGAAATTGAAAATATTTAGATAGGACGAAGTGTAAACCATTTTTTATAAATGGAACATATGAGGTGTGATGAGAACTATATCAATACCCATAAACAATGTAGTTATTTTCTACTAAAAGAGGGAAATGAATCCTATGATTTTGATAGATGTGTAGATCATGAATATATTAGGGAATTTGACTAATTATTTTTCCAATAACCATGATTTTATGGAAAAGCTTGTAGATTTGTAATGTGGTGTAATAATGTTATACTATTTCATTTGATGAAAACCTCGATCATTAAATAAAAAGTTACAGAAATTTGAATATAAAAAATGGATAAGTTATTTATAAAAGAGTTTTATCACATTAGGAAGTGATAAAATAGAGAAGGCTGTTATGAAAATTTACCAACTCATATAGTATATTGATCAGTGGTGGTAAATGATAAAAAACAATAAAAGTATATAGGAAATAATGAGCATACAATGGATGTATTTTAAAGATATTTTCTTTGAAAAAAATTTTGTTGTGATAAATGATAAGAAATAAAGTTTTTATTCATGTTTCTATGAAAAAAAGGAGGAATACAATGTTACAAAGAATGAGGTTAACTATATATGCATATCAACGCATTTTTCCGACGTCGTACTTACTCCAAATTGTAATATTTACATTTCATGGTTCACCTAAAGCCATTCATTGGAAGGGATCTATTCTCTTACGAATTTACATCATATGAGGATATAATATCATGTAATATCAAGACAAATAAATAAATCTCCAAGGATTACGTCTTCTATGTAAAGAAGAAAAATATGTGGATGGTTGATATCCTCATGAAGAAAAAAAGGACAAGGGAAGAATAGTTCGGGGAAATTTACATCATGTGATGTATTTGGAATGAATGAAATTATTATATTCTTTAAGGGAAAAATAGTTTTCATTACATATATAGAGTATGATCACTATTTCAATTAATGATGTAGTATGGTTGAATCCATCAAGGATGGGGTCAATATGCTAACCAATTCTCCAAACATTAAGGGAGATTAACACATGACATAAAAAGGGGGGATTATCAAGATTGTGGAAATAATATAGCTGAAACAGATGTTACTAGATATGTAGTGGAAGGTAATTTAATCATAACATCATTATTTGATTTGATATATTTGATCCTATATCCTTTCTCTCTTTTATATTATCTAGGTTTATTAATATAGTTAAATATTTTATTTTTATTCTAAGAAGAGAAATACAAATCACGATACATAGAGTAAATATTATTATAACAAAGATAATTTATTAAATTCACATTATGTTACATGGATAGAAGCTATTATGATTTTTAATAACTATCATATGCTTTTGTGGAATCATTTTTTACATTGGTTCTCAATGCATCATGAAAATGAAGTACCAATAAAATGAGATCATGATTTCTGATGAATATGCAGAAATAAATTTTTTAGAACATGTTATTTATCATCCTAATCATGCTTGGATCCAACCCCATTATATATTCTTAATAAATTTCTAGAAGAAGAATATTAGAAAATCCCAAAGGATGGAAAATATAACATTGGGATCAGATGTGTTCTTCTTTAAAAAAAAATAAATGGATCAGTTTCCTGATTAATTTCCTAGAAATATAGCTGAGTGTGAATATGATTTTTATATTAATCTCATACCAAAAATTAATCCAATAACAATGACTCCCTATAGAATTGATATAATGTAGTCAGTATAGTTAATTAATCAACTATAACGGTTGTGAGATAAGGGATAAATAGACTGTAGTTATAGAGACCCAAGACATAAACACATACTAATTCATGATTATTAGAATTGTTTTCAAACAAATACAATAAAGGATCAAGAGATATAGTGTCTTTATAAGACTATAAAATAAATTACATCATTAAAAACAAAAATATTAATTTTTTTAATACTTCACATAGTTCTCCTAATTCACCATATTCTTCTAAAATAGAATAAAATATCACTGGGATAATACATAAGTGAAAAGGTGAACTAAAATTCCAAGTAATGCTATAAATGGTAATATATTCATAACATGATAGGTAAATGGTATAACATGATATCATAAATTAGATGAAATTATAAATATTAAAATTAAAAAATTAAATGATATAATATGATCATGGAATAATAAACTGGTTGTAAAAACATAAAACATGATATCATAAATGTAAGTCAATGTTCACTCTAATTACAATCATAGTAATGTGGTAAAAGTACCATGGTTGATTTCAGTTCACTCCCTGGTCCATTACATAACATATCATTATATATTAATCATTATCCAATGCATGGGATTCTAATATAAATCTAGGTTCACCCGTCATATAAATTAAAATAATACATTGTTATGTCACTTTTGTAAAATAAATCAAACATAATTTGTAGGATCTATCAGACCCATGAGAAGAAAGTGGGTTTCATAATTCAAATTCAATGTATAACCAAAGGAAAATTTATAATTAATCATATGATAATATGGAAATAAATAAAATTATAATTCATATTTGAAAATGAGACATAGGTATACAATACAAAGATCCAATGTAGAAAATTTTTAGGAAGGATCTGGGTGAAGAAATATTAGAAATGAAATACATGAGTGGTTCATTAGGAAATTAGTAAAGGAATTTTTTTAAGTAAGGAAATTATAGTTTTACTTAAAACTAGAATAGAACCATGTTGGTTATCCATAATGTAATTATAATTGATAGAATATATTAATCGTTAAAACATTTTATTAAGATGATTCTTGACATGTTACAAGAAACATAAATGTTACCTTAAACCAATATCACTTAATATTGGGAAATTCAATGTGAACTAAATATATATATAACCCCAATAATTAAAATTTTATTTAAATTAGTATATATTTTAGACATATATATACAATAAATAGATGATTTCAATGAGAATAATCTAGAAAAAAAAGGAGAAAATGAAGATAATATTAATCCAAAAAATTGAAGGTGGTCCGAAATATCCATTATTATATTTTAAGTCACATTTTTTGAAAATCACCCATAATAATAATTATATAAAAAATATTATTTGAAAATATAATATTGTGACTATTATATTAAAAGGAGAAAATATTTAATTAAATTTCTAATTAAAATAGAGAATAATGTTCGGAAGGAAAATTATATACCAGAATAAGAAACCAACATTTATATGGATGAAAATAATTATTAACATTGTTTTATTCCCAAAAAGAATTAGAACCCACGAGTGAAGAATATTTGAATTAATGTGAACTAAAAATATATAATTAGTATGTACTATATGAAATAAACAATAAAGCTCCATGAGAATCGTTATAAATCATGAAAATAGATTGAGTTATAATATATCATTATATTTTTTGGAAGACATCATGAATAGACAACAGTAAGCAAGATAATGAATATATGTGATTTTCAGACATTAAAAATAAAATTATTATATTACAATATAAGAGGGTGTTAGATTGAGACATAACCCTTGGTGCTTTTGATAAATTCTAATAAAACCCCTTAAATTAGATAAATCGTGAAATAATATAAAATAAAATAAATTAAGATTATTAAGGATATTATATATCAAAATACCACTATAAAACAACTTTTAATACAATTATGTTCATAAAACAACACGTTTGTCAAATAATGATGTTTTGAGAGAAAAGCATTACCTAATTCTATATTTATCATGTATACATGCCAAAGATCACGAATAAACAAAATTATTCCTATTATATACCTTATTATGAAATTTATTTTTCTTTTTTTTAATTTAATAAAAAAATGAATTATCATTTTCTATTTATTTATTATAATGTTTTATTTTCAATACTAGTTATGTGGGATTTTTCGGTAAATTTTCATATTATTACTTTTCTAAGTTGAACTTGGTTTGAAGTGTTGTAAAATAGTTTCATACTATCCATTATATTGAAACTATTATTGAATAAAAATATACATTCAATATAATTCTTTTTAAATCCACATTTTTCGGTGATGATAAATGAAACTCATTTCTCATTGTGGCTATAATTCGCATGTACGCATAATTAATGCTAAAACTTTTCAACGAATAAGATGTATAGAAGGTAAGAGAAATTTTAAATTTATTAATAATCATTATATTAAATTTATTAAATTTATTCTTCTAATTATTATTTTTTGTTATCCATAAATTTTGGTAATGAAAAATTGAATATTTTTCTTTTTGAAGACGATAGTCCAAACAACATAGTAACTAAATTTTTTTTCATTTTGGATGGAGAGGAATAAATAGTTATTATTTAATAAATAAAAATATATATAATTATAATAATCATAATAATTATATTATATTATTATGTATATAGTATATTTTGAAGATAAATATTAATGGATTTAATTTAGGATGGATGTAATACTAACTTTGGTGACTTTATCTCATCCTGTAGATTTTATTATGAGTGAAGGCCTTAAGCTAAATTATAGAGAACATGGTCTTAATTATGAGTAAATTAATTAAATGATATTTATACTGGGAATACTTCCAATTGAAATTATAAGGGTGTGTGTAACAATAGAGGGGTGTAACTAATCACCGTTTATATGTGAATAAAATGTTTCATTTAAGAATACCTTATAAAATTCTAGAATATAAATTCAGTATTCCATTTTCAGCACTGAAAAATTTAGTAATAAAAGATTTTGGGGGGATTTTGGGTCTAAAAATCCTCCCAGAATACTATTCACATGTTTCTTAAACAATCATGTAGTCTTTTACCATATGTTTTTATATTTTTATACATTAATTTTTATCGTGGTTGTTTGTTTCTTAACTAAATAAATTATAATATATTTAAAAAAAATATAACATACCCACTATTAATAAATAATTATGTTTTGAATATATTTATTATATAAATTTAATCTAATGAAAAATTTTAAAATAGTCAAAATAAAATTTTAATTATAAATATATAATAAAGGACATGAGATTTTTATAAAAAAATTGCAATAAACCAATATGTCATATTTTATCATATTTACTATAGATCAATAACTTATAAGTGTGAATATAGTTATATATATGTTTGAACAAAATATTTGAGATGTAATTTGAATTAGATCAATTTAATTGATTAAATGAATGTTACATAACATTAATGAATAAATTCATTAAAAATAACTATATTTCTATTGTCATGGTAAATAAAACTAATAATTCCAATATTATCATTAATATTAAAAATAAATATGATCATGTTAGAATATATTGAAAATTTTAACTAAAAAATAAAATAATTTTTTTTATATTTTATTCCTGAAAGGTGATATAATTAAATTTTTATTATAAGCATGTAAAAATGTTTTTACTAGGAATATCAATTGAGTTTAAAAAATGTTAAACATGAGTTTTATCAATTCAAAATATCAATTTTAAATGATTTAAATTAATTAATAAATAAATATCCTTGATATCAAAAGGGTTTCTTAAATATTTATGTCATTTTTTGTAGTATGGAAGTGATTTTCTTTAAAAAATCCATATTTATTAAAAATTAATTAATTTATAAATAAATAAAAAATAATCATAGGATAATATTTATAGAATGAATTTGAGAATGATGTTTATTTTATAAAAATAGCATTTTATTATTTTAATTTTTAATATTTAAAAAATATATAAACTAAATATATACCCATTTTATAAGAAAACATTATTTTAGAATTGTAAAAATCAGTATTCATATTTCATAGTATCTACCAACAAAATTTTTTATTACCAATTATAAATATCAATCAGAATTTTTAATAATTAACCTATAATTTCATAAAATACCAATCCACATCACAAAATCTTCAGTCATTTTAGGTAAAATAATTGAATAAAATTTATATTAATAGTAGTCATTATCTTGTTTATATAATTTTTTTATAAAGTGCTTAGTCATATGAAATCCTTATGTTTTAATAGCATGGTTTTAATAGCAATTCTTAAATAATAATTTTTATATTAATACATTGAATTTTTTTATGATCAGTGTTAAGTGTGGATGAAGCTATCAAAAATATATATTTAATTTGATAAAAATGTATATTAAAGTATCAAGTCATTACATTCTCCCCTAGTAATAAATTTCACCCTCATAATTTTAATTATTAATTACTAATGAAAATATATTATAGTGATTATAGAGAGGCATGACTCATGTTAAGATTAGGAGTGATATCAAACATATAAACAAAGGAAACATATTTATCTTCCTTCAAATAGAATTTTCCTTAATCTATAAATATTATCATATTATTTCAGCTGAGATTCTATCATTATTAATTAAAGGGACTCATGTAGTATCATTCTCATAAAACACGTGTTAATAATAACCATTTCATAGACTGTCATAGGTTTATATAATATTCTACCACCAAATTCTATAAATTTATATCCATTTTGATAGAACTATCCATTTCACCAATAACATTAAATTTATCAATGATAAAATTATTTTTTAAGATACATTCCCATTAGAATAAACATTGGATACCATAATCATATCACTATATGTTTTAATTAATAATTTAACATATAGACAAGATGTTAATGATTTTATATTCATATAAATAATTCTTGGCATAACAGAGTGGTTTTAACAATTTATAAATGTAATAATAATAATTCTTGAGTTGATGACTGGTGTTTCTCACCCAAAATATTTTTCAAAATTAAATTCCCTAGATTTTATTTCATAATAATGCTCTTATTCTCATGTCCTGGTATGTTGTTGATTCATATTATCCTTTGTAAGAACCCACTTTTTTTATGTTCAAAATATTAAAAGGAATTTGAATTTTTAATTACTGTATAGTTTTCATTTTTATTGGAAATTTTGTATGAAAATAAATATAATGGACTACCCAAATGTGATTTTTTAAAAAAGGAATGAGGATAATGTGGTACATAATGTCCCAAAATAATCCTCTGGATATTTTGGTATTGAAAGACTAATTTCATGATAAAATAATTAAGGGTGCATATTTATCACATGTTTAATGATAATAATGAACAATAAATAGGGATTTCTATTGGTATTGGTGTAGTGTTTTTATAAACCACATGTTGGGGTCAAAAATTCCATGTGGATTAGTGAATAGGTAGATAGAGACACCCATGGTTAAAACACGATTGTCGAAACTATTCAGCCTTACCAATTTCACATTATAAGGGAACAAATACTATTTTTAACCTCTTTACATTAATGTCATTTACCCTATTTTATACATCATTTCACTTATAAAATTCCCCATGTGTTACTTTCTCCTTCATCCTTACTCTAAGAAATATCTTTTCTATTTATGATCTGAATCGAATGTCGTCAGAATAATTGGAATCATAGAAGTAAGAATTCAGCTCTCTTATACTCTTTTGTGTGATTATCATTATTAAAATAACTCTTGGTTAGTCTAGATAGGGTTTTTATTCCTGATACAATCAAACCATGGTGGAATTAGATAATTTTGGTGGGGATATTTCTATTCTTTAACTGAGGTCTTCCTGAGATCCCGTATACACATCTCTACATGTCAATTCATTAAGTCATGGCTCTGTGGTGATTTTCTAAATCAGTAGGGAATTAGTGAAATTTTGGATGTTTTTTGGTGATTTATATTAGGGTTTATGCATGGTTCAAGGTTGAGGAAATGCTTCGGGTTATTGGCAAGTGTTATATTATGGTTATAGTGTGATGAGATCAACCGATGAGATTTGGGGCGTAGTAAATTTTTCTATTTATTTAGTACTTAATAGTTAATTAAGATTAATTAATTAATGATAATGTAATTAAATTAATTAAATTATATGTCTATGGTTGAGAGATTTGATCATTTCATGTATTGGATGGGTTGGATATTCTGTGGAAGATGTTATCAGTCATCAAAAAGTAAATTCAAATCATTTCATAAGTTGCATGATCATTCAAACCCAAACTATAATATTTATTTATTCTTAAGGTATTATATACAGTAGTGGGAATTAAAAAGGGAGACAAATTACCTATTTATATTAATTATATTGCAATTTTTATTTACATTAATTAGGTTAATTAAATTGATGAATATCTGGGGTCGAAACAACCACTATTTAATAGTATAATTCCTCAACCTATGGCTTGTGTGTGACCGAGGATTCCCTGAGGGATGCCTATATTCATTTTCTAAACTATAGGATCCAATGTAGTGTTTATCAACATGATTATTTATTTATAGGACCCCAATAGGGATGCCTCCAGTTATTTAAATACCTTCGTGTCACTGAGTATGATCCCTCTCTTAAGTATTGGTCGAGGGGGACCAGTGGGTGCAATAGTGGTTGATTGAACTAGATATAGTGCATTGCATATTTTGGTAGATATTATAGAAAATTTAACCTTAGAGTCCATACTTAAATTTTGATCATGAGTGGCTATTTTAGATGTGATGGTTTAGTCATTCTTCCACACTCACTCTTTACAAATTAATTCACATGGCTATTATTACTATATCTAATATTCCGAAAAATCATCCGAAAACATGGCCCATGGGTCCAAATATGTTGTGTTTCTAGGATGGGGATGACCAAAGGTAATTCTTGTTTTCCTACTAATGATAATTTTATTGACATTCTATTTATCATGATTTCCATACATACTTCATTGGATCAGACACATCAAACATACATGATTGGATGGTATTGTTCATGCCATATAATTAAACAACTCATTGTGTGTGTTGATCATTCCACTATCTAGTAAAAGACATAAATTAATTAAATAACTTGTTAAATGGATTGAATACTATACCTTGTCTCCTAGAAACTAGTTATTATGAAATTTTATTGTGATGTTGGATAAGTAATTCCTCATAATTTATATGAAATTATTGTAATTTAAGTTCGTTATTGTTTATTTTTTGTTTGTTGGACATGGAGGTCCTCATTGATTATTGGTAAATGTTGTCCATAACTCTTTATGACCACTTGGTTCATTATGTTGGACTTGGTGATTCTCATTGTTTGTTTCAAATTCTTTAAAATGGCACTCCACACCATTTTGGTTTAGAATATTATATATGAAACTCCAAATTGATGATTGGTATTATTATACCTTCCTAGCATATCCCTTTTTTCGTTGTTTAGACAATGGAAACTTATTTAAAGTATGTAATCCTTATGATAATTGGTTTTTAGATTCGTTGTAGACCAAAGAAGGTATAGTCGATCAGGATTATAACCTCAAGGATCAAATGGGGATCAAATTTATTTATATTATTATACATCTTTATTATTCTAGATTTTCCTCATTTAGGATATGAATTATTTTATGATAGTATGTAATGTTATGACTTCTATTATTTTTATATTATCATTAGTTATTATTATTATTATTTTTAACCTAATGAGTAGATCACAAATTTATATAATTAAAATATTGGATATTTAATGAACCTTGATGGTGGTTCCCTATTGTGTTTTACTCACAGATTGGTCTGGACTCAATTTCACTCTAATACCCAAGTATATGTTCACTTGGATACAATATCAAGATGGGCTATGAATTGAGATTGATCATGCATGACATCTCAAATATATACAAAGAGATGGATATTTGGTATTTCCATGAGTCTATATTAGTGAATTGTGAATTTAATTCTATATTTTTTATTTACAATGGTTTATATGTTCATCATAGTGGGATATCAAGGTTGTATGTATTACCAGTCTGTTTTGTACTTTAATTCATTTCATTTATTATAATGTTTTCATCATTTACCTATTATATACTCTAATTATGTATTAATATGGATGAATATTAGTTGTTTATGCTAATTCTCAAAATCTTAAATGACAGAATATTCTCTCCATAGTCCCCCCATATCCCCACATTACTAGTTGGAGGCCTCTGGCATATGGGGAGGATCACATGAGGCCTTGTCATAAACTATTTTTTTATGTGTTTATAAAGTGATATAGGTTGGGATCTGACATCCTTGTTAGCTTTTAGTTTTGGAAATTAAATCTAATAATGAAAATTTTATATGTACATAAGGATTCACTCTTTCAAAATACATCATGCTAACATACCTATTCATATTATTATGGAATTTTTATACTCAATGACCCCATCTTCCACATGTATTGAATTTTACAGTCCCGTTATGGGAATTTCTGTGATGCTAATTCCAAAATATGAAACATGTATTTTGTTGAATTTCATTTATTTCATCATCAACATTGATGGAATTTTCATGATCCTCCATCCTTTTTTCCATTTGTGCACTTAGGTTTTCATCTACTGTTTTATTGTTAATAATTTTTTGTGATATTAAGTTTGGAATAATCACCGGATTTCATAGTATATCTCCTATTATAATGGACATATAATTGAGGTAATCGTTTCATTCTCCATAAAACCCATGGATAATATGGTTCTTTTTGGTTCCATCCATCACTAAAACCAAAAGAAATATCATGATTGATGATCATTTAATATCCACTGTAGTAAAAATCAAAATTCAGGATGCGTTTTTTTTAAATATTAGAAACTGCAAGAAATTATTTCACAAACAAATAATTTTTAGAGGGTTTGAAGCTGTAATTTTTAAAACTATAACTAATTTTTTTTTTAATAAATTTATTTATTTTTAGTGGCTCTTTATATAATCCCACCTTATAATTAATTTTTTAAAATTATGTTTAATGGGTGGTTTATTAAAAATTTCCAGAATTAGTAGTGTTTTAATGAAAAAAATGAAATCAACGTATCAAATATTAAAAAGTTTTTATTCAAATATGATTTATTATAAATTCATATTATTTACTATTATAATCAATATTTTTTATTATTTTTTGTTATAATTAATTAAAATGTCTCCATTATTAAATATTTATAATTATTAGTTAGTAATTATATAAAACACAAATATATAATTGGATAACATGGAAATCAATCACCAACATCAAATCAATATAATTTTTCATTTAGGAGTCCAATTTAACACCACAATAAGTCAAATTGAATCTTATGAAATGAGATAAAATAATATTAGGTTATAATTTGGTAATAAAGAATATAATAAAAACTATTATAGTATTAATAGAAGTTCAAAAGCGAACATGAACATCAAAAAAAATACAATTATAATTGACTGTCTTTTTGGGCACTATAGTATTTCGAATCAAATAATGTAATGAGCTATATGACTTGTTTAATAAGGGAAACCCATTAACTATTTTTTAAGGGTAAAAGGATTGGGATCACTCCAAAATAGTTTTTTGTTAATAAAGATTGATTTTTAACAATATATGAGAATTCATATTTGATTAAGAGTGTCGTTATATGTTTATTGGGTCTTCTAGGACATCATTCCATCGATTTTCATTCCCATTAATTGGATTTTTTTTCATTTTTTGCAGATTTCCATCTTTTTGGGATTTACTATTATATATATATTAATACATTTATATTTATGTTTTTATAATTTAAATGTATTTATCAATATCTATTTCAAATTATATATAATTGTATCTATGAATTGATATTTAGATGTATTTATGAATATTTTCCAGTTTTTATATAAATTTTTATATATTTATACATATTATTGATTATTAATTTTCACATCTAACATGGGTGTATATATATATATATCTAGTTGTGTTGATATATATATATATATATATGTGTGTGTGTGTGTGTGTGTTAATATTGAATTATATACAAGTATGAGTTTACATATATCATTGTCGCATGAATGCGTGTTTATATATATAAATATTAATTTTCAAAATTATATATATATTTATTTATTTATTTATATCCATTAATTATTTAATTTTTATTACTTTTTGTTGTTAATTTATAGTTTTTTCATTTATTATTTATTATTTGATATTAATTTATTACAAATTTGTTATATATTAATTAATTAATTATTCCTATTTTATAGTAAAATTAATATTAATATTTACATAATATATATTATAAATAAATATTTTAAATTATTACATTTTATTTATAGTTTATAAATTATAAATAATTTTTGATCAACTTATTATTAATTTTTTAATTTATTATTATATATTAAAAATTTTAAAATAAAATAGTATTTATAATTTATTTATTATTTATTGACTTTTTATTTATTTATTATTTCGTAGAATTTTCTGTTTATTATTTATTGATCATTTTCTTTACATATTTATTATATATTTATTACGTATTTATCATTATATACTTATTATTTATTTATTTTTAATTTACTATAGTTTTATTATTAATTTATAATTAATTTATAATTTATTATATATATATATATTCAATTTCAATTATATATTATTTATTTATCATCTGTAAACATATTATGTTTTATAATTTTATTACTTATTCATTAAAAATCCAATAATTAACATTTTATTTACTTTCTAATTATTGTTTATTTATTAATTAAATGTTATTTATTACTTATTTATTACTTAATATTTATTATTTCTTATTTATTTATTATTTTTTATTAATTATTACTGGTTAATGATTTCGTACAAATAATTTTCTTTGAATTTATTATTTGTTATTTAAAAATTAAAATTTATTCATTATGATTTGTTATCTATTATTTATTATATATTAATTTATTTTTTATTATTCATATATATATTTACCTTTTATTCAATGTTTATTACTTGCTTATTTATTTTTTATTTATTAAAATTATGTAATTTATAATTATTTAAATTATTATTTATTTATAACTTTTAATTATTCATTGTTAATGATTAATTGTTATTTACTATTTATTATTTTACTATTTTTTATCTTATTATTAATTAAATGACTATATTCTTTATTTCTGAATAATTGTTTTGATATTCATTTGTCATTTTTTGATAGTTATTAATTATAAATTATAAATTATAAATTATTCATTTTATATTTTCCTGTTATGAATTATTTGTGCTTTATGTTTTATTAATTATTAATCATTAATGTTTTTATTTATTTTATCTATTTATAGATAAGATTATTAAATTATCTTTACTTAGGACGTGAAGAGTTTGCAGGAGTGGTAAAACCATTACAGAATAACTAAGAGGTAAGGGGTTTAAATATCACCCCACCCATATATATATGTTGAATTTCAATATAGTATGTTCTTAGTAACAAATAAATAAATAACTATTACAAAATTATTTAATAAATTAATTATATAAAATATAATTTCTTAATAATTAAGAAGTTAAAAAATATATAAAAAAATAAGCCACCATCAATAAATTTAGTTGTAGTTCAAACCGTATTTATTTGAATCACTCTATTTTATAAAACTAACAATAAATTATTCTATAGTGGTTTTGGAAAACAACTACTAAATGGTTGAAGATACAAAATTTATATTTGATTTTCCAACAATACCACAAATCATATTAATAGAAGTTTAATCCATTTGTTAAATGATTAAATTATCATAATTATTGTGGGGGTATTATCATAATTAATAACATAAAATGGAGTCACCCATGAAAACTTTTACACTTTTACATCATCGCATTAGCGAAAAATTATATTAGTTCAACATATATCAATTTTATCTGAGCCTGTCTAACTTTACCTTGGGTGTCTTATACTACATAACAAAGTATTTAAAAGTAAACAAGAATTCATTATTTCATAGTGGTTTGTAAAGATCATATTTTTGAACAAAGAATATCCCTTGGGAGATTCTGGCCAGGTGTAAAGTTTTCCCTCCATGTCTTGTAACACGAGATAGTTGAAAAATATATTGAACAACTTCTTTGGTTCTATTACCTCTATGTACAACACTTCAAGAGCCCAAATCCAATTTTGAGTATCCAAACATGGATTTAATTGCAATGAAACCCACAAAATAAGTATTTTACCAAAATATCATGATTACCTCATATACATAGGCTTATCTATTAGGCTTCTCCCTATGGTTTCCACTATGGTTCTATCATCATAGTATATAAAAAAATAGACCGTCTGTTGATACCAACTATAGTGATCTTGGCCATTAACACACTATATTTTATGATTTATAATATCATTTACGAAAAATAAATCTTATGGATCTATAGGTCTAGTTTCTTGGAATGGTTATTTATATAAAAACATCATTGAAAAAAATAAAAACATCATCTGTATTGAAAATATACATTATTTTCCAAAATACAAAAGTTATTTTAATATATAATATTATACTATGGTGAAAATACATAAAAAAAGGGTGAAGTAAAATGCCTAATAAGGGAGTGAACATGGACATAAGCATAACATAAAAGAAAAAATGTATAAAATGATATCATAAAGAGGATGATCATACCAATATAATCATAGCCTAATGAAATGATGATATAAGATAATTTCAGAATTAAATTATGAAAAAACAATTAACACATGATATCAAAAACATTGTCAAGGGAAACACCAATGTCTATCAACATAGTATCGAAAATTCTTTGTGGTGGATTTATTTACACTCCCTAATACCTTATATAAAAATTTATGGGCGATATATTTTTTTCCCAATATAATGTAATGATATATAATTATGAACCCACTTTTTACATAAAATAAAATCATATGTATTCATTCTACAAGTGAAAATTAAACTATTAAAATCATAAGCACTATCAAATGCATGATAAAAAGACGATTTCAAAATTATGATTCAAGGAATAAAAAATTGATAATTAAAAAGGATTTCAAAAAATATAATGAAATAAATTAATTTGACATTCAAAATTGAAAAAGATACTTGGGTGTTGAACATAGATATCCGGTGTCGAATATTCCTGAGAATGATCTAGAAGATAAAGGAATAAGATTAATCCTTGTGTGGAGATTTGTGAAATTAGTGAAGGATTTTCTTAAAAATGTAAAGGCCTTATTATCACACATCTAGTTTGATTCCTATTTTATTTTTTTTATCATATTATTTATCTTCCCATTCTTTTTTTACGAGATTAGGTTCAATTGTGGAGTTTCCTTCCATTTTAATATTATTGTTATTGGGAAAAATTCCATCAATGTAACATTGCATAATTTTTGGATTGAATGAGTTTGTTGAAAAAGATGATTTACATAGACAATTGTGGTGCTCGAGATATATTATTGAAAATATTTGATGATAACAAACCATGAAAAAGTAATGAATGATCTGATGGTATTATAGAAGAACATATTCATGGTTGTGTCGTTTTGAAGTGTTTTCCAAATTTTTGTGACTTAAAATCGGAAAATGGATAAATGTGTTTTTTTATAAGGGTGTCACGTTCAAGATTGAGTTTGTTTTTGAATATTTCATGCAAGGCATGATTCATGATCAAAATGTCAAAATATGGAAAAGGAATTATGTGAGTGAATTATTTGAAAATGTCTATGGAAGATGAGGTCACACAAAAGAATCTTGTGTTCCCAATATGACATCAAACTGGGCTTTGTGTTCTCGAAGAGAAACTTGTGTGACATGTTTAATATTCCACACAGTGGTCGACGATGTATCTAAATAATAAGTGGCACCCTCATTCGAAGAATCACAACACTTAGATGGAATCTGATCTAAGGATCAGCTAAGAATTTAATGAAAAGGGAGTTGAACGAATTAAATATAGTTTCATAGAAGCTTCGGTAGTTTAGCAAAGATTTAAACTGTGTGTTATATTTATGTTTTTTCTAAGAGGTGTTTCATAGAAAAAGTGGAATCTTGTGTGCAAGGAATTAAAGTTATTTTCAAGTCATAGTAAGGGTTGTCTTAATGATTTTTAGTTGCCTGATACATCTATGGTAAAGTGGTATTCATCATTTGATGAACATGGTATATCAATAGGGAATCTACATATAGTGAAGGATGCATTCATTTTAGATAATTAAGGGTCTAACGTGTGTATAAAATGTGAGTGGTTCTTCTTAAGAAGTAGTGAGAACACTTCAGTTGAGAATGAATTGAGTTTAAAATTGTGAATGGTTTCAAACTAGGAGGGGCAGTGAGTCCACTCCGAAAATTTTACACATTAGTTCACTTTTAGTGTATTTGGAACAATAGAACATTTCAGTTTTATGCTCCTTAGACATAGCGTATATTGGGTGAAACAACTAAAATTGTTGTGTCATGTGCATGTCTTAATTTCTGTTCATTCACTATTATGGGAATGATAGAGAAGAGTGTTTTGTTTAATAATCAAACAATATATAATGGGGTAGTAGTTTTAAATCTTCATACCCTGATTCACCCCTCCCCCCCCCCCCCACTCTCAAGGCATCTGACATAGTGGGATAAACAATTGTTAACTTATGAGATGGTTAATATCAGTTTTTCTCTCTCTATGGAGGTCATCAATCACAAGGGGTTTCAAACATTGACGATAATAATTATTAGTTATTGATGAATCAGATTCCACACAACTTCTTATCCTTAGGAAAAGATGTCTTCATAGCAGCGATGCATGTTATTTCAGCCGATATCAATAGTTGTTCTTTATCAGAATTTGAACGAAGGGAATTGGATGCTGATTCAAAAGGAATGAATGCATTGGGGGGGGGGGCTATCCAATAAAATATATATGATGGTGATTTCATGTAAAAAATCATAAGACATGTAGGAAAATTTGTAGAATATATATGAATGTTATTCTAAGATCAGAGTGGCAATGATTCAGGATTAGTGGAAAAATTATAATGATATGAGAATGAACCTAAATTAGTCTGTTGATGCATTCTTTGACAAGGTAAATGTTGTAGTCGAAGTCATGTGAGGTCCAGGAGATGTCAATGAAGAAATAAATATTTTGAACCTTATCAAGAGGAAACATTCAACTCAGTTAAATCTGAATGATTTAGTAATTGATGTTAAATATTTGAGAGATCTCGCTATGTATAACTTTCATAGTGCCATTGTAACATATGAAATGATAAATTATGATAATGATTATATCGAAATGGAGGTATCTAAATAGGTGACACGTATGTCCATGATGAAGGTCAATATTTAATATCCTCATGAAGATTAAAGGACAGATGAGGTGATGTCATTCATTTCGTCATATCAACAAAGAGAATATTAAAATTTAAAGGGGAGACATCCACTTGCTTACATTATATATGGAATGGTTGGTAATCTTGAAACAAGGATCTCCAAGATGATCGAATAACATGATGAGGATGATGTTTGAAGCCCTATGAAGAAGTATTCATCCTATGTGAATGGAATGTCAAATTATAATAGAAATTTCATCATGAAAATCAATCTTCTTTCATAACAATTTGATAGTACAGATGAATCAAGGGTTGAATGGTTTGAAGAGATATAGAAATGTAAAGATGGTAGAGAAAATTCTATGGAAGAAGTTGTCAGTAGTACTTAGTAAAATGAAGATACTAACATTAGTGAGGAATATTTTGAACGAAGAGTTGATATGGAGGCTGAATTAGAAGCATCTCTTGAGGAGATAGATGTTTGGATAGCCAAAATAGAGAAAGGCAACAAAGTGGTATGTGGCCCAAACTCTACTTGCAGTAGCAGGATGAAGATATTTCTGAGTTAATGGATGAAATTTAGAATCTCATGCCTTAATTTCCAATAGACTCATAAATAGTCATTGAGCACAAACTCATGGTTGTGGAATATAAAAGCGATATTGATGGATTGAATAATACCGTCGAATATCAAATTAAACTCATTGAAGAAATTTAAGAAGAATCCATCAATATATAATGAAAATTTAATGATCCATAAAAAACGTGACCCCAATGGGATGTTGGGAAAGGAGGTTATTCATAAGACAGAAAAGTCAGAATTAGAACATATAAGTATAGTATAATGAAATAAATAGTAAATTCTATGTGATAAGGCTTGTTTGTGGCTTGATCAAAAATTGAAATCTATTATGGTTGAAGTCATACCACAAGCACCCGCTCCAATAATGAATGTTGATTTTGGTATGAAGAATAAAAATAAGATTCTAGAGAATCCCAAGGACAACTAGTAGTGTATAAGTTACACAAAGGAATTCACTATACATTAGGTGTTATTTCTGTGGAATGATGGGATATTCCGAAAATGTGTTATCTATATCTAGGAGATATTAGAGGGAAAATTTAAAATGGTGGAAGCCAAATAGAGCTCAAAAATCTAGAATATCCTTCAAGAGACACTATTATTGGTGTAGTGGATTTGGGTACATGGCTATATATTTTACATTAAGCATCCATAGGAATGTTCCAAAGCAGAATTAATTTTGTTGCAAGTAGAAAATTAAAGAATATATAGGTGGGTTGAAAATGAAAAATAGATTTGTAGATTTTAAGGATGGATCTGGTCTATCATATTATAAAAAATATCGTGGTTTTCAATCAATACTGAGTACTAATTCAAAATCATGCATCAAGAAGAAGGGAGATGAGAAGGAAGTGGATGCTGAAATTTCCCTTAAAGCATCAGATCATTTTGGTGTATGGATTATTTATAGTGGATGCAGATTCCAAATGGAATGGAATAATGATCTATTTACAGTTATAAAGTATGAATATGTAAGAGTTTTTAAATATGTAAATGATGAAGTTCGAAAGATAATTGGTTTTGGGAAGGCCATGTTTGGGGGGAAAGAAATGAGATGTGATATTGTCTTAGTACTGGAAGGTCTCAATAACAACATGTTGTGATTTAGTCAACCATGTGTCTCAGATAATTATATAATATATTCTAAGAATAATTGTATCTTCATATAAATATATGGTGTACATGTTCTAATCGAGAAAAGGACATGGGTAAATCAATACATTGTATGTGGGGAAGAAGATATTTTCCTTTTATCTGGAGAGAATAAAATTTTCGTACGGAATAAACAACATGTTAATCTATGCCAACCATCCCTAGAATATCTAGTAATGTTTGATGTATCTGGAGACCTCTCTATGTCATCACATTATCATACTCGTATGTGGGATGCATTTAAACAAGGGAATATCATAAGAAATACATACAAGGAAAAGGAATAAAAGTCAACAAGGGTGCGTGAACTATTGCATGCTAATGTTTGTGGAACTATCTAACCCATATCCATGTACAAGAATATAATCTACGTTCTTTTCATTAATGATTATAGAATAATGGAATAAGTATTTTTCATTTTCCCCATACCTGATGTGTTTAGTTTCACAAAACATTATTAGAGAGAATGTGAAAGGATGTTTGGACATAAAATGTTAATGTTTCATACTGATAATGATACGAAATTAAAAAATATTCAAATTTAATACTATCTCAACAAACATAGGATAAGTCATCATGTTTCATTATTGAAAGCTCCAGAATATAATTTAGTTATTGAGAGGAAAAATTAGATCATTAATAACATTGATATAATGATGATTATTGAAAAAGTCCTACCAAAAAAATATTTAAAGGTAGTAATCTTGACATTGGTCTTCATATATAATAGAGTTCTATTATTTCTAATGTCAGAAAATATTCCTTAAGTGATTTGGTAAATAAATAATCCAACATTAAAATACTTCTAAATATTTGGATGTAATTTATTTATTATCAAAAAACAAAAAAAAACTGAGTCATGTAGAGACAAGGGGGTATTCATTATCTTCTTGTGAAAAATAAAATCACATAAATTCTTTAAGAAGAGGTTGGGAAAAGTAGTTGAGTGAAATTATGTCACTGTAGTTAGAAATGAAGAGAATACTAAACAATATAGTGAGCTATTTCATGATAAAAGTTATTAAGAGGAAAGAAACACATGGGGAGTAGATGTGGTAGATAGTGATTCAGAAGGGGACATCGATGATAAAAATGAGGAATTCCACAATTTTTCTAGGATGAATCAAAATATTCAATCCAAAATTGAAAGGAAAAATATCATTGGTGATTAGACAGTTCCCATTAAGACAAGAAGAATGAAATCATAGAAGCAGACATCTTTCCTATCATAGGTAGATCCTAACTGTTTTGTTGATGCAACTGAAGATGAAAATTGGGTTCAACCTATGAAAGATGGGTAGGTCATATTGAGAAAATTCATTCGTTGGGGATTTTTTGATGGCCGACAAAGATGAATGTCATTGGGAAAAAATGGGTCTTCCTCAACAAGATGAATTAAGATGGAAGAGTGATTCTAAACAAAGAATGAATAGTGTAGAGAGGTTACTCCCAGATAAAGGGTATCGACGTCAACGAGGCATTTTCACCTATTGTAAGGATGGAGAAAATCATATTATTATTGGACATTATAGTGAAATTGACGTTCAATGTTTTCCATATGGATGCCAAGTCAACATTTTTTTAACAGAGTTCTGGAAGTAGTAGTTTATATTGAGAAACTAGATGGTTTTATAATTCATGGAGATATGGAAAAAAAATTTAGCTGATGAATATTTTTTATGGTTTGAAGAAGGCACCAAGAGCATGATATTCATGGATTGATCAGTTTTTCAAGAAACATGGTTTCCAACAAGGTGGAGTTGATTAAAATTTATATGTGAATAATCATAGTAATCAGTGGATGATGGTGATGGTATATGTAGATGACATAATATTTAGTGGATAAGATAAGCACAAAGATAACAGTTTTTTGAATTCAGGAAAAATAATTTGAAATGTCAATGATTAGGGATTTGACATTATTTCTTAGTATAAATGTGACACAAGGAAGTAATGGAACATTAATTTCTTAATCATAACATTCCCTAGAGGTTTTCATAATGTTTGGAATGAAAAATTCTAAGTAGATGAATACTTAGGTGGCTACAAGTTTGATAATTTCACGAGATGATTAAGGCGTAATGGTTAATATCAAAGAGTACATGAAATTTATTGGAATCTTATTGTTCTTGATAGCGAAAAGTCATGGTATTATCTTTTCCTCATTCCCAGCAGCACAAATATCTATATAACACCCTAGAAATCCACATGATTACAGTGAAAAAATACACCAGTATATCAAGGGTACAATGGATTTCAGTTTGATATATAATACCAAATCTCAAGAAAAGCTATTGGGATATAGAAATGCAGATTTCTCTAATTCATCAAATGATATAAAATCAATGACCGGAGGTGATTTATATTTTTTTGGATTGTGTATTTATAGGCTAAGAAAAAAAGAAGAATGTATTTCACTAAGCACTGTAGAATATGAGTACATTACAGCCACTTAAGCATGCACATAGTTATTTTGAAAAAAAAAGCATCATAATGACATGGGAGTTGATGTGATATATCTGATTAGAATCCACTATGATAATTCAAGAGCTATTAATCATAGAAAAAATACATTCCATCACTCAATGAAATGGAACATGGAAATACACTATCATTTTATAAATGAGAAAAGGAGAAAAAGATTCTAAAGTTGGTGTATGTGCCTACTAAACTATATATTACTGACATTTTGACAAAGATCAGTCCCAAATAAGCCATTGAGGGGAATCGACTAGATCTATGAACTCAGGTAAACCGGAATGAAATATTGTGAATATGATACCCACTTTCCCTAGGGTATGGTGTTTTTCCCTAATTACCGAACTTTGTTCATTCCAATGTTGTATACCATAATGGAGTGACCTTTGGGTTCAATGAAAAAGGAGGAGAAATTGTGTCTCTTTAAGTGGGAGAAATGGTTAATAATAGGAGAGAAAATGTTTTAAGTCAAGACAAGTTGAGAATATAATACATGGGGCAACAAGATATGGGGAATTAATCAAGTCCATTGGAAAATCTGTTAGGTAAAGCAACATGATGTGAATTTATCGGTGTTATCAGAAAATATTCAGACCTTATCTTGGGAAATTTTTAGCATTCCAAAACATGATAACCCATGCATTGAGATAGTAAGAGTATAAAATTAGATAATGATTGTAGTGGTCGATTAATGAAGTTATATAATTGAAAATTGGGTTCGTAATGGAAGAAGTCGATTGGTCACATGAATTGTTGTCAAGAATGAAGTGATTCATTAATGATCATTTCATTATATCCTTGTTTCTCATACAGAGAATTAATCATGTACTCTTAGATTATTTTTTGATTAAATATATGATCTCTATCTTAATCGGATGAAATCAATTATTGTAGAATATGGATGAATAAATATAAATGTATCATGTTATGAATGGGTTGTCAAATAACCCAAAATGGGGGATTGTTGGGAAAAAATACCTCAAGGTAACATTGAAGAATTTTTGGATTTATTGTGTTCATTGCCAAAGAGGGTTTCCTTGGATAGTTCTGGTATTCCAGAGATATTTTTTTCAATCTTTGTTGACAAAGAATCATGAAAAAGGAATGAATTATCTGGAGGTAGAACAAAATAATTGATACTAGGTGCTGCCATTTTCTATTGTTTTCCAATTTTTTTGGCTACAAAATCAGATAATGGAGAAATTACTTTTTGGAAAAGGGAGTTACGTTCAATATTTTAGGGGTTTTGGAAACTTGTGCACAAGGAATGTTTTAGGAACAAAAGGTCAAAATATGGAAAAGTAATGAAGTGCACGAAATATTGGAAAATATGTGCAAAACATGAGGTTTCACGAATAAATCTCGTGCACCCACCACGATGTCAAATTAGGTTTTTCATGCAGTGTGAGGATCTTGTGTGACATTTTGAATCTTCCACACAATGGCTGATAATTACTATTAATAAGAGGTGGCCCCACATTCATAGAACCTCAACAATAAGAGAGAATTCGAGCTCCGAGCCGTGTAAAAATAACATGCAAAGGGAGTTGTGTGAATGAATTGGAGTTTCACAAAAGATAAAAAATTTCACCTAGTATTTATAGTGCACGTAAGACTAAAGTTTCGAACAAGAGTTATTTCGTGAAAAAATTGAATCTTGTGTGCTAGGCATTAATGTTCCGTTCATGGCACAATAAGTATTTCACGAAATATTTTCAGTTTCATGATGCATCTTTAGGAAAGAGGTATTCATCATTGGATGAAACTGGTAAATCAATAGAGATTCTACATGAATTGGAGGATACATTCATTTGATATAATGAAGGGACCTATATATCTGTAAACTAGGATTGGTTCTTCGAAAGAAGTAGTGAGCACACATTAGTGGAGAGAGTAGTGAGCGTTCAAATTATAGTTGTTTGTAAACCAGGAGGGACATTGATTCAATTCAGATCATTCTAAACAATAGTGTACCTTTATGGAATTGGTGAAATGGAATATTTCAATTGTATGCTTTTTGAATTTAGCCTAGTTAGGGTAAACCATGTAAAATAGTAGTTTCCAAGACATGTTTTTATTTTTGTACACATTATTCAATGGGAAAGGGAGAGAATTGTGATTTTTTAATGATGAAACATGATCTGAAGGGGAAATGGTTTTAATATTTCATAACCTAAGTCACCCCCATCTCATGGTATTTTACCTGATGGGTCTAAAAATAGTATAGTTGGTGTGAAATAAATGGAGGAAAACCATGTGACTACCTGAAGTATGGTTGTGTTTTAGTTTATTTTCTACTTGTATGGTTTAGTTCAAACATGCATCACACTTTTATTTATTAAATGATATTAAATGACAATGTTTAAATTAAAAACATAAAAAATCATAGAAATAATTCATATAAGGTCCGAATATTTTAGAAAATTATTCTTGGATGCATTTTTCGAATGGAAAAAACCCAAAAAACACACAAACAAGAAAATAAAAATGAAAAATATTTTATATAAAAAATATGAATGGAATAAAGTGATGATATGAAAATATGATGTAAAAATAGTGAATTAAATAAAATGATTAAAATATTAATGAGAATGAAATTCAAATGAATATATGTATTGTTCGATTAAATTATTTCCTTTCTGTAATGATAAAGGAAATAAATACCTATAGAAACCAAATCAAAATCTAGGTTGAGATGATTGAAATAAAATCCTATTATTTTGTTCTTATTTATGAAAAAAATCCTTCAATTTTTAAAATTAAGAATATATTTCCAAATTGAGAAATATTTCACAATTGAATGTAAAAAAAGAACTAAAACATTCTAACATTCCTAGTGAGTATTTATACAAAAAAACATGAAATCATATATTATAAGAAACATGTATTAAGAAAATATTTAATAGTAATAATATGAAGAGTATTCCAAAAACATTATACTGTAAAATGATCTCCTCTATATATTTATTCTTATAAAATGCTTCTCACCGGGACCCTCTCAATCTTTTATCCCAAAATATATAGTGTATATCTCTCCAATTTCATCCTAGAAATTGAATAAATATCTACCCCGGTTTTTTCGTTCATTATCCTTTTAAATGAGTTCCCCCATCATAAAATTTTATTTTCAATAGATACCCTCTTTTTTGTAAGTATTAGATTCCTAAAATTCACCAACCATTATTATCTATTGGCAGATGTTTAGTAATCATGCATCCTAAATATAATATTTTTCAATTTTTTATGTATTACTAAAGAATGAAAATCCATTTTTGTATCACCATTGAAGTGAAAACAAAAAACCTGACAATTTAACATACTTTATCATTTCTTAATTGAAACATATTTCTTCATTTCATCGAACATCTAAGATGCAGAGACTTGAAAACTTGATTCCACAACACTAGAGAACCTAATTTACAAGTAATATTATCATACCTACATCCGAAACATATATAGAGAAATGAGAATCAAACATTTTTCAATCAACTACTACAATTTCTACCATTATTGAAAAATGATTCCATGAAACTCCATTGAATTTGGTAGATCACTCAAACCCCCCACATTTCATCACCCTCAAGCCTAGGTGAAACACAATCATCATAGGTATGTAACCATAGTCCTATAATTGTATTATTTTATCATCCTTATTATATATACTCAATAATAAAATTTTAATATCATCTTCAAAATATTTTACCATTATAGACCGGTCATTCAAATACAACAAATTATTGACCATATCATCTTCATCATCAGAAAAACTACATCACCATCTTGAAGGATCAGACTCCCATCATCTTCTCCAACTTCAATGTCATGTTCATACAAGACCATTATCATTTCACACATCACATAATCATCACTAGTCACCTCAAAACTCTATCACATGTGTAATGAGTGAGCTAATAATCCAATATACTCATCCGTGATGTGTGATTCGGTCATCCGGTTTGAAAATTTTCAACATTAGCTTTTGGATGAACCATATTATTGTAGATCCTCCATCATTATATTTCGACCATGATATAAATACTTAAAATGGAGGAATAATGTTTTATTGTACACATCTTAACTTCTAGACATGTATTCATTCCTACAGAGCATCAAATTCTTCAATAATTAGACCAGTTAAGTGGATGGGGTTTCATTGATTATCAACAATCTTGGAAGGATCTTTAATCACGATGAAAACTGGGTGTCATATGTTTGAACAACTCCACACCTAACACATTGACATATGGACTCATATTCATCGTGAACACGAATTGATCTTGTATTCTATCACTATTATTCTTCTCTCTTCAAAGGAGAAATGTTTTTCAATCGATTTGATCGACTACAAACAAACCATCATCAACCAATGCTGGTCAGATTCAATGTACAACTTCTCAATATTCAGCAGTAAGAGAATCATGTTTCTCCCATGTTTGAAACATTAGATTATGGGAAAATGTGACTAATTCAGAATATTTTCCCATTGCTTTTTTTTTCAAAGTTAGGTATGTGGATTCTTTCCATTTTTGGTTACATATCTAGACATTGGGAATCAACTATGTGAGTTGGTCTGTAGAAATGGTTATGTTGCAATTTGGCTATATGGATTAAACTAAAAACACTCTTATTGGAATTCTCATGGACATGTACTTCATAAAAAAATAGGTATAATCAATTATAGAATATTAAACATATCTTAAAACAAAACAAATATTAACAAATTCAATTAATTAATTTATATGATAATTAAAAATTATTTATTTAAAATGTTAAATAAATTAAATAATATTTTAAAAAATAATTATATTATATTAGATAAAAATTATAATATTATTACATAAAATTTTATAATTCAAAATCCCAATAATTAAAAAATATAGAATGAATTTTATTAATTAAAAAATAGATTTTTTTTAAATAAATAATATTGTTATCAAAAACATAAATTGTTAAAATACTAAACACCAAAATTAAAATCATATCTCATAAATTTAACATTTAAAAATAAAAATATAATCAAAATAAAAACATAATATAGGATAAAAATTAATAATTTGATGATAAAAATAAAAACTAAAATAGAAAATTGTAAAAAAAATCAACAACAAAATTAGTACAATTTTGTTTTTTGAATTTACATCTTATTTTATTAATTATATCATAGAAATATTAATATCATTTTTTGGTACACTGTTAGACATAAAATCCCCATATAATTCCTCAACACATAAATATTTCATATCCTCATGAAATTACTTAATCAATTTCAATGGAAAATAAAAAACATCTGGATTTAAAAATAGAAATTCCACAAGTATTTACTCTGCAACATTATTATCCAAAATGTTCTCTCTCGTGTTTAAAATATGATATCCCTATTAATAATAATCTATGGGTTAAATTTTAGAATAAATTTAATGGTTATGATTGTACTTTTAGGAAGATAACCTTTAATTCCTCTTTGATTTAATTAATAAAATCATTTTTCTTTCCATTATACCAAAATGGGTATTGGAATCACTTTGGGAACATTTTGGGAAATTTTCAATTTTTATGATTTCATTAAGTAGTATTTACCTCATAATATATGCATCCAAATGTATTATGATATGAAAATCCTAATCTAGGAATATTAATTCATTCAATATTTTATTTCTTTATTCATCAACATTAAGATTAGTTAATTATTCCACCCTTAAATTTTCAATCTACCCAATCAAATGCAATATCTATTTGATATAAAAGTGTAAATTATGTGAGTATATTCTCCTAAAGTTATAGAGAAGTATGGGAATTAATTTGGATTATAATTATTGTTTATAATATTTTATTTAAAATTATGTATTTAAAATTATTTTGTAAATAAAAAATAACTCATTTTCCACTAAATAAATATAATCTAATCAGGCCTACATATTTCACAACTTGTGATAATCCATGTGTTAAAATAATTATGAAAATTAAATATTTATATCATTTCAACATTTCACCAATTTTGGAATTACTTGATACCAATGTATGTGACAAATTATTACTTGATAACAATAAATGATGTATAATGGGGAATGTTTTTGTATCTATTATTCATTACATGTTTAAAAATTTCTTCTCTCAAATTTATTGCATTTTTATTACTAAAACATATATTTTATTCATTAATTATACAATTGTTGTCAACTAAATATTTAAATATTAAATTTATGGATTTGTTTCTTAAATTAGAATATTTTAAATTTTATTTATTTGTTGATTAATATTCTATTTTGTTTTCTTTTATTTTCATAATTCTTTAATCATCATGTTTAAACATTTATTTTAAATTTTTATTTTTTTTATGTTATGAATTATTTAATTTTTCTAAAATTTATAATCATGTTTTTTATGTAGAGTTAGTAATTTTATTTTAAATTTAAATTAATTCTTTAATAAAATAAATAAATATGTATATAATGTATATTTTATGACATAGTTAAATGATTAACAAATTTTGAATAATTTTTAATTATATATTTCAGTATTATTTTTTGATTCAATTATTTCATTTTTAACTCATCAAAATTTTATTTACTGTCTAGGTTAACATACTTATTTTCTAATATATCTTTATTTGATACTGAAAACATGAATAAGTGGTTGACATTTCCCATTTCAATTTAGTAACCTTATATCAAATTTTAAATGTAGATCTACATAGCCAATTTCAAAATTTTAGTGATATAGAAAAATTCTCTCTTAGTTTATACAAAGTTGATTTTTGTAAATCATGTACCAATGGATCATCGTTACACATCAAAAAATATAAGATTATAAGATAGGAAATATGTAAATACCATGCCATGCTAACAAAAGCTTCAACTGAATATTGAGATTTATCCACTGAAGACTTCTGATGAAGCCTCCTTATTCGAATTTATATCTATGTAACTCCAAATGAATTCAATTGATTCTGACATCTCAATAATGGTTCACTCTTGAAATACAATATTTTAGAAATATTTTTTATGATCTATGGTCGACTCAGACTAAATGATGATGTTAGATCCAATTTTGGGGGGAGGGTCTAGATTTGATAATGTTTGTTGTACCCCCTTCTTGAAACATGATTTTTTTAAGAATATTCATTTCCCATTGTATAAAAATATGAGACTCAATATACTGGTCTGAACATGTTATTTCTAGAAAAAATACAATAAACTAAACTAATTGTTGGGTTTATATGTTTATAACATATTGATAAATATGAATCTAGAAACTAAAAAGAAAATTATAATCATCAAGGATGAATAGATTAAAGATGATGGAATTATTGTGAATGAAGACTAAATTTCAATGGAGAATGAAGGAGAATATTATCCTCAATAATTTAAGCTATATGTTGAATCAGATTTAGAGTTTTATTAGGTTTAAAGATTTAATAGTTCTATTAAACATGAATGCGGCTATTGAACTAGGAGGTTATTGTGGAGCCTCACCCAACATGAGAAGGTTAATAAGCATGGTAAAAACCTCATTTTATTGAGGTCATGAAGAATACACCATGGATGAACCAATATTATAAAAACTCAATGACTTATAAAACTGATTTGAGGAAGTGACTGAGATTTGAGGAAGGGGAAATCTCAGTCCTCATGGTAATCAAACTGTACTACCACATGCACATGACAATGAACACACCATTCTACCATTATTGATGTTACTTTGAACCAAAGATAAAATGAAATCCATTGTGGGATTGGGTCTATCAAATACAAAATATGATGAAGGATATAGAGTTAAGTCTATGGTAGAGTGTGTGAATACAGAGCTTGTTAATATAAGTAGGCATCTATAGATAAAGCTTAGAATATGTAAAACTATTTATCTTCGCTATTAATTTATGTTGAGTTTTTATTTTTCTATAATTGGTTTTCTTGCAATATAGTCATAATGATAGAGTGATCAAGAGGTTTGGGATACCACTATTTATTGAGATGAATAACGATTCATACTTGGTGATCGTTCATTTTATTATGATTTATTGATGTTGGAATGGAAGTTTGGACATGCATCAGTCATTATTTATGTAGTAGTGAATATATTGGTTGGGGAAGGAGTGTAACTTATTAAATATGAGTGGATGATCCTTTGGTGAAGAATATGGATTGTTGGTTAAGTTGAATTGGCATGTTAGAATCTGGCAGATTACTAGGACACATAATCAATTGACATGTGGAGTGAATGAATAGAATTATTTATAGGTCACCATGAATTATATATGGTTTGTACAAGTAAAAATATTTTTTGGGATTATTTTCTAACTTAAAATCTATTTGGATTCAATGATTAAAAATTTCATTCCCATTTTCCATTAATATAATAAATGATTATTAGTTTTTAATGATGTTTGGGTGAGAAAAGGAAAAGGATTGTTATATAGATAAAAAATGCGCAATGATTTATTATAGATAGAGGTAATGGACAAATTTTTTAAAGAACTAATAATATTGTTAAATATTAGAACATTCTTGATTTGGAGGAGAAGGAGATGGAGTTAGAGGAAGATGGTGACTTTGATAGAGAATCTTATCTTTCTTGTCTATGTCAAATTCTAGTTTTTATATAAATAAAATTTGTATTTATATTTCTATCTCTTGATCAAGAATACATAATTTTCATTTGGATTTTACATTGAAATTAGATGATTATTTTATATCTATTTGATCTATTTTTAAAAATTTTGTAAATTAATTTTAATATGGTGAACCTTTTTTATTATATATTATCATTTATTTTATGCAGTATATGTAACAAAATGTGATGACAATGAAATATTTCACTATTTGGAGTCATCAAATGTGAAAACATTGTAATTGGATAATGTATCTATTATCCACCAATGAATATTTATGATCATAATATTTGGTTCACAAACCATCATTCAAGATAGTTCAATATACTATGGAGATAACCTAATAACATTTAGGTATTTCAGTACACATTCATTATAGTCATTGTAAAAAAAATTAATGAAATTTAATAGATAAAATAAATTTAATAATTTAGAGATATTTTGATTCCCCTAAATGAATAAATTTCCCCACTCTCTCCAAATCTCTCATTTACATTTTCTCTCATTTATTTTTGGGGCAAAATTTCAATTTACATCCATGTGGATATGATACTCATACAAAACACAATAAAATCTATAATTATTGGACATTGTATTTCAATAGGAAATCATAATAATTAAAAACCATCAATAATTCACAACACAACATCATGAATTATGTAATGAAATAATATTATATCAGTATATATTTTGATTTTCATTTTATATCCCATTTTGATGCATACAATACTAAAATTTGGGCCATTTGCGAAGGGTTATTTGCAATAGGATAATGACCTTTCTGAAATAGTTTCTTTTCTGTGACTATTTTCAAATGGGATAAATAGTCTCTTGCAACTTTTTTGGTGCTCTTTCCCACCACCCAGTGTGAAAAGTAATCATTAGGGGAATTTGTGAGAGATTTTTTATCTTTCGAAAATGCCCCTAGCCCCAAGATTATTTCCGATGAAACATAGTGTCCATCAGAAATAATCTTTTCGAAAAAGTATTTTCAATGTCATTAATTCCATCGTAACTAGCCTATCGGAAAATCCCAAGTTCATCCACTTCATTATTTCTTCCTCCACCCTCACTTGCAGCAAACCCTACAGTCAGCTGTTTTTCTACGGCTCTGTGTGGCTTCGTTCTTCTCTTTTATTTATGATTCTACTAAGATCTTCAATGTACAGACTCCTATTTCATTTTCAATAAACATTTGTAGTGTGTTTTGGTAGAATTTTAAATATACGGGTTTTTTCAAAGGGTTTATAATTTTACCTGTTTTTCATAGTTTATTTGATATTTCGGATAGAAGTAATTTATTAATTTCTATTTTTATTTTAATCTGATTTGTTTTTTGTTCATTTTCGGATCAATGTCAAATATATTCATATTGTTATACACTAAACATATAAATTTATTTCATTTAAATATTTTATTTGATTTTTAGGATTGAAATAATTGTATTAATAATTATTGTTATTTTAATCTAGTTCTTATAATTTATTTTAATTGAGTTTTTGGGAATATTTTGGTTTTTATTTTTTATATTTGTATGTGTTTTTTATTTACAGTTGTATATATGTATATATATGTATGTTTGTGTACAATGTTAATTTTGATATATGTTTGGATATATTTATATATTTATATTAAAATGATTTAACATATATATGTGTGTGATTTTAAAAATATGTTTATGGGTTTGATATATATACATATATGTATGTGAATATGAATATATGTATATCTAAATTTGATATGTAGATCAGTTAATGAATTGGAAAAATATATTTTATATATTTTTATTAATTAATAATTCTTTTATATAAATTAATATAAATAATAAATTATGATTAATTACGAAATCTTGAGATATAAATATATGTAAACATTACATTCTATGAAAACATCTATAAATGTTTAAAACACATGTAAAAATTTTAATATATATATATATATAATTGTGTAATGCTTTTAATATATATATATATACATGAATATATATTAAAATAATAATATATATATTAGTTTTAAAAAAATGTGTAAAGATTATGATATATATATATATATACATAATGATAGACGTATATAAACATTTTAAAAAACTATAAGGTTTTTAATATATATATATGAATATATTTATCTAATATATATATATATATATATTAAAGAACATGTAAAAATATATTTGATTCTGAAATCATGTAATATATATATAGACATCTGAATATGTATATATAAATATTTTAAATATACATGTAAGGATTAATATATATATATATATATATATATCATATTCATATTTATTTAAAAATGAGTCAAAATATATTTTAAATATTTATATTAATTATTAAATCATGATATACATATATGTATTATTTATTAATAATTTAAAAAAATTAAAAAATTAATAAGAGTCATTACATATTTTATAATAATTAATAATTAATTTGTCAATATTATTAATATCTATTAAATATTTATGTATGTTTATATCTATGTATATATAAATTTCTTATGTATATTGGTTTTAAAAAATTTGTCATATTATTTGTGATATATTTAAATTAAATTATTAATAAATAAATATAAAAATATATTTAAATAATTATTTACCTAACATTTATATTAAATAGTGAATAACTGTGTTATTAACAAATTATTTTTAATAATATGAAAAATTAATGAAATATATGAAAATTTGTGAGTGTGTGTGAATGTATGTATGTATATATATTTGATATGTTAATTTCTTTGAAAAACATGTAAAACATTATTTGATGTATATAGATTTGATTATGTTCTACATAAACATATAATGTATGAAATAAATAGAAATGAGTGTTATTAAGAATGATGTGAAAATTAATTTAATGTAAACATTTTAGGTAAACATTTTTTATAATAATTTTTTTATATTACAAAAAGATAAAATATTGGTTTAATGATAAAATAAATAAAAAATTAAAATTTTTATTAGATATTAAATAATTATTTAATAATAAGTAGGATAATTTTAATAATTATTTTTTATTAAATATTACAATTATAATACTTATTAAAAATTCATAAAAATTTCTAATTATTAAAAATATTTAATTATTTTAAATAATTTATAATATCTAATAATCATTGAGTAATTATTATTAATAAATTGTTATTATTACCGATGATTTGAATATAATAATAAAAATTTCTAATAAAATTAAAAATACTATGCATCTTAAAAAATATTGTTTGTCTCATATAAGACAGAGTTCGAGTTATATTTTATTATTTTCAAAAAACAGCATGAATATTATATAATTTTTATAATATTGAAATTGTATCTACACATAGCCTCCAAGGGCCCTGTAATCCAGTGCTAACCTAGTGCCTCGGTCTAATCATATTCTTTATATAAAATCTCATGTTATTAAAATATAATAATAATATGAAACTAGTCAAAATGATCTTTAAAAATTGTTTTTATTTTGTTGTTTTTTAGAGAACTATATACTCTAGAAGTAGACACCAGTATCTATTACATGATTTTTATAGGATAAATACTCTCAAAAATCTAAACGGGTTAGGATTATATCATGTCTACATTGAATGTGTCAATTCATTTATATCATTCTCATGGTCAAATTCAAATTTTGTTTATGAAGGAACAATTAAATGTCCATATTAGAAATGTGGTCTTAGAATATTCGAAACATTTGACAATATTAGACATCATCAATTCTGTTCTGCTTTCAGAATGATTATATTTTTTTTTGGGAACCACATGGTGAAAATAGTTCAATAAATAATAAATTTTTTTTGGTGCCATATAAATTATTTAAGAATTTAATATATGCGGCACTTGGTCCATCTATTCCTGAAACAACAACTCAGAATGACATTCCAAATCCTATATCTAATCCTTATCATTTTTACATTTTTTTAGAAATCTGATGAGGATGCCTTATATTTGGGAAGCTAAATGATCAACTATGATGTTCTTAAAAAATTAAGGCTGTTAAATCATATGTTAAAATGTACAATTATAGTTTTGATCAGATTTTATCTTTGGTTATGTCACTGTTTCCAGATAGAAATAAATTACCTACATGTTTCTATGAATGTAAATGGTTTGATCATAATTTGGGTCTATATTATTAAAATATCCATGCTAGTTCAATTGACTGCATCTTATATTATGGTGAATATGAGTATTTGGATAATATTCTTACATGTATATAATGGAGGAATAATGAGACACAATAATAAAATTCAAGAGTTACCATGAAAGAGTTGAGATATTTTCCAATTACACCTTGTTTACAGTGTTTATTTATGTCTTGCCACAAAGCTGGATTTATGACATAGCTAAATCATATATTTTTATCGTAGAAAGAATAAATCACAGATGTTTTATTGAATCACATAAAAATATTGATCAGACACATCCTTCTGTTCCTGTAAAACCTCATAACATACGGTTGGGCATTTCTACTGATGGTTTTTGTCCATTGGTGCTTATAGAATTAAATACTCTTATTGGAATTTCTTCATTACTCCATATAAATTTTCTTCTTGGGTGTGGATGAAGGAACCATACATATATTTTTTATGCTGGTAATTATAGGACATCCAATAAATTATTGATATTTATTTGAAACCACTAATTGATGAGTTAATTTCATTATGGAACAATGGTGTGACAACATTTGATATTACAATAGATCAGAATTTATATTGAAGGTTTCATTAATATGGATGATCAGTAAGTTTCTGGTGGATGGTATGTTATCCTGATAGATCATACATGGTCTACAATCATGAACATATTGCAGGGCTGAGAACAAAACATGTATTCTTTTTTATGGAAGAAACGATAGTTATTTCAACTGTAATTATATATTTCTTCCGACAGATCACCATTTCGTGGAAACATAATTAATTTTTAAAAAGATCAAATTGAAATCGATGCACCTCCAGACATGTTATTAGGTAATTAGGTAAAATATATTTTCTCTTCATTACCTCATGTTACATTAGAACCAACTATAAATGAGAAAAAGATAAATTTATTTGGTAGAGATCATAATTGTACCAGCATAGTATTTTTTGGGACCTTTCATAGTGGTCTAATTTGTTGGTTCATCACATGTGAGATGTAATGCATATTGAGAAGAATGTTTTTGATAACAGGTTTTATACCGGTTTGGAAACACATGGTTAGACCAAAGGTAATCTAAAGGCATAGTTAAATATTACATTGATTTGACGACATCCTAAAACTGAATTATTTGAAGATGAAAGATCAAACTAATTAATGCAGCCAAAAGAAGCATACTCACTTGGTAATGATAACATTTTATTATTCTATCAATTGGTTTGATATATGAGGTTACCCGATGGTTATGATTCTTATTTGTCTCATTGCATCAGAAATGGAAATATTATAGGGTTAAAAAATAATATCTATAATGTCATAATTGAAATATTACTGCATGTTGGTCTTAGGGAGCTGATGAATTCTTCAATTTGGGATGTGTTGACTAAAATATCATTTCTTCTGAGATATTTTTGTTGAAACATTATATTATAATGGTTTTAATTTCCTAGAAAAATTTGTGGTTTTAATTTAATTTAAATTGGAGAAAATATTCTCATTGAGATTCATTGATTCCATGGAACATTTTATTTTTCATTTTCCATCTTAAGCTAAATGTGGAGGGCCAATACAATTATAGTGTATGTATCCCGTTGAGAGATGTATGAAAAATATAAAAGAAGAAATTACTTAACAAGTCATCGGTTGAAGGGTCGATTGCAGAAGCATACTTTTAATAGGAAATTTTAATTTCTGTTCTTATTATTTTTTGTCAGAATATCCATCAAAACACAATCGGATGGATCACAATGAGGAAAATATCAATGATGTCACATAACATAATTTTCCATTTTTTAATCACCCTGAGATTGGTTTTTGTGGTTATCGTATGCGATGGATTATAGATGATGAACTACATTGAGCTCATACTTATGTTATACTGAACAGTGAATAAATGACACAATTTATGCTTTAATTTCTACATTCTAATTATTTAGTTAAATATTTTTTGAAAACCTCTTTATTTACGTTATCTTTTTGAATAATATGTAATGATCTTATCAAAAATAAATTTCTAAAAAGTACATCTGTTTCTCTTATGGAACGTCATTAATAAAATTTTGCATATTGGTTTCAAAAATGGTAAGTAATGTTTCTTTTTATAGAATAACAAATCAATTATTCAATGAAATTTAATATTAATATTTTTATTGTTTACAGATAACACAACATGGAAAAAAATTGACAGCCTATTTTGTGTGCTAAAAAAACCCTCCATTGATATTTGTAATTTTTTTAATATGTATACAGTAAATGGATTTCTATTACATACACACACATTTGGTGATTCAAATAAAAAATTGAATAATGGTGTTTGTTTGAAAGGATACCATCATAAAGAAACTGACATTGTCTTTTATTGTATAGTTGATGAAATAATTTTTTTATGTTATCTGAGGCCAAATTATGATACAATGTATAAATTCCATTATTTTGATACTGATCGGGGGTTTCAAGTACATCCATGACATAGAGTCATTAAAGTTAAATATAATAGTCTTTTCACCAAATGAACCATTTTGTTGGAAAATCAACCACATCAAACTTACTACTGAAAATAATTTGATGTTTCAAATGATTTTATGGAATGGTGGAGTGTTATAAAAATAATATCACATGAAAATCAGTTTGTTAAAAATTAAAATGGTTCTGTGGAAGTGAAATATATTGAAATTATTCATGAAACCTCCAAAAATATATCTCATACATAATGAGATATAAATATCAATGCTCAGACCCCTCCATTATGGGATGATGATATAGATAATGTTGATTAAGTAATAAAGGATGATGAAAAAGAAAGACATATTGATGTTATCAATGATGGAGATGGGGATGAAGACATTAATGTCGATGAAAATGGTGATGAATATGATGATAGACGTATTATATTCAGGACATTAGTTATAGGTAATTATCATAATATGATATTTATTAGTTTTTAAAATTTCATGTATTAACAATCTGTTACAGGTAATATTTGTTTATTCTATCCTTCAATAGTTTTTTATATTTCATATCGACTTTTACAATCTATTACATGTGAGAATATTTTATTCATATGGATGGAGATGATCCTCCGGAAGATTTATTATGTTCTCTCTTATGTCGTACTTCCTAATGATGATCCTGATTTAGATAATCATCCTTATGAGGGTGGACATACTAGGGGGGGTTCTTTCTCGATTACTGATTTCGTATCATATTCTATAGAGACAACTATCTGATGATTTTGATCCTTGTTTACATAAGTTTGTTTAAATCTTTAATAATAAATTAATTTTATATGAACTAAATGTATTAAATTTGATAATTATTTTATGATTACATATTTGTTTCACTTTGTATAGTTTTTCACATTTAGCCACCATCCATTTTGGTGGGATTCTGAGAAATTGTTTTGAGCCATGGGTGTCATGGGACCTAGTACCCAACACCGTGTGTGACCAGATGTTTGACAACTAGATTGTAAATTATTAAAAAATATATACTTTTTTTAAAAATTATTTAATTCCTAAAATATTTTTTAATTTTCTTAATGAATTTATTTTCTCTAATTTATGATAGCCTGAGTGGTTCTATCCGAAAGGCATAGGATACTTGTATACGCGAGCACATTAATCAGGTTCTACACAACATTAGAAAGAGATCCATAGATAAATCTTATGCTACCTTCTTTGATCATCCTTGCATGTCCCATCATCCCGAATATATATCATCTCAGGTATGGAATGGGTTATGCTTCGTTTGGGTTGGAGAGACTTTTAGGTGGATATCATTAGTTGGACATCAGAGTTGGGGTAGGCAAGATGTCACTCATAGGTCTGAGATGCGTAAATTTGTTATAAAACAATGACATATGGTATGTGATACTCTTTATTAATGTTTATTTATTTTAACTATCACATGGTAGTTATGTTATACATGATGCTACTAAACCATATATTATAGAGTATACCATGTATAAGAAGATGTTTTTTGATCCCCGTGTCGGTTGGAGTGGATACTCAAGAGGGGGGGGGGGTGAATTGAGTTCCAATTAAAATTTCTGTTGAAAATATTTCTCTTAAATTCCCTCGATTTAAAAACAAAGTAAAACTGTTGTGAATATATACAGAGTGTAAAGGTTCAACTAGTTTCTCAAAGATTAATTAGGTCTCAGTTAACTTAATTTTAAGATTAAATTAACTTTTGAAACTAACTTACTGGTTTACAATAAGTATAAACACTTGCGAATTTAACTATCAATGTAGCTTTAAAATATTTTTGTATTTCAAAGTAATAAGGATCAGAATATGTAAAATATATATGTAATAATTATAGACTTAAAATAAAAGAACAGAAAAGTTAACCAAGAGGTTTGGTCTCAAGCTGAGACATAGTCCTTTCAACAATATCTATAAATTGATCCACACCCTGGATCGAGGGTAAACAACAGTACACTATTGTCCAGGTGAAAAGACCTCTACCACAGTTCTTTTTGGAAAAAACAAACTACAACACACATGCTGTTCAGGTCTTACTCGACCTCTACCACTATCCATAGTGGGAAACAAAAAATTTATAGAGTTTGAGTGAGGATTTAAGAATACTCCTGTTTAGCACAGGAGACAGTGTGTGTGTAAAATAAATAGGATACACACACTGCTCAAAATTTAAAGAAATAATCACTATGAAAAGTATGATTCAGTTTAGAAATTCTTTAGTGGTTAGCAGTGTAGCTCGGGACTTGTTTGGTTTATCAGAAAATCTTCTATGTCCATCCCTGGTTTTTTCTCATAAAATAGAGTGTCATTTCCTTCTCTAGTTCTTGGTCCAGCTTAGCATCCTGAGTGCATGAAATGTTTGTTTTAGTTCTTCACTCAAGATGTTGCTTGTGTTCTCCTCTAGAATATGTTTCTTCTTGTATGTCCATGATTCTTGGATTATGGATTTAGACTAGAGAAAACAAAATGCTCCACATTTGAATGTTTTTCATCTCTTGTCTCTTTCACCCTTTGTGTATCTTCTTAGTGACTTTCGTGTAACATGCATTTCTTTCTATTTTTTCCAGTGTTCTATTTCCATCAATTTATAGCTTTCATCTTCGGCAGAAAAGAATAATCGCCTTTTGCATGGGTACTAGGTACGGTTCCCTGACATGCAACAAAAATCATTAAATAACATTAAATACATTAAAACCATCAAATGTAACCGTTTTCTAAATAAATAAATAGTATGAAGATTATAGGGTTTGATTGGTTGGTTAAGAATTAGTAGAGTTTTATTAGTAGACGTCCATGGTGGACTTTGTGTCACAAAACCTTCCATCGGTAGCTCTTTTGAACTTTCATCGGTAGCTCATATACTGGTTACTTTAGTTCTATCTGTATCCCTTGTTATCGGTAGCTGTCTCTCGATCGGAGGATTTGGTCTGTTCTGTATTGGTAGCTCGGTTGTTCTGTTGGTAGACTTTGTTTCAGCTTACCGGTAACTCTGGTGTGTTAGTGACCATCTGTGAACTGGTTCTATCGAAAGACTTATGTCTATCGGTAGACTACGTCTATTGGTAGACTAAGTACCGGTAGCTCTAGCTTAAACGCAGACCAGTAACTTTATACTTATCTGTTTCATACACAACATATCCAAATGGGTTAGAATTACTTCAGAACATATATAAACATGGATAAACAAAGATATAAATATCTCAGGGATTATTTTAATATTATTATCATCCTGTGCACAGATTGAAAGAATTAATATATAGAAAAACATTATATTGAGATTATCAAAGTATATGAAAGAATAATTGGGATTATCAAGATAGGTGAGGTCAACAATCTCCCCCTTTTTGATAATCAGAACTTATGATATTATCATTGAAAAAATATATCATAGGATATATAATTTAGCTCAATTTTCTCAGAGAAAACAGTATGGTATAAAACATAATTTTTCAGAGATAGAATTAAATTCATCAAAGATAAAAGAAAAAACCATGATATCAAAGGTAAAATTTAGTGGAATCAAAGAACATCAGAGAACTAAATGAAATGATATCAGAGGATGAGATAAAAGACACTAGTATTAGAAGATAAAATTTAGAGGTATCAAAGGGGAAAATCATGATAGCTCTTAGATAAAATTACTCCCCCTTTCAGTAATATATCTCCCTCTTTTGATACATAGAGATTATTTATCACCTCTTGTAAAATATTTCTCCCCCTTTGTGATAATTAAAAAGTGGGAAATAATAAAGAGATGTGGAACAATAGGAATAGAAGAAAATCACTTGTATTAAATGTGACAAAAAGGCACAAATACAGAAGACAAAATACATAGGATTACTATCAAACAGTCCATCCACTAGATCAATCCACATCCTCAATGTGAGATTTTCCATTTTGGTCAGAAGAGGCTTTAGGTGGTGAGGATTCTGGTGAAGGCTTAAAAATTCCTGAAAAGACCACAAGAGGCAGAGCAACTGGCACTGTGTCTGGCCTGTATTGAGGAGTGCTTTGGGTGATCATAGGTGTGAGGCTTCAAATGGCTTGAACAGAAGTCATCTGAATTGGAGAAGCAGTGGAGGCAGAGGCAGGAAAATCAGGAGGGACAATTACTGGCCTATCATCAACATGCAGAAAAGGAAGCAACGGATTTCCAAAATCCATTATTATTCCTCATTCCCTCTCCATAGTGGATATGAAGTCATCCTTGTTCTCCATAAACATGTCCAAATATAGATTCAATTATCTTATCTTGCTAACTTTCTCTCAAAAGGCTTCATTGATAGGAGGCAGTTTCATATTCTCAATCAGAAGCTTAAAATGACTGGTCATTTGGGTATTTGTGTAAATTTTAGATAAATAGGATTCCACCATTTCTTTCAATTCATTCTGAGAGGCAGAGGCTTCTCTCATTTAGTCTGGGATTATCTTCATAATTTATCTGGTTGAATCTCTAGTAGAGAGAACAACTCTGCACAGTTCAGATGAGTCCACAGAGCCACTGGTTGAGGCAGAACCAGGCTCCTCTTTCATCATAGCTCGAATTTGATTCGAATCCCTAGAAGGTTTAGATGCAAGATAACCAACATAGAATGATATAGTCTCTTTGAAGCTTTTCTTCAAACCACTGATAATATTTTGAACATCGGATTCCTGGGGTTTAATATGATCTTTCATAGAAGTTATGATACCTTCAAATACTGAAACCATCTGACTGACAAGACTCTTCACATAATCTAAGTCCTTATCTTCTTGGGATTTTGAGCTCATGTAAGAGTCTAAAGAATCAACAGATTCATTTAGAGCTTCAAGATCTGCTTCAATTCTAGAAACTTGAGCATGACATTATTTAACTTCTTCAACTATTTCACCCATAAAAGTTGATAAACTACATGCAAGAGATAGTTCAAATGATCTTTCCAGCATAACCATTTCTTCAGAAAAACTGTGCTTCATCTCAGCAATTGAGGCATGAAAAGATTCTTCCAGATCATCCCTTAAGATATCTATTTCAGCCTTGGTAACCAAATCAACAGGTGAAACAGCTGCAGATGCTCTTTCAGAGGCTAAACTGACCACAATGTCAGTCATAACTGATTGAATTGATGATACCATAGAAACTTCAATTTTCTTTACCTCTTCCTCAAAACATTCCTTAAGGATTTTCTTCAGCTTATCTAGGTCATGCATTCTGACCACATCTTCATGAAATAACTCAGAATCGACATCATAAGTAATCTTAGGTCTATTGTGAGATGCCTCATTATCTGAATATGAATAGTCTAAACCATAGACTATAAAACCAGGGTCTTCTGTCCAATCATTAAAACCAACATCCACTATGACACTTCCAAACATAGATTGATGCTCCCCCTCAATGGGTGAATCCTCAATTAGGATAACAACATTCTCAGCAACATTCACAGCAGCATCCTCAGCAGGTCTTTCATCCTGAGGATAATCTTCCACTATCATTTCCATCACTGTAGTAGTAGGAGGGTCTTCTAGATTAGGTAAGGGTATGTCAACTTCATTTTCTTCCTTAGTAGGTACTAAATATTTTCCAATCACTGGACTCAGACTCAAATCATTTGATAGAGATGCTTCACTCTAATGAACATCTTCTTCATTTTCTATAGCAACCACTTCAACAGCTTATAAAGCAGCTACTTCCTTATCTGATATATGTTGAATTAGATTTTTAGGAGCTACTCTAGGAGGAAAGTTTGGGTCTCCTCCTTCATCAGAGGAGGACTCTTCCTCTTTTGAATCATCAGTGTATTCTGGATCCTCTTCATCAGGTCCCAGACCTGGATCCCTCACATACATTGGTCTTGAAGGAGGAGTCACAGGATTAAACTTTTCATACACCCTCTGGTCATCATTGACACATTCTACTCTCCATGGGTTCCAATTTATTTTCATGTACATAAAAACTATATTTTTGATACAGAAGTTATTCTTCACTACTGTTGTCTCATATTTAGACTCAGCAACCCCTTTTACCTTGATCATCACAGAGATTAACTTAGCAAAGAATATGGCATTTGTCTTTGATTTCGGCCTTGTCATATCTTCCATATGGAGTATCAGCAATCTACATAAATTAACCTTTAAATAATGTCTTAAAAGGTGCAGGAGATAGATATCCTGATATCTCAAATTGGAAAATTCTCCTCTCTTTGGTATCAAGACATGTTGAACAAATTTGAACTGCAGTCTGTTCTCTCCATTCATTTCTACAGCAACTACTTGTATTTGACTTCCATCAACAGTCAGCTCTTCCAAAGTAGTCTCATAATCGAAAATGTCACTGGTAGGTGCCATTGATCTAGTGAAATATCCAGATACTCCTTCATGTGTAACTTTCAAGCACTCATCCCACTCAACAGATTAGAATGACATCTCATTTCCATTCACAAAAGAGGTTACTCGATTTTCATTCTCCGATTCATCAAAGGTTACAAAATCGTAAAACTATTTCACTAATTTTGGAAAGTAAGGACATTGTTGTTCGAAAAACACTGTACCCATTTTTAAACTTCAAGAACTTCAAGCACTAAGGATCTTCTAGGCAGCATCCATTCTACACACAGTTCCTTTTTAATCACAATAACTCGATTTTGCAGATAAGGATTCACTGGTAGTCTCCCCGACCTAGTTCTAGCAACACTTCCACTACCACTTGCTTCTTTCTTGGTACCTTGCTTCATTGTTTTCAGCTCAACAGAGTCATCTCCGATGGTAGGAAGTTTGGTTTTTTCCATTGTTGGTTCGAAGGATTTAGGGTTCTCTAAGGATTCGGGAGCTTTGGTTTGAGGGTTAAGGTTTGAGGCTCGGTGGATTTTGAAGTAGCTTGGACTTTAGTATTATCATTTAGGAATCATGAAATAAATAAACAAAATGAAATAAAGTAAAAACGATTCAGATTCCAGCAGAAGATAGAAGTTTAAACCAGTGCGCACATCAGTGAGAATTTCTATCAGTGAGGTTTTACATCGGTGAGGTTTTCTATCAGTGAGGTTACATCGGTGAGGTTTTCTATCAGTGAGGATACATTAGTGAGGTTTTCTATCAGTGAGGTTACATCGGTGAGGTTTTCTATCAGTGAGGTTACATCGGTGAGAATATCACATTGGTGAGAATTTTACATCGGTGAGAATATCTACCGATTGAGGTTAAAAATTCCTAACTCGTGTCTAATGTAACATAACCTATCCGAACTCAAAGGTTTAGTGAAAATTTAGGCTAGTTGATGTTCAGTGCCTATAAACTCAAGATTAATATCACCCTTTTGGTAATGATATCTCAAGAAATGGTGCCTTACATTAATGTGTTTGGTCCTAGAGTGAGACACAGGGTTCATTGAGATATTTATTGCACTAGTATTTTCACAGTTGATTGACACGTGCCTAAAGACATATCCATAGTCCAAAAGAGTGTGTTTCATCCATAGAATTTGTGCACAACAACTACCAGCAGCTATGTACTCTGCTTCGGTAGTGGATAATGCTACAGAATTATGCTTCTTACTACACCAAGATACTAAGGACTTTCCTAATAAATGACATGTTCATGATGTCCTTTTTCTATCCAACTTGCAACCAGAAAAATCAGCATCTGAATAACTTTTTAAATCAAAGGGTTGTCCTTTGGGTAAAAGAAACAAAAGTTTACAGTATGTTCAAGATACTTAAAAATTATTGTAACATCAAGTAAATGTGATTCTTTTGGATTAGCCTGAAATCTTGCACACATACATACACTAAACATAATATCTGGTCTACTAGCAGTAAGGTAAAGTAAGCTTACAATCATACCTTTGTAATTGGTATGATCCACTGGTTTCCCAGTTTCATCTGCATCCAATTTACAAGAAGTAATTATAGAAGTTTCACTTTCCTTAATACAATCCAAACCAAAACGTTTTAAATGATCCTTTGTATATTTACTTTGATTCAAAATAATTCTATTTTCATTTTGAAACACCTAAAATCCGAGAAAATATTTATGTTCTCCCATTAAACTCATTTCAAATTCATTTTTCATAATCTTTGAAAAATTAGTACATAAAGAATGTATAAAAGATCAAAAAATAATATCATCAACATAGATTTGAACTATTAAAACATCTTTAGAAATTATTTTAACAAAAAGAGTTGGATCAGCATTCCCTTTAGTAAAACTTTTTGAAATAAAGAAAATTACTAAGTCTATCATACCAAGCTCTTGGAGCGTGTTTTAAACCATATAAGGCTTTAGAAAGTTTAAAAACTTGATTTGGAAAAAGATTATTAGTAAATATAGGTAGTTGTTCAACAAAAACATCTTCAACAATAAAAACATTTAGAAACGCACTTTTGACATCCATTTGATATAACTTGAAATTCAGATGAGTAGCATACGCATGTAAGATCCTAATGGCTTCTAATCTGGCTACAGGTAAAAAAGTTTCATCATAGTCGATTTCTTCTTCTTGACTATATCCTTGTGAAACTATTCTAGCTTTGTTTCTAACGATGTTTCCAGACTCATCAACTTTTTTTCTAAAAACCCATTTTGTGCCTATTGATAAAGTGTCCTTAGGTCTGTCAACTAATTCCCAGACTTTGTTTCATTCAAATTGATTTAACTCTTCTTGCATATCCATTACCCATAATTCATCATTGATAGCATCATTATTATTTTTAGGTTCTAGATGTGAATGAAAGGCGTGATGTTAAACCTGTTTTCTTAGAGAAGCTCTAGTCTGTGTCCCTCAATCAAGATTACCAATAACAGCATCCAAAGGATGATTCTATACAATCCTTGGTGATCTAGTAAAGGTAGGACTAGAAATTTCATGTTCATATATAGGATCAGGTTCCATAACAGTAGATTCCGGAATATGTCCAGAACTGGATGTTTTTACAGCAGGTTCTTTAGATTTATCATTAAGGTCCAGAATACTCAAATCTTCCTCAAGATTTTCAAAAGAGGATTTACGATCATGTGGAACAGTTTCATCAAACATGATGTAAACAGATTCTTCCACACATTTGGTTCTTTTATTAAAGACTCTATAAGATTTTCTAGTTAAAGAATAACCAAGAAAAATTCATTCATCACTCTTAGAAGCTAACTTGTTCAGATTATCCTTTGTATTAAGAACATAAACTTTGCAGCCAAAGACTCTAAAGTAACTAACTTTAGGTTTTCTATTATTCCACAACTCATAAGGGGTCTTCTTAAGATCTGGTCTAATTAAGACTCTATTAATAATATAACAAGCTGTATTCACAGCTTCAGACCAAAATTAAATAGGCAGGCCATATTCATTCAGCATGGTTCTAGCTATTTCTTGAAGGGTTCTATTCCTTCTTTCTACTAAAACATTCTGCTGAGGTGTTCTAGGAGCAGAAAATTTGTGACTATAGCCATTGTGTGAGCAATAAGATTCAAATTCATGATTTTCAAACTCACGGTCATGATCACTTCTTAGAGTTTTATTCTTAAGTCCACTATGATTTTATACAGATTTGGAGTATTTAACAAAGTAAGAACAAGCTTCACTTTTGTGAGCTAAGAAGTATACCAAAGTATGTCTAGAAAATTCATCTACTAGAACATAGACATAGTGCTTCTCATTTAAACTAGAAACTCTTGATGGTCCAAACAAGTCCATGTGAACTAGCTCGAGAGGTTGAGAAGTTGAAACTTCTTTCATTGATTTAAAAGAAACTTTATGTTGATTTCCCTTTTGACAGGGATTACACACTTTTTAATTTGGGAATTCAAGTTTTGGTAGGTCTCTAACTAAGTTCTTTCTAATTAGTTTTCTAAGTGAATAGATGTTTCAGTGTCCTAATGTTCTGTGCCAATTCCATGACTCTTTATGAAAATCATTTAAACAAGTAACATTTTGTTTAGCTAAGGAATTTAAATCAACTGCATAAACTTTTTCAATTCTAAAAGTAGAAAATACAAAAACATTTTTTGAATTAAAAACATTACAAGAATCATTTTCTAACTCCCCATTAAATCCATCATCACATAATTGAGTAATACTTAATAGGTTATACTTAAGTCCATCAATAAATAAAACTTTAGAAATTAAAACTGAATCAGTGTTACCAATTTGGCCTAGGCCGATGATCATTCTTTTAGAATTATCACCAATGGTGACATGGACTCCATAAACCTTTATTAAACTTTTGAATCATGAATAATCTCTAGAAATATGTCTTGAACATCCATTGTCCATGTACCATACCTTCTTGCGAGAACTCTTTAATCATGTTTCCTACAAAACAGATTTAGATAGGAAATGATTTTGGTACCCAGATCTTCTTGGGTCTAGAAAGGTTAGCAATGAAAGCTTTAGGTACCCATATTTGTCTTATGGGTCTCATATAATTTATAGAGTCAAAATATTTTGAAAGATAAATTTTATTTGACCTATAAACATATGAATAACGGGTTGATGCATATGAATTTCTAGAACTAGAATAAGCCGAATTTTGTCCAGACTTAGTAGTAAATCGATTCTTAACAAGCTCTCTCTGTCCAGGTTAATATCCCAAACCAGTAGTGTATTTTGGTGCAACTTATTTTCCTAAAATTTGAGTAAGTGTGTCTTTTCCATTTGTAAACTTCTCTAAGTCTTTTCTATGTTGCTCATTTGACATTTTTAGTTCTGTATTTTCCTTTAATAGTTGAGAATCCTTCTCTTTTTCAATAGTAAGTTCGGTTTTAACTGTAGTAGTGAGAGCATGGTATTTCTTTAATGATTTTTATTTATCCCGAAGTTCATTGCATGTCTCATATAGCATATTTCAGTATTAAAATAATTCCTTACTAGTCATGTTTTCAGAATTATAATCATATTCTGCATCATCTCTAGAATAATAGGAATTTAAAATAAGAGTATCTAAGGTTATATCAGATGTGTTGATCATGAAACACATGTTGGCATGATTCTTCTCAGAATCAGAAACATCATATTCACTTGTGTTGTCTTCAGATGCACTCCAGGTAACCTTGATAGATTTCTTGTACTTCTTGTCCTTATAATCATATTTCATTTTGACTTTTAATTTTGGATAATCAGCCTTGATGTGTCCTTTCCTTTTACACTCATAGCAGACTATTTTATCATTCTTGTCAGCTTTATTCCAATCCTTCTTCCAGTGTCCCTTGTTGTCATACATTCCATTATAGTTATATTTCCTGAATAATTCCTTCTTCCTATAAATATTCTTGAATCTCTTAGTTATTTGATCCATCTCAGCATCACTATCTGAATCAGAATCTTCATTGGTTGAACTCTCAGAAGGTATTTGCAATTTCTCCTTGTATTTACTCTTAGAGGCAGTAGACTTGAAAGCTACGGATTTTCTCTTAGGTTCATCATCTTCCTCCTTATTCACATTGAGTTCTTCCTCATACATCATTAATTTACCAATAAGATCCTTTACTGACAGTGCTCTATTGTCACATGACTCTCTGATTGAGACATAGATGCCTCTCCATCGTTCTAGAAGACATCTGAGTATCCTCATAATTTATTCCATTGCTGGAACAACATTACCAAGTGAATTCATTGTATTGATTATATCATTAAACCTGGGATACATTTCAGAAATAGGTTCATCAGTTTTCATTTTAAAATTGTCATATTTAATAGTATAAGCTTTCAATCTCATTTCTTTAACATTGGATGTTCCTCCATGAGAAACACCAAAAGTATCCCATTTTTCAAAGGCTGTTTTACCGGCATAAATTTTATTAAACTCTTCATCTCCTAAAGCACAGTATAGAGCATTCATAGCTTTATAATTCTTATTTTAAGCAGTCTTTGTAGGTTCATCCCAAGTTATTCTTTCAGTTTCTGGAATTTTATATCGAGACTCTATACTAGTCCAAATATCAAAACCCATAGTTTCTAAATGAATTTTAATTTTTAGTTTCTACTGGGCATATTTTGTTCCATTGAAGAAAGGTGGCTAGTTAGTATCAGCCCCATCTAGTCTATTATTCATAACTAGATTTTAGAAAATAGTTTTTAAGAGATTAAAATTTATAACTAACAGAAATTTAAGATCAATAAAGATGCATCTAAAATCACAGTTGAAAAACAGTGTATTTCAAAAATCCTTGAACAAAAATAATCCTCTGATACCAAATGTTAGTTGGAGTGGATACTCAAGAGGGGGTGAATTGAGTTCCAATTAAAATTTCTGTTAAAAATATTTCCCTTAAAATCCCCGAATTTAAAAACAATGTTAAACTGTAATGAATCTATACAGAGTGTAAAGGTTCAATTAGTTTCTCAAACATTGATTAGGTCTCAGTTAACTTAATTTGAAGATTAAATTAACTTTTGAAACTAACTTACTGGTATACAATAAGTATAAATACATTCGAATTTGACTATAAAAGTAGCTATAAAATAGTTTAGTATTTCAATTTAATAAGAAGAGGAATTTGTAATATATATATGTAATAATTTTAGACTTAAAATAAAATCACACCAAAGTTAACCAAGTGGTTCAGTCTCAAGCCGAGTCTTAGTCCTCTCAAAAACTTATATAAATTGGTCCACACCCTGGATCGGGGGTAAACAACAGTACACTGCTGTCCAGGTGCAAAGACCTCTACCACAGTTCTTCGTGGGGCAGAAAACAACAGCACACAGGCTGTTCAGGTCTTACTCGACCTGTACCACCATCCAGAGTGGGAAACAAAAGAGTTATAGAGTTTGAGTGAGGATTTAAGAATCATCCAGTTTAGCATAGGAGACAGGGTGTGTGTAAAATAAACAGGATACACACTCTTCTCAATTTTAAATAAATATTCACTAAGAGAAGTATGATCGAGTTTAGAAATGCTTTAGTGGTTAGCAGTGTAGCTCTGTACTCGTTTGGTTTATTAGAAAAGCTTGTGAGTCCTTCTCTATTTTTTCTCGAAAAACTGAGTGTCGTTTTCTGCTCTGATTCTTGGTCCAGCTTAGCAGCCTGAGTGCATGAAATGTTTGTTGTAGTTATTCACTCAAGATGTAGCTTGTGCTCTCCTCTAGAATAAGTTTCTTCGTGTGTGTCCAGGATTCTTGGATTATGGATGTAGACTAGAGAAAAAAATGCACCACTTTTTAATGTTGTTCAGTTCTTGTCTCCATCACCCTTTGTGTATCTTCTCAGTGCCTTTCATGTAACATGCATTTATTTCTATTTTTTCAAGTGTTCTCTTTCCATCACTTTAATGCTTTCAGCTTCGGTAGAAAAGAATAATCACCTTTTGCATGGGTACTAGGTACGGTTCCCTAACATGCAACAGAAATCATTAAATAACATTAACTGCATTAAAACAATCAAATGTAACCGTTAGCTAAATAAATAAATAGTATGAAGAGTATAGGGTTTGACTAGTTGGTCAAGCATTAGTAGCATTTTATTGGTAGACGTGCACGGTGGACTTTGTGTCGCAAAACCTTCCATCAGTAGCTCTTTTGAACTTGCATCGGTAGCTCACATACCAGTGACTTTAGTTCTATGGGTATCTCTTGTTATCGGTAGCTGTCTCTTCATCAGTAGCTCTTGTCTGTTCTGTATCGGTAGCTCGGTTGTTCTGTCGGTAGACTTTGTTTCTGCTTATCGGTAACTCTCGTGTGTTAGTGACCATCTGTGAACTGGTTCTATCGGTAGAATTCTGTCTATCGGTAGACTAAGTCTATCAGTAGACTGAGTACCAGTATTTGTAGATAAAACGCGGTCCAGTAACTTAATACTTATATGTTTCATACACAACATATCTGAATGGGTTAGAATTACTTCAGAACTTATATAAACATGGATAAAGAAAGATTAAACTATCTCAGGGATAATTTTAATATTATTATCATCTTGAGCACAGATTAAAGGAATTAACATATAGGCAAACAGTAGATTGGGATTATCAATGTATATGAAAGAATAATTGGGATTATCAAAACAGGTGAGGTCAACACCCTATATAGGAGATGTTTTAGGAGAATGACATCATTGTATTGTGGTTAGTAAATTTTTTGAACAATTTCATCAATATAATTATATTTCCATTATAATTAGTAATTATATATAAATTAATCATATGAGGCTATGAATTCTCATTCGTGGAACATTTATGATGATACTGAACAAGATTTTACTACTGATTCATGTTTCTATTAGGGGGGGTGGATACATGCGAACTCATAGGGTGTTAAGAAATGTTGAGTGATTGGTATTGGATCTCTACTAACACCTATGAGTTATTATGGTATATCGAAGATGGAATCAGTGAGTGTGAAGGGAGCTCATGGAGTGTTTTTATTGAAGTCGTTGTATACTTCACATTGTGAGGAGTGGATGAGAACTCAGGATGAGATGATACAACACGTGCAGAAGTAGAGGGATGAGGAGCTTGAGCAGCAGCTTCTGAGAGATGAGGAGATTATGGTGTAATGAGGTGACTGGTGTGTTGCATTGGTATGGAGTTTCCACCCCCTACTGCATATAGCGATTCTCCTTCACCAGATACCAGTTGATGATTTCTGATGATTTTATGAAAATTTTGAAATTTGGTATGATAGAAATATTTTATTTGAAATGATGTATTTATTTTTTTCTGAATTAATTTTTTTACAACATTTTTAATGTTTTTTAAATATTTGATTTTTTTTATTTATTATTAATTTAATCATTTTTTAAAAAAAAATATTTTCAATGGATTATTTATCCACTGAAAAGGTTATTTTAAATGGTCCTCCAGAAAAGGGTTCTAAATAATTTTCAAGATTTTTTTGCGGTGAGATTAATATCCATCCGAAAAAAAGGGTTTTTACGATATCCCGTTCAAATATTTATATTTGCAATACCTTCTTCCACAAAAAGCTATTTATGATGGACACCTGTCGCAAAAAGACATTCGTGATGATAATATATCACAAATAAACCATGGTAATTATTAAAAATTATTATTTTGATAACTTTTGAGTTATAATTCATACTAAAAAGTTCAAATTTAAATGTTATTGCAAAACATTCAACAAATTTATTTTCAGAAAAAAAAATTATTTCACATGTATAGCAATAATGATATGTTCTGTTAAATCATTAGAGTGATAGATATTGACTAATTCAAAGTGGAATCATAATATTTAAACTCAATAATTATTTTTACCAAAATAAAATTAATGTAAAACATTGATAAAAAAAATATGAAATTTTTAATGGATTTTTTGTGTAACAATTTGATATATCATAGCATAATAAAGGCCCAATCCCCAATATATAAAACAAAAAAATTTCCCCAATGATGAATTAACAATTAGAGAAAGAAGCGATGAAAATATAGGTAGACCAAATTGGAAAGATTCAATTATTCAAATTAATTTTAATGTGTAAAATCTAGTTTCCACAATTTTCAGCACATTTTGTTAATAGGTTGATGAAATATAATAATTTTCATTTTCACAGACACATTATTGTTCACGTAATCTCATGAAAAAGAATTATAGATATTTATTACAAAAAAAGATTAGAATTTTCAGGGCATTAATACTTAGTTTAATAGTCGGTTTATAAATATTTACAATTATAATGAATAAATCCAGAATTATTCCCCTCATATATTTTACCAAAAATCACATAATAATTCTAATAACTAGGTGAAATTCCCCAACACATAATTCTAATAAAATTGAGCTAAATTTAAAAGGAAAACACTATTAAGGATATAAGAGTGGAAATTCCAAAAATATTTATTATTTAAATCTCGATGGATAATAATAATCCAATGATAATGAGACTTTGACCACATGAATTCATTTAAAAACATCCCATTTTATATCTGAGTAGAGGTATATGGTTTATAAAATTTATCACATATTGAATGAATTTATGAACATAACATTCAATAATTTGAGTTAAATAGAGATAATAACCAAAGATAATGTTTAATGATGTTAAATTTTTAAATCTCAAACTAGATATTCTTTTTGAAAATTAGAATAATTATAATTCTACTCCATCAAATCAAATTTATTCCCATGAGGTACATGAACATATATTTCATCCTTAAATAAAATAGTAGTGAAAAATTGAAACCCAAACAGAAATACAAGGATAATTATTATTATGGAAAATTGAAAAAATAAATAAGATAACCATGTGTTTCCCCTTATATATCTCTAAAATTAATGTCTTTATCCAGAATCTATGATTTATCAATCATTAAAGAAAGTGGTGTGAGTGACATCTATTGAATTCCTCTCAATGTAATGTTTTATTCTTTCTCCATTTACCTAGAAATGAAGATTATATTCTCTTAACATCCCAAAAACACTATTGACTAGAATATTGTGTATATTGAAAGGTCTATCCCATCTAGACATCATCTTCTCCAGAAAAACATTATATCTTGAATTTTAGTGATGGATCTTTTATCCATATATAAAATATCTATTTTGAACGAAATATTAATGTAATGATTGATTACATCACTTGTAAATCCAATAATTTTCATTGAAATTTCAACGAATTCATTGAGTTTACATTACTCAAAAAATATTCTCTCAATAGGACATTTAATATTGAAATTCAGGGCCACCATTAGGAAAACATATTTCTAATAAATCTCCAGAGGAAAGTGAAAAGATTTACCAAAAATAAGACTATATATAAACATCAATATTAGAGTTTTGAAAGAAGTCCTATAGGACCACAAATCCACCTCAAGCATCATAGATCAGTCATTCCTGGAACTAGGCACGATTTACAATAAAATTTGATTCAACCCCCTTTTTGAAATTTTATCCTCTCCACTAGATTATGGAAGATAATAAGTTACATATATGTTAATAAACCCAAAAACCTCTATATATTATTGATGTTATAAATTTTAAATTACATTTCATTTTAAATTATAAATTATTTGTGAACATAAAGTCATGAATTTTCATTCTTCTTAATGAAATTGGACACACTATTATATTTATTATTATGGAGTTCCACTAATTCAATGCTTTTATAACATAATATATATCACCCATGATGTAATCATTCCCATAAGAATATGGAAGTGGTCCCATAAAATCCAATCCCCTACAGAAAAAATCATAAAATCCAATATCCACTTTGGTGGAAGAATTTGATTCCTTCCTACAGTCCATAAGCATTGGCACTTATAAAAACCAACACTATGCTCCACGAATAGTTGAACATTGATGTCAAATAAATTCCATCTTGTAAATCTTTTAGGTATGTTTATTCTCCTCCACAATTTCCACAAAATGGTAATGAGTGAAAAGTTTCAAGAATGGAACAAATCCCCTTCCCAGGAACACACCTCTGAAAAATACCATATACACAAACTCTAAACAAGATTGGATCATCCCAAATGTAATATTTCAACTATAAAATAAATTTATTCATTTTTCATGTGTAAAATATTTAGGGAAGACCCCAATAGGATTGAAATTTTCAAAATAGACACGCCAATTTTATTTTTTTGGCAAAACCCAATAGCAATTTATCATTTAGAAAAATAAAATTTATCTCCCCAGGATCATCAGTTTGAGTTCCATAAAACACCGGGAAATTATTTTCCACTAAAGTTCCCTCATAATGATTATATTTTATTTATAAATATAATTCATATATAAAATGTACTTATCTATTAAACCTAGGGTCTTACTCATTTTTTAAAAAATTAATTAATTGAATATTATTTAATAAAAACTATAACGTTGTAACATATTACGTAATGCTAATATTTTTTCATACAAAAAATAAATCTAAAACCCTCTTCTTAGTATTTGGGATTTTTTTTTGAAAATTATATAGAAACCAAAATGGAAAATACACCACAATAATTTTTTCATCATTCATCAACCCTAGAATTTCTAAAATTGACATATCACTAGAATGACACATAAGTTAGAATGGACATTTCAAATCAGAAGTATTAATGATAGGTGAAGAAGTCTATTTACCCTATAGAATGTTGAATAACAAAGAAAAGTTTTTATCAAATAAGAATGTTGTATCATTATTAAATAGTGATAAAATAGGCTTAATCATTTCAGATAATTCTATTGTGAATTTCCTATAAAAATTGACAATTCATTGACATCTTCTAACACCATTAACATTCTTATAAAGGGGAAATTTTTTAATGACATTATTCATAAAATATGAACTTCCATGAGTCTACTAGAAACCTTATAACCATAAAAATATCTTCAGAAACAATGAGTTCACACTTTTACCAATTAAGTATATGTTTGGATTCTTTTAACCTCTATAATATAACATCCAAATTTTACAAAACAAATCCCATTATAAGTCCAAATAAAGAAAAACATTTTTATGTAAAACCGCAATGATCATACTAGTAATGTATAAAAAAATTTCATCATACATATTTTGATGTTATCTAATGCACCACATAATCAAAATATCATTCTCCGATACAAAAATGTACCAATGGGGCTTCTGAATTTGGTCTTCTTCTGATCTTATAGAGCTATAGGTATATTGTTCAAAAATGTTTTGGAATCCAAAAAATAAGAAAATTTGATTCCATCTATCATTTTTATTAATTTTTCATATAATGGGATTGGAAAATTCTCTTTTCTAGTGGAATAATTTGTATTTCAATAATCTATATAGAACATCATCTATGTTCCTATTATAAACTATTTTTTTTATTTTTTAATATTTTTTACAATGATAAATAGTCACATTTTGGGAACTACATTGATTGGGAAGTCCCAAAAGCTTTCCAATATTGGATAAATGATAACAAAATCATGTGGCTTAATTACTTCCTCTCTACAACCTGTTATATGTTTATATTTACCCATCACTAACACTGAACTATTAGTTTTTGAACAGATTCCTTAGGGAGAAAATGAATATGAAATAAAATATTAATCCCTTTAATATCAAAAGTGGTCCATAATATATATATTTTTCTAATTAAACACCTGTAACAACTTTTATGTATAACTTTTCTCTAATTTACCAGAAATTATTATTGATAGTGAATAGTTCAATCCATGAAATTAATATTTTAACTGTAAATTAAAATTTTTATGCTAATGGTTTGATAAATATTCATTGGATGGAAGAATATCCGACCTTGTACGAATAAGTTGATCAACATTTATATTAAATTTAGTATAAAAAGTGCAATTATTCTCAATTTTGGAACATGTTCTGAGGCTTCTATCACACCTATCCAAAGTGGATAGATCACCCTCATTAATTTCCATTCTATAGTTAAGACTCGTTTTTTTCATAAAAATTTAAATAAAACCTTTAAAATCACACCCTCACATTTATCAGATATATTAGGGTCTTTTGGAGAGATAAAATCAGCCTCATTATTTCCTAAAAACATTGTATGTTCAAACATGTAAAATTTAACATTAACAACACATTTCTCAGCTAGAACAGAATAGTTGTGCAATGTTGGAAAATTATTCTCATTCATTTCATGAAATCACTCATTATTATAGAATAAATATTTCTCAAATTATAATGGGATTTCCCTGGGAAAATTTTGTTTCCTAAACTCCTATATATTATTAATAGTTTTTTAGCTTCTAACATCTAAATTTTTATACTATTTTCTCTAGATAAATAATCATTTACATTTCAGAGAAAATGAATTAAACCATTTTTTCTCCAAAATTAAATACCAATTAACCAATATAAATATAATTAATATCCCCCAGATAGATAAGAAAGGCCTACCAAATATGATAGGAATTTATTTATCACATTTCATGTCTTGGATAAAAAATTACTCTTTTATAACAATTCACCAACTCCAACTAAAAGATCATAAAATATTCTTATGTGATGATTAATGTATTAGTTAGAAAATTGTACCACTATAGTGGTATGTTGCACATATACTAATTCCAAATATTTAAATAGTGTGAAGGGAATGAGATTTATTCTTGATACAAGGCCAGAGATAAAACTATATAGACCACTATTACTGAAGGTGTCTGGAATGAAAAACAACCATAGGTCTTTATTTATTAGCGGAATTTTTGATAGATAGAATCTTAATCATCAAAAATGTTTTTACTAGTGTACACTTATAATTTTTCTTACTTGAAAACATTTTCTTAATAGATTATAGATTTGATTGGATAATTATAAAATATAGATTGAATGTATTATTCATAAGTACCATTTTTTAAATGACCAATGTATGAAATAAATTTATGTATATTATATTTGGATTTTAAACATTGATGGTATGGGGGATAAGAAAAGATTCAAAATAGAATAAAGAGTTTCCAAATTTTCTTTTGTAATATTTTCATCCCGAATTTTATTTTTCATTTTAGAGTCTTTTTATTTTGTATTTTTGGTGGATAAATTTAATTTATTTTAGTACCATACATTTTTTACACATTAATAGATTTAGTGATTCCTAGATATTGGTATCCAGATTATAATATATTTAGATTTTAATAATTTATACTATCAATCATAACCAGTTTAGAATTTTTTATACAAACAATAGTGGAAAAAGACTGTAAAATATTAAATAGTGTTGTTTTTAGTGGTTCTCGGGAGTTTAAATTTATCTCTTGAAGTTTAATTTCTATTCAAAAAAAAACAAATTTTATTCAATGTTAGGAAATTTGGATTTTATTTCATCATCATTAGAATCATGTTGAGTTTTTATTGAATCTAATCTAGCCACTTTTTAATTAAAACTTATTATCATCATTCCAATCCTAAAAAGAATATATCTATAAAAATTACTTTTTTAATTGGATTATTTATCCCATTTTTATTTTTAAATTGTCATCTTGTCCAATTTTGATCCTATAGGGGGTAGTTTTTCTATGAATTCCATGCAATTGTTTTGGAGTGATTGGGATAGGTCGTATATCTATTAAAATAATTGGACACCAATGGATCATTTATAACTTATATCCAATGACCTTATGATGAATAATTGAAATTTTATTATTTCTTGGTTTGAATATCACTATTTAGGAAAATCATTCCAATGATCCCAAACATACTTCATTGATATAATTAATAATTAATTTAATTGTTCTAGTGTTGAAATCCACCATGATTGATATATTTTAGGGAATTATATTACATTATGTATTGAATTTTATCTTTTATTTCAATACATTGAGAATTTTTATCTATTCCCGAAGAAAAATTGTTTCCTCATTTATTCAATACTATTCTTCTTGTATATCTATGTTGGGAATTTGGAGAAATGTTCATACAAAAATTTCTCCACACCTTGTTATTTTATCATTGTAATTTCCACCAGCTAACTGGTCCACTATGTTTTGACATGAAGATGTAAATAAATTACATAATATGTCTATGGGAAAGTAGGAAGATAACTGATAGTGAGGTATCTACATAGTAAGATCTATAAACCAATCCATATACTCATTCAAGGATTCTCTATAATCCAATTAAAACTTATTAGATGATTTATTATCCTAATTTTTATTCTACATAAGTATAATTTCATTATGAATAAGATATATACATGTTCAACTATTTTAAACATTTTCTCAACTAGAAATAAAAACTAATTGTTTACATTCCCTATAATATAATGTGGAAACAACCTCATCCTGAGCACATCCTCATTGATCTATTATAGTGGACATGTTGAAAATATATTATAGAACACTATAAGGAACGTACCAGAATCTTAACTTAGCATTTAATTAAATGTAGGAATATAGAAGATGTGGAAATATTTTAACTCATGGTTAGGGATATAAATGTTAATCTAATTTTCTATGATTTTCATAACCACCGACCAAGTATGTACTTTATCATCCTAGGATATTCAAGGATTCCATAGACAATTTTTTCATTACATGTAACAACCTGAGATTTTATGAGAATTATTCTTTTTAATTTCATTGATGTCTTATATTGTACGCGACACCAAAATTGTCTTGTTATATATGCAACACCGTATACGCAACACTATTCTTAGCTCGTGTTACACAAAATTTCATGTTCGTTTGATAGAAGTTATTCTACGCAACATTGAGTGTATTTATATATATATATTCAATATATAAATGAAATATGGTTGGATTATATTATACAGAACAACAAATGAATCTTGCACTATACACAACATTGACTTGTCTTTCTTTACACGCAATCGCGACCTTCCACGATAGCGTGTGTAGTACGCAATACCGATTTTCACTAAACGAGATATTATTATAATATTATATTGAACTAGCCAGTATAAAGAATAATACCCACTTTTTGAAATTTTATAAATTTTATCAATCAAAATGGACTTAATTTTTGGATTTGGAATATCAAAATTATCCTTGGGTGAATTTTTGATATTTTTCTGAAAACTATCAATTTTTGATGAATAGTGAAAACACTGGGTTAGTATTTAAAAACCGAATTCATAGTTAAATAATTATTTATTTTATTTAAATTAATATTAGGTTAAAATTGATACATAATACCAATATAAGTTCAATGTAATTCATTCGTGTCATTTTAAATAATTATATATATATTAATATTTTATTGAACTTTTCACCGTCGTTTTCCCACCTCCTAGGAGAATTTGAAAATTTACATAAAACATAATTTTACCGTTATGTGAGTGGAATTTGGAAAATCTGAGAGACACGGCTAATATCAAGGAGTAAAATGTGGTTCAATATGTTAAAAATAATTTTTGATGAATAGTGACTTTTTACTTTTATTTACCACGGTTAAAAGTAAATAGGGTAATTATGGGTAAAAATGGTATTATTATTACCCTAACACATGTCCTAATTATATTGGATAAGTGTAATTAGACCAAGAACATCCTTAAGAATAAAATATTATCATTTAGGTCTACTTTGATTAGATTAGGACATTTATTATTCTATTATTTAAAAAAGAGTTAAAATAGTTAAAATGAAAGTTTAATAAATAAAACATTTTTAATATAGGGTTATACATAAGATAAATTCGAATATAAATATTAATTAGGAAGAAAAAAAATATTTCCTGCATAATGGTATTTTATTTATAATTTTTATACATTAAATTATTTAATTTATTTATGATACAATGATGATGCAGTAATTACCTTATAAATGAAATATTAACATAATTGATGTTATAAATACACAAATAGATGTAATTTGATACTTTATATAATTTCAAATAATTTATAGTTTAATATTACATGATATAATTAATTCAATTAACTTTTTTCTAACTAATCATGCTTTTATGATTTTCACAAAAATCAATTACCAAATAGTGTCAAAATTGACTTAAAATAGTTTTTAAAACAAATATTATATTATTAATGTTTATTCTATTCGTAAAAAACTGTGGTTTGGCAAATTGACTTAGATAAAGTTATATATATTAATAATGAACCACTTGGGGTTCTTTTGTCTTGTTATAGTATTTTTATTAACCATATAGTGTAAGAAAACAAGAAGACACGGTAAAAGTTAAATTATTTAACTTAGAGTTAAATCTAAATGATAAGGTTAAAATAGTAACTTAAACTTGTATAAAACCTATTGGTTGAGAGGATTTCGACCCGTCCCCACTTTATCTTATAAATAAATCAATTTGGAGCTATTATAAAACGAATATGACTTTATTATAAAATAATATTTTAAGTTTTTCCAAAGGTGCCCCTCTCCTCCCTTATAAAAAGGGCACCCCTTACCTCTTCTATTTACACCCTTTTGAGCCTTGAATCTCAGCCAAACCCTACTAATTTCTCTTCTAACCCTCTCTATTTATATCATATAGGTTCTGGTCTCCTCAAAATACAAACTGTAGTGCCTTAAGAGGAGGTTAAGAAGAGGCGCCTCAAAGAAGATGTAATATCCTTTACCGAATCTCTCCAATTTATTTCTTCTTCTACTTCTTCTTCTTTATTTGTTTCATCATAAATTAATAAAATAAGTATTTCTCAAATACTGATATGTTATTATAATGATGAAACAACCCTATTTCATCTTCTATCCATCCTACGGAAAACGAAATCACCGCACGTGTGTACGTACGGAATACCGTCTCCACGCCGTGGTGTAATCTGTTTTCCACCACCACCTTACGTGGATGTGTATAATGGTGTAAATAATAACTACATATAGAGATTATAACATTATACTGATTCTGACATATTATATCAACCACTCCAATTCAATTCAATAATCATGGGAATGATATCATCGATCGTGCGTACGTACGGACTACCGTCTCCACGAACGCGATGAGATCAATTTTCCATGATTAACCATTCAAGAATGATTATAAAGTATATATAATGAATAATAATGAAATAAATGACATAATAAAGCTACTGGATTTATTTATACATACACATATATATATATATATGTCATCTACTTACATCCATTCAAGTCAATAATGAAAAGAAAACAGCGTTCATGCGTACATATGGCCTACCATCTTCATGAACTGTGTATTTTATTTCATTTAACTATCTATTATATATATATACTGAATATATATGATATATAAATCATGATTTAGATTATGGAAGTCATTAAATCATTATATAAGTAAAAATAATATCAAGAACAACAAGTCCAAACACGTATGATAAATAAAACGATTTTACCCAAAACGCTGCTTTAATATGGAATTTACAAAAGAATGGGTAATATACATTCATAAGTGAACCATATATGATATCATAACAATGAATATGACTCTGTAGTAAGTCAATGAAATTATTTAAATCATTATACAGGAGGATCAGATACGTTCAAAGCATATCAGACTTAAGGTAAGGGATAACTCTTCCAATCTCATTTTTATCCAAGATTGATTATTCGTAGGTATTTAACGGGGTTATATTTATCATCTATGTACCTATTTTCTAAAAAAATGGTTTCATGTATGTTTAAAGTCCTTTTTACCCACTTTGGGATTTTACTAAATGCTATGTAAGGAATCTTTTTTTACTATATGAGGTAATTTTTGACTTTTTTGATAAAAGTATGAGAAGAATGTTTTTTAACTTATACGGCATGAATGTATTTTTACGGTTTTATAACACCTTATTTTTATGAATCATACTCTACATTATTTCATAAATATTTTCAACAAAATCCTTTTCTTTTAAAATTGCATGGCATTTTGTGGAAAGAAAATGATTTTGAAGAAGAAATGATATTTTCCTCAAGAATTCATTTCAAGTATTTTATCAAAACCATTTTCGATCTAAGATGACATTATTTTATATGTGTATGTTTCAAATATATTGTCTCTATGATTTACATGGTTTCACTTTTCTTATGATGAAATGATATCCATTTTTTAATATGGATTATGTTATGATGGGATGATGTTTATGGAACCCATTTTATTATTTGGGTTATGATGAATGATTTATGTTTATGTTCTGGCACACGTAAGAATGATTTCATTATGAGAAGGGTGGGACCTATATCTCCCTCCAATGCATTGGGTAAAGATTTATATCTCATGAGATAGACATGGCTTGAATGGCCAGTTCATCTGGTTCAGTGATACAGGACTGGAACGATGAGTGAACTCGATTCAGAATGAGACTTTGTCCAATAAGATAGTCTTGGCTGCAATGCCTTGCCTACTATGGAAATCATAACATGTGCTTAATGGTTGACAGAATTACATGTTTTATTCACGTGCTATTTTATCATGATTAGTGTTTCATTATGATCTATTCCTTACGTACTGCCATGTTTTATGTCATTGCTCAATATTTTTATGTTTAAATATTTTGTTCATGTTTTGATGTTCAAATGTATATGGTTTGTTTTAATTTCCCCATGCTTACCCTTACTAATCATTTGAGCTCACCCATTATTTTTTTTCTTTTCCCCATGATATAAAGAAAGGTTTTAGGTTTGAAAAATAGGGGATATCTTTATGGGAGATGTTGAAGATCTTTCACCAAGATTAGAAGATTATATTCTAATTTTTCAATGACACTAAACTATTATGGTCCTTTGGTGTTTGTTTTCGTTATTTATTAGATATTCCGAAAAAGTAATGTAATGTCCAGGTACATCACGCTTTTGGTCTCTACAGTTGGTATCAGAGGAAAGGTTTAGTTAACCTTTGAAAACTAGGATGCGAAAACATTGGTGAGATCCTTAGAGATATTTCTAAGGTATGTCTAGGGATGTCCCTATGGTTAAGTATAAGTATAGGTTATAGTCCTGTAATTATGGTAAAAATCTTAGAATTAACCCTAAGATGTTATATATTAAAGGTACTCCCCCTTTACTATGTTTTTTCCCTAGAATGATTTTTTCCTCTCAAACTATTATTTTTGGGTTTTAGACGATGGATGGAACCCGAAGGAACCATGTTGATCAATGTAATGGAAAATGCAATGATTTTCCTCCTGAACAAACCAATGATATGGGAGATGGAGTGCAAAATATTATTGCTATACTTACACAAGATATGAATCATTCTGGACTTGAAAATGAGAAGAGAAGGGAACAATATTCTATTGAGTCCTTCATGGAGCAACACCCACCTTCTTTCAATGGGTCTTTTGATCCACTTGTTGCTGAACAATGGATCAGTACCATTGAAAAGATATTTTCCATACTTCGCTGTTCAGAACATAAAAAAGTAAATCTTTATATTTACCATTTAGAAGTTGAAGTAGATCAATAGTGGACTCTAATTAAGAATACGAGGCCATGATATTAAATTGAATCCATGGAATGGGATGAGTTCAAGAACTTATTTTTCAATAAGTACTTCCCTCGTATTCATCAAACAAAGATAGAAAAGGATTGACATGAGCTTAAGAAAAAGGATGATGAATCTGTTGGTGTATACAAAGCGAATTTCACAAGGCTTGGAAGGTACACATCTGTCTTTATCATCCAACATGAAAGTAAAGTTGATCGATTCTTCAGTGGCTTAAAACCAAGTCTTCGAAGGTCATTAGCTATAAGAGACTTCAATAGAAATGAAGAAATTGTGCGTTGTTCTATCAAGGTAGAAATGGAAGTTGGTGTTACATATCCAACTCATGGATTTGACAAGAAACGAATGATGGAGTTCATGGAGAAATCTCAGAATAATGGTGAAAAGATGATGCATGTTTCATTATGCTCAGAGTGTGGAAAGAAACATGGTAGAGATAGTCGTAAAGGGACTAAAAAATGTTTTATGTGTGGAAATAAAGTTCATCGAGTAGATGAGTGTTGAAGTAATGGAAAAAGGATTACTAATTATTCGAATAAAGAAAAGACTGTAGAGAACGCACCACCAACACTTCAATACTTGAAGTGCAAAGAATTGGGGCATTATGATAATCAATGCCTAATACAAGGCTTAATGATGCTCAACGTGAGCAACCACTTTAGGTAAAGGATATTTGGAAGTCACATGCGATCACAATTTGTGATGTTGAGTATGAAAATGATGTTGTGTAATGATTAATTGTTTATGCAATGGGATTTCGAAATAGTATCATGGAATCTCATTTAAGGTATCATGGAATTTTGGAATATCTATGTATTGGTTTTCAATAATTATATGGTACTGGTAACCATGAAAATTGATTGAAATATTTTTGGAAAGAAGATGATATGCACATAATGAAGGGATAAAAAATGAAATGATCTCACGACTGATATAAGGACAAAGTTATATCATGGTTTGAGTATATAGAAATTTTGGGATATTGGTATGTAGAAAGTGTTAAATTTTGACAGCATTCATGTTTTCAATAAGGTTCAATGGGTATTCATTTTTCAAGAGAATACATTATTGAGGTATTCACATGTTTTTAATTTTACCAACAAGATAAATCGTATGATATATGAGGGATAAATGATGGTATTCCCATGCTCGTTAGATGACATTTCTAGTAATTGTTTTCTTTATACTATGAGCTTGGACAGAAGTATTTTGGATAAGACTAAAGATTGGAAAGGATTATGTTGGAAATAAGTTATTATTTTTTAAAGCAATAAATGTTTCAATATTATTGATGGAATGTTATAATAATGTAGTTTTAGATAAAGTACAACCCATAGGACGAGCGACAACTCGTCGCGTCGGACAAGGCTATGGGAATCGAACCCACAACCGAAGTGTGATAGGCCTTTATTGCCTACAACTGGCCTACAGGAAGTCCCAAGTTAGTAGAAACTAGTTTTATTAAATTAATCAGTACGATATATGAAGTATATGTACATTTTAGTAACCCTATATGATTAATCTCACTATAGATGGACATATGTATATTTGAAAACTTTTGCAAACCTTTTGTTAGAGACAGATGGAATGACCCATCATTCTATCACATGATCTGCTAACACTTCACGAATGACAAATTCAACTTCATTTATTTTATATATGAAGTGGAAATTGTCCAAGGAATGACCAATGGTGAGATTGTACCAAAATCAAGGAAGTATTTCTTCTAATTCCAATTTATTCAAATTTAGGAAAATGATTTTGAAAACCAAAAATGTTGTCCTACTACACTTATATCTGATGAATTAGATGGTACCTTAGATCATCACAAATTTATGACTTTGTGATTATTGGATTTTTCATAGCCATGTTCTCTACCACTCTCGATCAGAACTTGATGGTTAGATTTCTCTTCCATATCCATATTTTGACCTATGTTCTACTATGTGGAAACCCAGTGATTAGTTAATTTGGGTAACTGTTACGTTTCATAATTTAGTTTTTAAAGTAATGTTTTGGTATTTCTTTTTACGATGTGGGTTTCAATGAAAGAATCTTTGAAGTAGTAAACCATTTATAAACATGACGAATTTTGAGGGCGAAACTCATTTTAAGGGGGTTAGAATGTGACAACCCGATATTTTATGAGAATTATTATTTTTAATTTCATTGATGTCTTGTGTTGTACGCGACACCAAAATTATCTTGTTCAATACGCAAAACCGTATATGCAACATTATTCTTGGCTCGTGTTACACAAAATTTCAAGTTCATTTGATAGAAGTTATTCTACGCAACATTGAGTATATATATATATATAAATATTCAATTTATAAATGAAATATGGTTGGATTATATTATACACAACAACAAAGGAATCTTGCACTACACGCAACTCTGTCATGGCTTTCTTTACACGCAATCGCAACCTTCCACGATAGCGTGTGTAGTACGCAATATCGAGTTTCAATAAATGATATATTATTATAATATTATTATAAACTAGCCGTTATGAATAGTAATACCCACATTTTGGTATTTTATAAATTTTAACATTCAAAATGGACTTCATTTTTGGATTCAGAAGATTTAAATTAGCATAGGGTGAATTTTTGGTGTTTTTCTAAAAACTTTCAATTTTTGATGAAGAGTGAAAACACTCGGTTTCTATTTAAAATCCAACTTTTTATTTAAATAGTTATTTATTTTATTTAAATTTATTTTAGGTCAAAATTGATACATAATATCTATATAAGTTCAATGTATTTAATTGGAGTCATTTTTTAATAATTTTAAATATATAAAAATTTTATTGAACTTTTCACCATCTTTTACCCACCTCCTAGGAGAATTTGAAAATTTACATAAATCATAATATTACTGCTTCTGTGAGTGGAATTTCGAAAATCCATGAAGCATGATTAATATCAAGGAGTAAAATGTGGTTCAATATGATAAAAATAATTTTTGTAAAATAGTAACTTTTCACTTTTATTTACCACGATTAAAAGTAAATAGGGTAATTAAGGTTAAAAATGATATTATTATTACCCTAACACATGTTATAATTATATTGGATATGTTTAATTGACCAAAAAAACCATAGTAATAAAATATTATCATTTAGGTCCACTTGGATTAGATTAAGACATTTATTATTATTTTATTTAAAGAAGAGTTAAAATAATTAAAATCAATGGTTAATGAATAAAACATTTTTAATATAAGGTTATACATAATATAAATTAGACTATAAATATTAATTAGAAATATAATAATATTTACTACATAATGGTATTTTATTTATAATTTTTAGACATTAAATAATTTAATTTATTTATGGCACAATGATGATGCAGTAATTACCTTATTAATGAAATATTAACGCAATTGATGTTATAAATACCCAAATAAATTTAATTTGGACATTTTATAAATTCCAATAATTATTAGCTTAATATGAAATGTTAGTATTTATTCAATTAACTTTTTTTCAAACTAATCATTTTTTTGTGATTTTCACAATAATCAATTACCAAATAGTGTTAAAAATGACATAAAAAAGTTTTTTAAAAAAATATTATCTGATTAATTGTTATTCTATTCCTAAAAATCTACGGTTCGGAAAAATGACTTATATAAGGTTATATATATGAATAATGAACCACATGGTGTTCTTTTGGATTGTTATAGTAAGTTTATTAACCATATAGTGTAAGGAAACAAGAAAACACGGTAAAAGTTAAATTATATAAATTAGAGTTAAATCTAAATGATAATGTTAAAATAGTAACCTAAACTTGTCAAAAACCTATTGGTTGGGAGGATTTAAGCCCATCCCCACTTTATATTAGAAATAAATCAATTTGGATCTATTATAAACCAAATATTACTTAATTATAAAATAATATTTTAAGTTTTTTCCAAGGTGCCCCTCTCCTCCCTTATTAAAAGGGCACGCCTTCCCTCTTCTCTTCACACCCTTTTGAGCCTTGAAGCTCGTCCAACCCCTGAAAATTACTCTTCTCAACCTCTATAGTTATATAATATAGGTTTTGGTATCCTAAAATGACCATCTCTAGTGCCTTAAGAGGAGGTTAAGAAGAGGCGCGTCAAAGAAGAGGAAATATCCTTTACCAATTCATTCCAATTTATTTCTTCTTATACTTCTTCTTCATTATTTGTTTCATCATAAATTAATAACATCAATATCATTAATATACTGATATGTTATAATAAATTTGAAACAACCCTATTTCATCTTCTATCCATCCTACGGAAAACAAAATCACTTCGTGTGTGTACGTACCGAATACCGTCTCCACGTCGTGGTGTAATCTGTTTATCCACCACCACCTTACTTGGATGGGTATAATGGTGTAAAGAATAACTATATATTGTTATTATAAAATCATACTGATTCTGATTTATTATATCAACCACTCCAATTCAATTCAATAATCATGGTAATGATATCATCGCCCGTGCGTACGTATGGACTACTGTTTCCGTGAACGCGATGAGATTCATTTTCCTTGATTATCCATTCAAGTATGATTATAAAGTATATATATTGAATAATAATGAAATATATGACATAATGAAGCTACTGGATTTATGTATAATTATATATATATATATATGTATTCTACATACATCCATTCATGTCAATAAGGAAAAGAAAACAGCGTTCATGCGTACGTACGACCTACAGTCTCCATGAACAGTGTGTTTTATTTCAATTACCTATCTATTATATATATATATAATGAATATATATGATATATAAATCATGATTTAGATTCTGGAAGTAATTAAATAATGATATAAGTAATAATAATATCAGGAACAACAAGTCCAAACACGTACGATAAATAAAATGATTTTAACCAAAACGCTGCTTTAACATGGAATTTATAAAAGAACGGGTAATATATAGTCATAAGTGAAACATATATGATATCATAACAATTAATATAATTCTGTAATAATTCAATGACATTATTTAAATCATTATACAGCAGGTTAAGATACGTACGAAGCATATCAGACCTAAGGTAAGGGATAACTTTTGCAATCTCATTTTTATCCGAGATTGTTAATTCGTATGTATTTACTGGGGTTATATTTATCATCCATGTCACTTTTTTCTAAAAACATGATTTCATGTAGTTTTAAAGTCCTTTTTACCCTTTTATAAATTTTACTACATGGTATGTAAGGAATCTTTCTTTTTTTACCATACGAGGTACTTTTTGGCTTTTCCGACAGAAGTATGAGAAGAATGTTTTTTTAACTTATATGTCATGAATGGATTTTTATGGTTTTATAACAACTTATTCTCATGAATCTTACTCTATAATATTTCAGGACTATTTTCAACAAAATTATATTCTTTTAAAATTGCATGGCATTTTGGGAAAAGAAAATGATTTTGAAGAAGAAAGAATATTTTTCTCAAGAATTCATTTCAAGTGTTTTATCAAAACCATTTTACATCTAGGATGATATTATTTTATATGTGTATGTTTCAAATATAATGTATCTATGATTTACATGGTTTCACTTTTCTTATGGTGAAATGATATCCATTTGTTTTATATGGATTATGTTATGATGATATGATGTTTATGAAACCCATTTTATTCTTTGGGTTATGATGAATGATTTATGTTTATGTTGTGCCACACAGAAGAATGATTTAATTATTATATGGGTGGGACTTATATATACCTCCAATGCATTGGGTAAAGATTTATATCTCATGAGATAGACATGGCTGGAATGGAATGTTAATCTGGTTCAGTGATACAGGACTGGAACGAGGAGTGAACTCGATTCAGAAAGGGACATTGTGCACTAAGATGGTCTTGGAAGCAATACCTTGGATACTATAGAAATCATAACATGGGATTAATGGTTTCCACAATTTCATATTTCATTTCCCTGCTATTTTATCATGATTAATGTTTCTTTATGATCTATTCCTTACGTATTTCCATGTTTTATGTCATTTCTCAAGATTTTGATGTTTAAAAGTTATGTTCATGTTTTGAAGTTCAAATGAATATGGTTTGTTTTATTTTCTCCATGATTACACTTACTGAGAATTTGATCTTACCCTTTATATGTTTTATTTTCCCTAGGATATAAAGAATGGTTTTAGGTACAAAAAACGAAGATATTTATGGGAGATGTTGAAGATCTTTCACCAGGATTAGAAGATTATATTCTGAGTTTCTGAAGACACTAAACTATTACGGTCCTTTGGTGTGTGTTTTTTTTATGTAATAGATATTCCACAAAAGTAATATATTTTCCGTGTACATAAAGCTTTGTATCTCTACATTACAGCTATATATATTAACAAAAATATTAATTTCTATAATTTTTTCTAATTAATTTTTTTATTTCATTTCATTGTGATCTCTTTTTTTAAAAAACATTTAGGTTGAATGATCTCTATATCTTTTTATGATGATCATGTGTGTATGAAATGGATATTTTTATAATAATACACAACTGTTTGAATTTTTCTAAAAAAATACTTCATTTGATTTATCTTTTTAGAAATATAAAATTTTATATTTTTATATTTTTCTCCTTTTTATATTTTTCTCTAGATGCATCTATCCTTCCTTGGGAAAGAAAACAGAATTTTAATTTATATTTGTTAACATAATGAAAAGTAAAATAATAATAACTAGTGGAATGATGTTAGATGGGGTATCAATTCCATATGGACGATAGTGGTGGATGTTGTCAATGAAAGATAAAAAAACTAAACAAAATCATGTGATCATGAAAACCATAGTGTTGAATATGTTTTTGAATCAAAAGTTTAAATGATCAAGAAGATGAAAAAAAGATAATGGTAAAATAGTGATTACTAATAGATGAGTAAGAGATGAATGAGAATGAAATGAAAGAAGAATTAATTTTGTTCGAATAAAGTGTTTAATTTATTTTCAGAATTATAATACAAACAAATAACTAAAAAAATTCGTAATCATGATCAATAATATTGAACAAAAAAACATATGATTTTTCGTTTCACCATGAACAAAACACATTTTTTAATTATAATCATGAAGTAAATTTTTATTTGAAAAAAAAAGATATAAAAAGTGTCTAATTTCACCACTCACTGTTCATGAAAAACGTAGCATGAAATGAAGAATAAAATTAAATATAGATTATGAATATATTGAAAATAATAATAATATGATTAGTTTTCCCTTAATATTATACTCTGAAATGAAATCTTCAACAAATTTTCAAATTGGAACGACTATATTCCTAGAACCACTTTGTATATTTTCATAAAATATCCAAAAGATTTCCTTTAATTTATTCATAGAACATTTACGTAACATCAGCCTCAAATTCTAATACCTTATACACTTTAATCTAATTCCATATAAGTAATCTTTTATGTTCTAGAAATAAATTATTTTAATGTTTAACTTTCTAAAATTTAACAAAAAATATTTTCTACTAACACGTGATATGTAATCCCCAATTCTCTATGGAATATTGAAAAAAAATATCCATCTTTCATAAATTAAAGACCATTCATAAATCAAGGTAGATATGCATAAAAGATACATAAAACCCCCACAAAATACAACCTTTCTTGATTAAGACATCATTTGGTCATTTCCTCCTACATCTAAGAGACCGAAACATTCCCATTGGATTACAAAATTCCATAGAACCTCATGTACTAATTATATTCTCATCCCTATATAGGAAACATGAACAGAGAAACCAAACTAAAAAAAGTTAACATGAATTCTAAAAAACAAACTATCATTGAGAAAGATTACTATCCGAATCATGTTGTCATTAATTGATAATTTTGAAACCCAAAACTCAATCATCCTCATACACATGTTAATCTAAATCATCTCATGTAAAAAAATTCATTTAATGTTTTCATCTTCTATACAAAGTTTCACTAATTAAATAACCCCATATTAATCTCTTCATCATTAATTGGGACCATTATAGATAGTTATTAGAAATTGAATAAAAAAAATCTATCATATTCATCATGAGTTCGGTAGCATCTCCATCATGAAGGAAAAGTGTCCATTCATTTTTAATAAATTATGTGATGATTTTGGATAGTATCGTCTCTAGTCATACAACACAAACTCGTCACTGGATGCCACAAAATTCCTTCATTGTTGGAACGTGAGATCCCAGAAAAGGAAATCCTTTTCCAAAAAAATATATTCCATCATATGGAAAAATAATATTCAACATAAGGTTTAGGATGACACATTTTTGGCATCATTCTTCTCTATTAGTTTACGATGGAGATTTGTATGATTACATTGCTGGATCAATCCTTTATTGTATACATCTGAACATAAAGGAACATATTCACCTCTATAGTGACTTGGATTATTTTCAAAATCTATCAGAGTGGTGGTAGTATCTTTTTTATATTAATCAACTCATCGAGATCTAAAACCATGATTTTGGAGAGGAATTATCTCTATTAGCCTCCACTCATGAACCACTCTGACCTATACTCTCTTCTTCCAGGAATACATGGATAGTTCATGGCTGATCTCACTATTGTTCTTCTCTCTTCTTCAGATCCTAAATTTTAAAAGGGGTTCATTATTATGAAATAGACCATCATTAAAAATACTTTTTCAACTTTAGTTTTAAGGGTGAACAAATGAGCTACAAGAGATCTAAGTATAACCTATATTTGAATGTTATTAATATGGGAAAATGTGAACAATTTTGAAAATTGGGGTATATGAGTATATAAAATACATGAAAGAGGCTTATTTCCACTGTTATTTACATTTATGGACAAAAGGATATAGATACATAAAGGGGGGTGGGGTGTGAAAATGGTTATAGAGAAATTTGGATATGTGAAAATAACTAAAAAATCATACATGGATTCTTCATTAACTCATAATTAAAAACCAATTAGATAAAATCAATTCAACAATGAGAAAATTTAAATATGATTTAATTGATAAGAAAGAAAAATTATGTAATTATTTAATTTAGAATTATAAATGAAAATTATTTTTCCCTTCAAATAAAAAAATGGTTAAAATAAATTTAAATTCCATAATATTTTAATTGAAAAATGTTCGAATTTAAAAACATGAAACTAATTTTTTTTAAAATATAAATTAAAATATTTTTGAAATACAAACATGTTATATTAATTAAATAAGAACATAATCCCTAAAATAAAATGTTAATTTTCTAAAAACAGAAGTTATAATAATTTCACATAAAAATATCTTTTATATAGAAAATAAGAAATAAAATAAAAAACCATTTTAAAAAATATTTTATATATAAAATTACAAAATTAATCAGAATTGAAAAATCAATAATTACTACAAAAATATTACTATAAGTTCCTTTTTTACCATTTAAATAATATATAATTAAATAAATATTAAAAAACAAAATAAAATTTTGTGGAAAATAGTGTGAAATAAAATCCACACCATGTTTAAACTATTTGTATCTTATGGAAACCCACAAAGATCATTAATTCCTAAGGGTGAAGGCCCATAACTTGAACTAGGTTTGTAAAAACCATTATATAATAGGAAAAATTGGATCTGTAATTTGATAGAACTATTTCACATGGATGGCGCGTGATTTACTAAACTATGTGGCTGAAGGATGGTAGGCACATAGTTTATCAAACCATGCAACCTATATAGGTTTTAAAATCCATCATAATACCAAATGAACCCTCCACAATTTTTATACCCAAATCACTCCTTTATCGACCCATTCGATGTGTAGGGACCTTGGGGATCCTCCACTTCATTTTCACCCCACTTCATGGTTAATTGGTGATATTTTTCAACATTTTGTTTTAAATCGTTACGGTTAGGATTCTTCTCAATCATTTACTTCATCCTCTCTTCTTTTTTCTTTTTATTGTATTTTTCTCTTGGATTTTTTTGAGATTGGTCAAACTCAATGATTGAATATATTTTCTAAAATACTTGATATTTGATTTCTAGGCCTTATATGTTTCCTCATGATTTCTATTTCTATTACTTTACATAAAAGTTTAATTTTTTCCACTAGTTTAAGGTAGGTTACCCATTGTATTATATTTCAAAATAAAAAACCAATGAAATATTAATTTTAATTCTTTATATTGACACTATTTAGTGGTAATACATTCATTAAATTAATTATTTTTGTGATATAAAGTCCCATTCCATTTCCATTAAAATGATAGCGATGTTTTCTATTTTTAAAAATATTTTATAAACTTTTTCTATTTAACCATGAACATATTATGTTTTATAAAAATAACATTTAGAACTCATGGGTATTTTAGGGTCCTCAAATAATGTTCTGTTTCCCATATGGGTTTTTGAAGAATCATTGGATTTATATAATGTGTCAGTAGATTGTTCAAAATTGGTTATGCTTTTCAAATAAGGTTATAAAAAACATAAAGAAGTTTTACAATTGTTTTTCTCATGGAATAACCTATTTATAATTTCCTCCTAAACATTATAGTTTCTTGGGGAATGGGAATTTCCTTGTAACGGGACTTCCCAAATTTTTTGTTGATAGGTTTAAGGTAATCAGATATTCATTGGAGTAGTGTTTGTGGTGATACTTCTCTATGAGACTCATGAAATGGATTATACTTATATTATTATTACTAATTTTTTATTATTGTTTACAACAACCCCATTTCACATATAACATTTGGACTTATAGTTTCTATTAGACCATCTTAGATGAATTTCTTTACCAGATTTGGATTACTCTCTATCCAATGGCCTTGATTTTAAATAGTGATTTTCATTGGGGTCTTTCCCCTTGGATAAGCTATGTTTGGTATGAACACAAGTTAGGGATATTTGAATGCAAAAAACAAACCTATATGATGGATCGTGCTATTGGTTAGTAATTTCTAGATTTTCCCATGACTTAATATGTATTGACATGCCTATATGAACTTACATATCCAAGATAGATACAATTAATTTATCTTTAATATAGCGGATAATATATTGTTCTCCCACTTCACTCATTTTATTATCACCTAATTAGTAATGTTATTTTGAATTTTTCATAATTTATATGTGTTTCTCTTATTCATGAAAATATTTTTCTAATATGTAAATGAAAATATCTTATAACTCTCTGACAATTTTTATTCATAAAAATGTGAACAAAATTTATATTTTATGAAAAATATTACTTTTCTCCTCAATGTAATTTTAATTGATATTTTCTAGAATTATAAAACATTGTGAATTATGTAATAATTGTTTTACCTAAAATGGAAACAATCTATAATTTTCTATAATTTTCATTGGAATATATTCATAATGTAAGGCAAAAATTGATGAATTTTATTTCAAACTAATAAGAAATAATTTCAATATTTAAAGTTAATACATGTGGTGTGGTTTCACTAGAATAATTATTTAATCTCATACTAAAAAATATCTTATCTTTTCACTTTTCTATTTAGGTTATTTGTGGTATTAGATTTCCATGGAGCGATATTGGGTTATGGTTATTGAGTGTGAACTATGGTGTTAGGATAAGACATGTATTATCATAGAGTTGTATTTTTATGTCATGTTTATTTTATCTTATTATGTCCATATTTTTATTTACATCCTTATATTATTTTCTTGTTGTTTGGACTATCAATTCATGTTGAGTTATTTATATATTTACACTAGTTTTATTTATATTTTATTAGGTGAAACAAATCCAACGAGATGTATTTTAAATCGCTTTGGAACTTGACAGTAGCCCAAGAGGATTGGGAATGACTCCTAGGTATGTCACATCCTGAATCAATATCCCAATTCTGGGTCAACTCGAGTTGGTTTGTGAAAAACTCGTACTAGTACATAGGTTCTTTATAGGTCCTATATTTCAGATAACCTTTTTTCATTCATGTGGCAATGGAATATGGAGATAGTATTTTGAGACATGAGGGGTAGTAATAAGGTAGTGTCTCGATATCACTTTCAAATGTAAACAATGAGATACCTTGGGAGGTCATGTTTTCTGTTTCTCCATTGAATTATTTTTTAATAATTCAACATTATTTCAGGGTTCTAACTTATGAAATTTGTTATTATTATTTTTAATTCATTTTGTGTGTTTTTTTTATTGGGAAAAAATGGTATTTGGAATTGTAGATTTTGATTATCATTCATGGGATCAAAAACCATATTAAGCGTAAGGATAGGAAACACAATAATTCTATGTGGTGGCGGAATGATTGGCACATATTCCAACATCCATGTGGTGATACTAGATATGGTAACTAGACCATTTATAATTTATCTAAGTTATATGTTATTTTAAAATTTAATTGTAAATATTTTCTTGAACTATAGAATATAAAAATAAAATGGTAACTCATTTATTTGAAAATTGAATCTGATGTTTCTAGAATAATTTAACGATAAATTTGATTTGATGAAGTCTAAACTAAATAATTTTTCATGAAATAATTATTTTGGAAATGATGTTATTTCTAGTTTTCATTTTGGAATAAATTTTTTTTGTTTTATATTAATTATTGATTTATATTTTATTCTAGAAAATGATAGAGTTTTAAAAGTAAAATTTTTGGACTGAAATAATGGTATTTCTTTGAATAATAAAAATAATCTTATTTTACACTATTTGGAAATGTTTTTACTAAGAATGAATTGAATATATACTCTAATGGTTTTGATAATTTTTTGTTTGACCTATTTTTGTAGGTGTTATTTAATGTGATGAGATTTTTAAATTTGGTTATGTTCTGATATTGTTCTTATATCGTTGTTATTAAATAATTAACTCACCAGGATTTGAAGGATTCTCAATTCGGAAAAGTGGGTGGTTCACCACAATTAGACGCCTCAATTTACAAGTTCCTTTATTTTCATCTATATTTATATAAGTAAAAATCAACTATCCTATATGGTAATCTTGATCTTTGTGAAGTGGATGAATTTACCTGATACAATGAAAGGATCTTTATGTTAATTTATTTTCTTAGGCCTTTATTAGATATGTTTTTGAACATTATGATCTATGGTTTGTGTTGGAAGTGGTGTAATTCAGTCATTAGTAATAATCCATAAGTGGGAATTTCATGGGAAGGATTTAATACATCATTAATCAAGAAAAATTTATCTTAGGCCATAAACATGTAAAAGTTGATGGAGTTGTATGATATACAATAATATGATCTAATGGTATAAGAATTTTCCCTCCATTTTAATGAAATTGTCCCTTACCTCCCAAAAATGTCAATGAATGATTCCTTGAACAAACACAATTTTTAGAATGTCCTTCATCATAATATTTAATAAGGGGATTCAAAACATTGTTTAACCTTCTATTCTGATGTGGTAAGACAAGTCATTCGGATGGATTCCATGTTAGACGGATTGCTCGAGGAAGATGATCTATCCCCATTTCCTATAAATGGTAAATGTGATTCTATTAAATATAAGGTTAAGAAGATTTATACAATATAAGAATGTGATTGTATGAATATACCTTATAGAATATCATTATCTTTTAATTGGTGTAGGACCATATTGATCCATAAATCATTTATGTATGGTCACAGGAAACTATTGTAAAAAATATCTATCAAAACCTGTCATGCATGAAGTCATTTGAGGTATCTTTAAAATTTATTCCAATGAATTAGTCAAAAATTGAGTGCAATTAGATCGAATTAATTACTGTTTTCTCATATTAACCATGTATAAATTATTTTAAATATATCCCTCCAAACCATAATTCTTTCCCGCTGTATTTTTCTTATTTACTTATGATATTTCTGGGTTATGCTGTTTATAAATTTTAAGGCATTAATGTGGAGTAAGTTTCAAGTAAAAATTGGTAATTTGGGTGAATTTGATGTGTTTTGGTATCATTGACAGAATTCAATGAGATGTTCTCTTAATAGGACGATTGAATAGAATCCTAGTATGGTGGGGAGTCCATAGTGGTAAACTATTTTTTCATTTAATCATTTCCATTCAATCTAGACATCCTTTTAAGTTCCCCACGATATGTTGTTAGATAGTATTCCTTGATTATCCTATGTCATCCCATTTCCAGTTTTCCATTTCTTTATCAGTTTTGTGATGTTATAGTAAACCCATAGGTTTAGATGGTAGAATGTTTTTTGGGTTATGGTTTCAAAATTCATTTTTTGTGATGTTTTTCAAGTCTATTAGTGGATTCTATTTCATACTTATATTGACCAAAAATTGTTTCCCAATGATGGTCCTGGTGTGTATAGGTTTTGGAAATCGAGTTAAAATAAAAACGTTGGCCTTTTTCTTTTACTGTGATTAAATGTAAGCATTAATGATTTATAGGGGAATATGTGTTATGACCGAGATAATTTTTACACCCCATTTTCTCTTTTTCTATTTTCTTATTATCTTATTTTTTTGATTTTCTATTGATTTTTATAGATTCTAGTTTTTTTTTTTTTGATTTTGGTTGTTATTATTTTTTTCATGGTTAGTCAATATGGTTTGGAGGAAAATGTTATGACTACATTCTATAAGGTTTATTTTCTGTTATTTTTGTTCTTTCTTGGTATAGTCTTCATGGGTAGCATAAAGGTGACTTCAAAATATGTATATCCTATGGAAAAACTTATTAGTCCATACCGCATATGGGTGATGGTTCATGTGATTATCATAGTTAGCATAACCCATGATACATATATAAAAATGTTGTATAAAATTTTAAAAGACATTTCACAAAGTTTTCACACTGTTTACCAATCAATGCATCCAAACAAATTATGTTTCCATGTTATTCAAGTAGAGGACACATGGTTACTAAACAATTTACCAATTTATATGACCAAATCATGTGACAAGTATATTTTTATAACCCATTTAAATTAACAAACTACCACTATGCATTTTTAACAACAAACACATCCTTTATCCTCTCATTTACCACTCAAATACCTTAGTGATCATCCAAATCATTGCATCTATCCATATTGATATAGCGATCTTTCATTATGTTGTTGATACAAATTATAATGGTTAGGGTCCTCCTCCATCATTTATTTCTTTTTCTCTTATTTCATCTTATCTTATATTCTTCTCATATGGTGTAAAATTTTTAAAGAACCATATGTGTTAAACGGGTGTCTCTAACACATGGGATTTGATATCTAGTTCATTATTGGATCTTCCATAGGCATGTTCTCCAGGTTATCATTGAATTCATATTTTTTTCCACCGGATTGAGGTATATTTCCATATGAATTGAATTTTCAATTGATGAACAACTTGTTTATTGATAGTTTATGAATTTCTTTATACTATTTATTTTTATAAAATTCATTAAAGGATTAATTGTGGTGAAATAAAATCTAATTGGGTTTCTATTTAGAATTTATACAACATTATACATCAAATATTTGAAATATTTCCCTTCTGGACCTTATGGTTGGTTTATAATCCCCACATTATTATTCTGTTTCCAAAAGTTTTTCTAAAAATTCATTGTGTTTTTATATTGTGTGAATATTTCTTTCTAATGAGTTGTAAATTGTCAAAGGTTTTCATTAGTCTTTATTTTTCATTCAAAATATGGTTTATTAAGGAAAAAACTCATTGGGATGTGTCTCTTACATTGTTCATATATATATGAATGGAAATGTACTCAATGATGGAATTCCCTTGTGTGTATGGCTTTATAAATGGTAAATAGGCTATTAAAAAGAGAAATTTTTGTTGGTGATTATTTTTGGGAACTAAAATTTTTTGGATTATATTTACATTTCTATTTGGGATTGTTTAGTATTTCCTAGAATACCACCATTTCTCATATTTCCTAGTAACAAAGAGAAGTTACTATATCGAATAAGAAAAATTGATATACTACATTAGAATTATTCTTTGGTTAGTGGCCCTTTTATAGACTATTCTCTCCTTTGGAATTGTCCCCTTGATTAAGCAAGGTAGTGTAAGACCGAATGTTTGGGCACATTGATTAAATAAGGCATATAGATATAGGGGATAATACTTATTAATAATAGGCTCTAGATGTTGCCATATTATCCAATATAATCCCATATCTACTAGTAAATACTAATCCTTAATAGATACATTGACTATATCATTTAAATTATTTATTGTATAGTTTATTATATATTACCTCATTTTATTATTGTGAATATAATAATGTTATTTTGAATATTCCATGTTTTCTATGTGTTTCTATTGTTCAAGAGAATTTATGATTTTAATTTTTTTATGAAAATGGAATTTAATTCTCTTAACATTTTAATTTTTACAAATTTATTTAAATTTTTTTAAAGAAAATAATTACCTACCACATTATTGTTTTTTAAGAATTTATTTCAAAAAATGATCAAACATTATTATTCAATTACTATCTGATTTAAATAAAATAGGGAAATGAACTATGTTTTTTATTGTAAATTTATAGAAAACGTATATCATAAATTTATATGGAAAATCTCAAAGTAAAAATAATTATATTCTATTTATTATTAATACATAGAGTGTGGTTTTAATGTCATGGCTATTGAATCTCGTATTCACACTTATTATATCATTTTAGTTTTAGTTTCATGTTATAGTAAGATATTGATAAAATAAGGGTGACTTAAATTTTTTGTATTAGAGTCTGTCTCATAGGGTCACTTGGATATGTGGTTTTTTTATTGGATGTAATTTTATATTATTTTCAATTGTTCTTATTGTTTTCATCTTGGCTATTTTGCATGATTTTTATGTTCTTTTAATTTTTTCATTATAGTTGTGTTGTTTATTTATTTTTATTACTTTCATTTATGTTATAACGGGATAACTTTTTTCCACTATTTCTCTCCTAATTTGATTTTATTTTTTTAACTAGTCTGAGAGGGTCGTCAATGCCACAAAGTATGTCGTGGGCCAGCTCGGGTTCCATGTTCTAGGTCGACCAGAGTTTGTTCATGACTCATATGATTTTAAATAAAACCATAATTCAACAAGGATAGTTCACCATTACGTAATGATTATTTTCATAAGATATTCCTCATTTGAAAAAATTTTATGGGGTTGATGCTCGATATGAGACAAGAAACATGAAAGTACACTTAAATCAGGTTTACATAAATGCAAGAATTTATAAGTGAGAAAAATACATTTAAACCCCTATAAGTGAAATGAAAATTTAACTTGGTATATAAGTAATTGAAATATATAAATAAATAAAATGGGATCAGGAGTATAATATATGATAAAAAGGATAAAATGAAATATTTTTTTTAATTTGTTACTATGTTTTGAAACAACGTTGTTGAAAATTCTACATTATAAAATTAATAATAATACATTTTTTTAAAATGTAATAAATTATATATTATTTTCATAAGATATAATAGTAAAAAATATTTCCCATAATAAATGGAAAAATTGAAGGGATTGAAAAATATAGATAGGAAAGGGATACTATAATTTAAAGGTATGGGAATTATTCTTAACATTTTTTATCTTTCAAAAATGATTTAAACTCGCTAGTTAATAACTTTAAAATCAAAGTGTTCTTATAAAATATAAATTGGTTATAATATATGAAATTAAATGTTAAAATCAAGGAAAACATTATAACTACGCAACCTGGTTGATTTATAAATCTCCATTATTTTTTATGAAATACATCATGTGTATACAATGATATTGAAAAAAATTAATTGAAGTGTAAAGATGTAGAATTTCCATGAATTTTTTTTAATTAAATGGGAATTTTATGAGTCTATGAAAATTGACGGTGTGTGATTCTGAGGCCTGGAGTGACGGGAATGAATTTCTGAACATTTTTCTGGTACATTCAGTAAACGTGCGAGCGAGTTTTTCTAACTTTTGAACCGGTGCTCAGAATTTATGTCTGAGGGCACCGTTAAACACGCAGCGCCGGTACATTCTTAAGGAGACCTTCACCTCGACCACAATAGGATGTGGGTGGATGTTAATTTTTTTACATATTCGTGAAATAATAAAAATAAAATAAAATGGTGTAACATTTTATTATTGTTTTGTTTTGAAAATCCCATGAGGTTGTTTCATAGGTGGGGACCACCTGAACTAAACCTCCCTTGAGAGGTTATGGTGGTGGGGACTACCAGAGTATAAAACCCCCTTGAACACCCCTTTAATGGGAGAAACCCTCAATATTCCAATTAAATGTGGGGAGCCTCTTCAACTCCTACAACATTTATTATGTCAACTCAGTTAATTAATTATGCCTTTTTGAATTTATTCAAATGAACTAAATAGGCAACATAATCTATTATATTGGCTACTTGGAATTTTTTGTGGAATTGGGAGGAAGGAGCCTTGGGAGAAAGCTCTCCAATGAAGAACACCAAAAAAGAACCCTGACTTCTTCCATGGGATATTCGTTGACGAGGAATGTCTTTAACGTCAAAGAACAGATGATCGAGGAAACACTAACGTCACCAGCATCCATCTATTCCTAATGAAATCATCTTCTTCCCCGTGGACAATTTTCAACAAATCAAATGAACGATCTAGGGAGTGTGTTTGAATTATTTTCCATTACCCGTTATTGATATTCAAGTTTTATAGCCTCTTGCTACCACACTAATGAAAAGAGTGCGGGACAAACAAACATGGCCCATACTCTTTGAAAACTAGGCTTTGGTCTTTATTTTTAATGGAAATAGTGTTATGTGTAGTGAGTGTGGTTATCAGTTTAGGGAATCTACTGTTGGTGCAGCAGCGGGCGTATTCATACTCTAGGACCCTGACATCTAGTTTCTGACAAAGTGCATAAAAACCCAAATTACATGAATATTTTCAAAAGTCTTCATTATGTGCTCTTTGAGTCAGCTCATCGGGTATATCATTTTGACTGTGGTGCACCTGTTACTTTTAAGGATGCCTCCACAATGGTAGCCATCTAGGGTTCCGTGAGTTGTACGCATTTATATCCCACTGAGTGATGAGGCCTCGGTGCAGGGCCCTCCTCCAGTCGAGGCACCAGCGGAGGTGCCAACAGTACCATTACCTATTTGGCCACTGATGCCACCAGCCCCAGAAGCAGAGGGTGCATGCCTCTTGAGTTCGTTGCATGAGTTCTAGTGCTAGAGGCCACCCAGTATCAGGGGGGTGACGGACCCGCAAGCAGCTGAGGATTGGATGGAAGCCATGGTGAGATTTTTCCGACCAGTAGGGATGCCGACTGATTTCATGGTAGTTCTTTACGCCATCCTTCTACAAGCAGCAGGAGGAAGATGGTGGAGCTTGATGCTCTAGGCTCAGGAAGAGGTGATGCTTCTCTGGGAAGATATCGAGAGCCTATTTCGGTAATAGTTTGTCCCAATGACTCTTCACATTGTGTGCATTCAGAAACTACTTCATCTACAGCAGGAAAACATGACTGTGGTTCAGTACTCAACGAGGTTCACTAAACTCTGACGCTACTCCACAGATATGATGCATGACCCATTCTTCAGTGCCCAGACCTTCGAGCAGGGGCTCAGGTGAGAGATCTGGGCTTTGATGATCTCACTAAGCATCCTGATGTAGGCGGGTTTGTTAGAGCGATCCCTCTTAGTGGATATTTTCTTTGCTGAGAAGTCACCGGCAGCAAGACCCACCACCAGTCATCGCGTAGTGGAGTCTTCTGCAACAGGCAGCATACAGATGACGCAGAGGTCCAAGAGGACCATACCTACAGGTGGGAAACTGCATGAATCACGGTCGGTTGTGCGGGGCACTCGAGGTGGAGCTAGTCATACCAGGAGTTGGAAGTGTTACGCATGCGGTGGGCAGGTTCAAATAGCACATGACTATCTGACCTGCCGTACGGATGATCAGAAGACGGTTGAAGGACTGCCCAGGCAGAGGCAGAGGTTCGACCGAGGAGGTCCATAGGGAGAAACCGAACATGGAAGAGGAGCTTTCCATGCAGCTGGCAGTGGGTGATGATTCAATATGTTACCGCCACAACCACTTGGTGGTCCACCCTGACCATAGAGAGTAGGTGGACCGGGGTGAGCTCAACTCTATACTACTGAGGCCTACGATCACGGCACTCCAGAGATGATACGAGGTACGATCTATGTTTACTTTACCTTAGCTACAGTACTTATAGACACAGGTTCTAATCATTATTTTATCACCACTGCCCTTGTTTGGAGGTCAGAGATTTCGATGGAGCTGTTGGATCGATCCTTATGGCTAGAGACTCTTACAAGAGCATATTCGATGATTACACACTGGTTTTGGTAGTGCGATCATACTCTAGGATGTGAGAGCTTCAGCTGGGATTTCCTAGTAGGAGCATTGAGGCCTTACGACGTCATCTTGGGTATGGACTGGTCATCCACAGTCCATGCTCAGATTGACAGTATTAGGCGCAAAGTGTGGTGTGTCCGAACGGATGGGACTTGGTTTACCTTCACCGGTGAGAAGGGAGCCTGTGTAGTGCAGGATGGAGTTACCCATAGGAAAGTGCAGTCGATAACTGATTTTTTGGCTAGCCTTACCCTCGGAGTAGTTTATGTAGATAATCGAAACTATCCAGTAGTGCGGGACCAGTATGTGGATGTCTTCCCAGATGATGCGTCGGGTCTGCCTCCTCACAGATATGTGGACATTTACATTGACGTGTACCTCAGGACGACACCGATATTTACAACAGCGTATCGTGTGGATCCCGCGGGGCTAAGGGAGCAGCGGGTATAGTTGGGGGACTTATAGGGGAAAGGGTTCATCTTGCCTAGTTTTTCTCCTTGGGTAGCCCTGATTTTCTTTGACAATAAGGCGTATGGGAGCTTGAGACTTTTTGTCGACTATCGACGCCTAAACTAGGTGGCCATGAAGAACAAGTACCCACTTATGGGGATTCATGACCTCTTTGATCAGATGAAGGGAGCATGTTAGTTCTCAAAGATAGATCTCATGTCAGGTTATCACCATCTCAGAGTGCGAGATGAGGATGTGCCAATGACGGCTCTCAGATGTCGATACGACTATTACGAGTTCTTGGTTATGCCATTAGGCATGGCCAACACCCTAGCAGTGTTCATGGGACTCTTGAATAAGATCATTCATCCATAACATGATCTCTTTGTAGTAGTCTTCATCGACAACATTCTGATCTACTCAAAAACTGAGGAGGAGAATGCCTTTCATTTGCAGGTAGTACTGGACACACTCCGAGATCATGAGCTTTATGGTAAGCTCTCGAAGTTCCAGTTCTAGATCCGAGAGGTTCACTTTCTAGGATATGTCATTTCGGAGGCTAGAGTTGCAGTGGATCCAGCGATGATTATGGTGGTACATGCTTGGGATACACCCAGGTGTGTGATGGAGGAGCGAAGTTTCCTAGGTTTGGCTGAATACTACCCGAGATTTGTGCCAGATTTCTCCATAGTTTCAACACCTATATCAGCGGTGAAGAATAAGAGGAAACCCTTCGTGTGGTCATAGAGATTCCAATAGAGATTCCAGGAGCTGATGTAGAGGATGACTAGTGCCCCCATCTTGAGGAAACCAGAGGAGGGATAGGGTACGTAGTCTACTGTGTCGCATCAGGGACCCGGCTCAGATGTGTCTTGATGCTGGAGTGAGCAGTGATTACATATGGTTCTCGATTGCTGAGACAACAAGAGAAGAACTACTCTACCCATGACCTGGAGTTAGTAGCTATAGTCTTCTCCTTGAAGTTGTGGAGACATTAATTAATGGGCATGTTTTTTACAGTCTAATCGAATTACAATAGTCTCACGTTTATATTCAATCAAAAGGACCTGAACCTGAGACAATGACGTTGGCTTGAGTTCCTCCAAGAAAATTACATCGTGATATTCTATACTCATGGGAAGGGGAACATTGTAGCATATGATTTCAGTATTAGATATGGTATACAGCTACTAGGTGAGGCGACAGAGTAGCTGTCCCCATTGCAGATATTCATTGTGGATCATGATGGAGGAAATTTTCTTCAGTATCTTATAGTAACTCCCCCACTTCATCAGCGAGTCCGGGAGGCATAGTATTGGGACGCTAAATACAAGGCTCAACATGCTCAAATATATACAGGGAAGGCACCTAACAGATTTTCTAAAGGAGGGGAGCACGTCATCCTATTCAGAGGACATGCCATGGTACCAGTGTCACTTCATGAGGAATTGTTGAGGGAGTTCCACACATCCCCTCTAGCGGTAAATCCAGGAGTGTTAAAGATGTACCAGGACCTCTAATGACAACACTTCTAGATGAGAATGAAGAAATCAGTATAATAGTTTGTATCTCAATGCCTCACTAGTCACCAAGTGAAGGCGGAGCATCAGGTATCAGTAGGCTTGGTTCAGCCTTTTGAGGTCCCAAAATGGAAGTGGGATGGGATATCCATGGACTTCGTGATAGGACTTCCACGTACATCCAGGGGACATGACTCGATTTGGGAGATCATCAACCATCTCACCAAGTCGGCGCACTTCCTACCGATCAGAGAGAAGGGTTTAGTAGAGATTTTGGGACGTCTCTATGTGCAGGAGATTATGTGGATACAAGGAGTGACCTCGACCATTTTCTCTAATCATGAGGCGCGTTTTAATTCTTGGATATGGAAGGGGTTGCAGGAGGATTTCGGGATGTAGCTTCGTTTGAGAACTGCCTTCCATCCTCTGATGGATGGTCAGACTGAGCAGACCATTCATACCCTCGAGGACATGTTGCGTGCTTGCATCCTCAACTTCGGTCGCAGCTAGGAGGATCACCAGCCTTTAGTGAAGGTTTCATAAAACAACAGCTATCAATCCACCATTGGAATGGCACCTTTTGAGGTGTAGTATGGGAGACCTTGTAGGTCACCTTTGTGCTGGACTGACCTAGGAGAGTCAGCACTAGTGGGACCAGAGATAGTATGGGATACCACAATGAAGGTGCAGATCTTCCACGAGTGGATGAAGACTGCACAGAGCAAGCATAAGTCTTATGTCGATAGGAGACAGAGACCTCTGGGGTTTGAGGAGGACGACCAAATCTTTCTACGGGTCTCACCTCGATGTGGTTTGCAGAGATTTTTCTGAGGTAGCAAGTTATCTCCAAGGTTTATTGTAACATTTCAGGTCCTCAATAGAGTTGGCAAGGTGGCTTAACACATATCTCTTCCACCACAGTTTCACCGGGTGCATGACGCCATCCACATATCCTAGTTGAGGAGAAACGTGCATGATCCATCTCACATCATCGACCATGGTGTATTAAACGTCGACGATGGGGTGACTTTGACAGAGGTTCCAGTAGATATTGAGGATCGAAAAGAGAGGATCCATCATGGGTGGTCGATACCTCTCCTGCACGTTCATTTGCAGCACGTTGACCTCCAGGAGAGCACATTACAGCAGGAGGCTTTTATTCATGCTCAGTATCCCCACATGTTTTCCTAGTTTTGAGTTGCGGCATACGGGGACGTAAATATCTGATGTGGGGTGAATGTAAATACACATAATTTCCAAGTAATTTTATTAATTAAATTGGAATTTTACGAGTCTGCAAAAATTAATGGCTTGTGAATCAGAGGCCCGGAGTGCCCGGAATGAATTTTTGACCTTTTTTTGGGTACATTCAGTAAACGTGCAAGGGGGTTTTTCTATCTTTTGAATTAGTTCACAGAATTGACATATAAGGGCACCATTGATCTCATAGTGCCGGGATTTTCTTAAAGATACCTTGACATCGACTGTAGTAGGACAAGGTTTGAAGTTTGTTTTTCAATGATTTGTGAAATAATAAAAATAAAATAAAATGGTGTAATATTTTATTTTTATTTTATTTTGAAACTCCCATGTGGATGTTTCACAAGTGGGGACAACCTTAACTAAACCTCCATTGAGAGGTTATGGTGGTGGGGACTACCTGAGTATAAACCCCCATTGAACACCCCTTAAATGTGAGAAAACCTCAAACATCCTATTAAATGTGGGGTAGCCTCTTCAACTCCTCCAACATTTATTATGCCAAATCAGTTAATTAATTAAGACTTTTTTAATTTAAGCCAATGAACTAAATAGACAACATAATCTATTATGTTGGCTACTTGGAATTTTTGGTGGAATTGGGAGGATGGAGCCTTGGGAGAAATCTCTCCAATGAAGAACGCCAATGAGGAACGCCGACTTCGAATCCGACTTCTTCCACATGACATTCATTGACAAAGAAGGTATTCAACATCAAAACCCCAATGATCGAGGAAACGCCGACATCACCAACGTCCGTCTATTCCTAACAACATCGTCTCCTTCCCCGCAGAAAATCGTCAATGAATAAAATGACTGATGTAGGGTGTTTTTTTTGAATTATTTTCCCTTACCCCTTCTAGATATTTAGGTTATATAGATGCCCGCTACCACTCTAATGTAGAGAGTGCAGGATAAAAATACATGGCCCATCCTCTCTGAATTTCTTTGGATAATTTTTTTGTTCATCGCAATGGAGGATTATGGCTATCAACCACGATGAAGGAGACGAAGGCAACAATGCCACCTGTGGCCCCCGCGCCCTATGGCGCTTCGCCACAAACGGCCTGCCCCGCCGCCCCGCAGCATCTGTGGCTTCTGATCTTCCGGCCAAGCCACCCCATGGCCTCGCACCCTAATGGATTTCCCATGGCTGCGCCACCCCACAGTTTCACCGCACCACCCCGGACGTTCCACCTCGCGGCACCCACACGGCCGAGCTGCCCTACACCATCATGGAAACCCCATGGCCGAGCCACCCCATGGACTCACGCCGTCACGACATCCCCATAACCGAGTCGCCCCGCACCCTCACCGCACCCCCATGGCCAAGCCACCTTGCGCCCTCACGGCACCCCCACGGACGTGCCACCCCGCACCCTCGTGGCACCCTCGTGGTCTCATGGCCCTCGTGGCCTCGCAGCCCTCATGGCCTACTGGGATGGACCCGCATGCCGGGCCGCCCAACGGGCTAGGCCGGACCTAGTGGGTTGGGTCAGATCATCCCAAACCAAGTTGACCCAAGCCGGGTCGGACCGGGTCGGTCTGACCGAGTCGGACCAAACCCGGACCATAGAGGACCCTATACTTTACATGGGCCATAACTTTGGCTCCAGATGTCCATTTGACGAATCATCAGTAGTGCTAGAAAACGTGGAGTGAGACAGTCCCTTTAATATACCCCAATATATTTTTGTATAAATTTGGGGAATGGTCGGGTTGGAACAAGCACAAATCCAACCGGGCCCTAGAGACAAAAAGGATAATAACTCACAGATCGGTGTTTGAATGATGCGTCGTATGTTGCGTTGAGACCCCTATGATGTGTCATAACTTTCAGATACTTCTTCATGGGACTTAGTGGATGTTGGAGTGTCTACTGGTAGCTTCTGGAGTGGATCCTCTTGGAGAAGAGCGAGCATTGTGTGGGAACCTAGTAGCTGGCTATGGAGTGAAGAATGTAGAGTGATCCTATTTGGGTCCGCACTTAGAGTGATCCTTTATGGGTCAGAACCTTTCAATCCTGTGTGGGTCAGCACCTAGCGATCTTGTGTGGGTCATCTCCTAGCGATCATGTGTGGGTCAGCACCTTCTGATCCTGTGTGGGTCCTCACCTAGCAATCCTATGTGGGTCAACACCATGGGATCCTATGGGGGTCATCACAAATCGATCCAGTGTGGGTAAGTACTATGCGATCCTATGTGGGTATGCACCTTATGATCCTTTGTGGGTCAGCACCTTGCGATCCTGTGTGGGTTAGCACTTAGCGATCCAGTGTGGGTCAGCACCTGGCGATCCTCTGTGGGTCTATCTCTTAACAGTATAAGATGATTCACTAGTTAAATCTAATCATCTCTACTACTGTACTTAAGATATACCAGGAATGGGCTGAGTTCATACCTGTGTAGTAATTTCCTTCATGGTAATACATTGGTGGTATTCTTGTGTGTGGCGTACCTATGTGGTATATGCCTTTAAGGTTTTCCTTCCTTTGTGGAACAGTTGAGATATGGGCATTGGGGTTAGACCCTGTGTTTCCTCATGTTTGAGATGGGTTTACTTGATAACTTAGGTAAATGTATGAGAATATTCCTATGTTGGGATGAAAATTGACTTATTTCTTTGAGGGTTATACTTTGTGGATTTGTTTATACCTTTAGGGAATCAGGGTCCCTACTGAGTTTCGTTATACTCACCCCTACACGGGTTATTCCCACACCATGTTGTGCTTAGTGAAGACGACCGACATCATTGATAGAGGCTGAGGGTACCAGTACTAAATGGTTCCCGGAGGTGGACCTTACGATGAGTCGGTACACGGAGGAGATGGACAGATGTGGAGTGTTGAGGAGGTGATCTATACCTACCCTTCGAGTAGGAACTTTAGAGGACGACCCTGTAGTTGTCTTCCTTTTTTCTCTATTTTACTTGAACTTTCTGTTTCTTGTACTTTCTAGTTGGGCTTGTATTCTGGACCCTTTTACTTACTATACTCACTCTATTTACTATTTAGTTTACTTGTGTTCGTATCTTGTTGTGTTCTTGGTTGCATGTGATTACAGGTTATAAAAGAAACACCTTCCTAGTTTTAGGGATTAATCCTTTCGGTGATAGTCTCCAACCCCTAGCCTACAGAAGTCAGGCTTGGGGTAGTCACGACATGGGCCCTGGGGGACGGGTCATGACAAATTGGTATCAGAGGAGTCAGTTATACTGTAGAACATAGGACTCCGATCTTTCTCCTTCATGGAAATAGTGTTAAGTGTAGTGAGTGTGGTTATGAATTTAGGTAATCTAGTGTTAGTGTGGTGGCTGACGTATCCATGCACCAAGACCCTGACATCTGATTTACGACTCAGTATATGAAAACACTGATTACTTGTGTGTTTTAAAGAGTTTACTTTTTGATACCTTTGAGTCTTCACACCAGGTATTACTTTTTGAACACGGGACACTTATTTATTTTCATGATACCTCCATGAAGATAGCCAGCTAGGGTTTTGAGAGTTGTACGCACCGATTTCCCACCCAGAGACGAGGCCTCAGTGAAGGGACCTCTTCCAGTAGAGGCACCAATGGAGGCACCAGTGGTACTATTACCCATTGGGCCACCGATGCCACCAACCCCAACAGTAGAGAGTGCACGCCACTAGAGCATGTTTCTTGAGTTCTAGCGCCAGAGGCCACCCTGGTTCAGATGAGAGACGGACCCACAGGCAGCTGAGGATTTGGTTGGAGACTGTTGTGGGAGTCTTCCATCTAGTAGGGCCACCAACTAATTTCATGGTGATCCTTGCCGCTAGCCTTCTAAAATCAGCAATAGGAAGATGGTGGAGCCTGATGCTCCAGGCTCATGATGAGGTGATTCTTCTTTGGATCGACTTTGAGAGCATGTTTCAAGCAGAGTTTGTCCCAGTGACTCTTTGCGTAGTGTGTATTATGGAGCTACTTCATTTGTAGCAGGACAACACGACTGTGGCTCAGTACTCAGCGAGGTTCACTGACCTCACACGCTACTCCAATGATATGGTGCAGGACCCATTCTCTCTTGACCACACCTTTGAGCAGGGGATCAGGCGAGAGATTAGGGCTTTGATGATCTCACTCAACATCCCGGTGCAGGCAGGGGTCATAGTGTGAGCCCTCTTAGTGAAAAGTTTCCTTGCTGAGTAGTCACCAGCAGCAGGACCCACCACCAGTCATCACGTAGCAGAGTCTTCTGCAACTACCAGTAGAGAGATGACATAGAGGACCAGGAGGACCAGTCCTACCAGTGGAACACCAAATGACTTAGGGTCAGTTGTGCGGCCCAAGGCAGAGCCCTTCATACCATGAGAGGGCATTGTTACACATGCGACGGGAAGGGTCACATGGATCGTGAATGTCCGACCCACCATATAGATGATCATAATATGGACAAAGGGCTGCCCAGGTAGAGATTGAGGTTTGATCGATGAGGTCTGCAGGGAGTGGGCAGACATGGTAGAGGAGCTGGTTGTGCAGCTGGAGGTTGGCGACAATTTGAGATGTTACCGCCACCACCACTAGGTGGTCCCCCCCCGACCACAGAGAGTAGGAGGATAGGGTCAAGCTCATCTCCAGGATGTTGAGCCCTATGATCACAGCGATCCGGAGATGATACAATGTACAATCTGTGTCAAATCTACTTTAGCTGCAGTACTTATAGACAAAAGTTCTAGTCATTATTTTATTGCCACTGCCATTTTTCAGAGATTGGTGATTCTGAAGGAGCCTATTCCCCGATCTTTATACCTAGAAACTCTTATGGGAGCGGAATATATTATTACGCATTAGTGTCGGCAGTGAGATCTTACACTAGGAGATGAGACCTTCGGCTGGGATCTCTTAGTAACAGCGTCGAGGCTTTACGACGTCAGCTTGGGTAAGGACTGGTTATTTAATGTCTATCCTCAGATTGACTGTATTAGGCACAAAGTGCGGTGTGTCTGCACAGATGGGACCTGTTTTACCTTCACCAGTGAGAAGGGAGGCTTTGCAACACATGATGAAAGTACTTGGAGGAGAGTGCAGACGATCACTCAAAATTTGGCTAGCCATACCCTCATAGCAATTGATGTGAAGAGTCTGAATTATCCTATAGTGTCGTACTAGTACGTAGATGTATTCTATGATGATGTTTCGGGTCTACCTCCTCATACATAGGTGGAATTTTACATTGAATTGTACCCTGGGACAACACTGATATCTACACCGGCGTATCAGATGGCTCTCGTAGAGCTTCGTGAGCTGTGGGTACAACTAGAGGACTTACAGGGGAAAGGGTTCATTCTGCCCAGTGTTTCACCTTGGGTAGCCTTCATTTTGTTCTCCAAAATGATATACGGGAGCTTGATACTTTGTGTTGATTATCAGTGCCTGAACCAGGTGACTGTGTAGAACAAGTACCCACTCCCGATGATTGACAACCTCTTTGATCAGCTGAAGGGAGCATGGTGGTTTTCAAAGATAGACCATAGGTCAGGCTATCACCAGCTCAGAGTGCGAGATGAGGATGTGAAGAAGGAAACTTTCATATGTTGGTATGGCCATTACGCATTCTTGGTTATGCCATTCGGTGTAACCAACGCTCCAGCAGTGTTCATGGGACTCATGAATAGGATCTTTCAGCCATACCTTGATCGCTTTGTAGTCTTCTTCATCGATGAAATCTTGATATACTAGACTACTGAGGAGGAGCATGCCTATCATTTCTAGATAGTTCTGGACACACTCAGACAACACCATCTTTATGGTAAGCTCTCTAAGTGCCAGTTCTGGGTCAGAGAGTTTCACTTTCTGGGACATGTCATCTCGGAGACTGGTGTAGTAGTGGATCTAGTGAATATTGATGCAGTAATTGCTTGTGAGCAACCCAGAAGTGTGATAGAGGTATAGAGTATCCTGGGATTGGCCGGATACTACCTGAGGCTTCCAGAGTTTCAACACCACTTTCAGCATTGACGAAGAAGGGAAACCCTTCAAGTGGTCAGATAGATGCCAGTGGAGTTTCCACAGGTGGAGGCAGAGGCTGACTAGTGCCCCCATCTTGAGGCTTCCAGAGGAGGGGGTAGGGTACATAGTTTACTAAGACGCATTAGGGATCAAACACGGATGTGTTCTGCTGCAAGGGAGAGAAGTGATCACATATTGTTCTCGATAGCTGAGACAACATGAGAAGAACTACACTACCCATGACCTGGAGATACCAGCAGTGGTATACACTATAAGGATGTGGTCATAATACATGATGGGAAAGAATTTTATATTCTACTTGGATCACAAGAGTATCAGGTATATATTCTCTCAGAAGGACCTGAACCTGATACCACGGCGTTGGATTGAGGTCCTCCCAGACTATGACTTTGAGATAGTCTTTACTCCTTGGAAGGGGAATGTTGTAGCAGATGCACTCAGCAGGACGTCTGGTAAATAGATGCTTGGTGAGGCGAGGGAGCAACTGGACACTTTGCAGATATCCTTTATGGATAGTGATAGAGAATAATTTCTTCAATATCTTATAGTCACTCCCCCACTTCTTCAGCGAGTCAGGGAGGTGCAGTGTGGGGATGATGACTACGAGACACGACGTGCTCAGATATCCATAGGACATATACTTGATGGATTTTATGAAGGTGGGGAGAACATCATCCTCTTCTGAAGACATACCATGGTAGCAGTGTTGCTTCAGGAGGAAGTATTGAGGGAGTTCCACACATCCCTTCTAACGGTATATCTAGGAGCGGTGAAGATGTACCAGGACCTTTGATGATGGCACTGGTGGCCGGGAATGAATAATGAAGTAGTATAGTTTGTCTCTCGATACCTCACTTTTCAACAAGTGAAGGCAGAGTATCGGGTACCAGTAGGCTCGGTTCAACCTTTAGAGGTCCCAAAGTGGAAGTGTGATGGGGTATACATGGACTTCATGACAGGGCTTCCACGTACATCATGGGGAGATGACTCAATTTGGGTGATCATCGACCGACTCACCAATTCATCAAACATCCTACTAATTAGAGAGTAGGGTTCAGTAGAGAGCTTGGGACACCTCTATGTGCAAGAGATTGTGTGGCTACATGGTGTGCCCTTGACGATTGTCTCCATTCGTGATGCAAATTTTACCTCCCAGCTATGGAAGAGGTTGTAGGTTTCTTTTTTGATGCAGCTTCATTTAAGAACCGCCTTCCATCCTCAGACGGATTTCCAGACTAAACAGACCATTCAGACCCTCAAGGACATGATGTGTGCTTGTGTCCTCGACATCAGTCACAGCTGGGAGGATAACTTGCTTTTGATATAGTTTGCATACAACAACAGCTATCACTCCACCATTGGGACGGAACATTTTGAGATGTTGTATGGGTGACCATGTAGATCACCTTTGTGTTGGACTGACCCATGGGAGTCCACACTAGTAGGACCAGAGATGGTATGCGCTACCACAGAGAAGGTGCAGATCATCCAGGAGTAGATGAAGACTACACAGAGCATGCAGAAGTCTTATGCCAACAGGAGACAGAGACCTCTGGGGTTTGAGGATGGTGACCACATCTTTGTACAGGCCTCACCTTGACGTGGTTTGCGGAGATTTGGCTGAGGCGACAAGTTATCTCTGAGGTTCATCGGACCTTTTCAGGTCCTCAACATAGTTGGCAAGGTGGATTACCGCTTAACTCTTCCACCTCTATTGCACAGGGTTCATGACGTCTTCCACGTATGACAGCTGAGTAGATACGTGAACGACCCTTCTCCCATCATCGACCATGGAATGCTGGAATTCAACGATGGGGTGAATTTTAAGTAGGATTCAGTAGAGATTTAGGATCGATAAGTGTGGGACCTTTTTGGTTGGTCAATACCTCTAGTGTGAATTTGTTGGCAGCATGAGAACCTTTAGGAGAGCACATTGGTGTGGGAGGCTCAGATTTGTGCTCAGTACCCCCACTTTTTTTCCTAGTATTGAGTTCTGGATTACGGGGACATAAAGCACTGAAGTGGGGAGAATATAAAGACATGGAATTTCCATGTAACTTTTTAAAATAAATGGGAATTTTATGAGTCCACCAAAATTGACGACTCGTGAGTCTGATGCATGGAGTGCCCAGAATAAATTTCTGAACATTTTTTCTGGTATGTTCAGTAAAAGTGCAACCATGTTTTTTCTAACATTTTAATTGGTGATCGGAATTGAAATATGAGGACACCATTGAACTCACAGCACCAATATTTTCTTAAGGAGACCTTCACCACGACTGCAGTAGGACGAGGGTGAATGTTAGTTTTTCACTTATTCGTGAAAGAATAAAAATAAAATAAAATGGTTTACTGTTTTATTTTAATTTTAATTTGAAACTCCCATGTGGATGTTTCACAAGTGGGGACCACCTGAACTAAACATCCTTTGAGTGGTTATGTTGGTAGGGACCACCCGAGTATAAACCCCCCTTGAACTCCTCTTTAATAGGAGAAACCCTAAAACTTCCTATTATATTTTGGGGAGCCTCTTCAACTCCCCAAACATTTATTATGCCAACTCATTTGATTAATTAAGACTTTTTGAATTTATCCCAATGAACTAAATAGACAACATAATCTATTATGTTGGCTACGAGGCATTTTTGGTGGAATAGGGAGGAAGGATCCTTGGGAGAAAGATCTCCATTGAAGAATGACAACAAAGAATACCAACTTTGACTCTGAATTCTTCCACGAGACATTCGTTGATAAGGAACGTCTTCAACATCAATGAACAGATGATTGAGGAAATTCCGACTTCACCAATGTCCGTCTATTCCAAACAACATCGTCTCCTTCCCCGCAGACAATCTTCCACGAATCAAACGAATGAGGTAGGGGGTGTCTGAATTATTTTACTTTACCCATTCTTGATATTCATGTTTTAAAGCCACTTGCTACCACTCAAATGCGGAGAATGCAGGCCAAAAAAACATGGAATGTCCTCTCTGAATTTCTTGGGACAATTCTTTTGTTCTTACCAATGGAGGAGTATAGTTATCAACCACGATGAAGGCGATGAAGGCAACAACACCACCCCGTAGCCACCGCCACCTGCAGCCTCCACGCCCTGCGACACTCCATCTCCTGTGGCCTGTCGCGTCACCCCACAGCCTCACCGCGCTACCCCGCAGCCCCACCATGCGGCCTCGATCGAGCCACCATGTGGCCTCGTACCCTCACGGCGCCTCTACTGCCAAACCGTCCTGCAGACTCGCACCCTTGCGGTGCCCTTGCGACCAATTCGCCCTTTGCCCTCGCGGAACCACCGTGACCGAGCCACCCCATGCCCTCACGACACCCCCGTGGTCGAGCCACCTCACGCCCTTGCAGCAGCCCCGTGGCCTCACCGCCCTCACAACCTTCCAGGATAGACCTAGTAGGCCAAGCCGACCAGCGGGTCGGGCTGAGTCAGTCTGACCGAGTTGGATTGGACCCAGACCAAAGACGACCCTATACTTTATTTGGGCCATAACTTTGTTACCAGACGTCCATTTGACGAACCATCAATGGCACCAGAAACATTGGAGCGAGAAGATCCATTTGGTATACCCCAATATTGTTTTTGATAAAGTTGTGGAATTTTTAGGTTGGATCGAGCACAAATCCATCCAGGCCCTCAGGGAAAAAAGGATAATGACTCCTAGACCATGAGTTCGAATGACGTGTCGTCTGTTGCATTGTTACCCATAAGACGTGGCAGACCACTGAGACACTTCTTCACTAGGCTTCATGGATGTTGGAGTATCGACTAGTAGCTTGTGGATTGGATCCTCCTAGAGACAAGCGAGCGTAGTACGAGGACCCATTAGCTGGCTGTGACGTGAAGAATGTAGAGCAATCACGTGTTGGTCAACACTTAGAGTGATCATGTGTGGGTCAGCACCTTGTGATCCTATGTGTGTCAGCACCTAGGGATCATGTGTGGGTCAGATCCTAGCGAGCCTGTGAGGGTTAGCACATTGCGGTCTTGTGTGGGTCAGTACCTAATGATCTTCTATGGGGAAGCACCTTTTGATCCTGTGTGTGTCAGCTCCTAGCGATCTTGTGTGGGTCAGCAACTTGCGATCATTTGTGGGCCAGTACCTAGCGATCCTGTGTGGGTCATCACCTTCTGATCCTCTCTGGGTCAGCACATAGAGATCTTGTGTGGGTTAGCACCTAGAGATCATGTGTGGGTCTGCCTTTTAACAGAGTATGATGATTCTATAGTTACATCTAATCATCTCTACTACTTTACATAAGATATACCTGGAATGAGCTGAGTTCGAACCGGTTTGGTACTTTCCCTCATGGTAATACAATGGTTGTATTGTTCTATGTGGTGTACCATTGTGGTACCTGACTTTGTGGTTTTCCTTCACATGTGGAACAGTTGAGCTTTAGGCTTTGGGGTTAGAACCTATGTTTCCTCAAGATTGATATGGGTTTACATGATAACGTAAGTATATGTATGGGCATATACCTAAGTATGGTTGACAGTTGACTTCATGCTTTGATGTTTATCCTTTTTTGATTTTGTAAGACCTTGAGGGTCTCGGGGTCCCTACTGAGTATTTTTATACTCACCCCTCCACGGGCTACGACTGCACCTTATTGTGTTTGATGTAGATGATGAACAGTGCTAATCGGGACTGAGAGTACCATGACTAGATGGTGCCTGGAGGAGGACCTTACGACGAGTCGGTACACGGATGAGACAGAAGGATGTGGAGTGCTGAGGAAGTGATCTGTACATACCCTTCAGGTATGAACCCTAGAGAATTACCCATCATTTGTCTTTCTTTTTTCACCAGTTTACTTTTACTTAATGATTTTTGTACTTTCTAGTTGGGCTTGTATTCTGGCCCCTTTTACATACTATCTCACTCTATTTACTATTTAGTATAATTTTCTTCATATCTTGAATTGTTCTTGGTTGTGTGTGATTACAGGTTATAAAGACAATGCCTTCCTAGTTTTAGGGAGTACGCCTTTCAGTGATAGTCTCCAGCCCTTGGCCAATGGAAGGTAGGCTTTGGGTAGTCACATCACTGGCCATGAGGGATGGGTCATGGAGAATTGGTATCAGAGGAGTTGGTTCTGTGTGTGTGAATAGAAGGACACCTTATGGCCTCACCTCCTAGGTCTAGCCCGGCAGGCCGCGAGCACCGATTCAAAAGATAGAAAATCCTGCTTGCACGTTTACTGAACGTACCAGAAAAAAATTTCAGAAATTCATTCTGAGCACATATGGCCTCAGAATCACATGCCGTCAATTTTCTCGGACTTAAAAAATTCCCATATATTAAAAAACATTACATGGAAATTATGGGTCTTTACATTCTCCCCACTTTAGGGGTTTATGTGCCCATGATCCATAACTCAAAACTAAGAAAACAAGTGGGGATACTGAGCAGACATCTTATCCTCCTGCGCCCATGTTCACTCTTCGAAGTTCCCATGTTTCCAGAGAACATGCACAAGAGGTATCGACCATCAAAGAAGGACCCGCTCCTGTCGATCCTCAATCTCTACTGGAACCTCTATAAATTTCTCCCCATCATCGACGTCCAGCTCTCCATGGTCAATTATTTGAGAAGGGTCGTGCCCGTATCTCTTCAATTGGGATACGTGGAATACGTCATGCACCTGGTGCAACTGAGGTGGAAGAGCTAAGTGGTATTCCACCTCGACAACTCAGATGAGGACCTGAAATGGTCTGATGAACCATGAAGATAACTTTCCACCTCGGTCAAATCTCCATAAACCTCATCAGGGTGAGAATCATAGAAAGACGTGGTCTCCATCCTTGAATGCTAGAGACCTCTGCCTCTGGTCGGCATACGACTTCTTCCTACTCTGTGAAATCTTTAGGATACATTCAAGTCTGGTCCCTGATGCGTCACAGTAAACTACGTACCCTATTCCCTCCTCTAGAAGGCTCAAGATGGGGGCACTATTCAGCCTCTGCCTCAACTCCTGGAAACTCCGCTGGCATCTCTCCGACCACACGAAGGGTTGCCCCTTATTCATCAATGCTGAAAGAGGTGATGCAACTCGATAGAAATCTAGTACAAATCTTCAGTAGTATCCGCCCAAACCCAGGAAACTCAGATCTTACGTCACACTCCTGGGTGGCACCCAAGAAAGTACTGCCTCAAACATCACTGGATCCACTACAACTCCAACCTCTAAGATGACATATCCTAGAAAGTGAACCTTTGGGATCCAGAATTGGCACTTATAGAGCTTACCATAAAGCTAGTGCTCTTAGAATCTGTCTAGAATTATCTTCAAATGATAGGCATGCTCATCCTTAGTAGTTGAGTAGATCAGGATGTTGTCGGTGAAGACTATTACAATGTGATCAAGGTATGGCAGAGAGAACCTGTTCATGAGTCCCATGAACACTGCTAGAGCATTGGATACACCGAATGGAATAACCAAGAACTCGTAATGGTCATACCAACATATGAATCCCATCTTATGTACATCCTCATCTCTCATTCTGAGTTGGTGATATCCTGACATGAGGTCTATCTTTGAGAACCATCGTGATCCATTTAGCTGATCAAACAGGTTGTCAATCCTTGATACTGGATACTTGTTCCTCATAGTCACCTATTTCAGGCACTGATAATCAACACAAAGTCTCAAGCTCTCATCCACCTTCTTGGTAAAAAAAATCAAGGCTACCCAAGGTGAAACACTAGGCCGAATAAACCCTTTCCCCTGTAAGTCCTCTAGCTGTACCCGCAGCTTACGAAGCTCTGCGGGAGCCATCCGATATGTTGGTGTAGATATTGGTGTTGTCCTGGGGTAATAGTCAATGTAAATGTCCACCTCTATTTGAGGAGGTATACCTGGAACATCATCATTGAAGACATCAACGTACTGGTCCACCACAATATGATTATTTAGACTCTCCACATCAACGACTTCGAGGGTAATACTAGACAACTGATGAGTGATCGGCTGCTCTCGCCTCCGGGTAAGTCCATCATGTGTTGCAACGGATTCCTTTTTGTCGGTGGAGGTAAACTAGATCTCATCCATGCTGACACACCACACATTTCACCTAGTACAATCAATATGAGTATGAACTATATAAAATGATTCCATACCCAAGATGACGTCATAAGGCCACGACACTACTACTAGGAGATCCCAGCCGAAGCTCTTGCCTCCTAGAGTAAGCTTGCACTACCGACACTTGTGTGTAATCACTGAATCCACTCTCGTAAGAGTCTTTAGCCATAAGGATCGAGCCAAAGGCTTCGTCGGAATCTCCGAGCTCTGAACGAGGGTAGTGTAAATAAAAGAATGACTTGAACCTGTGTCTATAGGTACTACAGCTAAGGTAGAGTAGACATAGATCATATCTCGTATCATCTCTGGAGCACCATGATTGTAGGCCTCAGTTTCCTAGAGCTGAGCTAGCCCTTGTCCTCCTGATAAATGTGGCCGGGGTGCACCACTGGGTGGTGGTTCCCGTAACATCTCAAATCATAACCCACTGCCGGCTGCATGTCCTTCTCCTCTGCCACACCCGCCTGCTCCATAAGGACCACCTCAGTTGAACCTCTATCTCTGCCTAGGTGGTCCTTTGATTGTATGTTGATCATCTATATGGCGGGTTGGACAGTCATGAGCCATGTGACCCTTCTCGCCGCATGCGTAACACTGCCCGCTCCTAGTATGACTGGCTCTTCCTCGGGTGCCCCAGACAACCGACTCTGAATCATGTGGTCGTCCACCTATAGATCTGGTCCTCTTTGACCTCTGTGTCATCTTTCTGCTACCAGTTACAGAAGACTCTACCATGTTATGACTAGTGGTGGGTCTCACTGTTGGTGACTGCTTAGCAATGCAACTCCCCACTAATAGTGCTCACTCTAACACCCCTGCTAGCTTCAGGATTCTGAGTGAGATCATTGAATCCCTAATATTTTTCTTGATCCTCTGCTTGATGGTTTGGGCCCTGAATAATGGGTCCCGCACCATATCCATGGAGTAGTGTGAGAGGTCAGTGAACCTTGTTGAGTACTGAGCCACAGTCATGTTGTACTGCTGTAGATGAAGTAACTCTTGAATGCACAATACACGAAGAGTTTTTGGGACAAACTCTACACAATATAGGATCCTGAAGTCCGCCCAGAGGTGCGTCACCTCATCATGAACCTAGAGCATCAAGCTCCACCATCTACCTACTGTTTCCCATAGAAGGCTGACAGCAAGGAACACCATGAAATCAGCTGGTGTCCCTACTAGTTGAAAGACTCTCACTACAGCCTCCAACCAATCCTCAACTACCTTTGGGTACATATCTCCCTTAAGCCTGGGTGGTCTATGGCGCTAGAAATCATGCAAAGTGATCAAGCCGCGTGAACCCTCTACTTCTGGGGCTGGTGGCATCGGTGGTCCAACGGGTAATAGTACCACTGGTGGCTCTACTGGAAGAGGGCCCTACAGTGAGTCCTCATCTCTCAGTGGGGTATCAGTGCGTACAACAATTGGAACCCTAGATGGCTTCCTTCGTGGAGGCATCCTGAAAAGAAAAAGTTGTGCCACAGTCAAAAAGTTCTACCTGGTGAGCTGAATCAAAGAGATCACAATGAAAACTCTTCGAAACACACACGCAATCAGTGTTTTCATGCTCTGAGTCTGAAATCATATGACAGGGTCCTGGTGTATAGATACATCGGCCACCGCACCAACATTGGATTCCCTAAACTGATAACCATACTCACTACACTTAAAACTATTTCCATTAAATAGAAAGATCATAGTCTTATGTTCTACGATTGAACCGAATCCATTGATACCAATTTGTCATGACTCGTCCTCGGGGCCCCATATCGTGACTACCCCAAGCCTGCCTTCCATAGGCCTGGGGCTGGCAAATTGCACTGAAGGCATATTCTCTAAAACTGGGAAGGAATTGCCTTTATAATCTGTAACACACACAACCAAGCACAAAACAAGATATGAACTCGAGTAAACTGAATAGTAAATATAGTGCGTACAGTAAATAAAAAGGGGCCAGAATAAAAGCCCAACTGGAAAGTACAAGGAAAAATCGAAAGTACAACACAACTGATAGGTGAAAAGCTACTCTTGGATCATCCACCATAGATCCTACCTTAAGGGTAGGTACATCTCATGAATAGTTGTCTCTGTAGTACGCATCATCTAAGTCCACCACCGAGCTACCTCCAGTTCGGGTACTCTCATCCTCAGTCAAAGTTGTCCATCGTCTACACCAAACACAATGAAGTGCCGTCATAACCCCTGTAGGGGTGAGTATAATGATACTCAGTAGGGACCCTGAGACCCTCAAGGTCTCTCAAAATCCACCATGGATAAACCACTCAACATGGAATCAACTGAAAACCCTACATAAGAATATGCCCAGACATATACCTAAGTTATCAAATAAACCCATCTCAATCATGAGGAAAACATAGAGTCCAAATTTAAATCCCATAGATCAAATGTTCCACAAAAAAAGGAATACCGCGAAGCTAAGTACCAAACAGGTACACCACACAATAGAATACCACCAAGTTATTTTCACAAAGGAAAGCACCACTCAGGTACGAACTCAGCTCAAACTAGGTATAACTTAAGTATAGTGGTAGAGATGATAATATGTAACTGCTGAATCATATTACTCTATTAATAGTTTGACCCACATAGGATTTCTCGGTGCAAACCCACACAAGATTTCTCAGTGCTGACCCACAAAAGAATGATAGGTGTAACCCACACGGGATCACTATGGGATGACCCACACAGGATTGCAAGGTACTGACCACAAAGGATCGCTAAATGCTGATCCCCATAGGCTTGAAAGGTTCTGAACCATAGAGGATCTCTAAGTACTGAACTACATAGTATCGCTATGTACTGACCCACACCGGATCTCAAGGTACTGACAGACACATGATCTCTCTTAATTCTTCATGTCACTGCCAGCAACAGGGTTCTCGCGTTACGCTCGCACACCTCCAAGAGTGTCTCCTCCTCAAGCCACTGTTTGATACTCCAACTATGACAAATTATCATGAATGAGTATCTCAAAGGTCCTCCATGTCATATGGGTCTCAATGCCAAAGACGTTGCGTTAATCAGACGCATAGTCTGTGAGTTAATAGCCTTTTAGTCCTGAGGGCCCGGTTAGATTCGTTCTCGATCCAAGATGACCGTTTCCCAACATTATCCACATCTCTGGTGGAGTATAAAAAAGGGAAAATCTTCCTCCATGGTTTTTGGTGCCATATACGGTTCATCAAATGGACGCCCATTGCCAAGGATATGGTCAAAAATGCATAAATGGGTCGAAGTGGGTCTGAGTCCAGTCCAACCCAGTTCGGGTCGTCCTGGCCCGACCCGCTGGGTCTGGCCTGGCCCGCACTAGGGCGGCCCCGCCTGGCAGTGCTGCAGTGGCTGCAAGGGACACGATGGGCCGCAGGGGGGAGGCTGTGAGGGGCGTGGAGGCCGCGAGGGGTCCGCGGAGGGCCGTCGGGTGGCACGGAGGTCCGCGGGGCTGCACGGAGGGGCCGTGGGGTGGCCGAGCCACAGACTACAGAGGCCGCGGGGTGGTGGTAAACTTTGATGGGTCGTGCGACACGTTCGCGGTCCATGTCTTCACCGATGTCCGACTTGACTAGCCTCCTCCGTTGTTTCCTTGGTCGTGACTGTCGTGGTGTCGGCCACCGTTCTCGTCTTCCACCAGTGCCCAATGCGGACACCAATTTCTATCACCATCGCGATGAACACACAAATAATGAATAAAGGTAGATGGGTCAGGCCATGTTTTTTGGCCCAGACCCTCCGCATTAGTGCAGTATCAAGTGGTTCAACAAAATCAAGAATCAAGAAAGACAATCTCTACAATTTAATATGAATCGTTGATCAACTCGTTTTGGTTGATCCGTGTTCTCCATTCCTTCCATGAACGAGGAATTTAACCGAGTAAATTCATGTATTCAATAACAACCCCTTCCTCATTATTTTGATTCGTTGAGGATTGTATGCGGGGAAGGAGGCAATGTCATTGGGATGAGATGGATGTTGGTGACGTCAGCATTTCTTCGATCATCGGTTCATTTCCGTTAAAGATTTTCCTCATAAATGAATGTCATGTCGAAGAAGTCAAAGTCAAAGTTGGAGTTATTTGTTGGTGTTCTTCGTTGGAGACATTTCTCCCAAGGCATCATTCTCCCAATTCCACCAAAAATGCCAAGTAGCCAACATAATAGATTATGATGTCTATTTAGTTCATTGACATAAATTCAAAAAATCTTAATTAATTAATTGATGGGTTAGATTAATTAATTAAGCAGAGGGTTGGAAATCTTAAGTGGGGGAGCTCAAGAGTTTTCTCACACTTAAGAGGTGAGTTCAAGAGGTTTAAGTCTCTGGTGGTCCCCTCCACCATAACCCACATGAGAAGTTAGGCTCGGGTGGTCCCCACCACCATATACAATGGTAAGATGTTTTAGTTCAGTTGGTCCCCACCTCTCAACATACAAATGGTAGACCCAAAATAAAAGTAAAATAAAATGTTACAAAACTTTTATTTTATTTAATTATTTCATGAAAAACCCAAAAATTATCTTTCACTCTCGAAAAACTGCCGTAGAGGTGAAACTCCCCTTAGGAGAATACCAGCTCTACGAGTTCAATGATACCATCAGCTTTCAATTGCGAGCACTGGTTCAAAAGTTATAAAATCACACTCACACTTTTACAGAACATACCCCAAAAAGGTTCAGAAATTCATTTCGGGCACCTGGGCGTCGGAATCACGCGCAATCAATTTTTACAGACTCATAAAATTCCTATATATTAAGAAAAATTACATGGAAATTCTAGGTCAATTTGTCACGAACCATCCCCCGGGACCCATGTGGTGACTACCCCAAGCCCACCTTCCATAGGACAGAGGCTAGTGACAAGCACCGAAATGTATAATCCCTAAAACTGGAAAGTCATTCCCTTTATAACCTGTAACCACATGCAACCAAGCACACAGAAATATACGAACACAAGTAAACTGAATAGTAAACAGAGTGAGTAGAGTAAGTAAAAGGGGCCATAATACATTCCCAACTAGAAAGTACAAGAAACTGAAAGTACAAGTAAACTGGAACAAAAAGGAAGAAAACGGTTTGGTCGTCCTCCGACGTTCTTACCAGAAGGGTTCGTGCAGATCGCCTCCTCAGTACTCCACGTCTTTCGGTCTCCTCCATGATCAAATCATCATAAGGTACTCTAACGGGCACCGTCCAGCCCTGGTACCCACAGTCTCGATCAACTCTATCTGTTGTCATCACCAAACACAATAAGGTGCGGGCATAGCCCGTGCAGAGGTGAATATAATGATACTTGATAGAGACCCGAGACCCTTAAGGTATCACAATATCCACAAAGGATAAAACTCAAAACATAAAGTCAATTTCCAACCCTACATAGGTATATTCCCATACATATACCAAATTTATCATGTAAACCCATCTCAAACAGGGGGAAACATAGGGTCCAACCCAAAAACTCAACTGTTCCACAAAGGAAGAAAAACAAAAAAGGTAAGTACCAAACAGGTACACCACACAACAAAATACCACTAAGGTGTTAGCACGAATGAATATACCACACTGGTACGAACTCAGCTAATATTATGTATATATTAAGTACAATAGTATAGATGATAAGATGCAACTGTTGAATCATCTTACTATGTTAAGAGAAAGACCCACAATGGATCGCCAGGTGCTGACCAACACAAGATCGCTATGTGCTGACCCACACAGGATCACAAGGTGCGGACCCACACATGATTTCTAGGTGCTGACCCACACAGGATCTCAAGGTGCCGACCCACACAACATCAGTAGGTGCTGACCCACACAGGATCACAAGGTGCTGACCCACACATTATCGCTAGGTTCTGACCCACATAGGATCGCAAGGTGCTAACCCACACAGGATTGATAAGAGCTAACCCGCACAGGATCGCTAGGTGTTGAACCACAAAGGATCGCAAGTTGTTGACCCACACAGGATCGATCTAAGTGCTAACCCACATAGGATCGCTCTACATTCTTTACGTCACATCCATCTACTAGGGTCCTGCACTATGCTCGCTTGTCTCTGGGAGGATCCCCTCCACATGCTACCGGTCGATAATCCAACTTCCACGAAGTCCCATGAAGAAGTATCTCGAAGTTCTGCACATCATAGGGGTCTCAACACAACAGACAACACATCATTCAGACTCCTTGTCTGTGAGTTTTTAGCATTTTTGTTCAGAGGGCCCGGTTGGATTCATGCTCGATCCAACCCGATCGTTCCCCAACTTTATCCAAAACTTCAGTGGGGTATACCAAAGGGAATGTCTCGCTCCATGGTTTTTTTCACCACTAACAGTTCGTCAAACAGGAATCCAGTGCCAAAGTTATGGTCCAAGTAAATTATAGGGGCATATTTGGTCGGTGTCCAGTCAGACTTGGTCGGACCAACTAGGTATGACCCATCCTTGGTCGACCCTGTTCGGGTCGACCCGGACCAACCCACTGTGTCCGGCCCGGGCCGCTGGGTGGCCCGACCTGATGGGTCTAGCCCGACAAGCCGCGAGGGCAGCGAGGCCCTGGGGGTGGCGTGAGGGAGTGAGGTGGATTAGCCACATGGGTGCCACGAGGGCATGAGACGGCTCAGCCACGAGCTGTCGTGTAGGCATGGGGAGGCTCAGAAAAGGGGCTTCTTTGGGGCGGCTCGGCTGTGGGGGTGCCACAAGGGAATGAGGTGGCCCGACTGCGGGGGTTCCATGAGGGCACGTGGCCACGAGGCGACTTGGCCGTGGGGGTTCTGCTAGGCAGCTCGGCCGGGGCGACGTGGTGAGGCCGTAGGGCGGCTCGACCACTGGGGTTCCGCGAGGGCGCGAGGTCGTGGGGTGGCTTGTCTAAAGTGGCTCGACCGGGAGGGTGGAAGCCACAGAAGTCATGGGCGGTGGTGGCTGTGGGGCGGTGCTGTTGCCTTCATTGCCTTCGTCTCGGTTGACAGTCGAACTCCTCCATCGTGAAGAACACAAGAATTACCCCCAAGAAATTTGGAGAGGACGGGCCATGTTTGTTTGGAACACACTCCCCGCATTAGAGTGGTAGCAAGTGGCTATAAAACATGAATATCAAGAACAAATAAAGTAAAATAATTCAAACACCCTTCCTACCTCTTCATTTGATTCGTTGAATATTATTCGTAGGGAAGGAGATGATGTCGTTAGGACTAGATGGTCGTTAGTGACGTCGGTGTTTCCTCGATCATCGGTTCGTTGATGTTGAAGATTTCCCTCATCAATGAATATCCCGTGGAAGAAGCCGGAGTCGATTCTGGCATTCCTCATTGGCATTCTTCGATGGAGACCTTTCTCCCAAGGCTCCTTCCTCCCAATTCCACCAAAAATGCCAAGTATCCAACATAATGAATTATGTTGTCCATTTACTTCATTGGATTAAATTAAAAAAGTCTTAATTAATTAACTGATTTGGCATAATAAATGTTCGAGGTGTTGAAGAGGCTCCCCCACATTTAATAGCAAGTTTGACTGTTTCTTCCATTAAAGGGGATGTCAAAGGGGGTTTATACCCGGGTGGTCTCCACCCACATAACCTCTCAAGGGAGGTTTAGTTTAGGTGGTCCCCACCTATAAAACATCCACAAGGGAGTTTCAAAATAAAATAAAACAAAAATGTTAAACCATTTCATTTTATTTTTATTCTTTCACGAATAAGTGAAAAACTAACATCCACCCTCGTCCTATTGTGGTCAAGGTGATAGTCTCCTTAAGCAAATACCGGCGCTGTGAGTTCAGCGATGCCCTCGAATTTCAATTCTGAGAACCGGTTCAAAAGTTAGAAAAACCTGGTTGCATGTTTACAGAACGTACCCAAAAAAGGATCAGAAATTCATTATAGGCTCTCTGGGCATCATAATCACGCGTTGCCAATTTTTTCAGACTCGTAAAATTACAATTTCATTAAAAATATTACTTAGAAATTCTAGGACATTACATTCTTCCCACCCTAGAGATTTACATCCACGTTATCCACAACTCAAAAATACGAAAACAAGTGGGGGTAATGAGTATGAATCTTAGCCTCCAGCTCCCATGTGCTCTCCTGTAGGTCCTCGTGCTGCCAATTTATGTGAACCAGAGGTATCGACCACCCATAAAGGACCTTCTCATGTCGATCCTTAATCTCTACTGGAATATCTATAAACGTTTCCCCATTATAAACGTCCAGCACGCCAGGGTCGATGACGTGAGAAGGGTCATGCACATATCTCCTTAGCTATGATACGTGGAAGATGTCTTGCACACAATGCAACTGAGGTGGAAGAGCTATGTGGTAAGACTCCTCACCAACTCTACTGAGGACATGAAAAGGTCTGATGAACCTCGATGATAACTTTCCACCTCGGCCAAATCTCCGCAAACCTCATCAAGATGAGACCGGTAGAAAGACGTGGTCGCTATCCTAGAACCCCAGAGGTCTCCATCTTCTGTCGGCATAATACATCATCCTGCTCTGTGCAGTCTACATCCGCACCTGGATGATATGCACCTTCTCTGTGGTAGCCCATACCATCTCTGGTCCCACTAGTGCTGACTCCATTAGTTCAGTCCAGCACAAAGGCGATCTGAAAGGTCTCCCATACAACACCTCAAAGGGTTCCATCCCAATGGTGGAGTGATAGCTATTGTTGTATGAAAACTCCACCAAAGGAAACTGATCCTCCCAGATACGACCGAATTCGAGGACGCAAGCACGCAGCATGTCCTTGAGGGTCTGAATGGTTCACTCAGTCTAGCCATCCGTCGAAGGATGGAAGGTGGTGCCCAAATGAAGCTGCGTCCCAAAAGCCTCCTACAACCCCTTCCATAGCTGGGATGTAAAACATGCATCACAATTAGATACAATCGTCAAGGGAACTCCATGTAGCCGCATAATCTTCTGCTCATAGAGGCATCCCATTATCTCTAATAAATCCTACTCTCTAATATGTATGAAGTGGGATCACTTGGTGAATCGGTCGACGATCACCCAAATCAAGTAATGTCCCCTAGATTTATGTGGAAGTCTTGTCATGAAATCCATGGATATCCCATCCCACATCCACTCTGGGACCTCTAAAGGTTGGACAAAGCCAGCTGGTACCAGATGCTACACCATCACCTGCTGATAAGTGAGGCATCAAGAGACAAATTCTTCTTCTTCTTCCTTCATTCCTGACCACCAGTACTATCATCGGAGGTCCTGGTACATGTTCGCCACTCCTGTATGTACCGCTAAAGGGGATGTGTGGATCTCCCTCAATACTTCCTCCTGAAGCAACACTGGTACCACGGTATATCCTCTAAAGAGGATGACGTGCTCCCTACCTTCAGAAGATAAATCTGGTGCCTGTCCTGTGGATATATGAGCACATCATGTCTTGCAGTCAGATTCTCCATGCTGAATCTCCCAGAATCGCTGAAGAAGTGGGGGAGTGACTGTAAGAGACTATAGAAAGGATTCTCCATATCTATCCAGAGAGGATATCAGCAAAGCGTCCAGCTTATATGTTGCATCCCCTAGCAGCTGTATACCAGACCTCCCGTTGAGTGCATCTTCTACAACGTTCCCCTTTCCAGGAGTATAGAATATCTCAAAGTCAAAGTTATGGATGATCTCAAGCCTACATCATTGTCTCAGGTTTCGGGCCTTTTGAGAGAAGATATACCTGAGACTCTTTTGATCTAGGTACACTCTAAAATGCTCACCCATCATGTAATGTCGCCATATCTTCAAGGCAATGTCCACTGCTTCTGACTCACGGTCATGGGTAGTGTAGTTATTATCTTGTTATCTCAGTAGTCGGGAACCATATGTGATCACTTCTCGCTCTTGCATCAGGACGCGTCCGAGTCTGGTCGCTGAGGCGTCGCAATAAACTACATACCTTACACCCTCCTCGGATAGAAATTTGTCCTGACCTATCCCCCGGGGCATGTGCAGAGACTACCCCAAACCCCCCTTCCATAGGCTTGGGGCTGGTGACTAGCACTGGAAGGCATAATCCATAAAACTGGGATGACATTGTCTTTTTAACCTGTAGTCACACACAACCAAGAACACAGTAAGATACGAACACATGTAAACTGAATATTAAACATGGTGATTACAGTATATAAAAGGGGCCAGAATACAAGCTCAATAGTAAAGTAAAAGAAACTAAAAGTATAAGTAAACTGGGGAAAAAGGAAGACAATTGTTGGGTCGTCCTCCGAGGTTACTACATGAAGGGTAGGTACAGACCCCCTCCTCAGCACTCCACGTCTATTCGTCTCCTCTGTGTACTGACTCATCATAAGGTCCTCCTTCGGGCTCCGTCCAGTACTGTTACCCTCAGTCTCGATCAATGGTGTCCGTCTTCTACACCAAACACAACAAGGTGCAGACATAGCCCATGCAGGGGTGAGTATAATGACACTCAGTAGGGACCCCGAGACCCTCAAGGACTCAAAAAATCTACAAAGGATAAATCTCAAAGCATGAAGTCATCCTTCATCCCTACTAAGGTATATGACCATACATATACCTATGTTATCAAATAAACCCATCTCAATCATGAGGAAACACAGTGTCCAACCCAAAATCCCAAAGCTCAACAATTCTACAAAGGAAGGAAAACCACAAAGGCCAGTACCAAACATGTATCCCACATATATGAATACCACCAAGGTATTGCCATGATGGAAAGTACCTCACAGGTATGAAATCACCTAATTCTAGGTATATATTAAGTACAATACTAGAGAAGATTCGATGTAACTAAATTCCACACTCATGGAAGTACCACCCGGCAGGCCTAGTCATCTGACTAGTGACAATCCCGACATGCCAACACATATCCATTCCAATGTGCCTTTTCCTCACTCACCACCCTGCGACTGTCCGCGCCGCCCCACGGCCTCACATCCCTGCTCCCTCCCAGCACCCCCGCGGCCTCACGGCCCTTGCGGCCTGCCATGCCTAACCGAGCAGGCCGGCTCGATAGGAACCGGGTCGATCCATGTTGGGTCGGGCCTGGTCGGCCCGACCAAGTCGGACAAAACCGAGACCAGATACAACCCTATACTCTACATGGGGCATAAGTTTATCACCAAACATTTGTTTCATGAACCGTTAGTGGCACCGAAAACCTTGGAGAGAGACGGTTCTTATGAGGACACCCCACTGGAGATTTGGATTAAGTTGGGTAATGTCATAATGGATCGAGCACGAATCCTACCGGGCCCCCGGAACTAAAAGGCTAATAACTCTATGACCAGAGATCCGATTGATGCACCGTCTACTGCGTTGATACCCCTTTGAAATGGAAGTCTTTTGATATACTTCTACATGAGACTTTGTGGAAGTTGGCGTATCGACCAGTGGCTTGTGGAGAGGACCCTCTTAGAGACAAGTGAGTGTAGTATGGGAACCCAGTAGCTGTCTTTCTATTTTTTCAGTTGTATTGTATTTTAGTTGTACTTGTACTTTTCAGTTGGGCTAGTTTTCTGGACCCGTTTACTTACTATACTAACTCTGTTTACTATTCAGTTTACATGTGTTCGTATATTGCTATGTGCTTGGTTGCGTGTGATTACAGGTTATAAAGGAAATGTCTTCCCTGTTTTAGAGAGTATGACTTTCGGTGCTAGGCTCCATCCCCTGGGCTATGGAAGGTGGGCTTGGGGTAGTCAAAGAATTGGTCATGCGGGACTGGTCGTGACAAATTTGTATCAGAGGTATCAACAACCATAAGAACCTACTCCTATTGATCCTCAATCTCCACTGGAACCTCCCTAAAATTCTCCCCATCATCGACGTCCAGCACGTCGTGGTCGATGATATGAGAATGGTCTTACACATATTTCCTCAACAGGGATCTGTGGAAGACGTCGTGCACCTGGTGCAAATAAGGTGTCTTACCTCTTAGCTCTTCCACCTCAGTTGCATCGGGTGCGCGACGTCTTACACGCATCCCAGCTAATGAGATACGTGCATGTCCCGTCTCACATCATCGACCACGGCGTGGTGGACGTTGATGATGGGGTGACATTTATGGAGGTTCTACTGTACATTGAGGATCGACAAGAGAGGGTCCATCATGGGCGATTGATACCTCTGATACCAATTTGTCATGAGCTATCCCATGGGGCCCATGCCATGACTACCCCATTCCCGCATTCCATAGGCTAGGGCTGGAGACTAGCACCAAAAGGCATAATCCCTAAAACCGGGAAGGAATTACTTTTATAACATGCAATCACATGTAACCAAGCACACAGTAAGATATGAACACATGTAAATTGAATAGTAAACTGAGTGATTAAAGTAAGTAAAAGGGGCCAGAATAGAAGCCCAACTGGAAAGTACATGTACAACTGAAATACAATACACCTGAAGAAAGAGAAAGATAGCTATCAGGTCGTCCTCCGAAGTTCTTACCTAAAGGGTAGGTATAGATCACCTCAATAGAAATCCATATCCACACATCTCCTCTACATACCGACACGTCGTATGGTCCACCTCCGAACACTGTCCACTCCTGGTACTCTCAGCCTCGATCAGTGTTGTCCGTCGTCTGTACCAAACACAACGATGTGCAGGCATAACCAGTACATGGGTGAGTATAATGATAGACAGTAGGGATTCCTAGACCCTCAAGGTTTCTCAAATCCACAAATGATAAACTAAAGGCATGAAATCAACTTTCAACCCCACTTAGGTATATTCCCATACATGTATCTAAGGTATACCTGGTGTGAGTTTAGTCTGTACATGTGTGTTGCTTTTCATTGCGGTAATACCTTGGTGGTATTCATCGGTGTGGGATGCCTATGTGGTACATGAATTTGTGGTATTACTTCCAATGTGGAACAGTTTATCTAGGGGATTTGGAGATGGACTCTGTGGTTTCTTCATAATTGAGATGGGTTTTCATGATAACTTAGGAATATGTATGGGCATATAACTAAGTGGGGTTGACAGTTCATTTCATGCTTCTAGTTTATCATTTGTGGATTTGTGAGACATTGAGGGTATCAGGGTCCTTACTAAGTATCGTTAAACTCACCCCTGCACGGGTTATGCTTGCACCTCGTTGTGTTTGGTGCAGACGACAGACAACGTTGATCGAGGATGAGAGTACGGGGACTGGACGGTGCTCAGAGGTGGACCGTACGACGTGTCAGTACGTAGAGGAGATGGGTGGATGTGGATTGCTAAGGAAGTTATCTTTACATAAATTTGGGTAGGAACCTGGAGGACAACCCAGTAGCTTTCTTTCCCTTTCTTTAGTTGTATTGTATTTCAGTTGTACTTGTAGTTTCCTGTTGGGCTCGTATTCTGGCCCCTTTTAATTATTGTACTCACTCTGTTTACTATTCAGTTTACTTGTGTTCATATCTTTCTATGTGCTATGTTGCGCATTATTACATGTTATAAAGGAAATGCCTTCTCAGTTTTAGGGATTACGCCTTTCAGTGCAAGTCGCCACCTCCTGGCCTATGGAAGGCGGGCTTGGGGTAGTCACGACATGGGCCTTTGGGGACGAGTTCCTGTCCTGTGAATATCTGAGCACATCGCATCTCGCAGTCAGATTCCCCACACTGTGCCCCCTGACTCACTAAATAAGTGGGGGAGTTCTTGTAAGAGACTGAAGAAAAGCTGCTCCATCACTATCCAGAAAGGATATCTACAAAGCAGCTAACTGCTTCGTCGCCTCACCTTGAAACTGTATACCAGCTCTACTGGTGGGTGAATATACTACTACGTTCACCTTCCCATGTGTATAAACCATCTCTAAGTCATAGTCATGGTGGAACTCAATCCATCTTTGTTGTCCCGGGTTCAGGTCCTTCTTAGAGAAGATATACCTAAGACTCTTGTGATCAGAGTACACTGTAAAATGTTCGCTCATCAGATATTGTCGCAACATCATCATGGTTAAGACCACTACTGCTAACTACAGGTCATGGGTAGCGTATTTATGATCATGTTGTCTCAGCTATTGATAAACATATGTGATCATTGCCTATTCCATGACTACCCCAATCCCGCCTTCCATTGGCCGGTGGCTGGCGACTACCACTGAAATGCGTTATCCCTAAAACTGGGAAGGAATTGCCTTTATAACCCGTAATCACACACAACCAAGAACACAACAAGATATGGACACAAGTAAAATGAATAGAAAATAGAGTGAGTAGTGTAAGTAAAAGGTACCAGAATAGATGCCCAACAGGAAAGTACAAGAAACTGAAAGTTCAAGTAAACTGGAGAAAAAAGGAAGATAGTTGTTGGGTCGTCCTCCGTGGTTCCTACCTGAAGGGTAGGTATAGATCATCTCCTTAGCTCTCCACATCTGTCCGTCTACTCCGTGTATCGATTTGTTGTAAGGTCCTCCTCTGATCACCATCTGGTCCTGGTACGCTCAGTCTCCATCAACGCTGTAACATCCCAAGCTTCCACGATACGCTTCTTTTTAAATTATATAGTACCGTGTGGTGTGCACAACTCCGAGTTCAAACACACCACAACCAATCGAACTAGACGTTATAAATAGTAATAACAAATTTTTGAAATTTGATAAATTTTATATTTCAAAATGGACTTCATTTTTGGATTCGGAATACCAAAATTAGCTTAGGGTGAATTTTCTTAATTTTTCTGAAAACATTCAATTTTTTATGAATATTGAAAAACATTGAGTTATACTTTCAAACTGAATTTTTATTTAAATAATTATTTATTTTAGGTCAAAATAGATACATAATACCTATATAAGTTCAATGTAATTCATTGGAGTCATTTTATTATAATTTTAGATATATAAAAATTTTATTGAACTTTTCACCGTCTTTTACCTATATCATAGAAGAATTTAAAAAATCGCATAAAACATAATTTAAATACTTCTGTGAGTTGAATTTATAAAATAATAGAGGCAATTTTAATATCAAGGAGTAAAATATTGTTCAATAAGATAAAAATAATTTTGGTGAATAGTAACTTTTTACTTTTATTTACCATAGTTAAAAGTAAATAGGGTAATTAAGGGTAAAAATGATATTATAATTACCCTAACACATGTCATAATTCTATTGGATAAGTATAATTTGACCAAAAATAACTATTTGAATAAAATATGAACATATTTGGTCCACACAGATTAGATTGGGACACTTATTATTATTTTATTTAAAGAAGAGATAAAAGAATTAAAATCAATGTTTAATAACTAAAACATTTTTAATATACATTTATACATAAGATAAATTAGACTATAAATATTAATTATAAATATAAAAATATTTCCTAAATTATGGTATTTTATTTATAGTTTTTAGACATTAGATAATGTAATTTATTTATGACACAATGATGATACAGTAATTACCTAATCAATGAAATATTATAATAATTGATATTATAAATATCCAAATAAATATAATTTGAAACTTTTAATTAATTACAATATTTTCTAGGTTATAATGACATATTAGGGTTGGTTAGATGAATTTTTTAAGAATTAATAATGCTATTATGAATTTTTCAAAAATAAAATACCAAATAGTGTCAAAATCGACATAAAAGAGTTTTTGAAATAATTATTATATTATTAATTGATATTCTATTCCTAAAAATCTATGGTTCGGCCAAAATACTTATATAATGATATGTGTATCATTAATGAACCATTTGGGGTTCTCTTAGAAGTATATAGTATGTTTATTTACCATATAATATAAAAATACAAAGAAACATGGTAAATGTCAAAGTATTTAACTAAGAGTTAAATCTAAAAGATAAAGTTAATATAGTGACCTAAACCTGTCTAAAACCTATTGGTTTACTTTATTTCAACCCATCCCCACCTTATCCTTTAAAAATCCATTTTTAGCAATTATAAACCGAAAATTATTTTATTATAAAATAATATATCTATCTTTTCTTATAGTGCCCCTCACCACTCTTATAAAAGGTTAATCCCCCTTCACTCTAATTCACATCTTCAAATCCATTTGGCATGGCCAAACTCTTCCCAAATACCCTCTAAACAGTCATCCCTTAATCCTAGAGGCCTTAATTTTGTCAGAAAGCCAACCTATGGAGACCTTTTTATCAAATCAAAAGCCAGATCCCAAAAAAGAGGTAAATATCTCACCACCTCTTTCAAGTTACATTCTTATTCCACTTCCTTTTTCTTTGTTGTTTCCATTCTAAAATAATAACTAAATAATATTCTATATACTTTAATGTTATTATCAATATGGTACAACAAATATAATTATTTTATCCACCCATTTAATGACATGTCAACATACGTGCATACGTACGACTTACCGTCTCCACATCGTGGTGTAATTATTATTCAATACATTATTATTTATATGGGTATAATAATGATGGGTAATTGAATTAAATAATATATATACATTGATAAGGATTCTTTATATATGATATACCATCTAAGTGTATATTATATTAAAATCAAAATAATGATATTGTCCCTCGTGTGTACGTACGGATTTCCGTCTCCACGAACGAAAGGAGATTCATTCCCCATCGTATCCATTCAAGACTAATTTTTATTTGATAATTAAAAATAATGTTTAAAGACTTGATATCATTCTGGGTATGAATAAGATACATCCCATCCAGAACAAATATGACTCAATAACAAATAATATAAAGGAAAACGAATCCTTTAACACCCGAAACGATGTTAATACTAAGATATTATTAACAAAGAAATTTTAAAGGAGCATATATGATATAATATTCATGTATATGATTTTTTTATAATTTAATAACAATTAGTTTACCATTATATAGGAGGTTAACCTACACACGACCAAGGAAAAGTACATGGTAAGGATTAATTTCAAAATCTTTTCATTATCTGAGGTTGTTTATATGTAATTATCTACTGGGACCTGATGTGGATCATGGTGCACACAGGTAGAAAGGAGTTGAGGGTGATCATGCCAATGATAGTTGAAGGAGAACTAATGGAAAAGACCCATTGCATGGGATTGGTGGCCCAATGACAAGAGTAATAATGAGGAGGATGAGGGAGGCTTTACATGGCCTCATTTTGAAATTACAAGAGGAGGCCCAACATGCATGCATGGGTGGAGAAAATGGTACTTTAATCACACTTATTAAAGCCCAAAAGTGAACCTAAAAGGCCCACCCATAAGTTTCCACGAAATTTAATCCACTTTCATGAAGGAAATCTCAAATGTCAAAAGTGGTGGGCCCCTAGTCTCCAAATCCATGGTGAGAATCTTCAAAGTCTTTGGGGTGGTTCCTAAAAGTCTTCTTAGAGATATATTGTCCCATAAATCCATGTACATGTGTAAACAAAGTCAAATTAGTGGGATAGGCTTTAGACTTCTGTGGGATAGGTAGTTTGACATGTATTCCTCTCATTTGGCTATAAATAGCAACCTCTTGTACCCCCTTGAAGGTTAATTTCGAATTTGAGAGTTTCTAGAATTTTTATTCTTGTGTTTCTTGTGTTCTTAGGTGAATGCAAGTAAGGCTCATCAAAGGAGTGATCAACCTTTGTGGCACTTTATAATTAGCGTTTCAAGGGGTTAGTCTCCTCGGGGTCCTAATTGATTATCCCCTTCCCCTTTTATTCCTCTTGCATTTCTTTTAATTTCCATTCCCCTCTTCTTTCTTCGCTTGTGTTTCCATATTTTTTGCCAAAAAATACCGTAGTCGCATACGGTATCATATCATTAGGTATCATAGGAAGGCAACAGAAACCAGGTTCTTTCATTTTTATTTCTCCCATATTTTTTTCTTCCCCTTCTTCCATTTTCTGCCATCACCAATTCTGGACAGAAATTTCTTCCATATTATCGTCTACATTTTCTTTGATTTTTTGTGTGTATATTATGTCATTTTAATAGTTTATAATCTCATATTTCTTCTCGATTTGGAAACACTAAAATCCGACACCTATATTTGGAGATATAGCTGAATCAATTCGTGCTACAGTTTCACCCTTGTGAAATCTAACAATCCCCAAGGCGGATTTCCATTTAAGTTTCAAGTTCAAGTTATCGCAACCATTTACATCATTGAAATCAGATTAGTACATTTTTCATTTGTTGTACTTTGATCACTAAAAGCGCACTCTTTGCAATTCTTGTTTGTTGAGTAGAAAAAAAATCAAAAAAAAAATCAATCAAAAAAAATCAATCAAAAAAATATATATAAAAAAGGAAGCTGCTCATTTGAAACATTGCGTTTGATCATATATTATAAATTTTATTTCAATTTTCTTATCCACCATATTTTATGCTTCACCCATATCCAACCTTCTACTATAACCATTTCTCCCATTTTCCTCTCATATTTCTTTTACTCCATTAATTCAAACCCTTTTAAAAGTTCTGATTTCTAAAGATTTCCATGAATAGATTGCTTCTTACTAGTTGTCTTCTTGATTCTATTTAAAAACACTTGTAAGAACCAATTTGTTGTGATATAAAGTGTTAGAATCATTTTGAGAGATTAAAAAAAAGTGAGAGAAAGAGTTTGTGAGAAATTAAACAAATGGCAAGTGAAGGAGAACGAAGTGAGATCGACAATAAATTATTCATGAAAGTAGTCGCTGACCAGTTTACAAGATTGAATGCTAGTTTGGATGATATGAAAAGTTCCTCGTCTTCGAAGGCTCCAAGAAGTCAAGAAATTCATGAAGGTGATGATGAGTACTCTGATTTCTAAGAATCAATTCCTAGGAGAGGGCAACATGCTGCTTGGAGAGAAAATGACTTGGGAAGCATCAAAGTGACACTTCCATCTTTTCAAGGGAAGAGTGACTCAGAACTTTATTTGGAGTGGGAGCGGAAGGTTAACCATGTGTTTGGGCTTCACAACTACTCGGATGAGAAGAAGGTAAAATTGGCGGCGCTTGAGTTCAATGACTATGCAAATATTTGGTGGGACCAATTACAAGCAAGTCGACAACGAAATGGATAATGGCCAATTCGAACTTGGGAAGAAATGAAGATCATAATGCGCAAAAGATACATTTCTAGTCATTACTATCGAGATTTGCATTTGAAGTTACAAAAAACTTGTGCAAGGTTCCATGTGTGTGGAGGAATACTACAAGGAAATGGATATATCAATGATTTGAGCCAATTTGGAGGAGGATCGATAAGCTACCATGGCAAGGTTCATCAATGGATTGAATCCAGAAATTAGAGATGTGGTGGAACTACAGACTTATATTGACATGGAGGAGTTGCTACATAAGGCGGTGAAGGTCTAAAAACATCTACATTCTCGAAGGGGTCAAGTAAGTTCTCATAATTATTGTAAGGATAACCGGATAGATCCTAAATCAACTTCTAAGTGGAATGAAACAAACCCAAGAGATTCCAAATTTGTTCCAAAACAAAGACAAGAGTCCAAAAATAAGTTCTTCCCCGCTATTTCAAAAGAAAAAATGGATGCAAATTTACCTTCTAAATCTCGTGATATAAAGTGTTTTAAGTGTCAAGGACATGGTCATATTGCATCTCAATGCCCAAACAAAAGGGCCATGATTATTTTGGATAATGGAGACATCCATAGTGAGCACTCTAGCGATGATGAGATTCAATATTTGGAGGAGGGTTCAGATGTTAATGTTGAAGAACCCGTACATGGAGATGCATTGGTGGTAAGAAGAGCTTTAAACATTCAACCCAATGATGATCATGATGAGAAGCAACGTGGGCATATTTTTCATACGAGATGCCACATCAGGGAGAAGTTATGTAGCATGATCATTGAAGTGGAAGTTTTACTAATGTGTCTTGTACCTTGTTGGTGGAGAAGTTGAGCTTGCTTACTCTAAGGCATAATAGACCTTATACATTGCAGTGGGTGAGTGATAGTGGTGAAGTGAGGGTCACAGAACAAGCTATAGTTTTTTATTCCATTGGAAAATATCATTATGAGGTGTTGTGTAATGTTTCTCCAATGCAAGATGGACATTTTCTACTAGGGAGACCAAGGCAATTTGATAAGAGGGTGATGTATGATGGATATACTAACCGCTTCTCTTTTAATTTTAGCGGTAGAAAGATTTTTTTAACTCCTCTAAGTCCCATACAAGCATATGAAGATCATGTGAGGATAGAGAAATAATACAAAAAGAAAAAAGAAATGAGTGAAAAATAAAGTGGGAAAAATAAAATTTTGAGTGATAAAAAAGAGTGTGATGAGTTGATGAAAACGGAAATTAGAGAAAAAAATGAAATGAGTGGAAAAATTAAGAGTGAAAAAGGAGAGTCGAGTGACATAAAAAGAAATGAGGGAAATCAAAGAGTTGAAAACAAGAGTGATGAGCGAATGGTGAGTTTATTTTCTTGAAAACGTGAGGTGAAAGGTGCTTTATTGAGTGGGAAAGTGTTCTTACTCATTAGTAAGGATGCTGAACTTTCAACTAACAAACGTCTCCATTCTTTTCCTTCTTGTGTTGTGTCTCTACTGCAGGAATTTGGTGATTTGTTTCCCGAAGAAACACTCGATGGATTACCCCCTTTGAGAGGCATTGAGCATCGAATTGACTTCATAACTAGTGCGGCAATTCCCAATAGGCTAGCATATAGAGCTAATCTGGAAGAAACTAGAGAGATCCAATGTCAAGTTGAGGAACTCATGAAGAAAGGATTAGTAAGGGAAAGCATGATTCCATGCACCGTTTCAGAGATCCTAGTACCCAAGAAAGATGGAACATGGCTAAAGTGTGTGGATTGTCATGCCATCAACAAAATAATAGATAAGTATCGTTATCCCATCCCTTGACTTGATGACATGCTCGATGAATTACATGGGGCATCTTTGTTTTCTAAAATTCATCTTAAAATTGGATACCACCAAATTCGAATGAAAGAGAGAGATGAGTGGAAAACTGCTTTTAAATCTAAGTTCGGATTGTATGAGTGGTTAGTTATGCCATTTAGTTTAACTAATGCACCAAGTACATTCATGAGCTTAATGAACCATGTCCTTCGTTCATTCATTGGAAAATTCTTGGTTGTCTATTTTGATGATATCTTGGTGTATAGAAAATCTCTAGAAAACCATGTTGAACACTCGAGTTTGGTGATTGAGAACCATAAAAAACCAACTTTATGCCAATCATCAAAAATGTTCCTTTTGCATGGATTCTGTTGTGTTTCTTGGCTTTGTTATAGGGTCGGAAGGGATTCGTGTGGATGATGAAAAGATCAAAACAATTCAAGAGTGGCCCACAATGAAGAGTGCAACTGAGGTTAGGAGTTTTCATGGATTGTCAAGCTTCTATAAAAGGTTTGTAAAGGATTTTTCATCCATCTCTGCACCACTTAATGAACTTGTAAAGAAACATGTGGTCTTTAAATGGGGTGAAAAACAAGAAAATTACTTTAACACACTCAAAGAAAAATTGGTCAATGCTCCCCTATTAAGGCTACCCGATTTTACCAGTCATTGAAATTGAGTGTGATGCATCTAGAGTTGGTATTGGTGCAGTTTTGACTCAAGAGTCACGTCCAATTGCTTACTTTAGTGAGAAATTGAACGGGGCAACATTAAATTATTCAACTTACGATGAAGAACTTTATGCTTTGAAATGAACCCTGGAAACATAGCAACATTACTTATGGCCTAAAGAGTTAATTATTCATTCTGACCATGAAAGCCTTCAGTATTTGAAGTCCAACGGTAAGTTGAATCGGTGGCATGCATGTTGGATGGAATTCATAGAGACTTTTCCCTATGTGATCAAGCACAAAAAATTTTAGGAAAATGTTGTTGCCGATGCTCTTTCACGAAGGTATTCACTTCTTACTTCTCCTCATTCTAGATTACTTGGACTTGAGTTACTAAAGGGAATGTATGAAAATGATGGATATTTTTCTTAAATTTGGACATCTTGTGAAAAACATGGTTTTAAAGACTATTAAAAAAATGATGGGTTTATTTTCAAAAGGGGAAAATTGTGCATTCCAAATTGTTCAACTCGAGAACTTCTTATAAAAGAAACACATGGGGGTGGTTTTATGGGGCATTTTGGGGTTGATAAAACACTTTCTACTTTGCATGAACATTATTATTGGCCAAGAAAGAGAAAATATGTTATTGTAATTTTTGCTAGGTGTGTCACTTGTAAGTATGAAAAGTCCAAGGTTCAACCTAATGGATTGTATTCCCCCCTGCCCATTCCATCCCATCCTTGGACCGACATCTCTATGGATTTTGTGTTAGGATTTCCTCAATCACAATCGGGAAAGGATAATATTTTTGTTGTTGTGGATAGATTTAGCAAAATGGCACATTTCATTTCATGCTCAAAAACTAATGATGCTATACATATAGCAGATTTGTTTTTCAAAGAAATTGTGAGATTACATGGACTGCCCAAAACCATTGTAAGTGATTGGGATGTGAAATTACTTAGGGACTTCTGGAAGACATTGTGGAATAAATTTGGAACTAAATTATTGTTCTCAACTAGTGCACATCCTCAAACTAATGGGCAAACTGAAGTGGCGAATAAGACTCTTTCTACCCTCTTGCATGCAATAATTCAAAAAAATCTAAATAATTGGGAAAAATGTTTGCCACACATAGAGTTTGCATATAACCGAGTAGTTCATTCTACTACTAACTTCTCACCTTTTGAGATTGTATATGGATTTAATCCAATGACTCCATTAGATATTCTTTCATTGCCTACTAATGAATTTGTTGATCTCGCAGTTGATGAGAAGGCCAAATTTGTTCAGGATTTACATGCCAAGGTGAAAGCCAACATTGAAAGAAGAAATGAAAAATATGCGAAGCAAGAAAACAAGGGTAGGCATAAGGTTGTACTAGAACCTGGAGATTGGGTGTGGGTGCATTTGAGGAAGGAAAGGTTCCCGAAGCAAAGAAAATCAAAACATTAATCATGAGGAGATGGTCCATTTCAAGTTTTAGAAAGAATTAATGATAATGCCTAAAATATTGACTTGCCCAGTATGCATGGAAATGTGAGTGCTACCTTAAATATTTCTGATCTCTCTCGTTTTGAATATGTAGATTTGAGGAAGAATCCTTTTGAAGAGGGAGGGTATGATGCGGATCATGGTGCACACATGCAGCAAGGAGTTGAGGGTGATCATGAAATTGATCATGGAAGGATCATTAATGGACAAGACCCATTGCATGGGATTGGTGGATAAATTACAAAAGGAATAATGAGGAGGATGAGAGAGGCTTTACATGGCCTCATTTTGAAATTACAAGAGGAGTCCCAACATGCTTGCATGGGAGGAGAAAATGGGCCTTTAATCACACTTATTAAAGCCCATAATTGAACCTAAAAGACCCACCCATATGCTTCCACTAAGTTTAATCCACTTGCATGAAGGAAATCTCCAATGTCAAAAGTGGTGGGCCCCTTGCCTCCAATTCCATGGTGAGAATCTTCAATGTGTTTGGGGTGGTTCCTAAAAGTATTCTTTAGAGATATCATGTCCCCTAAAGCCATGGACATGTGTAAACAAAGTCAAATTCATGGGATAGGCTTTAGACTTTTGTGGGATAGGTAGTTTGACATGTATTCCTCTCATTTGGCTATAAATAGCCACCTCTTGTACCCCCTTGGAGGTTGATTTCTAATTTGAGAGTTTCTAGCTTTATTATTCTAGTGTTTCTTGTGTTCTTAGGTGAATGCAAGTAAGGATCATCAAAGGAGTGATCATCCTTTGTGGCACTTTATAATTAGATTTTAAAGGGGCAAGTCTCCTTGGGGTCCTAATTGATTATCCCCTTCCCCTTTTATTCCTCTTGAATTTCTTTTAATTTCCATTCCCCTCTTCTTTCTTCGCTTGTCTTTTTGCATTTTTGCCAACGAATACCGCACTCAAATAAGGTCTCATATCAGGACCACTTTATCATCCACATCCATGTTTCATAAAAATTTATTCAATTTTTTTTACTATTTACTAGAATATGGGTGAAATTAATTTACACCCTTATTGAAATTTTAATTAAATTGTTTTGAAGGAATCTTTCTATTCTTTTCCAAACAAGGTACTTTTAACCTTTTCGACAAAAATAAGGTACAAATGTTTTTTTAACTTATACGTCCTATGAGGCTTTTTCCCCCATTATAAAATCGTCAAAGCTTCCCTTACAAGCTTATAAGAATATTTTAAAATTAAATGATTCATTTTATAATTACGTGACTTTTAAATGATTTCAAAAAAGAGATATTTCTCTCAAATAGTTTTGATTTTATATATGTCAACATCCTTTATTGGATTTTATGCTTATTTGAAGTTGATTATTATGATACAAATATTCCATATAGTATTGAAGGTTTTGTGATATGTTTGACTATGGATGTGTTATTTTTATACCATTCATGGTTTATAGATAAAGTATTGACATTTCGTATGCTTGTTTTAATACAAATGTTTATATTATTTTTAAATATGTTCATATAAGGAATGAATTGGACTTAGTAAGTGATTGGTCGAGCCTACAATAGCTCCTCAATGCATCAGTAGGACTCATGAGAAAAACTAGTGTCTTGGAACAAGGCTTTGAAAAAATCTTATTTGTAGTCTTGGCACAAGGCCTTAACTATGTGGTTATGACAGTCTGACATTATGCATTCCATCATTATGAAAGTGGTTATTGATATTGCATGTGATTATTCATCTAGTAGAATATCCATGTTAATAAGTAAATGAAATTATTTCATTTTATTTTTTCCATGTTATGCTGAAGTTCAATATTAAAAGGCTTTTGATTTAGATATACATTACCTTAAATGTTTTTTCTTATTTATGAAGTTTTCCGCTATATTGGTATCCTTACTGAGCATCTGAGCTCACCCATTTCTATGTTTTATATTTTCCCAAGATGTGAAGTTGTATTTTATGACTGACCTGCAGGGATAATCTGAGGGGATATGATTGTGGAATATGGAGAATATGTTGTTGTAGTTTTACATTTTATCATGTAATGTAAGACTTATGAATGTATCTAGTGTTTCCAAGGCTACTAAACTAAATGGTCTTTTGAGTCATGATATTTTGTGATCATGCCAATGTTATGTAATAATGCACTAACACTAGGTAAATGGGGTCAGGGCATTACAGGTGGTATTAGAGGAAGTTTAGTAAAAACTTTGGAAGCCAAATTTAGATAAACACCGATTAGAGCACATAGACCTAAGATGGACATTGAGGATTAGTATAGAATAACTTCTTAGAATCTTGGTATTGTACAGATTTTGTGAGTTTTCTAAGAAATTCATCCCTATATAGATATGAGCAGGTAGAGATAGATTGGAACATATGTACGTAGGGGTAAATCTTGAAGACACCGCTTTGAGCTAGACTCAAACGAGAACTGGTGCACGACAATGGGCCTTGCTGCGCTCTTGGTTACGACACTCCAAGGGGATATGCCTAGGATAATTCAAATTTTCTTTACAAACCATTATTAAGGGTTTATGAGTATATACTTCCTCAAAGAATTTTTTTTATGATTATGGATTATATCCATAAACTGTTCAATTTATGTTATGTTTTTTACAAGTTTGGAATTTTGTATTTCGATTCATAAACTGATCTAGTTTATTCCATTGTTTAGAAATGGAACCTAGTGGAAGGAATGGAAACTGTATCAATGCACATACACCATATAGGGATTTCCCTGCTGCTCAAGATAATTATGGTGGAGATGTTGATACAACTGATGCAAATCATCTTATCATCATACTGGGACAACTCACTCTGGTTATGAATAATAACCTTACCCATATGGAGAACCCTGATCCATAGCGTGGATGATCAATGTTAGATCGCTTCATGGGGCAAAAGTCAACAACATTCAATGGGAGTACAAATCCATTAGTATCAGTGCAATTGATAAATTCCTTAGAGAAAATGTTCCATGCCTTTGGGAGTAGTTAAAGGGAAAAAGTTATCATGGCTGTTTACCGCCTCACTGGAGATGCTGATCAATAGTGGTCATTGAATCAAAACACAACGGAAGATGATGAAGTATAAAATATGGAATGGAGGGAGTTTAAAGATATTTTCATCGAGTAATAATTTCCTCATGACCATCAAGCAGATATGGAAAGCCAATTTTTGAGTCTGAGACAAAAGGAGGATGAGAATGTCACAAAGTATGAGGCTAACATTACAAGGTTAGCAAGGCATGCTGTAGATTATATATGTAACCCAATAAGAAATATTGATCATTTCATTGATGGGTTTAAAATGTTTCTTCGTTGAGGATTACCCTAAAAATTATTCTCATCATAAGAATATATTGTCTCACGTTCTATCAAGACAGAAAATGAATTCTCTATGTCATACGACTTTAATGAAAAGAATGAGAAGAAGAGATCTGCTGATCAATCTGGAAATGTAAATAATGGGAATAAGGGAAAAGTGGAATATCCATCCTGTAGTAAATGTGGGAAGAAACACCCTGGTACTTGCTTGAAGGAAATGGGAGTCTGTTACCAGTGTGGTGAAAAAGGTCACCAAGCTCATGATTGCAAGGGGAAGAAAGAAGCTACCGATGTTCAATTCAACAATTGATGGGATATGGGAAATTATGCAAGGGAATGTCCTAAGTGTTAGGGTAACTTACCTCGGAAAAGGACAAGGGATAAAGGAAAAGATTATTCTATCACTACTGCTGAGGTAGAAGCTCCGAAAGACATAGGGGCAAGTAATTTAATGGTTTCATCAAGTTTAGATAATGCTTTATTTGATTCTGGATCATCTCATTGTTTCATATCTTCCTAGTTTTATAGGGAAATTAGATATTTCAAATTTGATTTAACAATGGAGTTGTCAGTTAAAACTCTTAAGGGAGGTATCATCGCAATAAGGTTTTGTGAATCTGTTCCCATTAGAGTATATAAATGTTCTTTATCTACTGATCTTATCGTCATACCCATGATCGAGTTTGATATATTCCTCGGTATGGATTGGCTTTCGGACCATGATGTGATGATTTATTATAAGAAGAAGGAGGTTATGATTTTTGATGATGACTATAATGAACACCTTATCTTTATTTCAGAATCATCACCAACTGATTCTTATCTATATCCACCCCTAGTATCTCAACTAAATTCAATTATTGAGGTGGATGAGAATGAAATAATTGTGGGTGAGGAAATGAATGTTTAAATTGAGTATGTACCTATTGTGAAAGAATATGTTGATGTGTTTCCAGATGATTTACCTGGACATCCTCTATAATGAGAAATTGAGTTTTCCATTGATTTAATTCCTGGATCAAGGCCCTTATCGAAGACCCCTTATAGAATGGAAACTGTGGAAGTAGGGGAACTAAAGAAACAACTAGAGGAATTGAGTAATAAGGGATTTATTCTCCCTAGTGTTTCTCCATGGTGAGCCCCTGTCCTTTTTGTTAATAAAAAATATGGATCTATGAGGTTATGTATCGACTACCGGGAGATCAATGCTATAACAATAAAGAACTAGTATCCCCTAACTCGCATTGATGATTTATTTGACCTACTTAATGGAGTTAAATACTTTTCAAACATTGACCTTCGATCTGGATACCATCAATTGTGTGTGAAGATGAAAGACATTCTAAATACAGCATTTCGTACCAGGTATGGGCATTACGAGTTTACAGTAATGCCTTTTGGATTGACTAATGAACCCTCGACTTCAAGGATCTAATGAACAGATTTTTCAAGGAATATCTAGATAATTTTTCAGTGATATTTATTGATGATATCTTGGTATACTCTAAAAGCTACGAAGATCACGAAAATCACTTGCACATTACCCTGAAGGCTCTTAGAAGACATGAATTATATAGGATGTTTAGCAAGTGTGAATTCTAGCTTCATGAGGTTTATTTTCTTGGACACATTGTCTCTATGGATGGAATCTGTGTTGATCCTTCTATGAAAAGAGAAATCCAAGAATGGCCAAAACCAATGAGTATAACTGAGGTACGTAGTTTAATTTGTTTAGCTGGTTATTATCGATGTTTCTTTCAAAATTTTGCCCGGTTGGAAAACCCATTAAAAAAGCTCACATGTAAAGGGGTTAAATTTGTTTGGAAAAAAGAGTGCGAAGAATATTTTGAAGAACTAAAGAGAAGATTATTCAATGCTCCTATATTGACTCTACGATCGGGGAATGATGGGTTTGTTATTTATAGTGATTCTTCAGTGAAATGACTTGGATGTGTCTTTATATAGAATGATTGGGTTGTTGCCTATGCATTACAAAAACTAAAAATTAATGAACAAAACTATCCTAATCAATATCTTGAGTTAGCTGCTGTAATATTTTCATTGAAGATATTATGACACTCTCAATATGGTGAAATATGTGAGATTTATACTGATCATAAGAGTTTTAATTATATTATCTCACAGAAATAACTCAACATGAGGAAAAGGAGATGGCATGAACTACTCAAGGATTATGATTGCACTATACACTACAACCCGGGGAAGGAAAATAAGGTGGTAGATGCTTTGAGTAAAAAGGATCATGGAGTTTTGAACAAGATGAGAGTTGTAATGGATCTTATATACATGGATCTAATAAAGATGGATATGGGAATCACCATGGAAGGTGAAACATCAATACCTTTTAAAATGGATTCCAAACCATCTTTACTTGAAAGGATAAAGAGTTCTCAGATCGATGATGAAGAATTTAAAAAATGCTTAAGTAGTGAATGATGGGAGATTGAGTGACTTTGTGTACGAAGATGAAATTTTGAAATTTGGGAAGAGACTTGGTGTTCCCAATATACTTGATCTAAAAATACAATTTTTGGATGATGCGCATAGTTCCAAATTCTCAATACACACTAGGAGTGCCAAAATGTATAGAGATTTGAAGGAACATTTTTAGTGGGACAACATGAAGAAGGAGATTGCTGATTTTGTGTCAAGATGTATGGTTTTTTCACAAGTGAAAACTGTAAGGCAACAACCTGGAAGAGTCTAGCAACCTCTTCCCATACCGGAGTGGAAATGGGATAATATTACGATGCACTTTGTCAGGGGACTACCAAAGAATCCTAGAAGGAATGATGTAATATGATTCATTGTTTATCATCTTACCAAGTTAGCACATTTTCTTGCTATAAGAGAAGATCTAATACTTTAACGTCTAATAAGACTATATATTAATGAAGTTGTGAAACTTCATGGAGTACCTCTATCGATTGTTTCTTATCATGATCCCCATGTTACTTCAATATTCTTGAAAAGTCAACATAAAACCTTGGATACTGAAATTCGTTTGAGCACTACATACCACCCCCAAACTGATGGAAAATCATAATGGACTATTCAAACATTAGAAGACATGTTGAGATCATGTTCACTTGACTTTAAAGGCATGTGGGATCAATATTTAACTATGGTAGAATTTTCCTACAACAATAGCTTCCAATCAAGTATTCCGATGGAACCATATGAAGATTTATATGGAAAGAGATGTCGCACACCAACCTGTTGGGATGATGTTGGTGAAAGAAAACTCGTAGGCCCAGAACTGGTGGAAGAAATGATGGAAAAGGTGAAGGTAATCCAAAACCACATCAATGCAGCTCAAAGTAGGTAGAAGAGAAGTGTTGATAACCAAAAGAAGGATTTAGAATTTCAGGTAGGAGATCATGTTTTCTTGAAGATATCTCCATGGAAGGGTGTTATAAGTTTCAGTAAGAAAGGTAAATTGAGTCCCATGTACATTGGACCTTTCAGAATTCTAGAATGAATTAGGGTTGTAGTTTACTATTTGGAAATTCCTCCAAGTCTCTCCAAAGTTCATGATGTGTTCCATGTATCATTGTTGAGAAAATACATGCCTAACCCAATGCATGTACTCACCTATGAGGAATTAGAATTGAATCCTGATATCTCTTATTGCGAAGATCCTGTCATGATTCATGATACAAGAGAACAAGTGCTGAGAAATCAGATGACTCATCTGGTAAAAGTTCTATTGAGAAACCATAAGATGTAAGAGGCAACGTGGGAACCGAAGGAACTTATGATGAAGAACCACCCGAATATTTTTATGCAGTAATATTCTAGAAATTTTGTGGACGAAATTATTTGAAGGTGGGGAGAATGTAATGCCCCAAGCTTCCATGGTACGCTTCTCTTTGAATAATACCGTATCGTGTGTTGTATGCAACTTCGAGTTCTAACACACCACAACCAATCAAACTAGACGTTATGAATTGTAACACCCACTTTTTAAAATTTTATAAAAATTTTCTTTCAAAATGGACTGCATTTTTTGATTTGAAATATCAAAAATATCGTAGGGTGAATTTTTTGTATTTTTCTGAAAACATTCAGTTTTTTATGAATAGTGAAAAACACCGAGTTATAGATTAAAACAGAATTTTAATTTAAATAATTATTTATTTCAGGTAAAATAGATACATAATACTTATATGAGATAGATGTAATTAATTGGAGTAGTTGATAATAATTTTAAATATAAAAAAATATTATTGAACTTTTCACCGTCTTTTACCCATCTCCTAAGAGAAATTGAAAATTCACATAAAACATCGTTTTACCATTTCTGTGAGATGAATTTTGAAAATCCAAGAGACACAGATAATATCAAGGAGTAAAATTTGGTTCAACAAGATAGAATTTTTTTGATGAATAGTATATTTTTATTTTTATTTACCATGGTTAAAAGTAAATAGGGTAATTAAGGGTAAAAATGATATTATTATTACCCTGACACATGTCTTAGTTCTATTGGATAAGAATAATTCGACCAAAAACAACCTTATGAATACAATATGATCCATTCTGGTCCACATGGATTAGATTAGGACACTAATTATTATTTTATTTAAAGAAGAGTTAAGAGAGTTAAAATCAATGATTAATAACTAAAACATTTTTAATATAGGGTTATACATATGATAAATTCGACTATAAATATTCATTGGAAATATAAAAGGATTTCATACATAATAGTATTTTATTTATATTTTTTAGACATTAAATAATCTAATTTATTTATGACACAATGATGATGTAGTAATTACCTAATTAATGAAATATTAAAATAATTGATATTATAAATATCCAAATTAATGTAATTTGAGAGTTTTTATGAATTAAATTACTTTTTTAGGTTAATATGACATATTTGGGTTGTTTAAATGAATTGTTTTCGAAGTAATAATGCTGTTATGAATTTAGCAAAAACAAAATACCAAATAGTGTCTAAATTGACATAAAAGAGTTTTTAAAACTAATATTATATTATTAATTGATATTTATTTCCTAAAAATCTAAGGTTCATCAAAATGACTTATATAATGATATTTTTATCATTAATGAACCATTTCGGGTTTTCTTGGAAGTATATAGTATGTTTATTAACCATATAATATAAAAATACAATGACTCATGGTAAATGTCAAACTATTTAACTAAGAGTCGAATCTAAAAGATAAAGTTAATATAGTGACCCAAGCCTATCTAAAACCTATTGGTTGAGTGTTTTTAGAACCATCCCCACCATATCCTATAAATAATCCATTTTTGAGCAATTAGAAACCGAAAATTATTTTATTATAAAATAATATTTCTAGCATTTCCTAAGGTTCCCCTCACCCCTCTTATAAAAAGGCACTCCGGCTTCTTTCTAATTCACAAATTAAAATCAATTTTTCTCATCCAAACTCTGCCCAAATACCCACTCAACTATCCTAATTTTATCCTAGAGTCCTTTTGTTAGTTAGAAATCCAACCTATGGACCCTTTTTGATCAAATCAAAAGGAAGAACCTGAAAAAGAGGTAAATATCCCACCACCACTTTCAAGTTCTGTTCTTCTTCCACTTACTTTTACTTTGTTGTTTCAATTATTAAATAATAACTCCATTATCATCTATATACTGTGATGTTATTATAAAAAATGATACAACCAAATTCATTATTCTACTCATCCTTTGAAGGACATGTCACCATATGTGTGTACGTACGACTTACTATCTCCACATCATGGTGTAATTATTATTCAATACATTATTATTTGGATGGGTATAATAATGATGTGTAATTGATGTAGATAATATATATAACATGATAAGGACTCTTTATATATGATATACCATCCAATTTTATATTATTTTAATATGAAATGAATGATATTTTCGCTCGTGCGTACGTACGGCTTACCGTATCCACCAATGCGATGAGATTCATTCCTCATCATATCCATTCAAGAAAAATTTTCATTTGATGATTAAAAAAAATGTTTAAAGACTTGATATCATTCTGGGTATGAATAATATACATCCCATCCATAACAAATATGACTCACATAACAAAGAATATAAAGTAAAACGAATCTTTTAACACCCGAAATGTAACACCCCAAGCTTCTACGGTACGCTTCTCTTTGAATAATGTGATAGCGTGTGTTGTACGCAACACCGAGTTCTAACACACCATAACTAATCAAACTAGCCGTTATGAATAGTAATACCTACTTTTTGAAATTATATATATTTTATATTTGAAAATGGACTTGATTTTTGGATTCGGAATAACGAATTTAGCCTAAGGTGAAATTTTGGTACATTTCGGATAACTTTCATATTTTGATGAATAGTGAAAATTACTAAATTTTAATTAAAAACAACTTTTTTAATCAAAATAATTAATAGTGATAAATTATGAATTTTAGTGGTTTTAATGTATATTTAGAATATATTTTTACCATTTAATATAATGTTGGTCATTGGACATAATTTTACAATTAAACCGAACATAAACAAGTGTCAATCTTTTGATAGTTATTATCTCTTAAAAACACGCTTTTTGTTTTGACAGCGGGAATTAATTTTAAATTAATTTCTGCCACTTCTGTGTTTTGAATTTAGGAAAATGGATTCCATATTTGGAATCAGGATGTTCAAATTGTGTAAATGGGTAACTTTTATTTTTAGACATTTTGAATAATTACTGCGGTAAATATTTTATTTACCATCGTTAAGGGTAAATCCGGTAAATAAGGGTTAAAAAATAATATTATAATAATACTAAATTACCCTAAAACGTGTCTTAACCCTATTGGTTGATACATGGTAGACCATGGGAATCTTTGGGTCTATTTTGGGACCCCATGGATCCACTTGTAAGTGATAATGACACTTTATTTTAATTTAGTTAAAATGAATACAAAAATGACACAAGCATATATCTTTTAGAACAACAATTGTTACATAGGGTTATATATGTTGGCTTTTAGATTATAAATATTCATTAGAAAGCTAAAACGATTTCCTACATAATGATATTTTATTTATAATTTTTAGACATTAAATAATTTATTTTATATATGACACAATGATGATGCAGTAATTACTATAATAGTCAAAAATTAAAATAATTGATCTTATAAATACCCAAATAAATATAATATGAAACTTTTAATGAATTAAACTAATTTTATAGGATAATATGATATATTAGGATATATTTAATTGACTTTGTTCGAAGTAATCAATCTGTTATGAGTTTCACAAAAATCAACTATTGAATAGTGTCAAAATTGACATAAAAGAGTTCTTAAACAAATATTATATTATTAATTGATACTAAATTCCTAAAAATCTAAGGTTCGGCCAATAGACTTATATAATTATAGTTTCATCATTAATGTACCACTTGGGGGTCAGTTGGATGTATATAGTAAGTTTATTAACCATATTATATAAAAATACAAAGAGACATTGTAAAAGTGAAACTAATTAACATAGAGTTAATACTTAAAGATAAGCTTAATATAAGTACCCAAACCTGTCTAAATTCTATTGGTTGAGTGGTTTTCGACCTATCCCAACCTTAACCTTTGAATAATCAACTTTGGAGCCATTATAAACCGAATATGAATTTATTATAAATTAATATTTCTAGCTTTTCCAAAGGTGCCCCTCACCCCTCTTATAAAAGGGAACTCCTCCTTCTCATTTCTTCACACCTTAAAAGCATTTTGGTTCGGCCAAACTCTGCCCAAATACTCTCCTAACATCCCTCACTACAACCTAGAGGCCTTAGTTTGATCAGAAATCCAACCTAAGGAGCCCTTTTGATCAAATCAAAAGGAAGAACCCGAAGAAGAGGTAATGATTTCACCACCCTTCTCCAAGTTCATTTCTTCTTCCACTTCTTCTTCCTTTGTTCTTACCATTCTAAAATAATAACTCCAGTATCTCACATATACTGTGATGTTATTATAAATATGGTACAACCATATTCAGTATTATATCCACCCTTTGAATAACATGTCACCATACGTGCGTACGTACGGCTTACCGTCTCCACGTCGTGGTGTAATTGTTATTCAATATAATATTATTTGGATGGGTATAATAATGATGTGTAACTCATGTAAATAATAAATATAACATGTTAATGATTCTGTATATATGATATACCATCCATTTATATATTATTTTAATATCAAAAGAATTATATTGTCGCTCGTGCGTACGTACGGACTACCGTCTCCACGAACGCGATGAGATTCATTCTCCATTGTATCCATTCAAGTATAATTATCATTTGATGATTTAAAAATGATGTTTAAGGACTAGATATCATTCTGGATATGAATAAGATACAACAACCATGGCTTATGTAACAAAACATATAAAAGAAAATGAGTAAGTTAACTCCCGAAACGACGATAATTCTAAGATATTATTAACAAACCAATGTTAAAAGATCATATATGATATCATATTAATATATATGATTCTTGAATAATTTAATAACAACTATTTCACCATTATACAGGAGGTTAACCTACCCCAACCAAGGAAAAGTACAAGGTAAGGGTTTACTTTACAACCTCTTCATTATCCAAGGTTGTTTATACGTAATAATCTATTGGGATCTCTTTATCATCCACATCCATGTTTCTTAAAAATGTATTTCAAAACATTTTTACTATTTACTAGAATATGAGTTAAAGTCATTTATACCCTTTTTGACTTTTATAAGTGGTTTATAAAGGAATCTTTCGGTCGTTTTCAAAACAAGGTCCCTTTTAACCTTTTCGACAGAATTAAGGTAAGAATGTTTTTTTAACTTATACGGCGGGTGCGGTTATTTTCCGCCGTTATAAAATCGTCAAAGCTTCCCTTAAAAGATTATAAGATTATTTTCAAAGAAAATGTTTGATTTTATATGGATCTTAAATGATTTCAAAATAAAAGGAGATATTTCTTTAAAAAGAATTTTGATTTCATCTATGTCAACATCCTTTGATGGGTTTTAAAATTATTTGAAGTTGATTTATTATGATACAAAACTTCTATATTGTTTTGAAGGTTTTGTGATATGTTTGACTGTGGATGTGCTATTTTTATACCATTCATAGTTTATAGTGAAAGTATTGACATTTCTTATGCTAGTTTTAATACGAATGTTTATGTTATGTTTAAACCTTTTCATATGGGAATGCATTGGACTTAATATGTGACGGGTGGAGCCCGCTATAGCTCCTCGATGCATCGGTAGGTCTCATGAGACAAACTAGTGTCTTGGCACAAGGCCTTGACAAAATCTTATTTGTAGTCTTGGCAAGAGGCCTTGGCTATGTGGTTATGATAGTCTGGAATTATGCCTTACAACATTATGAAAGTGGTTATTGATTTTTGCATGTGATTATTCGATTAGTAGAATATCCATGTGAATAAGTAAATGGAATTATTTCATTTTATTTATGCCATACAATGTTGAAAGTTCATATTTAAAAGGATTTTGTTTTAGTTATACATTGCCTTAAATGTTTATTCTTATTTATGAAAGTTTCCGCTATATTGTTATCCTTACTGGGCATTTGAGCTCACCCCTTTTCTATGTTTTATTTTTTCCAGGAAGTGAAGAAGTAAATTATGAATGACCTGCAGGGATATTATGTGGGGATATGAGTGTGGATTATGGAGACATTATGTTATTGTAGTAGTTTTTCATTTTATGATGTAATGTAAAACTTATGAATATATCTAGTGTTTCCAAGGCTACTAAACCAATCGGTCTTTCGAGATTTGATCTTTCTTGTGATCATGCCAATGTTATGTAATAATGCACTGACTCTAGGCAACTAGGGTCGGGGCGTTACAGTTGGTATCAGAGGAAGTTTAGTACAAACCTTGGAAGCTAGATTTAGATAAACTCTGAATAGAGCACGTAGACCTAAGATGAACTTTGAAGATTAGTATAGAAGAACTTCCTAGAATTTTGGTATTGTAGAGATTTTGTGAGTTTTCCGAGCAATACATCCCTGTCTGGATACGAGCAGGTAGAGGCGGCTCTAGCACAGATGTACCTAGGGGTAAAACCCGAAAACACCGCTTTGAGCTAGACTCGAACGGGAACTGGTGCACGACAACGGGCCTTGATGCACTCTTGGTTACGACACTCCCGGGGGATATGATTAGGATAACTCTCATTTTCTTTACAAATCATTTTGAAGGGATTATGAGTATATACATCCTCAAAGGAAAAATTCTTATGATTATGGATTATATCCATAAATAGTTCAATTTATGTTAAGTGTTTTATAAGTATGGGATTATGTATTTTGATTCATAAACTGATCTAGTTTATGCCATTGTTTAGAAATGGCGCCTAGTGGAAGAAATGGAAACCGTATCAATGCACGCACTCCATGTAGGGATTTCCCTCCTGCTCAAGATAATTATAGTGGGGCTGGTGATGCAACTGGTGCTGATCATCTAATCACCATACTGGGACAACATACTCAGGTTATGAATAATAACCTTACCCGTATGGAGCACCCTGATCCGCAGCGTGGAGGATCAATGTTAGATCGATTCATGAGGCAACAACCACCAACGTTCAATGGGAATACAAATCCCTTAGTAGCTGAGCAATGGATATTTTCCCTAGAGAAAATATTTCAGGCTTTGGGGAGCAGTGAAAGGGAAAAAGTTATCATGGCAGTTTACCGCCTCACTGGAGATGCTGATCAATGGTGGTCATTGATTCAGAACATGAAGGAAGATGATGAAGTATCAAATATGGAATGGAGGGAGTTCAAAGATCTGTTTTTAGAAAAATACTTTCCTCGTGACCATCGAGCAGATATGGAAAGACAATTTCTGAGTCTGAGACAAAAGGAGGATGAGAATGTCACAAAGTATGAGGCTAACTTTACAAGGTTAGCGAGGTATGCTGGAGATTATATTCGCAACCCAAGAAGTAAGATTGATCGTTTCTTTGATGGGTTAAAACCATTTCTCCGTCGAGCATTAGTCTCACAATCCTTTTCATCGTACGAAGACATTGTCTCATGTGCTATCAAGACCGAAAAGGAATTCTCTAAGTCTTATGACTTTAAAGAAAAGAAAGAGAAGAAGAGACCTGCTGATCAATCTGGGAATGGAAATAAGGGGAAGAAGGGAAAGGTTGAATATCCATCTTGTGGTAAATGCGGGAAGAAACATCCTGGTACTTGCTTGAAGGGAATGGGGGTCTGTTACAAGTGTGGTGAAAAAGGCCACCAAGCTCATTATTGCAAGGGGAAGAAGGAAGCTACCAACGTTCAGTGCTATAATTGCAGGGAGATGAGGCATTATGAAAATTCATGTCCTAAGCGTCAGGAGAACTTACCTCATAAAAGGCCAAGGGATCAAGGCTAGGCTTATGCTTTCGCTACTGCTGAGGTAGAAGCTCCGAAAGACGTGGTGGCAGATAATTTAATGGTTTCCTCATGTTTAGAAAATGCATTATTTGATTCTGGATCATCGCATTGTTTCATATCTTCCTAGTTTGCTAAGAAAATTAGATATTTCCAATTTGATTTAATAAGGGAGTTGTCAGTTAAAACTCCTAAGGGAAGTATCGTTGCAACAAAGTTTTGTGAATCAGTCCCCATTAGAGCACATAAATTTTCTTTATCTGCTGATCTCATCGTCATACCTATGATTGAGTTTGATATAATCCTCGGTATGGACTGGATTTCGGACTATGATGCGAAGATTTATTGTAAGAAGAAAGAGGTTACGATTCTTGATGATAATGATAAGGAACACCTTATTTTTAGAGCAGAATCGTCACCACCTAATTCTTATTTAGATCCACCCTCAATAGCTCAACTAAATTCAATTATTGGGGAGGAAGAGAATTAAATAACTGCGGGTGAGGAAAGGAATGTTAAAATAGAGGATGTACCTGTTGTGAAAGAATTTGTAGATGTATTTCCAGATGATTTACCTGGACATCCTCCAGAACGAGAAGTTGAGTTTTCTATTGATTTGATTCCTGGATCAAGGCCTATATCGAATACCCCTTATAGAATGGCCACTGTAGAGTTAGTCGAACTAAAGAAAAAACTAGAGGAATTGAGTAATAAGGGATTTATTCACCCTAGTGTTTCTCCATGGGGAGCCCCTGTTCTTTTTGTTAAAAAGAAAGATGGATCTATGAGGTTATGTATCGACTACAGGGAGATCAATGCTATAACGATAAAGAACAAGTATCCCCTACCTCGTATTGATGATTTATTTGACCAACTGCATGGAGCTCAATACTTTTCAAAGATTGACCTTCGATCTGGATACCATCAGTTGTGTGTGAAGAAGGAAGACATTCCGAAAACAGCATTTCGAACCAGGTACGGGCATTACGAGTTTACTGTAATGCCGTTTGGATTGACTAATGCACCCTCTGTATTCATGGATCTGATGAATAGAGTTTTCAAGGAGTATCTCGATGAATTTGTGGTGGTATTTATTGATGATATCTTGGTATACTCCAAAACCTACGAAGATCATGAAAATCACTTGCGCATTATCTTGAAGACTCTGAGGAGGCATGAATTATATGGGAAGTTTAGCAAGTGTGAATTCTGGCTTCAGGAGATTTTTTTTCTTGGCCATATTGTCTCTAAAGATGGAATCTCTGTTGATCCTTCTATGACCAAGGCAATCCAAGAATGGCCATCACCTACGAGTATAACTGAGGTACGTAGTTTTATTGGTTTGGCAGGTTATTATCGACGTTTAGTCCAGAATTTTGCCCGATTGGCTAACCCATTAACGAAGCTCACACGTAAATGGGTTAAATTTGTTTGGACAAAAGAGTGTGAAGAATGTTTCGAAGAACTGAAGAGAAGATTAGTCAATGCTCCTATATTGACTCTACCATCGGGGAATGATGGGTTCGTTATTTATAGTGATGCATCGAAGAAAGGACTTGGTTGTGTCCTTATACAGAATGATAGAGTTATTGCCTATGCATCACGACAGTTGAAAATTCATGAACAAAACTATCCTACTCATGATCTCGAGTTAGCAGCAGTGATATTTTCTTTGAAGATATGGAGGCACTACCTCTATGGTGAAAAATGTGAGATTTATACTGATCACAAGAGTTTGAAGTATATTTTCTCACAAAAAGAACTCAACATGAGGCAAAGGAGATGGCTTGAATTACTCAAGGATTATGATTGTACGATACACTACCACCCAGGGAAGGCAAACAAGGTGGCAGATTCTTTGAGTAGAAAAGACCATTGAGTTTTGAACAATATGAGAATTGAAAGGGATCCAATTTTTATGGATCTAGTGAAGATGGACATGGGAATAACCAGGGAAGGTGAAACATCAATGCTTTTTCAAATGGTTGCCAAACCATCTTTACTAGAAAGGATTAAGAGTTCTCAGACCGATGATGAAGAATTCCAAAAGAATATTAAAGCTGTGAATGATGGGAGATTGAGAGACTTTGTGTATGAAGATGGAATTTTGAAATTCGGGAAGAGACTTTGTGTTCCCAATATACCTGATCTAAAAAGGGAATTGCTGGATGATGCTCATAGTTACAATTTCTCTATACACCCTGGGAGAACCAAAATGTATAGAGATTTGAAGGAACATTTTTGGTGGGACAACATGAAGAGAGAGATTGCTGATTTTGTGTCAATATGTATGGTTTGTCAACAAGTGAAAGCTGGAAGGCAACAGCCTGGAGGAGTCATGCAACCTCTTCCCATACCAGAGTGGAAATGGGACAATATTACGATGGACTTTGTCATGGGGCTACCAAAGACTCCAAGAAGGAACGATGCAATTTGGGTTATTGTTGATCGTCTTACCAAGTCAGCACATTTTCTTGCTATAAGAGAAGATCTACCCCTGGAACATCTAGCAAGACTATATATTAATGATGTTGTGAGACTTCATGGAGTACCCCTATCGATTGTTTCTGATCGTGATCCCCGTTTTACTTCAAGATTCTGGAAAAGTCTTCAGAAATCCCTGGATACTGAACTTCATTTGAGCACTGCATACCACCCTCAGACAGACGAACAATCAGAACGGACTATTCAAACCTTAGAAGACATGTTGAGATCTTGCTCACTTGATTTTCAGGGTATGTGGGATCAATATTTACCTCTGGTAGAATTTTCCTATAACAATAGCTTCCATTCGAGTATTCAGATGGCACCATATGAAGCGTTATATGGAAAGAGATGTCGTACACCAACCTGTTGGGATGACGTTGGTGAAAGAAAACATGTAGGCCCAGAACTGGTGGAGGAAATGGTGGAAAAGGTGAAAGTAATCCAAAATCACATCAAAGCAGCTCAAAGTAGGCAGAAGAGATATGCCGATAATCGAAGGAAGGATTTGGAATTTCAAGTCGGTGATCATGTTTTCCTGAAGGTATCTCCGTGGAAGGGAGTCATACGTTTTGGTAAGAAAGGTAAATTGAGTCCCAGGTACATCGGACCTTTCGAAATTTTAGAACGAATTGGGGTTGTAGCTTACCGATTGGCAATGCCGCCAAGTCTTTCCAAAGTTCACGATGTGTTCCACGTATCTCTATTGAAGAAATACATGCCTGATCCGACGCATGTACTCACCTACGAGGAATTAGAACTGGAACCCGATTTGTCTTATTGTGAAGAGCCCGTCAAGATTCTTGATATGAGAGAATACGTGCTGAGAAACTGGACGACGCGTCTGGTAAAAGTTTTGTGGAGAAACCATAAGATGGAAGAGGCAACGTGGGAACCCGAGGAACATATGATGAAGAACCACCCGAGTCTTTTTATGCAGTAATACCCTAGAAATTGCGAGGACGCAATTATTTGAAGGAGGGGAGAATGTAACACCCCAAGCTTCTATGGTACGCTTCTCTTTGAATAATGTGATAGCGTGTGTTGTACGCAACACCGAGTTCTAACACACCATAACTAATCAAACTAGCCGTTATGAATAGTAATAACTACTTTTTGAAATTATATATATTTTATATTTGAAAATGGACTTCATTTTTGGATTCGGAATATCGAATTTAGCCTAAGGTGAAATTTTGGTACATTTCGGATAACTTTCATATTTTGATGAATAGTGAAAATTACTAAATTTTAATTAAAAACAACTTTTTTAATCAAAATAATTAATAGTGATAAATTATGAATTTGAGTGGTTTTAAATTATATTTAGAATATATTTTTACCATTTAATATAATGTTGGTCATTGGACATAATTTTACAATTAAACCGAACATAAACAAGTGTCAATCTTTTGATAGTTATTATCTCTTAAAAACACGCTTTTTGTTTTGACAGCGGGAATTAATTTTAAATTAATTTCTGCCACTTCTTTTTTTTGAATTTAGGAAAATGGATTCCATATTTGTAATCATGATTTTCAAATTGTGTAAATGGGTAACTTTTATTTTTAGACATTTTGAATAATTACTGCGGTAAATATTTTATTTACCATGGTTAAGGGTAAATCCGGTAAATAAGGGTTAAAAAATAATATTATAATAATACTAAATTACCCTAAAAAGTGTCTTAACCATATTGGTTGATACATGGTCGACCATGGGAATCTTTGGGTCTATTTTGGGACCCCATGGATCCACTTGTAAGTGATAATGACACTTTATTTTAATTTAGATAAAATGAATACAAAAATGACACAAGCATATATCTTTTAGAACAACAATTGTTACATGGGGTTATATATGTTGGAATTTAGATTATAAATATTAATTAGAAATATAAAAAGATTTCCTACATAATGATATTTTATTTATAATTTTTAGACATTAAATAATTTATTTTATATATGACACAATGATGATGCAGTAATTACTATAATAGTGAAAAATTAAAATAATTGATATTATAAATACCCAAATAAATATAATATGACACTTTTAATGAATTAAAATAATTTTCATGGATAATATGATATATTAGTATTGATTTAATGGACGTTTTTCGAAGTAATCAATCTGTTATGAGTTTCACAAAAATCAACTATTGAATAGTGTCAAAATTGACATAAAAGAGTTCTTAAACAAATATTATATTATTAATTGATACTAAATTCCTAAAAATCTAAGGTTCGGCCAAGAGACTTATATCATGATAGGTTCATCATTAATGTACCACTTTGGGGTCACTTGGATGTATATATTAAGTTTATTAACCATATTATATAAAAATACAAAGAGACATTATAAAAGTGAAACTAAATAACTTAGAGTTAATACTTAAAGATAAGGTTAATATAAGTACCCAAACCTGTCTAAATTCTATTGGTTGAGTGGTTTTCGACCTATACCCACCTTAAACTTTTAATAATCAACTTTGGAGCCATTAGAAACCGAATATGAATTTATTATAAATTAATATTTCTAGCTTTTCCAAAGGTGCCCCTCACCCCTCTTATAGAAGGGCACTCCTCATTCTCATTTCTTCACACCTTCAAAGCCTTTTGGTTCGGCCAAACTCTTCCCAAATACTCTCCTAACATCCCTCACTACAACCTAGAGGCCTTAGTTTGATCAGAAAGCCAACCTAAGGAGCCCTTTTGATCAAATCAAAAGGAAGAACCCGAAGAAGAGGTAATGATTTCACCACCCTTCTCCAAGTTCATTTCTTCTTCCACTTCTTCTTCCTTTGTTCTTACCATTCTAAAATAATAACTCCAGTATCTCACATATACTGTGATGTTATTATAAATATGGTACAACCATATTCAGTATTCTATCCACCCTTTGAATAACATGTCACCATACGTGCGTACGTACGGCTTACCGTCTCCACGTCGTGGTGTAATTGTTATTCAATATAATATTATTTGGATGGGTATAATAATGATGTGTAACTCATGTAAATAATAAATATAACATGTTAATTATTCTGTATATATGATATACCATCCATTTATATATTATTTTAATATCAAAAGAATGATATTGTCGCTCGTGCGTACGTACGGACTACCGTCTCCACGAACGCGATGAGATTCATTCTCCATCGTATCCATTCAAGTATAATTATCATTTGATGATTTAAAAATGATGTTTAAGGACTATATATCATTCTGGATATGAATAAGATACAACAACCATGGCTTATGTAACAAAACATATAAAAGAAAATGAGTAAGTTAACTCCCGAAACGACGATAGTTCTAAGATATTATTAACAAACCAATGTTAAAAGATCATATATGATATCTTATTAATATATATGATTCTTGTATAATTTAATAACAACTATTTCACCATTATACAGGAGGTTAACCTACCCCAACCAAGGAAAAGTACAAGGTAAGGGTTTACTTTACAACCTCTTCATTATCCAAGTTTGTTTATACGTAATAATCTACTGGGATCTCTTTATCATCCACATCCATGTTTCTTAAAAATGTATTTCAAAACATTTTTACTATTTACTAGAATATGAGTTAAAGTCCTTTATACCCTTTTTGACTTTTATAAGTGGTTTATAAAGTAATCTTTCGGTCGTTTTCAAAACAAGATCCTTTTTAACCTTTTCGACAGAATTAAGGTAAGAATGTTTTTTTTAACTTATACGGCGGGTGCGGTTTTTTTCCGCCGTTATAAAATCGTCAAAGCTTCCCTTAAAAGCTTATAAGATTATTTTCAAAGAAAATGTTTTATTTTATATGGATCTTAAATGATTTCAAAATAAAAGGAGATATTTCTTTAAAAAGAATTTTGATTTCATCTATGTCAACATCCTTTGATGGGTTTTAAGATTATTTGAAGTTGATTTATTATGATACAAAACTTCTATATTGTTTTGAAGGTTTTGTGATATGTTTGACTGTGGATGTGCTATTTTTATACCATTCATAGTTTATGGTGAAAGTATTGACATTTCGTATGCTAGTTTTAATACGAATGTTTATGTTATGTTTAAAGCTTTTCATATGGGAATGCATTGGACTTAATATGTGACGGGTGGAGCCCGCTATAGCTCCTTGATGCATCGGTAGGTCTCATGAGACAAACTAGTGTCTTGGCACAAGGCCTTGACAAAATCTTATTTGTAGTCTTGGCACGAGGCCTTGGCTATGTGGTTATGATAGTCTGGCATTATGCATTCCAATATTATGAAAGTGGTTATTGATTTTTGCATGTGATTATTCGATTAGTAGAATATCCATGTGAATAAGTAAATGGAATTATTTCATTTTATTTATGCCATACCATGTTGAAAGTTCATATTTAAAAGGCTTTTGTTTTAGTTATACATTGCCTTAAATGTTTATTCTTATTTATGAAAGTTTCCGCTATATTGTTATCCTTACTGGGCATTTGAGCTCACCCCTTTTCTATGTTTTATTTTTCCCAGGAAGTGAAGAAGTAAATTATGAATGACCTGCAGGGATATTATGTGGGGATATGAGTGTGGATTATGGAGACATTATGTTATTGTGGTAGTTTTTCATTTTATGATGTAATGTAAAACTTATGAATATATCTAGTGTTTCCAAGGCTACTAAACCAATCGGTCTTTCGAGATTTGATCTTTCTTGTGATCATGCCAATGTTATGTAATAATGCACCGACTCTAGGCAACTAGGGTCGGGGCGTTACACGAAACGACGATTATACTAAGATATTATTAACAAAGCAATGTTAAAAGATCATATATGATATTATATTAATGTAAATAATTCTTTTATAATTTAGTAACAATTATTTCACCATTATACAGGAGTTTAACCTACCCTCAACTAAGGAAAAGTACACGGTAAGGGTTAATTTCACAATCTCTTCTTTATCCGAGGTTGTTTATACATAATTATCTACAGGGCCATATTTATCATTCACATCCATGTTTCATAAAAAAGTATTCCAAATTTTTTTACTATTTTCTAGACTAATAGTTAAAGTCATTTATACCCTTTTTTGAATTTTAATAAAATGGTTTGAAACGAATCTTTCCATCATTTTCCAAACAAGGTATTTTTAACCTTTTCGACAAAGTTATGGTATGAATATTTTTTTAATTTATATGGTGGGTCTGCCCATTTTCCGCTGTTATAAAATCATCAAAGCTTCCCTTACAATCTTATAAGAATATTTTCAAAGTAAATATTTTATTTAATAATTATGGTACTTTTAAATGATTTCATAAAAAGATATATTTCTCTCAAATAGTTTTGATTTCATCTATGTCCACATCCTTTCATTGAATTTAAGCTTATTTGAAGTTGATTATTAGGATACAAAACTTCCATATAGTATTGAAGGTTTTGTGATATGTTTGACTGTAGATGTGTTATTTTTATACCATTCATGGATTATGGATAATTTATTGACATTTCGTATGCTAGTTTTAATATGAATGTGTATGTTATGTTTAAAACTATTCATATGAGGAATGCATTGGACTTAGTATGTGATGAGTGAAGCCTGCTATATCTCCTCGATGAATTGGTAGGTCTCATGAGACAAAATAGAGTCTTTTCACAAGGCCTTGATAACATCTTATTTTTAGTCTTTACACAAGGCCTTGACTATGTGGTTATGATAGTCTGGCATTGTGCATTCCATCATTATGAGAGTTGTTATGGATATTTCTTGTGATTATTCAACTAGTAGAATATCCATTTGAATATGTTAATGGAATTATTTCATTTTATTTTTTCCATGTTATGCTGAAGGTCATGATTAAAAGGATTCTGTTTTATTTATACATTTCTTTAAATGTTTATGCTTATTTATGAAGGTTTTCGCTATATTGTAATACTTACTGATCATTTGAGATCACCCCTTTCTATGTTATTTTTTCTTCCAGGATGTGAAAAGTATTTTATGATTGTCCTATAAGGATATTCTGAGGGGATATTAGTGTGAACTATGGAGACTATGCTGTTGTAGTTTTCTATTTTAACATGTAATTTAAGACTTATGAATGTATCCAGGGTTTCCATGGCTACAAAACTAAGCGGTCTTTCGAGAGTTGATATTTTGTGACCATGAAAATGTTATGTAATAATTCACCGACTAGGGGTAATTGGGGTTTGGGCATTATAAACGCAGTCCATCATCTGCACCATACACAACATGGTGCGGGCATATCCCGTGCAAGGGTGAGTATAACGATACTCAGTTGGGACCCGAAGACCCTCTAGTCTCACAAATTCCACAAAGGATAATCATCAAAGCATGACGTCAACGGGAATCCCTACTTAGTTATATCCCAATACATATACCTATGTTATCAAATAAACCCATCTCAATATTGAGGAAACATAGGGTCCAACCCAAATGCCCAAAGCTCAACTATTCCACAGAGGAAGGAAAACCGTAAAGACATGTTCCACACAAGTACGCTACGCAGAAGAATACCACAAAGGTATTACCACTAAGGAAAGTGCCACACATGTACATACTCATCTCATTCTAGGTATATCTTAAGTACAGTACTAGAGATGATTAGATGTAACTATTGAATCGTCTTACTCTGTTAAGAGGCAGACCCACACAGGATCGCCAGGTGCTGACACACATAGGATCGCTACGTGCTGACCCACACAGGATTGCATGGTGTTGACCCACACAGGAACACTAGGTGATGAACCACACATGATTGCATGGTCTTGAAACACATAGGATCGCTAGGTGATGACCCACATAGGATCACAAGGTGCTGACCGACACAGGATCTTTAGGTGCTGGCCCACAGAGGATCGCAAGGTGCTGACCCACACAGGATCTCTAGGAGCTGACCCACAAGGGATTACTAGGTGTTGAACCACATAGGATCGTGTAACACCCCGAACCCTGTTACCCAGAGTCTGTGCATTATTACATAACATTGGCATGCTCACAAACGATCATGTCTTAAAATACCGATTAGTTTAGTATCTTTGGAATAACTAGATACATTCATAAAGTTTACATTACATCATAAAATTAAAACTACAACAACATTGTCACCATAGTTCACACTCATATCCCCTCATACTATCCCTACAGGTCATCCATAAAATAAATCTTCACATCCTGGGAAAAATAAAACATAGAAAAAGGTGAGCTCAAATGCCCAGTAAGGATAACAATATAGCGGAAACTTTCATAAATAAGCATAAAAATTTAAGGCAATGTATAACTAAAACAAAAGCCTTTTAAACTTGAACTTACTCATAATATGTTAGAAATAAAATGAAATAATTCCATTTACTTATTCACATGGATATTCTACTAGTCGAATAATCACATGCCATATCAATAACCACTTTCATAATGATGGAATGTGTAATGCCAGACTATCATAACCACATAGTCAAGGCCTTGTGCCAAGAATACAAATAAGATTTTTTCAAGGCCTTGTGCCAAGACACTAGTTTGTCTCATGAGACCTACCAATGCATCAAGGAGCTATAGCGGGCTCCACCCATCACTTATTAAGTCTAATGCATTCCTCATATGAATAGGTTTAAACATAACATAAACATTTGTATTAAAAATAGCTTACGAAATGTCAATAATTTCTCTATAAAACATGAATGGTATAATAATAAAACATCCAAATTAAAACATATCACAAAACCATCAATACAATATGTAAGTTTTGTATCATAATAAATCAACTTCAAATAAGCTTAAAATCCATCAAATGATGTTGACATAGATGAAATCAAAACTGTTTGAGGAAAATATCTCTTTTTTAAAATCATTTAAAAGTTAAATAATTATAAAATAAATCATTTACTTTGAAAATATCCTTATAATCTTGTAAGGGAAGTTTCAAAGATTTTATAATGGTGGAAAATAGCAACACCCATCGTATAAGTTAAAAAAGACATTCTTACCTTAATTCTGTCGAAAAGGTTAAAAAAGACCTGGTTCGGATAGCGACAAAAAAATTTCACTATAAACTTCTTATAAAAAGTCAAATATGGTATAAATGACATTAACCCATAGTATGTAAAATATAAAGAATGATTTGAAATACATTTTTAAGAAACATGGGGTGGATTATAAAGAGGTTCCAGTAGATAATTATGTATAAAAAACCTCAGATAATGAAGAGATTGTGAAATAAACCCTTACCTTGTACTTTTCCATGGTTGAGGGTAGATTAAACTCCTGTATAATGGTGAAATTATCGTTATTACATTATACACGAATCATATACATTAATATTATATTATATATGATCTTTTAACATTGTTTTTAATAATATCTTAGTATTATCCTCGTTTCGGGTGTTAACAGATTCATTTTCCTTTATATTCTTTGTTATGTGAGCCATACTTGTAATGGATGGGATGTATATTATTCATATCCAGAATGATATCTTGTCTCTAAAAATTATTTTCAATCATCAAATGAAATTTAGTCTTGAATGGATTCGATGGGTAATGAATCTCATCGCATTCGGGGAGATGGTAGTCCGTACGAACGCACGAGCGACAATATCATTATTTTGATAATAAAATAATATATAATTGGATGGTATATCATATATAAAGAATCATTATCATGTTATATTTATTATTTATATTAATTATACATTATTAATATACCCATCTAAATAATAGTATATTGAATAACAATTACACCACGACGTGGAGACAGTAGGTCGTACGTACGCACGTATGGTGACATGCCATTCAAGGGATGGATTGAATAATGAATTTGGTTGTTCCATATTTTTAACAACGTCATAGTATATAGAATATACTGTATTTATTATTTTAGATTGTAAATAACAAGGAGAGAATATGTTGAAGAAGAAAGGAACTTGAAAGAGGGTGGTGAAATCATTACATCTTGTTAAGGTTCTTCCTTTTGGTATGATCAAAAGGGCTCCTTAGGTAGGCTTTATGGTCAAACTAAAGCCTCTATGTAGAAATTAGGGAAGTTTAGAGACTATTTGGGTAGGGTTTGGCTGATCCAAAAGGCTATTAAGGTGTAAATTAGAGAGACTGGGGAGTGCCCTTTTATAAGAGGGGTGAGGGGCACCTTTGGAAAAGCAAGAAAATTATTTTATAATAAATTCATATTCGGTTTATAATGGCTCAGAAATGGATTTTTTGTAGTTTTAGGTGGGTATGGGTCGAAAACCACTCAACCAATATGTTTTAGATAGGTTTGGGTCACTATATTAACCTTATCTTTTAGTTTTAACTCTTAGTTAATTAGTTTGACATTTACGATGTCACATTGTATTTTTAAATTATATAGATAATAAACTTAGTATGTATATCCAAGAGACACCAAGTTGTCTATTGATGATACACCTATCATTATATAAGTCCTTTGGCTGATCCTTCGATTTTTAGGAATTTAATATCAATTAATAATATAAAATTTGTTAAAAAAAACTCTCCTACTTCCATTTTTGATGGACGCCAATGCTCAGCATTGCCATACTACCAAGTCAATCATCTCGAAACAAACTCTCATACTTCCATTTTCATTCATTCCCACAAAATTGTGCATTAAATTCCATATAAATCTTCTAAATACCAGAATGGACAACCCACCTGGAAAGATGAGAATCATTGAGAATATAAGGAAACAACCTTAAACCTTACATACTATTTAGTTTTGATCAAGAATTTACTTTCTCTCACATTGACGATCTTTTCATGTTTATTGTTTTAGAGAATTGGGCCATAACTATTTCATTACATCTCAAATATTATATATTATACACTTCTACTCTATTAATTATTTCACAAAAATAAAAATCCTAAAATAAAGCAAGAATTCATTTCTTGATAAACACATTCGTGAATTCTTCCTTTCACATACCCATCTCTTATACCATGTGAAAGACACTTAAAAATGATGGGATGATCATAAAAATATCAGTAAGGGTTATAAAATAATGAAATGAAACATTAATCAATGAATACATACAAATCAATGAAATCATAATTTTCCATCATAAAATGTAATCTACATATCTTATAACATGTAATAAAAAGATTCATATAATATATCATAGGAATAATAATACATAAAGGTAACTTGTGGAATCTATATCATACTTACATTGTAGCTCTCACAACTACATAGTGAGTAAGTTTCATGGTTAAATTTATAATACCCATCATAGTGTATTCCTTAAATACCTTTTGAGAATCTTCAACATTTACCTCCGTCATGTTACAAAATGCTTTGAAGACCTATATCGGGCTCACTCACATTCAGTTTATCACATAACCACCTGTATATGTAAAAAATTCCCAAGAATCATAACATAATCATAACACAGAAAACAAGCATAATGTAATGATAACATTTCAAAAATACAATCAAAATTTCTCATTTCAAGATATTGACATAGTCAATGATTTTCCAAAACCATTTTCAATTACAAAATACATAAAAAGGTTATACGGTATTTATTTTCCTTTTAAAAACATTACAACAATTATGGAATCCAAATATCAAATAATTCTCATAGTGGCATTAAGGTTGTTGTTTCAGCATATGTTAAAAATAAAAATTCATTTCGTCATTTAGTAATACACTATATAACAAAAAATTTCTTTCGAAAATCATTGAATCAAATTAAATTAAAATGGGTATAATTATACACCGTATAAAATAAGGACATTTATAAACCAAAATGTTCATCAATGAAAGGAGATTGAGACGAAGATACTTAATAAAATTTTATCCTTAGATTGAGGATAAATCAATGGAATAATTATGTGTAAAAAAATATATATACACCCATTATGCATGGATATTCCATGTAAAATAGTCCTAGGTAATTCCCACATATTCTTGGAAAAACAAATCCAATGACATGGATATTTATCTAAAATAAATGCGATTGAGTTATGATTTCCGATACAATGTTATTATACGTAATTACGAATTTATAAATGGGTTGATTATCTGTATAAAAATGGAAATACACACTATGTGAAGTGGAAATGACAACATTAATAAGTAAACAACAATTCCACACATAATCATGGTATAATATAATCAACAAAGTATGCATAAAACCTGATGAGTGGAAATTGAGTTTATGAATTCCTAAACAAAGATCATTTTATTATTAAAATAGATTAATTATGTGTATTTACAATAAATAAACATAAATTAAGTATAAATACATGATAGGATATCAAATTTTATCTCTCAAATAATCATTGAATGACATAATCCATAAGTAGATGATTAACCTGAAGAATGGAAATTGGCTAAAGATGTTCCCTTACAAAATTTTCAGAAGCCTAACAACGTTATATTAAAGATACATAAAATGAGTTGATTAAGAGAGAAAGTGATATATCTTCATTTTTAAATAATATTTATAGTGAGGTGGATATGAAATAAAAAATCCCAACATCTGAAAATATAAATTAAGAATGCATTGCATTAAATGAGTGCTTGAAAAGGGAATGGAGGAAGATTCCCTTACATTGGGTCTAAATTACCATTTATGTTCTTAATTATTATTAAATAATAGACACATGTTAATTTCCACATTCATAAGATACTTTTAAATTTTTATTATTCATTTCATATTACCTATTCTCATGTTATAAAAATTAAATAATTATTTAAGTTCATATCGGTCATTTTGTTGATATTCGGTACTTGAGTCGAAAATGAATTTGTTTGATGTAAATTTTCCGTGTTGAAAAAATTACATAATATAAATAATATTATTATTCATTTAAATATAATATATATTATATATATATATATATCCAGTAGAAATGTATTTATAACAGTATATAACAGTTGGAGACAATAAATAAAATGCACCATTCATAGAGATGGTAGATCGTACGTACACATGAATGTAAAATTAATTTCATTTTCTTATATAAGTAATGAAAACTAAATTATATATATCATATAATTCCATAATAATGGACACCATGAGAGGTGGTTGTGGAATATTGAAAAATCATCATCTCTTGTGGTAGTCGGTCACTGTACAATGAAACAGTACGTTCGTATCAATAAGATAGATGTGTGTGTAATTATAGTTTGAATCATTATCATAATAAAATCATAATTTATTGAGTTTACAATTTTTCTAATTTAATCAAATAATAAAAAGAGCATAGGGAGTGGAGAAGGAAAATAAATGAAAGAAAGTCAAGAGAAGATGTAACCTCTAAATCAGGTAACTTATTTTGATTTGAGCTAAAAGGCATTCCTGAATTTCTTTATTCCGAAGGTAAGGAATATATAAAGTATACAGATATGATTGGAGCTAATTTGAGAAGAAGGTTTATGAGCCAAGGGGATTGAGAGGGGTGATTAAGTGGGTAGAGGAGGTGGCCTTTTATAAGAGATAAGAGGGGCACTTTAGGAATGTTTTGAAATATTATTATATTATAAATCTATTTTCAGTTTCTAGTGGTCACAAACAAATTTATTTCAAATATAAAATGATTTTGGTTCCATCATTCAATAATTTTAAGACTATTTTTGAATATTTTTTATCCTTATCTTTTTTTATTAACCCTTAGTTAAATACATTAACTCATACCATGTATTCACTACTGGAAAAATACCATATACCAACGGTTTGGAAACGTTGGTATAGGCCCTCAAACCGTTGGTATAGGCTATACCAATGGTTTTTGAACATAATTTCATAAATATATATATGTATTGTTATAATAATTTTAAATTTTGATTTATATAATGTTCTTGGTAAGAAGATTCAATTAAAAATAGAAGGACCTATACCAACGGTTTTGGACAAACCGTTGGTATTGGGGGGACCTGTACCAACGGTTTGGCCAATACCGTTGGTATAGGTCCTATAGGTCCCCCCTATACTAACGGTTTGGCCAAAACCGTTGGTAAAAGTCATATTTCCAGTAGTGATTCTAGTATATTCATAATATATGGTAACTATATTTACTATAATATTCCATGAGAACCATAAGTGGATAATTAATGACTATATTAACATTATATAATTCATTTGGCAGAATCATATAATTTATGGAATATTATATTATTTAATAAAATGGAATTTGTTTTTAAAACTCATTTATGTACATTTTGATATTATTTAGTAACCGATTTTTTTTAAATAAATAAAATATGTAATCCTTCAAACCAAAGGCATCAAACGAAATAAATTATGTAAATATCATGCAAAAATTTTGTTTATATAATCAATTTAATCAAATAACATTAATTTTAATATTTATAATATCATTTATTTGAATCCATTATCAATGAAGCAATCACTACATCATCACTGTGTAATAGTTGAATTTATTTTTTTAATTTCAAAAATTATAAATAAACTATCATGATATAGGAAATATTATTAACATTCTAATTACTATTTATAGTAAAATATTTCACTATATAACCCATATAATTGTTTTATTAAAAGATACATATTTATGTTATATTTCCCTTTTTATTAAACTAAAAACTATAAAATTTCATTTTCACACCCATGTCGCACCCAAATGCCAAATGTTCATCCTAAGTATTCTCATGGACAGAAATATATCATCCAATATGATTAGGACTCATTTTAGTGTAGTTTAATATTTTTATAATATTATTTTTTAACCTGTATTTATCGAATTTACCCTTTAACCATGGTAAATAAAAAAATTACTGATGTTACTATTCATAATGAACAATATAAGGTTTATATTTACAATATTTTATCCTTATTATTAAAAATATGGAATCCATTTTTTCAAATTTAAAACATAGAAATTTTATTAATTAATTTCAAATTAATTACCATTGTCAAAAATAGAATGCGTGTTTTTATGAAGTAAAAACTATCAAAATATTGACATGTGTCTATGTCCAATTAAAATGTGAAATTACATCCACTAATCAACATTGAATTAAATAATAAAAATAAATTATATTTATACTTTAAAATAATTAAATAATTTTATTTAACCATATAAATTATCTTGATGAATAAAGTTGTTTTTAGTTCAATTTTAGTATATTTTTATTATGCCTCAAAATATTATAGTTATCAGAAAAAATATAAAAAATTCATCCAATGTAAATTTTTATGTCCTGTTTTCAAATAATATTATTATTTTGTGAAATAGAACAAATAAATGTGTCGATAAAAATATCTAAAAAGTTTTTTTCCATCAAAAGGTGGTAAAACAACATTTTTTTAAAATGACCTCTTTTATCCAAAATATTGAATATTTTATTATATCATTTCTAGAAAACATATAAGATGAATTTAAAAAATATCATTGAATATTTAACACATAGTATTCATTGAATAAAAATCCATAAAGAGGGATGTGATTTTATAAAAACAATTATTCTATTTTAAATATGTTTTCATAAAAACATTTCATTTATATTCAATTGGTTTTTATTTCCATTTCTAATAATATTGGGACCCAATGAATCATTATTTATACATGTGTATTCCATATTTACAAATTCAATAGATAGTATTCATTCCCACCCTTCCAACAACTAGGTTATAATGATAACATTTAAATAATAATATTAATTTGTTTTATAAGATCAATGTTTCATATCATGTATGCTATTGAAGATAGTGTTTCATTCTTAAAACATGTGATTTTACATCATTTCTCCTTTTCGGAAAATTTTTCCTCCAAAATTTAAAATTTTTCTTCCTAAGTTCATTTAAAATTTCACATCGGAAAATGAGTCAATAAAACAATCACTTGAATGGGAAGAAAGAGAAGTACACAGGTCACCCAAGATAACGCATAATAGGATTCCTTATAGGAGAACATGTATATGGAAGAGAACTAATGATATTGTTCTAATGAAGAGTGATATAAAACATGACCAGGAGAATGTTAACCACTAGAAAACCACAAGCATGTGATTGGTAAATCAGTCATTGATTTCTCAATAGGAAAAGTAAACAAAAAATGTTTTAGTTTTAATATCATTTTTATAAAGATGAGGAATTTATTTATGGGCTTTAATAAGAACATAATTAAAAATATTAACATTACTAGTAGAATTTAATCCATTAATAAATATCTTACACACACTTATCTTTTCTCCAAATGATGAGTATTCCAGATAACTTGGTCACACGTGAAGAAAAAAAATAAACTTCTAGAGAATCACCTAATCTATAACAGATGAACCATATATTTCCCTTGTCTTTAGTCATTAACCAATAAAATTATTTATTAAAAGATAAGATAATCCTCCTAAAGGAATAATCTTTTAAAAATATAAATACTGCACTTAATCTAAAAAACTCAACAAACAATACCCAAATTTCAACAATGTCCATTAAATAAACAATTTTCCCTAAAATTATTCAAAAATAATAATCCAAAATATAAATTGAAACTCAAAATTCATAAGTATTTTATCACATATTCTACCATGATAAATCATAACAATTATCACCAAATAACATTGAATACTCTTAAAGTATCATACTTAAAAGTAATTAACCGAACCACATGTTCTCCATTCTAGGTTAATCATTTCCATAAACAACCAAAATCACCATATGTCCAAAATTAAAACATAGATTCTTCTAAAATAAAATTCAACCATAAGTCCTAAAATAAAATCCCTTAGTATACTATTTTTCTTAGCCATATAGTCTTCCCAAAAGAGTTAACACCTTCCAGAATAATATTTATCACCATATCATTTTCTAATACAAATTAAATACATTTTATAAGATATAAGTTCCCAAAATCAACATAATATTGATACATAAAATAATTTAACTAAAAAGAATAATTCATACTTTGATTCCTACGACCTTTTCGAATGTGACTTTGTTAACCCATCTTGAAGGTTGTCCCTTTTTATAAATCTAAAAAATAAACATAACATGTTTTAACCTTAATGGTTGTTTTATACTTATAAATCTCAACCCAAATCACAATGACCTCAACATATTAATTCATGAAGTATAACATATATTAACATTTTTTTTATTTTACCGCTATATGATAAAAATAAAACTATTCCCAAAGAAAGAACATCGTACCTTGATATTGTTGTCCATCTAGTTTCATTGTCACCTTGTTCACATAGATAGATGATCCATGCATAACCACAAGGATTTATAGATCATTAAAAAAAATTCATCCTTTATCAAAATACCATGTTTACAACTTTGGTCATATGGTTGTTCACATAAAAATATTTTTTGAAAGTAATCATGTACAACATACAATTTCAAAACATCTGATAAACCCTGATTTCTTTTAAAATAGTCGGGCTGAGTTTGATTTGAAAAATTCAATAAATTGTCCTTGTAAAATACCATAAGTATATTTTGATTGACTATATTTTAAAATAAAATATAAATAGGTTGTGAAAGGGTCTCCTTCATCAGAACCATTTTCAAAATCCTAATATGCTTCAAAATCATATAATATGGTAAAATATCATAAAATTACTTGATAATATTTACATTTCTTTAAAATATTAGAATATTTAGAAAATAGGATTTTATTAAATACAACCCATGATCCACGATGGTATCGAGGTATAAGGGAGGTGTTTGATATGTCAAAAAAAATATTACTAATGAGTTGTATGTTCGAAAATGATTCAGAATCGTATAGACATGACTTTGCAATAATTATTGCAAGAAGGTCATAATTAAATGATAGGAATTTATTTTGGGATTCTTCTCCTTCCATTTTTAATTGACATTCCATGATCTAAAAAAGTTATAAAAAATATTTAACATAAAGAATAGAAATAGAGACTAACTACATGTTTAGCAAAAAATCATAATCCCTAAATGTTTCTAAACCATTACTTTGATACCAACTATAAGGCCACAACCTTAAACCTTAAATTATATTGTGTTTTGACCAAGAATTATCTTTAACTCACATTTAGAACCTTTTCAGGATTAGTGTTTTAGAGAATTAGGTCATTAATATTTCATTAAATTTCAAATATTACAAAGTAGAAACTTATACTCAATCCAATTTTTTACAAAAATAAAAATACATAAATTATGAAATAATTCCATCCATGATAATCATATCCATCAATTATTCCATTCTCTTACTCTTCCTTATAACCATTGAAAAACATTTCAAAAACATGGGATGATCATAAAAAGACTAGTAAGAGATATAATATAAGGAAAAAAATAGTAGTCCATGAATACATAGAAATCAATGAAATCATTATTTTCACTCATAAAAAGTAATATAAAAAGGTTGAATCTTGTAATCATAATATACATTCAAAATATCAAATAAATAATAAAAAATAAATGTAACTTATGGAATCTATATCATACATACATTGTATCTTTCATAGCTATATCAAGAGTAACCTTCATGGTTACCTTTAGAATACCCATAATAGTATATTCCCTAAATCTCTTAGAAGAAACTTCAACGTTTACATATTTCACATTACCCAATGCATTGGAGAGCTATATTGGGCTCAACCACCCTAAAATTATCAAATAACCACCAATATATGTAAACAATTTCCAGGAGACATAACATAATCATAACCCACAAAACAAACATAATGGAAAGATAACATTTCCACATTGCAATCACAATATATCATTTAATGAAATTTAAATAATCAAGGATTTCTCAAAATAATTTTCAATACCAAAATAACATAAAAGGGTATATGGTGTTTTTTTACTTTTAAAACATTATTTCTTGTTAAATATCTCAAATATCAAATAATTCTTGTGGCGGTGGAAAGGTCTTTGTCGTCGTGTACATTTTAAAGAAACATTCCTTGTGGAATTAAGTATAACAATATATAAAAAAGGTACATTTTGAAAACCATTGCATGAAATTAAAAGAGAAAAATTTATAATTTTAAACCGTATAAAAGAAGGTCATTTATAAACCAAAATATGCCTCAATGAAAGGAGATTGAGACGAAGACACTTACAAAGATCATATCCTTATATTTAGAAAAAATCAATTAAATAATTATTTGTGAAAAATATAAATACACCCAATACATGTTTTTGTTCAGTTTAAAACAATCATAGGTCATTCACCCATATTTTTTGAAAACCAAAACCAATTACTTGGATATTCAACTCCGTGAAATGATATTATGATAAGTATTAACTTACAAAACTCATTTAAGCAAGGTAAGAATTTATAAAGGGGGTGATTAATTATGTAAAAAGTATATACACATAAAGGGAAGTGGAAATTACAACATAAATAAATAATAAAATTTTCAGAAAATAATCCCAGCCTTATATATTCAACGAAGTATGCGTAAAACACAATGAGTTGAAATTGAGTTTAGAAATTCCCTTTATAAAGTTCATTTTGTTAATAAAACAGATCACTTATGTGTATTCACAATAAATACACATAAATCAATTATAAATAAATGATAGGATATCAGAATATTTTTTTCATAGGATCATATAATTAAATAATAAACAAGTAGAATATTAACTCAAAGAATGGAAATTGGGTTAAGATGTTCTCTTACGAAATTTCCACAACCTAACGACATTACAATAAAAATCATTAAATTAGTTCATTGAGAAAAAAATGTTTATTTAATAATTTTATTAATATTTAAAGTGAATGGGATATTAAATTACAAATACCAACTTATTAAAATAGAAATTGAGAAGGCATAACATTAAAGGAGTGCTTGAATAGAGAAGGCCGGTATATTTTCTAATGTTGAGTCCAAATCGTCATGTATGTTCTTTGTTCTTACAAAATAATGAACTTAAGTTATTATCCACTAACTTCAGAATATTTTTCGAGTTTATTAATAAATTTATATTTCCTATTATCATTTTATAAAAATCATATGATTATTTAATTTCCTATTTGTCGTTTTGTCGATATTCAGTACTTGAGTCGAAAATGAACTTGTTTGATGTAAATTGTCCATGTGGTAAAAGTACATCATCTACAAAATATTAATAATGAATTAAATCTAATATATATCACACACATATATATATAGTAATTTTTTTATAATAGTCCATAATAGTTGGAGATAATAAATGAAATGCACCGAACCTGGAGACAGTATGTCAAATTTACGCATGAACGGTACAATAATTTCATTTCCATATTAATGGATGAAAAAATAAATGATACATAGGAATATTAAAAAAAATTATATTATATATGTTATATGTTTTACAAAATTTCATTAACTTCAACTTTTATACGTTCCATGTATGGAATGAACGAGTCATATCACCTTGAGGGGAAGTATTCTGCACTTTCTCAAGTGAAATTATCATATTTACAAATTATGGAAAGCATAAAGGTATGATGTAAATATAAATACACAAGAATAGATAGAATTTAAATATAATATATATCATATATAAAAATAATTCCTTCATAATGGTCACCATGAGAGGTGGTATGGGAAAATTGATCAATCATCATTTCGTGAGGCAGGAGTTCATCGTACACAGAAATAGTATGTTCATGTCTATTATATGGAGGTGTGTGTAGGTGTAGTTAGAATAAATATTATAAAACATACAATTATATTGATGATACTATTTTAGTTATTTAATGAACTAATAAAAATATCATAGGTATTGGGGAATGAAATTAAATGAAAGGAACTTGAGAAAGATGTTACGTCTAAATCGGGTAACATCTTTTGATTTGAGCCAAGATGATTTCTAGAATTACCATAATTCCATGTTAAGGATACTAAGTGTAAGGGGGGATTTTGGGAGATAAATTTATTATATTTTTGATGATTTAGGGGTCTTGATAAATTTTAATAAGTTGGAATAGGTGGTGTCCTTTTATAAGTTAAAGGAGGCGCACTTTAGGAATTTCTTGAAATATTATTTTATTATAAATTTATATTCGGGTTCAGAAGGTCCATGACTAATTTATTTAAAATATAATATTATTTTGGTTTGAATACCCATCATCCAATAATTATAAGACAAGTTTTCAATATTTTTTATACTTATCCTTTTGGTTAAACCCTTAGTTAAATACATTAACTCTTACAATGTCTTCTTGCAATTTCATAATATATGGTAACTAAAGTTACTATCCAATGCAATGAGAACCAAACGTCGATCATTAATGAAGTTTTTAAAAATATATATGTCAGTTGGTAAAATCATATATTTTTAGGACTATTATATTATTTAATAAAATAGTATTTCATTTAAAAACTCATTTATGTCAATTTTGATACTATTTACTAACTGATTTTTGTTAATGTAATAAAAACATTAATAATTCAAAAAAGGTACTAAATGAATTATAATATTTTGATATCAGCCAAAAAATTAGGTTATATAATTTTAATAATCCAAATAAATTTATTTTAATATTTATAATATCATTTATTTGAATCTCTTATCAATGAAAAAATCACTTCATCATATTTGTGTCACAATAAAATTTATTTATTTAACGTCTATGAATTAAAAATAAAATATCACATTTTATTAAATATTCTAATATTTATAATAACTATTTATATTTTAATAAATCACTTATATAGGCCCATATAAAAGTTGTCTTATTAAAAGATACATGTTTATGTTATATGTCACTTTTCTTTAAATTAAAAATCATAAAATGTAATTTTCACACCCAATTGGACCCCATTTTCGAATATTTAGGACTAAGGATGATCGTGGTCAGAAATATATCATCCAATGAGAGTTTTAAACGTTTAAGGGATGTTTTATATTATTATAATATTATTTCTTACCCTTATTTACCAAATTTACCCTTTAACCATCATAAATAAAAATAATTACTAAAGTTACTATTCATAATTTCCAATAAAATGTGACTATTTACACAATATAAACCTCATGATTCCAAAATATGGAATCCATTTTTCCAATTTCAAAAAGAAAGAAATTGTTGTATTTAATTAAAAATATATTCCCGTTGTCAAAAACAGAAATTGTGTTTTTAAGAAGTAAAGTTATGAAAAGATTAACATGTGTTTATGTCCAATTAAATGGTGAAATTATATAAAATTACCAAAATTAAATTAAATGATAAAAATATATTCCATTTTAAATTTCAAACCATTAAATAATTTTATTTAACCATTTCAACTATCTTGATGGGAAAAAGTTGTTTTCAATTAAAATTTAGCGTATTTTTATTATTCATCCTAACATGATTGTTTTTTTAAAAAATATAAAAAAATAATCCGATGAATATTTTTATGTCCCTATTATAAAGAAGAATTTTATTCTATCAAATATAACATATAAAGGTGTCAAAAACTATATTTAATAAGAGTTCACTATCAAAAGGTGGTTAAACAACCTTTTTAGGAAAAGACATCTTTTTTCAGAAAAATGGAATTTGTTCTTATTCCATAACTAGAAAACATATAAGATTAATTTAATAAGTTAAATTGAATTTATAATATATATTTTTCATTTAATATAAATCTATAAACAAGAAAATAAATTTATAAACACAATTATTCTCTTTTAAATAGGTTTTCATAAAATCACATCGTTTATATTTAATTGGTTTTAATTTCAATTTCTAATAAATATCGTAACCAATGAATCATTGTTTAAACATTTTTAAATCATATTTCAAAATTCAATATATAATATTCATTCCCGCCATTCCAAAATCAAGGTTATAATGAAAACATTTAAATAATAATTTTTAGTTGTTCATTTAAGCTCGATATATTTTATCGTGTATGCTATTGAGCATAATGTTTCTTTCTTAAAACTCAGTTTGTTACAATTAAGTTCCACCTAACAAGATACTGGTACCGCCATATGATTCCAGAAACACAAAACTAAATTCAAATTCAGTTCCCATCCCTTAATGGTCTCCCAACCATTTAATTTCTACCTCATCTCCATACACTCATAATCTGATGATTATGCCTCTTTAACCAAATAGACCCAGTTAAGAACCAACAAAAACAGAAAGAATACCACTCTTTTACCACATTCCTCACATTACAACCACATGTCGGCTATCACTGACATTAATTTCCACTGATATAATGTATGTTTCACCACCTGAGCATATTATTTTCAACATAATGTATCTCCCACTAAACTTCTCTTATCGGGTGTGTACATTTAGTCAAAATAAATCATTTGGAGATATTTCATCACTCTCATTTTCCTCATGTTAAAATATATTTGTGATAAAATATTCTTTAAACTCTATTGATCAGAAAATACCATAAATTTCTCCCCAAAAGTGATACTGACGCCACATTTTCAAAACATTAACCACTACCACTAGCTCTATATCATGTGTTGGGTAGTTTTTATCCTGAAACCTCAATTGTATTAATCCATAGGAAACCACATGATCCCCCTGTATGAAAACACAATAAAAAATAGATCTCTATTCATCACAATACACCACGTACTCATTCCATGGTTCAGGAAAATCTTGGATTGGTGGTGATGTAAGGAGACCCTTCAACTCTTTAAAAAAAATTTGAACCTGCTCATCCTAGTGTAATGGAGAATTATTCGTTATCAAATATATCATCGGTGCCACCAATCATGTGAAATCCCCAACAAAACATTGATAATAGATAACTAGATCAAGGAAGCTCCATATCTATAAAATGTTCTCTGGTGGTTTCCATGAGATAACAGCATCTATATTTTCTAGATAAACATAAAAAACAATCTCATAAATAACATGGAAAAGGAAAAAAACCTCTTATATCTAAATTTCACTCTTTTACAATTTTTCATACAACCGATGATTGATCAAGAACCCCCAACAGTATCTACAAGGGCTGATCATGCTCCACCCTGGTCATTTAATACCCCAGTATATCATCAAAAAATTTCACCACAAATGTATCTAGATATTTCTAAAATATCTAATTCATAAATTCCATGAACATTGCTGGTGTATTTGTTAGACCAAAGTTAAAAACCACATACACATAATTTCTATATCTACTGATGAAATATGTTATGGGAATATCCTCTTTCATAACCCATTGTTGATGGTATGCTGACCCCAAGTAAATTTTGGGGAACCACTAAGCTCCCCTCAACTATTCAAATAAATCATCAAAGTGTGAAAGTGGATATTATTTCTTTATCATGGCCTAATAAAGTGTATGATTATAAAATAGAGTCGTAGAGTTCCATCCACCTTTTTGTCAAAATAAACAGGTGATACCCATGGAGAGTTGCTAGGACATATGAACCCTTTATTCTCTAACTATTACAACTACACTTTTAATTCCTATAATTCTATTTTTTCCATCTGGTAGTATGGAAGTGATATTGAACCATTCCTTAGAAGGACATCAATCGTAAATTCAACATATCTCATGGGTGGAAATCTTGAGAATTATTTGGTAATGGAATCCATAAACTAATCCACAACTGTCAAAAGAACACTATGCTCAACACCTTCCACTGATTCCAAAAACAAATCCACTAACTAACACGAGATCATTCCAACAGCTTGTTCCAACAAATCAATTGCACCCAGTTTTTCATTCTACTCCCCTCTAAAGAGGTTTTCAATTCCATCCTATATCATAAAACTAACAATTCATGGATAGAAATTGATTTGGGCCATAAACATTAATAAACAATCCAATTCCACGATTATATCATATGCTTCCATCTCAAACACTGAGAAATCCCACATCAATTCAATGTTATCTACACATAAGAAACACCCTCTTATAGAATGTCTCAAAATGCTTTTTGACCCAAACGAGTTTGATGTTTTAAAAATGATGGAATCATTTCGATAGCTAAAACCATAACACTAATATCATGAGATGAAAGAATATAATAGGAATAAATTGTATCAAAAAATATTGTATCAATACAGGATTCAAAAAAAACTATTCCTCTCAATGTAGATGGTCTTGACTGTTCATCCATCAGAACTTGTTCAGCTCGAAAAAACTACTTTCTTCCCACACTCTTCTCTTTATTACCCTGTTGGGGTGTCATGTTATTTCTACAATCAACATGACTAACTCAGCTCTATTGCTGATGAGTATATTTCTGCCCTCATCTAGTAGAGGAATAGGATGAATGTGACCCCTGAGGAGTGTCATGAACACCAAACCACAATGCATTACTACAATACCACTAATGATTACCCTCACATTTACAGTTTTTACATTCTCAATGTTGTGTAGTACAATTACACTTGATGTGTTCCATAGAGGCACACTAAAAACATCATGGATTACTCTGAGGCTTCAGAAGAAGATTCGCCGATCCTACTCATGGATTCTAGGTTATAATCCCTCCTTGGAAATAAGTGTCACTCTTCTGCTTGAACCCAGTGTTCGAGTTCCCACAATTCCTCATAGGTACCAACATACATCCCCCACCTATAGCCCTCAAAAGGTCTCACTCATCCACTTTAATTATATTAACCCTTTTTGTGTAATCATTTATACACAATACCGCTTCCATGGAAAAAATTTATTACCTCAACCCTACATCAAAAATATGTGATTTCCGGGATGTTACACCATCCCCCTCAGGTGAAAAGTGCACTATTTTCATAAATATTGTATAATAATCCGATACAAAAAGTTCATCCTTCTTCAAACAAAATAAATATGTGGTGTTCTGAATTATAAATGTATGAGGGTAGAAACGTTTATTATAAAACTCCTCAAAACCCTCCCATTTTGACCCATGGTCCTTCCTGGCATGGACCGCCAGCTCCACCCACTAAAGGGAATGATCTTCCAACATATACATGGATAAATTCACAATATGCTCTAATAGTGTTCCCAAGAAGTCAAATATCCTATTCATTCCGTCCAGCCATGCTTCAACCATCTCTAGCTCAGAATGACCCCAAAAAATGGATGGATTCTGTATTTGAAACCAAGCCATAGGATACAAATTATTTGTTTCATCCACTTTATTCCCACATTCCACAGCTTTTAAAGCATGCAATATATTCTGCACTATTTGTGGGTTCATCTGATGATCAGGTGCAACTAAATTTTCAACGGCCTCATCATGTTGGTCTCTATAATGGCTAACAAGTTCCATTTATATCGACACAAAAAAAACCATAAATCCCACACCCAAATCAATAAAAGTCTTATAATTCAATATCAATTTCATAACAACTATCAAAAGTAGGATTTCTGCACGTACACATTTCCCATGTTTCACTATTTTGAAAAATCCACCTAGTTTTAAAAAATGACCAAATTTCAAAATTCCACATATAAGGCCGCAGCCTTAAACCTTACTTAATATTGAATTAAATGAATAATTCACATTGAGGATCTTTTCAGGTTTAGAGTTTTAGAGAATTAGAACATAACTATTACATCTTAAAAGATTACAATGTAGACACTTCTACTAAGTCTCCATAAAATAAAAACTCTTAAAAAGAAAGATGTCTAGATTCCATGTTTTAGATAGCATGAAATTCCCTTGATCCCATCCTTGACCTTATTCCACTTTAAGTCCTGAGTAAAACATTTCGAAAAACTTGGGGTGAGCATAAGAAGCTCAGTAAGGGATACACAAAGAATGAAAATTTTTAGTTTATCAAAACAATAAGTAAACCATGTATACTTTATCAGAGTAATACTTTTCACCTTTATGAAGTAATAAAAACTCTTCACTGAATAAAGTATCATTACATACCTTTTTGTAACCAAAGGATTACCATAAAACCCATATAAAGAACACATAACATATATAAAGGTAACTTGGGACATAAACTTACTTAAGTGGAATAACCATACGGTCGACTTCCACACATATCACTTAATGGAATAGCCATACGTACAATTTCCATACATACTTAATGGAATAGCCATACGGCCGACTTCCATACCCAATGCATTGGAGGTTATAATGTAACCACCCGTCCTGGTATTCACGGCACCACCCGTCATATGGTTTATAACGTAACCACCCATTAAAATGTCCAAGTACCAATATAAAATCATAAAAAATAAAACCAATATAAAGGAATGATAACATTTCCACATTTCAATCATAATATAACATAAATATATTGACATAATAGAATCCTTTATCAAAACCATTTTCAATACCAAAATACATAAAAGAGTATATGGTATTTATTTTATTCTAAAAACAATACGGCTTGTTGAGGAAGCCAAAGACCAAATAATACTTGCGGCGGCGGAAAAAGTCATTGTCACCGCGTACGTAAAAAAAACATTCCTTTTTGTCGTTTAGTAAAACACTTCGTAGAAAAAGATTCCTTTTGTATAAAAGTAAAATTCAAAGGGTTTATACACCGTATAAAAGAAATTTGTGTATAAAACGAAATATGCCTCAATGAAAGGAGATTGAGACGAAGTCCCTTACCTCGGGTCCGACTTGACTCGATCGTTCTTTAACGTCCTGAATAATAAACTTGAGTTAATTTATACTTTATTAAAAACCTTTTTGAAGTTCATTAATCCTTTTATATCACTTATTGCAATGTTATAAACATTATGTAACCATTTAAGTTAATAATGTTTGTTTTGTCAATATTTGGTTCTTAAGTCGAAAGTTGACTTCTTACAATTACATGTTGTTCGTGTGGTCAAAAGTTCTTTATATCCAGAATGAAATTCCTTATTTGGATATCATATATATCATATATATCCAGAATATACATGTATTTATAATATTACATAATCATTTAGAGGTAAGAAATGAAATGAACCGTTCATGGAGACGGTAAGCCGTACGTATGCATGAACGCTACTTTCATTTCTTTGTCATATTAATGGAATTAAAACTAAATGAGAGGTATGTATATTTTAATTCCAGATTTATATTCATCATTTAGATATATCATTAATTATATATATCCATTATATACATGTACTTTAATAGTACATTACATTTGGGGATAAGAAATGAAATGCACAGTTCATGGAGACGGCAAGCCGTACGTACACATGAACGCTACTTTCATTTCTTTCTCATACTTTAATGGAAATAAATAATAATGATATAGAGGTATATTATAATTACAGTATAACATAATATATAAAAACTTTAAATCCATCCTTTACACGTCCCACATATGGCATTAACGAATCACATCACTTTGAGGGGGCGGTAGTCCGCACTTCCTTAAATGAAGATATCGTGTTTACCCTTAATGGAAACCATAAAGGTATGCCAAAAATGAAAAATACAGAAGCTTAAAGAAAACATAAACATATTATATATCATATATAAAAATAGTGACATCATAATGGCCACCCTTGAAGGTGTTAAATGAGTATTGAACAATCATCGTTTCGGGAGGCAGAATTCTGCCATCCACGGAAACCGTATATTCTTTAACCATTTGATGTAGTTGTGTGAGAGTGTAGCTCAAATAAATATTATAACAACATCCTAGTATATTGAAGATACTGGTGTTTTTACAAAAGAATTAAATAAAAAGAGTTTAGAGGGTTGGAGAAGCAAAATAAAACAAATGAACAAGAGAGAATGAATTACCTTTAAAAGTGTAACTCCCTTTTGATTTGAGCCTAAAGGCTTTCTTTGAAAGGCTTCTGCCCAAAGGGAATCCTCTAGGATGAGTAGAGGGATGTGGAGAGAGTAATTGGGAAGGGTTTGGCCGAGCCAAAGGCTTGAGAAGTGTGTGAAATGGGGTAGAGGTGGGGGCCTTTTATAAGAGGAGAGGAGGGGCACTTTTGGAAAGTAAAGAAATATTACTTTATTTGAAAATGTTTTTCGGTTTTAAAAGGTCCCACATTGATATAATTTGTGGATTATTTTATAAGGGTTCTAAATCCAATCATCCAATTGGTTTTGGACATGTGTAGGTTTTAGATTTTTCATTATCCTTCCATTTTATTTAAATCGTCAAATAATGATGTTATCGCTGCATCATTATTATGTCATAAATAATTTAATTTATTTAATGTCTAAAAATTATAAAAAAACTACTATGATGTAGTAAATCTTATTATCTTTCTAATTACTATTTATAATCAAAATTTGGACTTGTATAACCCCACTCAAAAAGTATTTTAGTAAAACAATTTATGTTAGTGTCATTTTCACTTTAACATTAAATAAAAATATATTAATGTCATTTTCCAACTAAAGTGGCTTCATGGGGTCCCCAAGTTGGCCCATGGCTTGTCTTGGTCGGCCATGACTCACCCAATAGGTGTAGGACAAGTGTCATGGTGTTTTCACATTTTTATAATATCATTTTTACATTAAATTACACTAATTACCTCTAATCGCGATTAATGAAAAAAAGTTACTATTCACCAAAAAATTATTTTAATCTCATTGAACCACATTTTACTTCTTAATGACAACCATGTATGTCGTATTTTCAAAATTCAATACACATTAGTGGTAAACTTTCATTTAACTGAAAAATCAGTTTGCTTGATTACCACTTAGTGGTTTCACTATTCATCAAAAATTGATGTTTTTCAGAAAATTACCAAAAATTCACCCTATGCTATATTTGATATTCTGAATTCAAAAATGAAGTCCATTTTAAAAAATTCAAAACATATAAGTCAAATTAATTAATTTAATAATTAATTTCCACTGTCATGACAAATAGCGGGTTTTTGTGAAACAATAAGTATCAAAAGATTGACACCAGTTTAAGTCCAATTTCAAAGTGAAATTGATTCCAATGACCACCATTGGATTAAATGGTAAAAATATTTTCTAATTTCACTTTAAAACCAATTAAAATAATAATCTAATCATATAAATAATTTAGATTAAAAAGAGGTTTTGAATTAAAATACAACACTTTACACTATTCATTAAAAAATGAACTTTATCAGAAAGGTACCAAAAATTTACACAAAGTAAATTTTGATGTCCCGATTCTAAATAAGAGTTATATATGGTCCAAAAGAATGTAAAAGAGTGATCAAAACTATATTTAATGACGGTTCGCCGTCAAAAGGTGATAAGTGAACCTTTAGTGAAAACTAGGGCATATACCCCTAAAATTGAATTCTTTCCGTATTTTAAGACTTTATCTTTTATTGGATAAATGTAAAAACATTTAAAAACATATATAATCATATTTTAGTTATTTCTATCCATTCCCGCCAGTACAACGGCTACTTGTTAACTAACATTTAAAATAATATTATTTTATTACTAGTGTGCTACGTAAGTTTCAAAGAAACTCATCGTTGCGTATCGGGTACGCTATCGAACATAGAAACCCCTTTAAAATAAAATTAATATTTAATTCGTAAATATTAATAAATATGAAAATTCTTTATTCTTTATTTACCTGGGATGTTACATCCTTCCCCCCTTTTGGGAATTGCGTCCTCACAATTTTATTCACTTATCAAAATAAGTGGGGGTATTTATCCCTCATAGCATTTTCAGATTCCCACGTTGCCTCTTCAATCACATGGTTTTTCCAAAAAACCTTTACCTGATGAATCACCTTATTCCGTAACACCTGCTCCCTGTGGTCAAGAATCTGGACCGGTTGTTCCTCATAAGATAGGTTCTCTTCCAGCTGAACTACCTCTGGACACAAAACATGAGATGGATCTGGCATATACTTTCTCAACATTGAAACATGAAAAACATTGTGTACCTGAGATAAACTCGGAAGTAAAGCCACCCGGTATGCAACTGATCCAACTCTCTCCAGAATTTCATATGGTCCAATAAACCTTGGACTCAGCTTTCCTTTCTTACCATATCTCATAACACTTTTCCCATGAGAAACCTTGAGAAAAACATGATCACCTCCCTCAAAAGATAGATCCTTCTTCCGGTTATTCGCATAACTCTTCTGCCTGCTCTGAGCTGTTCTCATGTGCTTCTAAATAAACTGATCTCTTTATGCCATCTCTTCTACCAATTTTGTTCCCATCAACTTCCATTCACCCACTTCATCCCAGAAAGCTGGAGTTCAACACCGCTTCCCATATAATGCCTGAAATGGTTCCATCTGTATACTCGAATGAAAACTGTTATTATATGAAAACTCAACCAAAGAAAGATGTTGGTCCCAACTTCCCTGATAATCCATAGAACAAGCTCGTAGCATATCCTCAAATGTCTGAATTGTTCGTTCTGACTGCCCATCTGATTGAGGATGAAAAGCTGTACTAAACTTTTAATTCAGTACCCAACGACTTCTGAAGGCCTTTCCAAAAGTTAGAAGTAAACCTGGGTTCACGATCCAATACAATGGAGAGAGGAACTCCATGTAACCAGACTATCTATTTAAGATACAACGGGAAAGTTGATCTAGAGAGAAAGTATCTCGTATAGAAAGGAAATGAGCAGATTTGGTCAAATTATCAACAATAACCCAGATTGCATTATTAACTCAAGATTTCCTCGGTAATCCCACAACAAAGTCCATGGATATGTTTTCCCATTTCCACTATGGCACTGGTAAAGGCTGAAGCATCCCTTTCGGTAACTGCCGCTCTGCTTTAACCTGTTGACATGTCAAACACTTCAAAGTAAAATCAGAAATGTCTCCTTTCATTCCATCCCACCAATATTACTCCTGCAGATCTCTGTACATCTCAGTACTGCCAGGATGAACTGAAAACGGGGAACTATGAGCCTCACATAACAACTCATTCTTCAACTGTGAAACACAAGGCACACATAACCTCTTCCCAAACCTCAAAACACAAACACAAACTTATCCAAGAACTCATGGAAAATTTTATTCATAAGGTCCATGAATACAGTAGGTGCATTGGTTAACCCAAAATCCATAACTAAAAATTCAAAATGGCTATATCTAGTACGGAACGCAGTCTTCAGAACGTCTTCTTATTTTACATTCAACTGATGGTACCCCGACCTCAAGTCAATCTTCGAAAAATACTGACCTCCCTGGAGCTGATACCACTTCATTCGATGGCCCAATATCTGCTGAAGTTGTTGCAAAGGATTTCGCCACCCCTTTCTGCTTGTAGTCTGGCTGCATTCCCCCAGTTGAGTTCTTCGTTGGACACTCGTTTACATAATGACCCATTTCATTACACTTAAAACATCTTACCGTTGGCTTTTCATTTCCTGCTTGATCATCTTCCTTATAGTTACGAGCAATATGACCAGACTTACCACACCGAAAGCACTTACCAGACTTGGATAAACATTCTCCAGGATGCATTTTACCACACTTCTCACAGGATGGATATTTGTTTTTCTTACCTCCTTGCTTCTTTGATGAATTATTCCCCTTTGCCTGCCAACTAGACCTCTTATTCTGTTGTTTTTCATAGAACACCTGATCATCGGCAAATTCTATTTCCACCTTCTCCGCACATCGAACAAGTTTTTCATAACTTTTGAACTCACGAGAAGCTAAAGCCCTTCGATACTTTGGCTTTAACCCTGAGTAAAAACGGTTTATTTTACTATCAAGATCTCGTATGATGTTTGGAGCATACCTTGCCAATCGAGTGAACTTTTCTTCATAAGCAGCCACTGAATCATCCTCCTGCCTCAATTCTAGGAACTGTTTTTCCATCCTAAGACGAACCAACTTAGGAAAATATTTCTCAAGAAACATACCTTTGAATTCGTCCCAGTGAAGATCCTCAATCTCATCACTATCCCTTATATTTTTCACCATCGACCACCACTGATCAGCTTCACCTTCAAAACGGTAAACAGCAAGACTAACCTTTTGATGTTCTGAACACCCCATGACATTAAAAATCTTCTCCAGTGCTTTAATCCACCCTTCAGCTTGCACAGGGTCAGATGATCCTCTGAATGATGGGGGATGTTGCCTCATGAAGTGTTCCACCACTGACATGTTCCTCTGTGGTTGATCTGGCTGATCTCGTGCATGTATACCACCACCATTTATAGCCTGAGTCAACTGTGCCATCACTGCAACAAACTGTTCAGTTCCGATTCTGATCATCTCAGGTTGCTGATTTGGAAGGTTATCTTCCTCCTGATGTCGTCCCAACATAGCTGCTTTGTTTCCTCTGTGGAAAACCATTCTGAACACAGAAATATCTTAGGCGAAGCAACATGGTAATCCGTAAATGCTATATTATTTCAATCATATTATAATTTAACACTTTTCTAACTCCTAAAGTTGTCTAAACCGACCTTTGATACCAACTATAAGGCCCCAGCCTTAAACCTTACTTAATATTGAATTAAATGAATAATTCACATTGAGGATCTTTTCAGGTTTAGAGTTTTAGAGAATTAGAACATAACTATTACATCTTAAAAGATTACAAAGTAGACACTTCTACTAAGTCTCCATAAAATAAAAACTCTTAAAAAGAAAGATTTCTAGATTCCATGTTTTAGATAGCATGAAATTCCCTTGATCCCATCCTTGACCTTATTCCACTTTAAGTCCTGAGAAAAACATTTCGAAAAACTTGGGGTGAGCATAAGAAGCTCAGTAAGGGATACACAAAGAATGAAATTTTTTAGTTTATCAAAACAACAAGTAAACCATGTATACTTTATCAAAGTAATACTTTTCACCTTTATGAAGTAATAAAAACTCTTCACTGAATAAAGTATCATTACTTACCTTTTTGTAACCAAAGGATTACCATAAAACCCATATAAAGAACACATAACATATATAAAGGTAACTTGGGACATAAACTTACTTAAGTGGAATAACCATACGGTCGACTTCCACACATATCACTTAATGGAATAGCCATACGGACAATTTCCATACAAACTTAATGGAATAGCCATACGGCCGACTTCCATACCCAATGCATTGGAGGTTATAATGTAACCACCCGTCCTGGTATTCACGGCACCACCCGTCATATGGTTTATAACGTAACCACCCGTTAAAATGTCCAAGTACCAATATAAAATCATAAAACATAAAACCAATATAAAGGAATGATAACATTTCCACATTTCAATCATAATATAACATAAATATATTCACATAATTGAATCCTTTATCAAAACCATTTTCAATACCAAAATACATAAAAGAGTATATGGTATTTATTTTATTCTAAAAACAATACGACTTGTTGAGGAAGCCAAAGACCAAATAATACTTGCGGCGGCGGAAAAAGTCGTTGTCACCGCGTACGTAAAAAAACATTCCTTTTTGTCATTTTGTAAAACGCTTCGTAGAAAAAGATTCCTTTTGTATAAATGTAAAAGTCAAAGGGTTTATACACCGTATAAAAGAAAGTTGTGTATAAAACGAAATATGCCTCAATGAAAGGAGATTGAGACGAAGTCCCTTACCTCAGGTCCGACTTGACTCGATCGTTCATTAACATCCTGAATAATAAACTTGAGTTAATTTATACTTTATTAAGAACCTTTTTAAATTTCATTATTCCTTTTATATCACTTATTGCAATGTTATAAACATTATGTAACCATTTAAGTTAATAATGTTTGTTTTGTCAATATTTGGTTCTTAAGTCGAAAGTTGACTTCTTACAATTACATGTTGTTCGTGTGGTCAAAAGTTCTTTATATCCAGAATGAAATTCCTGATTTGGATATCATATATATCATATATATCCAGAATATACATGTATTTATAATATTACATAATCATTTATAGGTATGAAATGAAATGCACCGTTCATGGAGACGGTAAGCCGTACGTACGCATGAACGCTACTTTCATTTCTTTGTCATATTAATGGAATTAAAACTAAATGAGAGGTATGTATATTTTAATTACAGAATTATATTCATCATTTAGATATATCATTAATTATATATATCCATTATATACATGTATTTTTAATAGTACATTACATTTGGGGATAAGAAATGAAATGCACCGTTCATGGAGACGGCAAGCCGTACGTACACATGAACGCTACTTTCATTTCTATCTCATACTTTAATGGAAATAAATAATAATGATATAGAGGTATATTATAATTACAGTATAACATCATATATAAAAACTTTAAATCCATCCTTTACATGTCCCACATATAGCATTAACGAATCACATCACATTGAGGGGGCGGTAGTCCGCACTTCCTTAAATGAAGATATCGTGTTTACCCATAATGGAAACCATAAAGGTATGCCAAAAATAAAAAATACAGAAGCTTAAAGAAAACATAAAAATATTATATATCATATATAAAAATAGTGACATCATAATGGCCACCCTTGAAGGTGTTAAATGAGTATAGAACAATCATCGTTTCGGGAGGCAGAATTTCGCCATCCACGGAAACTGTATGTTCCTTAACCATTTGATGTAGTTGTGTGAGAGTGTAGCTCAAATAAATATTATAACAACATCCTAGTATATTGGAGATACTGGTGTTGTTAGAAAATAATTAAATAAAAAGAGTTTAGAGGGTTGGAGAAGCAAAATAATACAAATGAACAAGAGGGAATGAATTACCTTTAAAAGTGTAACTCCATTTTGATTTGAGCCTAAAGGCTTCCTTTGAAAGGATTCTGCCCAAAGGGAATATTCTAGGATGAGGAGAGGGATGTGGAGAGAGTAATTGGGCAGGGGTTGGCTGAGCCAAATGCTTGAGAAGTGTGTGAAATGGGGTAGAGGTGGGAGCCTTTTATAAGAGGAGAGGAGGGACACTTTTGGAAAGTAAGGAAATATTACTTTATTTGAAAATGTGTTTCGGTTTTAAAAGGTCCCACATTGATATAAATCGTGGCTAATGTGATAAGGGTTCGAAATACACTCATCCAATTGGTTTTGGACATGTTTAGGTTTTATATTTTTCATTATATTTCCATTTTATTTAAATCGTCTAATAATGATGTCATCGCTGCATCATTATTATGTCATAAATAATTTAATTTATTTAATGTCTAAAAATTATAAAAAAAATACTATGATGTAGGAAATCGTTTTATCTTTCCAATGATTATTTATAATCAAAATTTGGACTTGTATAACCCCACTCAAAAATTATTTTAGTAAAACAATTTATGTTAGTGTCATTTTCACTTTAACATTAAATAAAAATATATTAATGTCATTTTCCAACTAAAGTGGCTCCATGGGGTCCCCAAGTTGGCCCATGGCTTTTCTTGGTCGGACATGACTCACCCAATAGGTGTAGGACAAGTGTCATGGTGTTTTCACATTTTTATAATATCATTTTTACATTAAATTACACTAATTACCTCTAATCGCGATTAATGAAAAAAAGTTACTATTCACCAAAAAATTATTTTAATCTCATTGAACCACATTTTACTTCTTAATGACAACCATGTATGTCGGATTTTCGAAATTCAATACACATTATTGGTAAACATTCATTTAACTGAAAAATCAGTTTTCTTGATTACCACTTAGTGGTTTCACTATTCATCAAAAATTGAAGTTTTTCAGAAAATTACCAAAAATTCACCCTAAGCTATATTTGATATTCCAATTTAATAATGAAGTCCATTTTACAAAATTCAAAACATATAAGTCAAATTAATTAATTTAATAATTAATTCCCGATGTCATGACAAATAGCGTGTTTTTGTGAAACAATAAGTATCAAAAGATTGACACCAGTTTAAGTCCAATTTCAAAGTGAAATTGATTCCAATGACCACCATTGGATTAACTGGTAAAAATATTTTCTAATTTCACTTTAAAACCAATTAAAATAATAATCTAATAATATAAATAATTTATATTAAAAAGAGGTTTTGAATTAAAATACAACACTTTACACTATTCATTAAAAAATGAACTTTATCAGAAAGGTACCATAAAATTTACACAAAGTAAATTTTGATGTCCCGATTCTAAAGAAGAGTTATATTTGGTCCAAAAGAATGTAAAAGAGTGATCAAAACAATATTTAATGACGGTTCGCCGTCAAAAGGTGATAAGTGAACCTTTAGTGAAAAATAGGGCATATACGCCTAAAATTGAATTCTTTCCGTATTTTAAGCCTTTATCTTTTATTGGATAAATGTAAAAACATTTAAAAACATATATAATCATATTTTAGTTATTCCTATCCATTCCTGCCAGTACAACGGCTACTTGTTAACTAACATTTAAAATAATATTATTTTATCACTAGTGTGCTACGTAAGTTTCAAAGAAACTCATCGTTGCGTATCGGGTACGCTATCGAACATAGCAACCCCTTTAAAATAAAATTAATATTTAATTCGTAAATATTAATAAATATGAAAATTATTTATTCTTTATTTACCTGGGATGTTACACCACAACCATTCACATTTCAAAGATGATATATTTGAAATAATTTGTAGATTTTATACACCTCCAAATATTCATAATATAACAAAATTCATTATACCTAATGAAATATGAATCCTAGAGGGTAGTCATTTCTACCACGCATATCTTGCTCATGTAATTTGCTACACCGACGACAATTAGATATCCAATGCCTATATGTTTCTCCAAAACACTTATGTACCCAACTCCATGGTAACATGATATGAAACAGAAAATGGTTAGTTATGTCCTTTTGTGCTATACATTTCATGTCATAAAAATCCTACATTGTGAAACCATCCAGACCCAAGAATTATACCAATGACAAATGTCTACACCGAGACCAACAATTAACGCCAATGTACCAAACAAAATAATACCACCTGTAACAGCCCAACCCTTCCCCATTGGCTTGATATGGTGGTGAGGTGATACTAAGAATAAATATATGTCCCTATATTGCCAATGGCTATTAATAAATACCGAGGACTTCAAGAATAAATTGGTGAACGATGTGCCCTAGAGATAAACTATCCAAAAAATCCATTACCAAAAAAATAACATGATGCATGTTAACATAGAAACCTACACCATATATTACCAATAGAGAATAATCTATTCCATAAAAATTCTCAAAAACCAATTCAGCAATACAATACTAAAATAATGTCATATTACCAAGAGGAAGACTAAAAAAGAGAACCAATATAAACCAATACACACTCCACTACTACACAATAAGGTCCATGTTTCATGAACCACCAAACCAATCGAGTATCACAATGAACCGTAAGAAAAATAAGATTCTCATCTCTTAAATGTGTCATGGAGTACAACATATGTAAAAGAACTAAAGTTCCTAAGCATGGGTAAGTAATAATACTTAGTCAAATTTTCATAAATGAGTTTCATACATATTCCACTATGAAAGAACCACTAGGACATTTATATAAATTCATTTATATAAAACATCAAGTAGTTCAATAGTTACTGATAATCCAAACACACCCTCACCAAGACATCATTACCCAATCCTTGAAAACCAATGGAAAGCCAAAAAACCCTGACATAAGCCATTTCACTATTTCACATTAGCACAGAAATTTCCATCATGAATTGAAACACACTACAAGGAAAACATCCATGGTGGAACTCTTCATCCAAAATGGTTTAGTACTTTTCAAAACTAGAGGATCTTCCCGACCACTAATCTATAGTGGTGGGACTTCCATCCACTATCTATCACCTTTTATAGCTAAACATCCCATACACTTCACACAAAACTGACATGTTCCTGTCATGGGGTGTGACAAAAACAAATATTACCTAAGTTAAAATGTAGTAAAGTGGTTGACCTAGATTGTCTCCATAGAGTAGTGCACAAAAATTACGTTTGTCACTTAATTAGAGGAAAAAATGGGTAATTTCTGAGATTTAATTGGTTTTGGAAAGAATATTAAAAATGGAATGAAACAAATTATCATTAGAAAAGATTGAAAAATATGATATTATAAGTGTTATTATGTAGGGGTCTATTTTATAATTTTAATTCCTTCCTTGTGTTATTTTATTCTAACCTCTTCTGTTATGTTGTTTAATGTGAGATTCCACGATCGTTTCCTCTCACTCCATTGGTCGAATGTTGATAGTGAGAGAATTCCTTACCAAGAACTCAGTTTGGTATACTATCCTTCCATGTTCATGGGAGTTGAACTAAAATATCCTCAATTTACTTTTACAGTACCCGGTCAGGTATTGTTTATCACAAGAAATCAAAAACATTCACTACCACTTCCACACGTACTGATGATCGCTGAATACTTCACCAGTATGAATTAGTCTATTCCATCGTATATAAACCAAAACCTAGTGGAGGGAGATAATGATCATGGTCCAAAGAAAAAATCAATAATGGAATCAAAAATCAAATATGATCCCACTTGATAATAAAACCTGCTATATGAAATTGAAAACAATGCTCCAGAAAAGAGATAGAATTTTTATTCAATAAAGTGAATGAACTCAAGCATTAAAAAATAGAAAACATACCCTTCCTCAATTAATCAAATGTTTAACCCACCATGTTAAAGGTAATAGAGAATAATGTGGATGGATAAGGCATTACAAAACTATGAAAATGCAAAGAAAGAAAGAGAATAGAATAAAATCTGTCCAGCCGATACTGTCCTTCGAAACATTGCTCCTGGTTGGTGCCCCCTCTTCTAGATTCTCCCAAAAGTACCTAATTAAAGAATTATCCAAATAAAATTTCATTTCATTCCTCCAAATCTAAAATTAATTGGACGGTTATAGAAAATGATATCCAATATTTTTTTAGGAAAACTTTTTCTTAGAAAGATTTCTAAAAATACTCATTCAATGTTTCCCATTCAATATCAAATTTAATGAATCTCAATCTCCATGATATTAAACCGAGATATAAATATATAACTTGGAGGCATATTCCAATTTGAATCACCTTAATTGGAGATATTATGATTGATTTATGATGGATTAATTTATGTGGGTATACATCATCATCCAAAATCTTTCTCCACATTAATTGATTTTTTTGGATCCATTGATGGCCAAATTATATCATACCCCAGAGGACAATGATGTAGCAAGAAACGCCAGGGTTCCTACAAAAAAATAATCACATAAATCAGGATTATATTATAAATTCTATGGTAAAATTACCAAAACATATAAAATCTGTTAAATTCCCAAAATTAGGAAACTTTCCAATTTTAACACAAAACATACCATAAATCCAAAAATGATGTAATTAAACTTAAATTGATGCATTTGGGGGGGTTTAAAAATGTGAAATAAATATATAAAATTTGTAAACTATTTACTCTATCAATTCCCCCACACATAGCACTTGGACTCCCAGATAAGTAAACATCATAATCAAATCAAAGAAAACTGAAAACACATGCCAATGAGATATACCAATTCCACACCAAGAAATAAAATATATCATGCCTCAACCGTAGTTGTTATTCCAAGTTCTCAAATCAGATCATTCAACATTTTTCCTCTTCATTACTCCTCCCATGCACATAAGACACCTACCTGTCATGCCTTTTCTCTCATCTCACAAATATCAATTTTCAATAAGGTTTTTCTCATCCAAACCAATGCAAGGTTCACCATTGGTTTGAAAAACTCATACTTCTCCACTTAATGTGATTCAAGGACATGTGTTTCTCACGAGTAATTTTCAGGGTTGTTCTATGGCTTCCGGTTGGTAGGATTTAGATGGTAAAAATTTTTGAGGCTGAAAAGGGAGGGCTTGGCTCTTTTTGAAGCAAAATTGCAAGATTCTAATTTTCACACAAGTATGGTCTCCTTATATTCCCCTTTGTCAAAAATAGGCTCCACCACCATGATAACAACAGATGAAATAATTTTCTTCTCAATCCTGATTTTTCTTGAAACCTCTAGAAAAGGCACGACTTTTTCCTTTATTAGAAGATCCAGAAAAGACACAGCTTATCTTATCATGAACGCTCTAGAAAAGGCACATCTTTTAAAAGAATGATTTATCAGTAGCACTCCCTCTCTTGAAAATTTTATTTTTCATCTAAATATTCACCAAATAAGGTAGTAGAACACAAGACAGCATCCCCCACACTTATGGTCAACTAGATCATGCAATTTCACTTCAAGAGCAGGTTGGATGGGGAAAATTGTCTTATAATGTGGAGAACCTAACAGTTTGTTCATGGATTCTAAGGGCTACAAGGATTAAATGTACAAGGTGGGCCAGAATTAAAGGGATTATCTCGAAAAGGGTCTTAAAAAAAAATAAATTCATCAATCATTTAAAACACATATACCCCAAATCCTCATATTTTGAAAAGAATAAATCAAATTTTGGTTAAGACAAGCAAGGTCTGGATCTCTCAAGAAATAAGGTGAATGTATATAATATGAAAAAATGGTTCAGATTATTCAAAAGAAAGTAATTTCAAAGATATAGACAGTGAAATGTGGCATGAGATTCAAAAATCAGTGTACTTTTCATGAAATTCCTAAATAATTGATCCTGAAACAAAATCATTTTCAGCATTCATTTAAGCTCAGTTTCAGGGAATAAATTGTTTCACTCAATGGCATGGGTTTCAAAAATGGTAATGATAATCATTTCAGCTCAAAAGTTTTAAAAAAACTAAAAAATAAACACACAAAAATTAGAAAACACATGATTTTAAAAAAAACAAACACAATATGAAAATATTAAACTACAATGGTTCCCTCCCCCACACTTAAATGATGGAGTTTACTCAATGAAATCATGTGTATTTAACATGTATGTAGAATTTAAAATGAATAAAAACAACAAGAAAGTGTAAAAGGGATGTACAACCTGACTTATTGGTAATGCAACCTTGTGTTAAGATCCTATGTGCTGAACACTTAAAACCTGTATGCAAAATAACAAACTTAAGAAATTTATTGAAAGAAAAGAAAATAGAAATACAATGAGAAAAGAAAGGTAGATCTTTGTTTAAACACCCAAGTGTGCCCTGGGTTTTGACTACCTTCAGATGGGAAGTAATAGTTAATTATCTCCAATCTGATGGTGGGTAGATTTTCTTTGTGATGAACCAAAAAAACATCTTCTTTACATCATGCACTTCATTATTTTTGTTGAGGACACAATGAGTATAGTACAAAAAATTCACCACTAGTACAATAAGATACAACTTTCTTGGTAGGGGTAGGACAAAAAATGAGTCCTCATATTTACTGGTTTCCGATTTCATAGCCTTTTCTTCATTGTATGGTGATTTTTCATGGTATGATACATCAATTGAATAATCAAATGGAATGTCAGAGTATAATTCTATTTGAACAAAGTTAAAGCATGATGTTTCAATGTATAATTCTTCCCTTTCAATGTAAGAATCATGTGTCTCTTATTCATAAGGAAAATCCATGTGGATATTATCTTGAAATCCATCTAATAAATAATCAACATGTTTAGGGAGCTCCATATGTTCCTATTTAAGCGCATCTTCCTTTTCATCCTCATCCACCAAGAAAGTACATGAGTTGTCAAAATCTGAAAATTTAAAGCAAGGGGAATTAGTACTCAATTAATTTTCTATAAATTCATAATGAAGAGAGTTTAGAAAAAGAATGTATCATTTAATTGTCTTTACTTTATTTGATTTATCATTGTAAAGACCCTCATTGAGTTGATTTCCATTGGGTAGAGGTAGGTAGTCATGATCCCCTGTTTAAAATATGAGTGGTGAATTCACTTCCCCCAGTGGTTCTAATTATGGTTCAGGTTGAGGTTCATGATCCAATGTAACCTTCTCTATGGAATTCAATTTTTGATAATAAATGTTGACTTGATTCTCCATGTCCATCAGTTCTTGATTTGAGATACTTGTGACATGGCCATTCATCATTTTCTTGGACAAAATATTGAGTTCATCATGCTTTTGAAAGAGGGATTCCTCATCATTATGAACCATAATTGCATGAAACCAAGAGTAATGAATCCAAGAAGAATAATTTCAGTTGGCATAAATCATGGAATTTTTTAGATTTAAAAAAAAATACTTAAAAAATGTTAGAATCAGATTGCTGGCACAACCTCCATAGAAATGGAGCCAAGTTTTGGAATCTTCCTTTCGTGGAGTGTGAAAAAAACAAATATTACCTATGTTACAATGTAGTAAAGTGGTTAACTTATATTGTCTCCAGATAGGAGTGCACAAAAATTACATATTTCACTTAATTATTGGGAAAATGGGTGGTTTCTGAGATGTAATTGGTTTTGGAAAGAAAATTAAAAATGGAATGAAACAAATTAACATATGAAAAGAAAGAAAACTATGATATGATAAGGGTGATTATGGAGGGGTCTATTTTATAATTGTAATTCTATCATTGTTTTATTTTATTCTAACCTCTTCTTCTATATTGTTTAAAGTGATATTCCATGATCATTTCCTCTAACTCCTTTGGTAGAATGGTGATTGTGAGAGAATTCCTTAGCAAGATCCCAGTTTGGTCTACTCTCCTTCCATGGGCATGAGAGTTGAAGTAAATATCCTCAATTGACTGAGGAAATACCCAATTGTATCTTGTTTATCCCAAGAAATCAAAAACATTCGCCACCACTTCCACACGTACTAACGATCACCAAGTACTTCACCACTAAGCATTGGTCTATTCCATCATATATAAATAAAAACTGAGTGGAGGGATATAATGATCATTTAATAATGTAGAAATCAATAACTGAATCGCAAATCAAATAAAATAACACTTGATAATAAAACCCGCTATATGAAATTAAAAACAACATTGGGGAAAAGAGATAGAATTTTTTTTCAATAAAGTAAATGAACTAAATAATTAAAAATAGAAAACCTACCATTACCAAATAACTCAAATTTTTACCCCACCATGTTAAAGGTAATTGATATTGATGGGGAAGGAGAAGGCATAACAAAACAATGAAAAAGAAAATAAAGGAAAAGAAGAAAAACTGTCCAGCCGATTATGTCCTCTGAATGTTTTCTCCTAGTTGGGGCCCTCTCTTCTCGAATCACCCAAAGGTCCCTTATTATAGAATTCTCCAAATAAAATTTCCTTTAGTTCCTCTAAATCTCAAATTAATTGGACGGTTATAGAAAAATATATGCAATATTTATTGAGGATGAATTTTTCTCAGTGAGATTTCCAAAAATCTTTATTCAATTTTTACCTTCCAGTATCCGACTTAATGAATCTCAATTTCCATGATATTCAATAGAGATACGAATATCTGACTAGGCTAACCATTCCCATTTTAATCACCTTAATTGGAGCTATTAAGAACGATTTATGTTGGAATAACTGATGTGGGGTCCACATGGTCATCCAAAATCTTTCTCCGCATTAATTGATTTTTTAGGGACTCTTGGAGGCAGAATTCTATCATAGCCTAGAATACAAAGACGTATACCAAACCTCCAGGTTTCTTACAAAAAAATAATCACATAAATTGGGATTATATTATAAAAGATATGGTCGAATTTACAAAACATATAAAATCTGTTAAATTCCCCAAATTAGGAAACATTCTAATTTTAACACAAAACATACCATAAATCCAAAAATTATGTAATTAAACGTAAATTGATGCATTTGGAGGGTTTAAATATTTGAAATACATATGAAAAATGTGTAAAACATGAACTCTATCAACAACCAACACAACCCTTTGTATTTTTCCAACCAACAAGCATAAAGCACAAAAATGCCACACATTATACAGACAACCATTTCCAACACATGCTAAAACACATCAATAAATCCTCCGATTTATTGAAAACTCCCTTTAACCATTTTCCATTACTATCAAAATTTCAATAAAGCATCATTTTTATTGAAATTATTATTTCATAGAAAATTTTCCATCATTCTAACCATTATCAATTTTTGAATCAACATTTTATAATAACACAGCAAAATGCCTTTTTGAAACAATATCCCATTTTACCAAAATTCACAAATCATCAACAAATCAGTTTCCACCAAGATCTTCACATCATATTCTTCACTAATATCAAGGATGAAAATTAATTTCCAACAATGAATCAATATATAGTAATGTGGTGTTAAGAGAGAATCCTCCTACCATTATTGTTCTCGTGAAAATATACCTACAAGCAACCACACAACCAATCCTGAAAATTGCTCCACCAAAACCACTATATATCTCCTTCCCTACCATCAACAATCCAAAAAAACATCATCTATTCAAATAAAAAACCTATATCTACAAGCAATAGATGTAGATAAATAAACCAAGATACGGAAGAGTGAAAATCTAGAGGAAACCACAAAGAAACCAAAATTTAAGTCTTATTTAATATTAACTTCATTCATAACACCTTGAAAAACCTTAAAATCCCTTCCAAAACAAGTGGGAGAAAACCCATTAACCTTGCGTAGAAGAAATCCTAGGCAATATTCATATTGTAGAAGAAATGGGTGAGTTGGGGATAATATCGACTGGCCCCAATTAAAAAACCATTTTAATGGTATGAACAGGTATCTCACCCATTTTGAAAAATGGTCCGCTAACCAAGAAAATTGTACTATGTGAATCGTGGAATTTCATATAGTTCCCCAGGATTCTCACAATATTTCCCTAAATCATGCTCAAACTGTGCAGCCTTAAAAAGGCCTCCAATCATTTCCAAAACATTTCCAAACACTCCCAAACTATCCCAAACCTTTCCCAACCACATCATATGCATAAACATGTATAATAAAGGGTATCATACATCAAACCTTGGGTTTTATATTTCAATACAACAATTTTGATTAATATTTAATACTTATATAATAAAATTCCATGTGATTAGTTTTTCTCACCATACACTAGAGATGCTAAATAATCAGCAAAATCACACATAAAAATGACTATATTTTATATGAATCCACTGTGAATTATAAAATTCATGAAAATCATCTTTCATTTATAATCAATGTGCCAAAATCTAAAATTAATCCTCAATCAAAACGTTATGTTCATCGCTCCTAGAGAAAATTGAATACAACTATATCCTAAAAAATGAATAACTTTAATCCCAACCCCGATGATCTAGACTGAATACTTTAAAAAGTGCTCTAAAAAACAATTTAATATCCATAACATGCTCTGACACATCCCCATGTCTCTAGGATACATATTCCCACAGTTTAAGGCAAACTAAAAATATTTATAAAACCTTTTGGTAACACCCCAAGATGACTCAGTCCAAACTATAATAATACTAGACCCTCACATGAATATAATATTTAAATATCAAATGATATAGAAGGTTTCTTTGTAATGGGTGTATAAATAGATAAAATTTTTATTACATATACCAAGTATTAGAGAAAAATAATAATAACTAACTAATAATCATACACATTAGAGTATAAATAGATGATAAATCAACTTAACCTGTTATATTAAAAATTAAAAGAGAATCTATAAGAAAATATGATTGATCTCTTACTAGGTCAATCAGATATACATATATGAAATAAATAACTGAAATGAGGCTCTCCATCAAATCTCTTCTATATTTTTTTTGATCTCAGTATCCCACACATGCTACTCTAGCTTGAACCCAAAAAACTGAGCCTCAGTCCAACCACTGTCAGTATCAAAGTGAGAGTCGTATTAGGTAGACGAGTGCAATAGGGAACCAAGCAGGTTTCAATTTCAAAAATATATTGGGAATCACCAATGTGGTCACATAAATTATTCAATTTATTGATATTTTTCATGACATTATTAGTTGATGTTAACAAATAATTGAAGGAAATAAACAAATAAACAACCAATAGAAGTACCAAATTTATCTAGATTTTTTAATTACTATTACCAATTCATGGAGACTAGGACAACACCATATGATTATACATATAACATTGTCTAATCCCAATAAACATCATTTATCAATATGTATGTGGCCTCTATTTGTCCATATTAGTGCCTAATGATTTTTGGGTTCCTCTAAGAATGTGAATCAACTAAAAAAGCCTCAATTTGATCACTGAAATCCAATTCTCATGCATCCATTAGGATTTCCATCAAATCATAGTATGTCACGTTGAACCCCTCATCCTAAAGTCCACTTTCTAAACCTTATAGTAATACAAGTACATTCATCTCAATATGGATGATGCCTAATTAAGGGGAGGCGAGTCCCGTGGGAATTATATATGTTTAACAGCGACTGATTGATAGTTAACCCTATAAATGAATGTAAATATCCTCTATAAATCCCATATTCAATACTTGGTGGTCTAATATCCTTGTTCTGAGATATACACCCACATGAAACATCAAATAAATTTTTAAATAAAGATAATAATGGCCATTAAAAATGATATTCTAGTACCAAGAAATTTTCTATGGTATCACAATATTGATGAAATCCATGCCATTCCTATAATTCCTCATTCTACACCATCACATAACTCTGATGCTGGATCCTTCATACCACCTTTAGTAATCCAAAATTGCTTTAACTATATATTTGGATTATTCCAAATCCTAGAATCCTCCCCAATATATTGTGTGACTACATAAAAATCACACTTAGCATCCCAGTGTCACATTTATGTGAATAGTGGATTCTCATGAATACCATGAAATAACATCATAGTAAGGAACAATTGATGATTCAAATTAATCCATTAAAATTAAATATCATATCAGAAACTCAATTAAAAAATATAAGGTTTTTTCTAAATATATATGCACATCCTTATCACCATATCCCCTTTGGTATTACATGTTGGTTTAGGTTTTAGGTTACACCTCCTAGAATCTCTACCCATCTCCGCATTCAATCACATAGGGATATAAATAAAAGGCACCCATAAGGGACTCAACTATAATCATGTAGGTAAGGACACCATCTCGTGTATCCCATGTCTTATATTGTGTCACAATACACCACTCATCACTCGGATGGAATAACACACCATGATTGTTTCATTAACATCTTAAGGCCTCATTTTCCCCATATAATTTAGACATTATTGCATAACTGAAACTATGACCATGAATCACATATAACATCTCCCCATCAACACATGGTTGGGCCTCAAACCATACATAACCACATGATATATACATTGTTTACTCATCCATTATTCTCGTATTAGTCGAATAAAAGTGCTTACACAGTGGTCATTCCATAATGCCTAAAGATCTACCATCTTTTGGTAAAGGTACAACCCACTTGGGACAATCATTATAGTCCATATTTTACATATACCAGAATTTATATTAGGTATTCTATGATATGTACACTAGTAATCATGTACCATTGATGCGTTATCTCTCAGTGGATAAAGAAACCCATCTATTGCATGAAGGTCAAATTAAATGTTTTAAAAATAGACAAATTATATGTAATTTATTGAAAATAAATAATTTAATAAATTATTATATTTTGGGTATCTCATTATAGAAGGAATCATCATATTATATACAAGAATAATTAAGTTCACATAAACTAAAGGGTTAGTATGTGATACCCCATACCATATTCTAAAGAATAAACACCTTTAAAAAAATCTTGGAATCTCACACTAAGGCTCTCTAAGCCTAGAACACTATCATAAATGACACTCAGAGAATGGTTGAATTTGCTTCACAAGAACCATGATGAAAAAGTCTCTAACAAGTCATGGTTTAGCCAATCCTCATTTTGGAAAAAATTTATATCATTTGATGACCCAAAAAAAAGTTAATTTAATTTAGTTAAACCTCAATGATTGGAAAAATCACCATGATGAAATTTCTCCAAAAAATACATGGATATACATGAATATGTCTTCTTGGGATTCCATATATATAATAACCATTGAATCCCCTTGACTTTTGTATGATTTTACTACCTTTTATGGAATCAACCTCAAATCCATCACTTTGATAAATGAAAATTAAAATGGAAAAGGATACAATTAATAGATGTAGGGAGAGGTGGGAAATACATTAAATATACACAAATAATTATCAATAATACCATCCATATAATGTCTAAAAATATAAGGAATAAGAGCAACCTCTTTTCCATAAAACCTATCAATGTTTGAGAAGGGGGTCCCCCCTTTAAAAAACATAGTGGGTAAACATTGGAATTTCCCCTATTTAAAGGCCACTCATGTGCTGGTAGGGACTACTTGATAGCTGGTGGAAGTATTGTAGATTTCTATAAAACAACCTACCATCCAACCTCAATGATCCTTCAAGAAATAAAAAAAAATTATAACCTAAAACAAGGAATAAAAATAACTTTTTAAGGAACTCAAACTCATGATATTTGATTCTAAATCGTTGTTTTCAAAATTCCACTCCAAAAAAACAAAAAAATTGAACCTATTCTTGAAATTCAACTAAATGTTAGGACATTAAGAATTATATTTTTGGTAAAATTAACATTTTTAATATCTCCCATTAATGGATCAAATCAAATCTAGTTTAAATTAAATTTTATAGCATAGAAAAGACACATATGCATTAGGAATAAGATAGATCATATTATCCCCTCAAATTGATGAATTGTTTGAGAAACAATTTTCAGCCCTATGAATCTTTTGGATAACGGCGTACAATGTATTTACCGTTTTAGTAGGTAAACATTTTTTTCTTTCCAAATATGATATTTATTTAGAATCAGGTAATTATGCATAATTTTATATTTCAAATTAGTGGAAATTATATTTTTATCATTTTAAACTTGTTCAATTTCACTCTTTGAAAAAATTATAATTACCTTCATCTTTTAACAAATAAATCCATATGTTTAGTAATAATTTATTCTTTTGATTTGATTTATATTTTATTATGGATACCTTTATCAATGTATATTTTTTTAAAAAAATAATTTATTGATTCATACCAATTGTTTTTTACTTTTCCAGGTAAAATAGTAATAAAACTAATAAAAATGATTCATTTCATGTTTAACTTTATAAAAAAATCATATATATCCATTAAATACTCCCTTTGGGAATAAAATAAAACTCCTACTTAGGGAAATGAAAAACCATAAAAATCATACTATATCATTCATGAAATTATTCCCTTTTTATTTAATAATTCGCCTTTTTTCTTTCATTTCATGGATATATTACAATGGTCTATGATGTGACCTCTATTTCCATATAATACAAACATCTTCCCCATAGGTTTTTCATCCTGGTCAAATTTCATTATTATCTTATTTGTATTGGCCTATTCAAAATACATATTAACTAATTTTTCTCTCATAGATAAGATATTTTATTACTTTTCATTTTTTTAGGTTTTGGGTGGTTCACAATTCTTTTCAACATTTGAGTTATACCAGTTATGGTTATAATAAAATAATAATTTTAATTCCCACTTAAAATGACCAAGTAATTTTAAATATATCTACATTTTCACTATAAGTTTCCTATTTGTTTTAGTTTTGATAACCCTTTGTTCAAAACATTTACTTTTCCATATATAACAGGATGTTCTATAAATAAATGGCTATACGTCCAAAACACAATAATCAATAATATTTATCATTTCATTATTTTATATTAGAATTAAATATATCTATATATTCATTATTGTTTTCTATAGGAAAGTTCGACCCTATGTTCATATTTTAATATGGGGAAAATTTTATAAGACAGGATTAGAATCACCAGTTACGATATGGTTTTTTTATAATATTTTTTCAATCCACATTTGTATAGATTTTAATTATTTTTTAAAATTCAATATAAAATATCAGTTCTCACTGATTTAAATATAGAATAGGTTATCATTTAAAATAGATTATTATAAAGGTTTATCAAGATGATTTTATGACATATTCACCCCTAAAATTAATTACTCGTTATGTTCAATAGCATCATAAATATATGAGTGGAAACAATTTTTATATCATAATATTGGGATGATTTATGTTTTTTCACTTCCAGATTTGTTAGATACACTTCTATACAATCAAAATTATAGTTCAGTGAATAATTTTAAATCTGAACCAATCTAAATCTATATATCCAATCCTTATAAATTTTTTCAGTTCTATTCTCATGAATTTTCCATATCATTACAAGATAATTATCTATATATTTAACCCTTTTATTTGTCAGCTTGGTTAGAATACTTGAATTTAGTGGAGACTTTATAATAATTATTCAACACATGAATAACCTCTTAAAAAAAAATTTCAAACACATCTCTCTCATAAAGTGATCATTCAATTTACTCAGAAAATAAAAAAAATTCATTACATAGTGTGAACCTATATTGCTTTAATTTTATAAGCTTTATGAGGGTTTTAAATCATCCCATAATTTAAATAAATAATTCTACTATGGAATGAGTGTATATTTTTGATGCTCTATCTCTTCATAAAGTCACTTGATATCTGAAAACATTTATGTGACCATATCTATTAGTATATTCGTCATGTAGTGCTTAAGATTGATTTTGAATGTCAATTACTGATTCATGATAATAATCTTCCTCTAATTGTGAGATTATATAATATGAGGAATATTATTAAAATGATTTACTCTATAATAAAAAAAATTTAACAACCACATTTATTTGTGATTTTTCTCTTCACTTTTGATAAATTTATCTTCTTTTTTTAATATTTCATCTTCCCATTCATAACTGTTTTTTTCTTGGACTTCTAAACCTATAGAAACATGGATGAAATTTTTTTCTTATATCTGAGGCACTACCTCAAAAATTGAAAATCCAAATTAACATACTCTATTAAATATAACTATTAAAAATAAGAAATTTTTTTAAGGGAATCATGAACTTTTTATTTTATTTTTATGAAGAAATAGATTTCAAATAATGGAAACAATATACATTATTACCACATAAAATGACCAATGGATCATGTAAAAATACATATAAGTATGGTGGGATATGTTTTTTTTCCATTTTTAAAACATTCTAATATTATGTTTTAAATATTAAAACACCTTTTGAATTGATGTTCTATTAGTGGTTTCTATTATTGGAAAAAAAAATTAAACTATGAACAAACCCATATGAACTAAATATAATGTAGTAAATGTGAGATGTTTGTACAAGGATGGACCACCTATTGAAAATCATTGTTCAGACCATTTTTGGGATATCCATGTAAAATATTATCCAGTAAAATAATGATATCAGTATAAGTGATTTTGGATAGGTATCATACTAAAAGTGAGTTATAAATATTTACATTACACATTTAATCAATACAACATCATGCAACACTTATTTATAATAAATCCCAACCAGTTCCTTATCATCATTTAAATATTATCTCTTGTATATTACAATATATATAAATTTACTGTTGAACCTCGAATAATTATATTCTCCATTAACATAGAGTTTCATACTTGGAATTAAATTATTAAATAAAAACACATTCATCTTGTAAAATAATTTTCTATAGGATCTGGTCATTATTGAAAAGATTTTTTGGGATCCCCTAAACATCAACAGTAAGTGATTAAAATATAAATTAAAAACAATAAAATTTCTTATATCCTGTCTTTCAATCTATGATGCATTGATAGTATTTCATGGATTAAATGGTATCATATTCTATTTCTATTGTTTTATATAATATATAGTGGTTTCTCATTTTTTTATTTTAGAGGACTACTTTTTTTCTATTAAATGTGAACTCCTTGTAGTCTTAGATACAAACACCTAAAATAGCATTGCATACTTCATTTTTATTTATTACTACACAATCTTCACATTTTATGACATGCTTGGTAAATATTGTTAAATTAATTATTCCATGTTAAATAACCATAAATGGAATTATTGTTGACTAAATTTTTTCCAAACACAAAATAATTATTATAGAATAACAAATTTATATTCTCATGATTTTCATTTCCAAATATTCTCCATTGAAAGTATATTTCAGATGACATGGTTAAAAAAAATTATAATTTTATTCTCTTATATGATCAACAAAGTCACATACACAGTAAAAAATTTAACTACATTTTAACCTACCTAATTGTTTCTTTTGGATAGTCTTCATATTTGAAACACCAACATTTATGGTGTGATTTTTATTCAATTCACATTTTTTGGAGGTGGGGAACAGATATAAATTACTCATCTAAAATGATCATCTCTGTAGAATAGTGATAATCTACCTATCAGAGAGATTGATCCATAAAAGTATAAATGTTTTTTTTAATAACTTGATCATTGAATCAACAAAATAAAAATTATTATTGAAAATATAGAAACTTCATTTTAACACATTTGAAATTTTAGAATTTATTCATTCCATCATCTTCTCCTAACATGGATTGATGACCAATTCACAAATCACTAAAATATTGTGTCATATTTATTTTTTCATTTAATATCAACATAAACATCAACCACAATAATATTATTTAGAGTATAATAATTCAGGTAATGAAATTTTTCACCTTCAAAAATATCATAATTTTTCAATGTCAAATATCATTATTGATATTAAATATCCTATGGGATTCACAGAATGTTTTATGAAAAACTCACATATCTTAATTTTTATATACATATATCATTTCAATTAAACATTGAATAAATCTCTTATGATATATAAACATTCTTCAATCAAATTTTAGAAAACTCTAATGTAATATTGGAATAACAAAATTTCATACAGGAAGCTCATAAGGCACAATTCACTTGTAAATATTACAAATATCTTATGAATGAAAAAATTACATCTATGTATATCTACGATCTTTTACAATTATATAGATGAACGGTATCCTTTATGTGAATCATCTCACTTTTCCATAGGACAAACTACTTACATGATAGTCAGAATGTATTTTGTATCTATCAAATGTCATACAGATATGATAAATTCTATATTTCATTTATCAAAATTTCATCTTGATATTTTTAATGTTTGTTTTTTACAAAAGAACTCCTAGAATATTAAATTAATATCTATTTTATCTCATATATGTCAATTATAGATTATCTATATCCATTAAAAATCATAATCCATTATATATAAAATATGTTACATATAAAAGGGTATATTATAATCTCCATAGATATAATCTCCATTTTCAACTATCCCTGCCAAAATACATTAAAAATGATTAACACTTTCTAAACACACCTTATATAAGCCTTCCAATTTACATTAATCATTCACATAATTCGTCAACTTTTTACATCGAATGTTTCTATTGTAGATAGTTATTTTTATGCATTAACAATATTCACTGTATTTATTACCACAGAAATTACCATATCATTTTTTAGATTCTATTTGATGTTATACAATTAAAATAATCATTGGAAACAACCACTTTATCTTGAGTGGATACACCATTAATCACCCAATTAATCACCATTTCATTACGTAAATTGAAATGATTCTTAAAAAATACGAATTGAGAAAATAGAACCAAAATAATTTTAGATCATCAAGAAGGTTATATATATCTAAAATCAGATATAATTGAAAGAGTTATTATTGAAAGGGTAAAAATATAACGGTTTTTTATAAAACCATAAAATTTTAAATGCAGATAAATTTTGATTAAAAACATCACTTGGATGATATTTTTTAGAACATAAAACCATTCAATAATTAAAATAAAGTATTTTTTAATAGAAAAACTAAAAATTTAGTGTAAACAATTTGAAAATGAGTTAGAGGATGTTTTGATACATGTTTATATTTAAAAATGTTTTTAATAGTGGCTTGATTTTTTTTGAAAAATATTTGATATGCCTTAAAGGGTTATATTTTATTTTATTAGATGTTGTTTAATTTGATTTGATATGTGATATAGATGTTTTTTCTTATACCGCACATGTTACATAATCTTAGAATTGTTTTTTGATGATAGATAATTTACTTTTTTTAATTATCATACTAAAATCAAATAAATGATGTAAGAATTTTTTTTGATGGACATGAAAAAATAATTAATATAGTTTAAAATAATGAATCTTGGACAAAAATCCTACATTATATATAATATATTTCCAATGTTGAGTGATAAAATATTTCTCTTATAACAATTTACATTTTGTAGAAGACAAAAGCTAAATATTCCAATATAGAAGAACTTACGTAACATGTGAAGTTTATATAATCATATGAAAATGTAACCAATAAAAAAATATAAAATGGAAAAACACCTATAAATACATTAGTAATTTCTGTTTGAGGATAAGTGAGATTTTTAGAATGAATTTTTTTGACCAAATGAATACTATTATTGATTTATTCATTCATAATTTAAATATAACAATATTTCTGAGGGGATATGATTAAAGGTGAGAGGTGTGATGAATAAAAGTGAATGATTCCACACATCATTGATAATATCCATTCCATATAACTAAATTATTCTACAGTGACCAAGATAAATTATGGAATATATTTTTTGGAGAACATGAGACCATGATTATTCTAATATCACATAGATAATGTAGACTGAATTTTCATAAGATATATTGACCACAGTAAAATGAGCATAAATGAGAATAAAACCAGATGTTTTTGACTCATTTAAAATATGTGAATATATCATACCAATAAAAAAATCTTTTTCCGTATTCATAAAATAGAATTATTATTCACTAAATTCAGTAAGATAAAATGTTGAAGACGGAGATGTGACATTTTAACGTAATATTATAAAACCATTCTAATGATTTTTATCCAAATATAAAATAATTAATAAAAAATAATATATTGTAGTTTTTAAGAGAGAAACCAATGCTATAATTAATGTAAGTTCTTCTGTATTGAAGAATAAGATGAAGATAAAATAAAGAGGAACATAGACAATAAATAAGTATTGAGTCCCACCTTTTGACATTCTGATATCATATGAAATAGCAATGGGAGGTTGAAAATATTTCTATAATCCATGATAATATTATTTTTATGAACATAATAATAAATGTAGATGAATAAATCTTGAAGTATTCGGTTATCTACATGTATAGATCATTCTTGATATTTTGGTAATGAAAAAAGATGACAAGGTGGCATAGTTTTTTTTTCAAATTGTTGGTCAAATCCATGTTCCTTTTTGAATAAGATAATTTTATGATGATGATGTAGAATTAGGTTTAAATGAAATAAATTATTTAAGGAGTTCGTATAGGACATTTAGAGACCAGTGGTAAACTATAAATAATACGACCATTCCAGTTGAGAAGTTATAAGTTGTCATAAGGTACAATATGGATCCTACCAGAAGATAGATTATGGGAATTAGATGATACTAATAAAACCATTATATTTATTTTATATGTTATGTTACAAACACACAAAGTTGTAATCAATGTTATAAAATTTATAAAAAACATCTTCTTGGTGGGAATGAAACACATCAATTAGTATATTTCTGCACTAGGGTTGAACATTGTAAAAATCCATTATTATGATTATCTCTTCCTTTTTATATATATTTCATCTGGTGATGAGTGTTAAGAGTAAATAAATAGATAAATTCCTCCTATACACGAAAAAAGATTTAATATCAAATAGGGGAAATAAGTCTAATATATAATTTGTTGAAATAGTCTCACCTAATTTACCACCCGATCACGTGAATTCATTTTTAAATAGGAATATAAATTTAAGAAGATTCATCCACATTAAAAAACACATCCTAAATTAATAGAATAGTTTTGATGAAAATATATTTAATATGGAATAAAAATATAAAATATCATGGGATGAGTTTCATAACACCCTAATATTATTTTTTCTAATAAGAGATCTTATCTTCATGAAAAAGTAAAATGAGGAAATGGAATTAAAATCATTGAATAGATTAAAGAAAAAGTAGAAGGAAATTTATCCCCCTGATAATCAAAATATTATGTGGAAAAAGATAAAAAGTACATGAGAATTATGAATCATATAACTAAGAGCATTAAAATGTAATGAAAAAGTAAAAAAGAAATTTCAACTAAATTTTTTATAGTTAGTGGAATTATACATTTCACTATTGATTAGCAAATAAAAAATTGTAAAATATATAGTTATATATTATTTATTAATTACTATATTAAAGAAAAAAAATGTTCATAATAAATTCCCCAACCCCATTGGTCTCTTGGATTTGACCATTCACCCATTTCACTAACTTCTAGATTCTACCTAATTTATCAAAAGGTAAATTTTACCCCTATTTTGAGTAACACTATGCCGGTGATATTACACTCTTGATCTCCCATGGAAATAATTCAAGGTTCGTTAATTTTTTATTTTTCTGTTTTTGATCATTTCTATAAGAGTATCCCCTATGTGGATGTCGTCAAATAGATCATCTTAAATTCCTGGTGATTATATGAACATGTAATCATTGGGATTATAGAACATCATTAGTTTATGATCTAGTTTTATGTCTGAAAGTTTCATAATATTAACCTACAAAAATACTCAATGGTATATTGGGATTTTCTTCTTCTCCCTTTTTCTTTAGACAATGGATTTCCACCTAAAAAGGGTCCCTCCCTCCACTGTGATTTGGATCTACCTTACTGAACGTCCACTACCATTCAAGAATCATTCAATACATATTTATAATGGAAAAATGGTGGATCCATTTATTTATTATTATTATAACACATTTCTTATCTATCACCCTATTTATCCTCAGATCTTTGCCTAAGTCAACATCTTAAGGGAAACATTGGAGTTCATTTACATTAAAATTGATGGGAAACTATATTATAAGAACTATGTTTTCCATGATTCCTGAGAATAATCATATAGGTGCATGGGGAAATAATCATCCAAATTTCAAAATGGGAAAAAATTGGATCCATCTACAATTCGCCCAATATGTTTCTCATATTCCAATGTGAGATACCACCCTGGGATATACTCAACAATGAGAGTGGGGGTGAATTATTTTTAATATCATTTTCACATATAATAGAATTTTTTCCCTTTACCTATTAGACCTAATACAATCTTCATTATCTAATTATAATTTTCCTCTCACATGATATATATGGATGTAGTAAATAGGAAACAAGATGTTTTTACAAATATCACTAATCAATTTTTTTATCTAATACTTGTAATTGTTTGGATATGATCAAACCACACAACCACTAAAGAAATGTCCTTTAATGTGGTTAAAGAAATAAGGAAATAACTTTTCAATTCCATTGCACTATTATCAAGCACCGTTATAATTTCTATAGCTCCTAGATAATTCATTATATTGCATCAGATAATAGACTATTCCCATTAAGATTCAGCATAACACCCAAATATTCTTCTACTACATGAGACTAGTGTTGGATATCATAGTGAAATTTTTTTATTATAATATTTTACAAAATTATAATATTTATATAGATTTAAAATAATCTCTTCTATAAAAAACATCAAACTATATTCTTCTCAAAATTCTTCGTACCCGTATGAAATTAGATTTGAATATTACATTGTTCATCTATTCATATATCATTCTTCTTCTATATAAAAAAACCTATCCAAAAACCTATTATTATTATTTATATAATATAAATTTTTTTTGAGAATGTTGTGAAAAAAATCCTTAGTTAAAGATAATCAAAATCAATTCATTAGTTATTCAATACAAACATTAATAATGAATAGAAAACTAGTTCACCTTTGTTCACAGTGTATCAAATATATATTCAACAGAATTTCACCCCACATTGACCAAAAAATTAAAAATATAATAATATAGAAAAAATTAATACACCAACAATAAAAATATGATGTAGTATGGAATTTTTCCCTAATTATGTATCAAATTCATTGTACACATTTTATAAAATGCTAGTGCATGAGAATTTCTTAGTCATCATGAATGCGTAATACAATTCTTGGGACTTCTCAAACCCCAACTCATATAAATTTTATGTTATTATTTTCGGTTCCATTCATTATGGTTTGGCCAAAATTCCTCATTGGATTATGCATTTATGTATGCATGTAATATTTAAGATAATTTTATTGAATTTACCCTCATTGTTCACATCATTAAATATTCACTAAACAATCCATTATGCGTATTTCATATGTTTTTTACTTGTTCTATTCATTCAACAATTGAGAGTCTAACATTCTCCTTCAAACATGAGTTGAAATAAATTGCCTAGTTTTTATTATCAATTGTGTAGACAGAGTATATGAGATATCACAATGTTACCTAAATGGATTCAAGGTTCTTTTTGAATGAATAATTTCTTAACTGAAACGATTCTTATCAAAAAACATCTGAGCTTGTATAACACAAGTCAAGCATCTATATTTCTTCATTAGTGATTCATAACTCAATACAGTTGGATTTTATTATTAATGCATGAGTTTTCAACTCTTCATTGTTCTATATATGAGAAAAAAATTCTCGTAGTCTATATTCCTAGGAGTCACACTATTCTATATCATCAACTAAATGATTTTTCATAGAATTATTTATTTTGAGTGTTCTTAGATAAATCATGGGTATAAGAAACTCTATCAGTATCAGGGTTATTAGTTTTTATAAAAGAGTTTATACCACCTTTCCACCACCTAAAATCCCATTTTTAATGGCATGAATATCAATTATATGAATTCCTAATCAGATTATATTTGGGGAATAATTTTACATCGGTTTCTCCAATATTGTATGTCGAAAAAATGGTTTCCTTTAAAACATTGGGATGGATTCATACATAATGAAGATTATCTCACATGAAGGGGATAATATCACATTCTTCTTAATTTTTAGAATCCTATGTGCATTTGTCTATATCATAGGCATTATATCTGTATTTTCATCTAAAAAATTATATTCATCCTATAAATAGTTGTGAAAACATCAAATGGTCTCATGCATGACTTAATGGTTTTGGGCATGTATCGTTCACGTGGTTTGAAGACTAGAGATCACTAGAGTTGATTGCTGAATGATGGGGACGGGTGTCGCTGAAAATAATCATTAATATGTGTTTTATGATGAGTTCATTAATCATATGGACTATATATTCTAGATTACATAGCTCCTAAAATGTATTTCTGTTTTAAATGGATGAAAAATATGATCCATTATTTTTCATCAAACACAGACATTGTACTCAATTGTGTGAAAATTTTTATATCAAAGTGTGTCATCAACACAGAAAACCATGACAATATGTTTGGAACCTTGAAAAACATGCATTCATTCCCAACATGAGCTTTTCTGGACCAATTTCTTCCGACCTAGGAACACCACTATGTGATATATGTTCTAGAAATAGTTATGATACATCTTCATATGGTTCCTCAAAGTGATCCCTATTATTGTTGAAAATTACTATGCTACCATAATTTGTTATGATGATGGTTAACCCAATCCACCTACGTAGTGGATAAAGGGCCCCATTATCTAGCTTGGTGGTTGGGTATTATTTAATAAATTTTACATACAACTCAGTTGTTCTAAATAATTCATACACCATGTTTCGTATAAGTTGCAACACCAAATAACATGCCACAAATATTTATTCACTTCTATACATCAATTCCACATGATAATAATGTTTATATTAAATATTATTATTATTCATCAAGAGAAAATGATATTTTTCATTATTTTCATTAATATTTTCTTCGTGAAAATTTATATTTTTGGGTTCTTCAAGTAATATTTTTCATAGTTCTCATGAAATACTAAAATATTTCATGATATTATTAAATGTAACTACATAATAATTTCCACTTATATTAATTTTGGAATATCAAATCCAAATATCTCATCATCATGAAATAATCTTCTTCTCTATTGTAAAAAACATGTCACCATTAAAAACATGCCTTTAATATGGAGATCAATTCAATAAATTTCAGAGATGTAAACTCAAAAACTATCAAAATAATTTCCTAATGATAAGAATTTATGAGTGCATTAGTAATCATACAATTATCTAATAAATATTAAATATTATATTAGGGAATTATATCTTTGATACTTCATCCTAAATTATATAATTATCTTAAAATTTAACTACGTAACCATATTAAAATAAGATAAATATATATATTTCATCAACCATAATTGTTAATCAAAAACAACCATCAATAGAAATATGACTCAAACAAATAGTGTGTTCATCAATCTCAAAATTTTTAGTTTTTAGTAGTTCATTAAATGGCCATTACAAATTAATATTTCAATATATAAAACTATCTCCTTAAATTTTTCAATCATTTAGTTCACTTTATCTCCCCCTTGTTGAAAAGAAAAGAAATGTTCTTGGGAAAAGGGAAACAATAAATACTTAAAAAATATTGCATCAGTCATTACACTATAAGTTAAATTGGTTTATGATTTGAGTAAAAACAACAACATATAGTTTAAGGAAAAAAGATATCATCTAAAAAGTTATCATGATACCACATTAAATGATAACTCATATTATTATCTTCAAGGGTTGTCATATTTTATAATAGTGTAATTATACGAAATGACATATGAAACATTTTTAAGAGCAATCAACATGAAACTCCCATACTCAATTCAATAATAATATAATAACATTCAAGTGAACAAATTTGGATACTTTTCCATCGATCACTACCATACTTCCATATTTTTTCCCCTTAAATGATTCAATTACTTCATAATTATAATATTTTTATTAATTTTTCTATTGAATAATGGGTGATTATAAAAATAATACATTTTTGAAGACATAATGTTCAATCACATTCCATAATGATTATGTTTTATAATTATTGAAATAATTATTCAAGAACAAACTATCTCCCCTCAACATAAACACATGTCAATATATTCATAATGGTGAATCTCTTCAATAATACGTTTTAATATATTGAAATTTGTAGATTACATGAAAATTATTGTCCAACTTGTGACTTTCCAAATTTGACAACATTCAAAATATTATCTAGAAAGATCATCATAAACATATTTTCTTCAAAATATGAAATAGAATATCAAATAATGATTTTATCTTTTGACTCATAGTTTTATAGTAAATGAAAAAACATTACTCATCTACATTAAAGATGTCCCTCTATAATTTTATTAGTTGTATAAAAATTTGGGACTCATTCAAGATGAATAATTATTCATCATTGCAATCATGAATTAAATGCACTAATTTATTCATATTTTCACCCATAAAAGACATTTTTCATCAAAAATTATATACATTTCTCACAGATGTAAAATAAAATACAATTCAAGGAATTTTATGGATATTCCAATGTGAATAGAAAGGTCGAAATATTTTTATCGACCATGTTTCTCCATTTCCACCAATCATCTTTCTTTAATATATGATATTCTATTATGTTTTTTATGATGCATGGATATTTTAACATTATATTCTGCTTTATCCATAGGGATTTTCTTATTATCATTCTTCATGGATGATAAATTCATAATCATTTTAGGTTATGATTTTTTATGAAACTTTTAAACAAAATATTTCAATATGAATAAATTATTTATATATATAAAACCTATATTTTTTAATATATGTGTTTTATTTTATTGAAAACCATTCATATACATTTCCTTAATGTTGTGGAATTTTTTTCATCATCCTTGGATTATCTTCATCTATTTTTCTCATTCGTTCTGACTCTTCTTTCCATATAACTGACACGTGACTAAGAACAGTAGTCATATTTTTGGATTTTCTACATGGCTTCTTCTTAGTGAAATACATCTTAGTAGTTATTTGGGATTAACTATTTCTCATTATCTTATTCGTTTTATATTTCCTAGCTATCATACTATTTTTTCTTAGAGAACATTCATTTGAAACATTATTTTGATTTCATAGATATTGTTCTTCTTCTTTCTTTATAAAATATTATTTTCATATTTATATAACATTTTTATATACTTGAAAATATGGGCATCCATCATTCTTATTCCCACCATTATTTCAAAAATAACATATATTTTCAGATTTTATAAATATTTTTTCACTGTATATATTCTTATTAAACAATTAATTTTCCTACTCAATCACTATCGTAATTCCCCATGACATGGTAATTATTTATGGTTTTGAATTTAGAGTATTGTACCATTTATCATGTGAAAAACCCCTGAATTGGTTATAGAAAAAAGATTTGAACCACATACCATGATCTTCTTTATTCCTCTATATTATTTTTTTACTCTTCATAATTGTATTGTATATGTTTATTAGGAACCAACATCCATATTATTTTTATTATCCACCAAATACATGGAGGTAGGTTTTTTAGTTTTATTAAAACATACTTATTCAAATATTTTTTCAAAATTACACTATATATGTAAATAGTTTTATAAACATTATTAAAAGATGGAATGGGTGGTATCTCTTTTTCTTTATAGATTCTATAAAAATATCATTGAATGAATTTTTGATCATGTTATCCAATGTTGTATTTTTAGAACTACATACTCCTATAGTGATCCTTTTGTACTTGGTGGAAATGTATAGTTTTTTTGAAAAGTATCATTATGTGTCCTCTCAATATTTTCAAATTGATCATAAAATTCAATTAATAATATATTTAGGATGTTTTAATTTGCGGTAATCATATTCATATTATCTTTATCAAATATTTCTACATACTCTTCATGTAGAATAAATTTATTTACTACACAGAGCCATGTTCCATAATATTCTTGTATTTTAATTCAAATTTCCCCTCATTGACATCAGTTCTATTTTTGAAAACCTCCTTATGGGAAGAGATATTTTCTTCAAAAGCCTTATTAACTACCCCATTATTTCCAACTTAATTAATTATTTTTAAGAACATATATCATGATACCTAATTATTTATTTTTCTATATGGGTGATATCTTCCACCATACATTAAATGAATCATAAAATAGGAGAGTCTATTTCGATGGGGAGTAAATGTAGAACATGGTTTAATATATCAAATGGTATATCTTGAGAAGTTATATATCGTCCATAATCACCATATTTACTTTAGTAATAACCATGAGGATTGTTTTTAAAAGAAATAACACATTCAAATTTATCTCATAAGGTATAATGTTTTTCCATCTCCATGGTGGAATCATGATCCACATGCCCATCCATTTATAATCCTGATATGTAATCATTTTTTACAAGGAATGGAGATATTGAGACATCATATTATTTTGTTAAGAAAAATATCTTACTTATCTGTCTTTTTTATTTCTTTCTCCTATTCATCTTGGTATTGGTAGATAAATAATTCTACTCAGATATAACTGATTTTTCAACAATACTGCACTTCATTGAAAACACATGAATGAAACTGAAAGCATTGAAAGTGAATATATTCACAATATATAATCCAATAGATTTTAACCATGTATATTATTCCAATTAAGAAGAAAAATTTTGAGTATTATAAACACCATGAGGGGGGACCAATCATGGGAATATTTTATCCAATTATTATTATTATTATTATTATTATACGATTTACCTTATATATATGTTAGGGTCTTGATTATCCTATTATGTTTCTCTCATTTCTAAAATTAATATGGAATAATTAATGGAATATATTTCTATTTTTACATGGTTAACAAATGAATAATATTTGGTACTACTTATAATTGTTTGAAATTAATCCAAAAAAACCACCACTTGAGAAAAAATCCTTTTATTTTTATTAGAAGAACTAGGGAATAAACATTCACTAGTATTAAACTATGATCAGACCCCAGTTCTTGTTTTACATATCTTAGATGGTTATTTATAATAAAATTTATGTTAATATCCACCTATTTAGGTTCTTTGTAAGAATAGTAATCTCTTCCTCTAGATGATATTTTTATACCGTTTTATATAGTACTAGTTTTTTCTTCCACTAGCATCATCACTTGTTATATGATCCATAGTAGGCATGAAACTCTTATCATTCATAGATGAAAAATAAGTATTGAATAATCTTCTTCTTCTTCCAATGAAATTAGATATGCACAATGCACTCTTATTCACTTATTCTCTCTTTCTTATTTTGAGAAAAAAAATTTCACTGAAACTTCTTCTTATTATTGCATGAAACACACACATTCTTTGTGATTATTTGAAACATAAAATTTCACATTCACATCATCATAATTGAATATCTTCTTTCCAAATAAAAATTAAAATCTAAATTAAGTATCAGTTAAAGTTTATTATTATTTTTAATCTAATATTTATTAAATATAATTGCATCACATGTTCAATATTAATTCATATAAGAATTATCTTTCACAAATATAATAAAGTGAAAACTCAGATATGAAGGCTTAGGATATTTTTTCCTATAATGGTCTCAAATTCAATGCACACTATTTATACAATAAATATAACATGTTCATTTCTCAATCATTATGCTTTTGTAATATAATGTATTTATCTCCTCAATTCCTTGTGAATATATATTTCATGTTATTATATTATGTTCTACTATTTGACGTTTTTTCAACATCATCAAGGGCGTATGCATTTATTTGTACAAGTAATTTGTAAGATAATTGTAATTAATGAAACATTACCATTCACATAATTAATTGTTGTATGTAAACAGAAGTATAGTAACATGTTATGTTTTGAGAGGGTTAACTTCATGAAACATATTAGTGAATAACAATATCATTCATGTAAGTGATGGAATTAAGTGAATCTATGTTCTTATCCTTATCATAGGCAGAAAATATATGATATATCAACGTGTTACCTTTGTGTATTCAAGGATACAAACACCAGATCAGGATATTCATTGTTATTATTCATAATTAAGCTATCTAAAATTTTACAACACAAGTCCAACATCAACAGATCTCATTCATTTTTTCTTCATTAAACATAGTGGGAGTGTATTACTCATACACAGGATGACAGATCTTCTTCATGCAATATATGAGCACAAAAAAATCCTCTTTATGATATATGGGAGTATCATGGTTCTTCTTGTTTATGTTGATGATGTCTTGAAAAAATCATTATTTTTAGAGTTCGTGGATAAATTGTAAGAGGAAGAAACAATATCAGTCACAGGATCAATAGAATTTATAGATGATTTCATACCATAATTGTATAACCTCAAATATCCTAATTTGTATAATGTAAATAAATTATTTCATTTCACTATCATCATGGTACTGGGAAATATTTTCACGTGGGTTTCTTAAACATTTAACAAAAAAATGGTTTCTTTTTCTACATGAGGCTAACTTCTCCCTTCACGATGAATACCTCACATTCAGGCGATAATATCACATGATTCGTAATTTTTTGAATCCTATGTCCATCCATGTATATCAGATTCATAATATTTATATTTACATTATTATCATTATATTATTCATGTGAATGGTTGCAGAGACATCAAATGTTCTCATGAATGGTTTCTAATTTTTGATGATGTCTGGTACAGTCGAATCGATCACTGGAGATCACCAAATTGTTGATAATCAAAACTTAGGGATGGGTGGTGTAGAAATTACTCACAAAGAGGTTGAAGATGAATATATCATTGATTGATCTATCCACATGATCTATATTAGAAAAACCCTAATAATTATGTATATTTTTATTATATGAAAAAAGAATAGATGACATCAGACATTCCACATAGACTTTTTATAAAGATGCAGCCTTAAAACATAACATAATCATGAATTAATTGAATAATTGACACAGAGGATCTTTTCAGGTTTAGATTTATAGAGAATTTGAACATTACTATTACATCTCAAAAGATTACAAAGAAGACACTTTTACTAAGTTTCCATAAAATAAAAACTCTTAAAAAGAAACATGTCTAGTTCCATGTTTTAGATAGAATGTCTTTCATTGATTCCATCCTTGACCCTATTCATCATTAAGTCCTATGGAAAACATTTCAAAAACATGGCATAAGCATAAAAATCTCAGTAAAGTATACACAAAGAAGGAAAACTATTAGTTTTTCAAAACAAAAAGTAAAGCATGAATACTTTATCAAAGTAATACTTTTCACCTTTATGAAATAGTAAATACTCTTCACTGAATAAAAGATCAATACTTATCATTTGTAACCAAGAGATTACCATAAACCCATATAAAGAACACATCATATATAAAGGTAAGATGGGACATAAACATACATAAATGGAATAACCATACGGTCGACTTCCACACATATCACTACATGGAATATTCATACAGCCGACTTCCATACCCAATTCATTGGAGGTTATTATGTAACCTTCCATCATGGTATTCAAGGAACCACCCATCATTTGTTTTATCACGTAACCACCCGCCAAATTTCCAAGTACCATTATTAAATCATAACACATAAAACAATTATAAAGGAAAGAAAACATTTACACATTTCAAGCACAAAATATCAATTAAATATGTTGACATAACAAATACATTATCAAAACCATTTTTAATACCAAAATACATAAAAGAGTATATGGTATTTAATTACTTTTAAAAATATTACGTCTTGTTGAAGAAGCCAAAGATCATATAATACTCACGGCGGCGGAAAGGTCTTTGTCACCACGTACATTAAAAACAAACATACTTTTTGTCTTTTAGTAAAACTCATCGTATAGAGAAGAGTCCTTTTGAGTAAAAGTTGAAGTAAAAGGGTTTTATACAAAATATAAAGTAATGACTTGTATTAGAACAAAATATGCCTCAATGAAAGGAGATTGAGATGAAGTCCCTAACAATGTTAGTAACATTAGATTTAGGATAAATCAATTTCTTAATTATGTTTGACAAATATAAATACACCCAATATAAGAGGATATTATGTGTAAAAAAATCAGAGTTCATCCACAAATATTCATAGTATGACCTAATCAAGAAGTAGAGGTTTAACCCAAATAAATGAAATTGGGTTAAGAAGTTCCCATAGAAAAATTCGATAGCCTAATGGTGTCACATCAAATTTTAGAATAAGAGTTAATGAGAAAGATAAAGGGAATTTCATCACTTCGACATAAAATTTAAATCAATAATGATATATAAGAACATATCGCAACATAATATTATGTAATTTAGAAGACAGAACAAAAATATGTCTTTTAAAAATAGGAGGATGAAAGGTTCCCTTACCGACTTGGGTAACTTTCAAAATGTAAACCCCGTGAAAGAAGGACTATACAACATTGATGTAAATACCCATAAATGAAATTATATTACACAAAGAGTAGAATAATGGGCAGTACATACACCACTCAAAGTAAATGGGGGAAAATGTAGCATAAATCTCATGGGAATAAAAGTGAGATGAAAAATCTCTTACGAAAACTCGGCAGCCTATCGACGCCACGTAAAACATCAAAAAATGGATTTATGAGATCAAATAGGGTATCTAATAATATGAACATAAAATTAAAGAATAAGGAATATAAAACAACATGACCAAACAGAAGAAAGATTAGCTTAAAATAAATGACATAAAATATAGTACATAAAAAGAAAGAGAGAGGTATGATCCCTTACCTCAAGTCCGACTTGTCTTGTTCGTTTCTTTATATTCTTGAATAATATACATTGGTAAATTTATAATTTCTTAAGGTCCTCCAATAATGATTCTTATTCAGTTCATATCAAATATTATAATGTTATAATAATTAGTTAATAATGTGACTTCAAATCAGACATTTTTGTCGATGTTCGGTACATGAGTCAAAATTGAACTTGTTGGAAAAAAATCCATGTAGTTATAGTTACATCATCTCCATAATAGTATTAATGATTTACATATAATATATATCTAGTATATATTCATTTCATACTATTCCATAACATTTTTAGATAAAAAATGAAATGCACCATTCATGGAGACGATGGGTCGTACGTACGCATGAATGCTACTTTCATTTCTTTGTCATATTAATGGAATTAAAACTAAATGAGAGATATATATATTATAATTACAGATTTATATACATCATATGGATGTAATATATTACATATATACATATTATATATATGTACTTCTAATTTTACATAATATTTGGAGATAAGAAATGAAATGTACCGTTCATGGAGACGTTAAGTCGTACGTACGCATGAACGCTACATTCATTTCTTTGTCACATTAATGGAATTAATAATAAAAGAGACATATATATATATATTATAATTCCAGTATAATATATATGTTATATAGGTCACATAAGTTTATTATTTTCCTTCTTCATACATTCCTTGTATTGCATGAACGAGTCACATAACTTGAGGGGGCGGTAGTCCACACTTCCTCAAATGAAATTATCGCATTTGCACAACATGAAAAGCATAAAGGTATGTTTTAAATGTAAAATACAGAATAATAGAGAGGAAATAAATATAATATATATCATAAATAAATATAGTTCCATCATAATGGCCTCCATGAGAGGTGGTAGGAGAAGATAGAACAATCATCGTTTCGTGAGGCAGTAATTCGCCATTCACAGAAACAGTATGTTCTTTAACCATTAGATGGAGGTGTGTGTAAGTGTAGCTAGAATCCATCTCATAAAAACATCCTAGTATATTTAATATATTGGTTTTTTCACAAAGGAAAGGAATAAAAAGATATTAGGGGGTTGGAGAACAAAAATAAATCAAAAGAACATAAGAGAAGACATTACCTTCAAATCTGATAACTCTTTTTGATTTGAGCTCAAGAGCATTCTTGGAAAGACTTCTGCCAAAAGTGAGGCTAATAGGAGTAATAGAGGGAATTTTTGAGACAATATGAGCATATTTGGGATGATCCAAGCACTTGAGAGGTGTGGGTGAGGGGGTAGAGGTGGGGGACATTTATAAGAGGGATGAGGGGCACTCCTGGAATGTCATGAAAATTTGCTTTATTATAAAATGAATTTCAGATATTAAATGTCCAAAATTATATATTTTTAGGATAAAGTGATAAGTGTAAAAATTACACCCATTAAATATCTTTTATACATGTGTAAGTCTTATATTTTACCTTATCTCTTCATTTCATTTAAATCGTTAATTAATGAGGTAATCACTGCATCATCATGGTTTCATAAATAAATTAATTTATTTAATGTCAAAAAATTATTAAACAAATATCATGATTTAGGAAATATTATTAGCTTTATAATGAATATTTATAATAAAAAATATGACTTGTATAACCCCATGTAAAAATTGTTTTTTGTAAAATAATACATGTTTGTGACATTTTTATTTTAACTCTAAATAAAAGGTTATTAATGTCATTTTCTTACCCAAGTGGCTCCATGGGGTCCCCAAGTTGACCCATGGATTTTATTGGCATGCTATGACTCATACAATATGGGTAGAACATGTGTCAATGTCATTTCATATTATTATAACATTATCTTTACCTTAAATTACACTAATTACCTTTAATTGCGATTAATAAAACTTAAATGTTACTATTCACCAAAAAATTATTTTAATCCCATTGAACCACATTTTACATCCTAATGACAACCTTGTATGTAGGATTTATTAAATTCAAATCACAGAGGTGATAAAATTTCATTTAAACGAAAAATCTGTTTTTTAACTACCACATAGTGGTTTCACTATTCATCAAAAATTTATGTTTTTCAGAAAAATACCAAAAATTCACCCTAAGATTTATTTGATATTCCAAATTCAAAAATGATGTCCATCTTACCAAATTCAATAAATAAAAGTTGTATTTGTTGTTTTTATAATCAATTCCCGTTGTCAAAACAAATAGCGTGTTTTTAAGAAACAATATCTATAAAAAGATTGACACTTGTTTATGTAAAATTTCAAATTGAAATTTATTCCAATGACCACCATTGGATTAAATGGTGAAAATATATTTTAATTAAACTTTAAAACCAGTTAAAATGATAATAAAACCTTATAATTAAATTATATTAAAATGAACTTTTGAAATAAATACAGTATTTTTAACTATTCATTAAAAATGAATTTTATAAGAAAAATACATAAAATATACCCAAAGTAAATTTTGATGATAAAAATATAAAGAATAATTTTATTTTGTGAAAATGAACATATGAAAGTGACCAAAACTAGATTTAAATAGGTTTCGCCATCAAAAGGCAGTAAATCGGTCTTTTAATGTAAATTATGCTTAAAATGAGATTCATTTATATTTAAAGCCTCTAAATTTTATTAGATAAAAGTAAATACATATAAAAAACATCTATAATCATATTGTAGTTAGTTGTATTCATTCCATCCAATAAAACGGCTAGGTGTCAACTACCATTTAAAATAATTATATTATTAGTGTGCAACGTATGATTTCAATGAAACTCGTTGTTGCGTATTTGGTATGCCATCGAAAGTAGAATATACATTAAAGTAATAGTAATATTTTATTAACAAATATTAATAAATATTAAAATGTAATATTCTTTATTTACCTGGGATGTTACATCCTTCCCCCCTTTTGGGAATTACGTCCTCGCAATTTTTTTAAAAAAAAATGGGCTCAGAAACTTCATTGAAAGCCCCACATCGAAAAAGGAGTCAATTAAACTGTCACTTTAAAAGAAAGAAATGGAAGTACAAAGGTCAACCATGTTAACCCATAATAGGATTCCATTTAGGAAAACATGGATATGGATGAAAAAAAAAGTGTCAAGTTCTGACAGAGAGTGATAGAAAACATGATTAGGAGAAAGTTAACCCCATGAAAATTACAAACTTGTGATGGGTTAAACGGTATTTGAATCCCCAGTAGGAAAAGTTAATAGAAAACATTTTAGTTTTAAGTTATTTTCATTGAGGAATTTATTTATGAGCTTAATTAAATCGCAGGTAAACATACTTTCTTGTCGTTTAGACTTTCATCTATTACTATATTTCTTACACAAACTCAATTTTTCCTCCAAAAGATGAGTATTTAGGGTGACTTGTTCACATTAAGAGCGCTATAATCAACTACATGAGAATAAAATAATCCACAAAAGATAACTATATATTTCACATGTCTTTAGACCTTAACGAAAACCAAAATTGTTATAACTAGATCAGATAATCCACAAAAGGATAATCCATTATATAAAAAAAATCTATTCATAATCTCCTAAATTTGGCCAAATAAACCCAAAGTATAATGAAGAACATTCGATAAAAAATTTGTCCATAAAATTATTCAAAGTAAACAACACTAAGATTGAAACCCAAATATTAGAAGGATTTAATCACATAGTCGTCCAAGGTAAAAATGAACATTTATCTCCAAATAACATCAGTTGCTCTTAAAGTCTCATGTTGAAATGTAAATAACCAAATCATATATCCTCCATGATAGGTAAATATTTTCCTAGATAACCCAAAATAATATTATTCTTGATTCATAAAATTATATAACTAAAAATATTTGTCATACTAACCAGGGAATTCACGTAGTCTAGTGGTAGGCAAAAAATACCAGTCGCAGTTTGGTTGTGGGTTCGATTCCCACTGCTTTGTCCGACGCGGCGGGTTGTCACACGGTCTGCATGTTATACTTTTTCCAAAACTATATAATTATCAAAAAATTCTCCAAAAAGAGTTAAAATCATCAAAAATAACCATAACATAAATTAATCTCAATTTTATCTCATGCCTTTCATTTTCCATCATAACATATAGTAGCCCTTAATTACCTCGAAAGTAAGGATCATATAAACCGTAATAGTTACCTTTATAATTATTAACTGAACTTCCACATCAAGTTGGTCATCTCGTACATGATTCATTAGAGAACTCAACAAGTTTCATGTGGTTAATCATGCCTCCTGATAGTAGGTTTAGAATAACCATGAGATTTCTCATTGAATCCCCCATTTCAACCAGTCTCTTAATCGATGAACCACCACAGTTTCCTTCAAACCCATTATCACTTTGGTGCATGCTAGATCCAGCCATTTTTTAAAACAAAAATATCAGTGTGAGTATATCATTAGAATCATCATATAATACCAAGATATAATTATTCATGTTATCTTAAACTCATTCTCTTTATCTAAAACTATGACCCCTTCTGAAATCCTAACCATTATAGTAATGTCACTTTTGCTTAAAGGATACCCTAACCTCTAAAGTTTTCTAAACCGACCTTTGATACCAACTATAAGGACCAGGATATCAAAAATTACATAATCATGAATTAAATGAATAATTCACATAGAGGATCCTTTCAGGTTTAGATTTTTAGAGAATTAGGACATAACTATTACATCTCAAAATATTAGAAAGTATACACTTCTACTAAGTTTCCATAAAATAAAAACTCTTAAAAAGAAACATGTCTAGTTCCGTGTTTTAGATATCATGTCTTTTCGTTATCCTATCCGTGACCCTATTCATCATTAATTCCGGTGGAAAACATTTCAAAAACATGGGATGAGCATAAAAAGTTCAGTAAAGGATGCACAAAAAAGGAAAACTGTTAGTTTTTCAAAACAACAAGTAATCCATGAATGCTTTATCAAAGTAATAATTTTCACCATTATGAAGTAGTAAATACTCTTCACTGAATAAAACATCACTACTTATCCTTTGTAACCAAAAGATTACCATAAACCCATATAAAGAACCCATAACAAATAAAGGTAACTTGGGACATAAACATACTTAAATGGAATAACCATACGTTCGACTTCCACACATATCACTACATGGAATAGCCATATGGCCGACTCCCATACACAATGCATTGGAGGTTATAATGTAACCACCCATCCTAGTATTCCCGGCACCACCCGTCATTTGGTTTATCACATAACCAGCCGTCAAATGTCCTTGTACCATTATAAAATCATAACACATAAAACAATTATAAAGGAAAGAAAACATTTACACATTTCTAGCACAAAATATCACTTAAATATATTGACAGAAAAAATACATTATCAAAAACATTTTCAATACCAAAGTACATAAAAGAGTATATCGTATTTATTTACTTTTAAATATATTATGGCATGTTTAGGAAGCCAAAGATCAAATAATACTTGCGGTGGAGGAAAGGTCGTTGTCATCGTGTACGCTAAAAAGAAACATACTTTTTGTCATTTAGTAAAATGCTTCGTATAGAAAATATTCCATTTGAATAAAAGTAGAAGTCAAAGGTTTTTATACAGCATAAAAAAACCTTGTATTAGAACAAAATATTCCTCAATGAAAGGAGATTGAGACGAAGTCCCTTACAAAGTCGGTATCATTAGATTAAGGATAAATCAATTAAATAATTATGTGTGAAAAATATAAATACACCCAATATAAGGGGATATTATGTTTAAAACAATCAGAGGTCATCTGCACATATTCATAGTATGACCTAATCAAGAAGTTGAGGTTTAACCAAAATAATTGAAATTGGGTTAAGAATTTCCCTTACAAAAATTCGATAGCCTAACGACATCACATCAAATTTTTGAAAAAGAGTCGATGAAAGAGATAAAGGGTATATCATCACTTCGACAGAAAATTTACAGAAATAATGATATATAAGAACATATCCCAACATAAGAAGATGTAATTTAAAAGACAAAACAAAAAGAAGTCTATTAAAAATAGGAGGTTGAAAGGTTCCCTTACCGACTTGGGTAACATTCAAAACGTACACCCCATGAAAGAAAGACTATACAACATTTATGTAAATACTCATAAATGAATGTATATTACACAAAGACTAGAATAATGGGCAGTAAATACACCACTAAAAGGGAATGGTGGAAAATGTAGCATAAATCTCACGGGAATAAAAGTGAGATGAAAAATCCCTAACAAAAACTAGGCAGCCTAATGGCGCCACATAAAACATCCAAAAATGGATTTATGAGATAAAATAGGCTCTCTCATAGTATGAACATAAAATTACAGAATGAGGAAAATAAAAGAACATCCCCAAACATAAGAAATATGAGCTTAAAAGAAATGACATAAAAGAGAGTACTTAAAAATAAAGAGAGAGGTAGGATCCCTTACCTCACGTCCAACTTGTCTTGTTCGTTTTTTTATATTCCTGAATAATAAACATTTTTCAATTTATAATTTCTTAAGGACCTCATTTAAATATTATTATTCAGTTCATATCACATATTATAATATTATAATAATTGGTTAATAATGTGAGTTCATATCAGAATTTTTTGTCAATGTTTGATACATGAGTCAAAATTGAACTTGTCAGAAAAGAATTTTCCATGAAGTTATAGGTACATCATCTACAGAATAGTATTAATGATTTAAATATCATATATATCCAGTATATATCCATTTTATACTATTCTAGAACATTTGTAGATAAAAAATGAAATGCACCGTTCATGGAGACGGTAGGCCGTACGTACGCATGAACGCTACTTTCATTTCTTTGTCATATTAATGGAATTAAAACTAAATGAGAGATATATATATTATAATTTCATAATGATATCCATCATTTAGATGTAATATATGAAATATATATCCATTGTATATAGGTACTTATAATAGTACATAACATTTGGAAGTATGAAATGAAATGTACCGTTCATGGAGACGGTAAGCCGTACGTATGCATGAACGCTACTTTCATTTCTTTGTCACATTAATGGAATTAGAAATAAATGAGATATATATATATATTATAATTTCAATATAATATATATGTTATATATTTCAAATAATTTAATTATTTTCATTCTTTATACATTCCATGAATTGCATGAACGAGTCACATCACTTGATGGGGTGGTAGTCCACACTTCCTCAAATGAAATTATCGCATTTCCACAACATGAAAAGCGTAAATGTATGTCTTAAATGTAAAATAAAGAAGAATAAAGAGTAAATAAATATAATATATATCCTAAATAAAAATAGTTCCATCATAATGGCCACTCGGGGGGGTGGTAGGAGATGATGGAACAATCATCGTTTCGTGAGGCAGTAATTTTCTATCCACATAAACAGTATGTTCTTTAACCATTAGAAGGATGTGTGTGTAAGGGTATCTCGAATTTATATCATAAAAACATCCTAGTATATTTAATATACTACTGTTGTTACAAATTAAAGAAATAAAAAGAGTTTATGGGGTTACAGAAGCAAATAAAACAAAAAATCATAAGATAAGACATTACCTTCAAATTGGATAACTCTTTTTGATTTGAGCTCAAAGGCTTCCTTGGAAAGACTCCTGCCCAAAGTGAGGCATCTAGGAGTAATATAGGGATGTTTATAGACAATATAAGCAGATTATGGACTGGACAAGGGCTTGAGAGGTGTGGTGAGGGGGTAGAGGTGGGGGTCCTTTATAAGAGGAAGGAGGGGCACACTTTTCAAAAGTCTTGAAAAGTTACATTATTATAAATTATTTTATGATATTAATGGTCCCAATATTATATATTTCTAGGATAAGGTGATAAGGGTTTAAAATAAACCCTTATAATAAGTTTTATACAAGTGTATGTCTTAGATTTTACCTTATCTGTTCATTTTATATAAATCGTTCATTAATGAGGTAATCGCTGCATCATCATGGTGTCATAAATAATTTTATTTATATAATGTGTAAAAATTATTAAAAAAAATCATGATGTAGGAAATATTTTTATCTTTCTAATGAATATTTATAGTCAAAGAAATTACTTGTATATCCCCATGTTAAAATTGTTTTAGTAAAACAATACATGTTTGTGACATTTTTATTTTAACTTTAAATAAAAATTTATTAATGTCATTTTCTTACCCAAGTGGATCCATGGGGTCCCCAAGTTGACCCATGGATTTTTTGGATGCCCATGACTCATAAAATAAGGGTAGGACATGTTTCATGGTCATTTCATATTATTATAACATTATCTTTACCTTAAATTACACTAATTACTTTCAATCGTGATTAATAAAACTTAAAAGATATTATTCAAAAAAAATATTTTAATCCCATTGAACCAAATTGTACATCCTAATAAAAACCATGTATGTATGATTTTTGAAATTCAAATCCCAGAGGTGATAAAATTTCATTTAAATGAAAAGTCAGTTTTTTAACTACCACTTAGTGGATTCACTATTCATCAAAAATTGAAGTTTTTCAAAAAAATACAAAAAATTAACCCTTAGCTATATTTGTTATTCCAAATTCAATAATTATGTCCGTTTTACCAAATTAAAAACATAAAAGTTGCATTAATTATTTTTATAATCAATTCCCGCTGTCAAAACAAATAGCGTGTTTTTAAAAAACAATATCTATTAAAAGATTGACACTTGTTTATGTAAAATTTCAAAGTGAAATTAATTCCAATGAACACCATTGGATTAAATGGTAAAAATATATTTCAATTAAACTTTAAAACCAATTAAAAAGATAATATAACCTTATAAATAAATTATATTAAAAAGCACTTTTGAAATAAAATACAGTATTTTTCACTATTCATTAAAATTGAATTTTATCAGAAAAATACCAAAAATCTACTGAAAGTAAATTTTAATGATACGAATATAAAGAAAAATTATATTTTGTCAAAAAGAACATATGAAAGTGACCAAAACTATATTTAAATTGGTTTCACCATCAAAATGCGGTAAATCGGTTTTTTAATGTAAATTATGCTTAAAATCAGATTCATTTGCATTTAAAGGCTCTAAATTTTATTGGATAAAAGTAAATACATTTAAAAACAACTATAATCATATTGTAGTTAGTTGTATTCATTCCCTCCAATATAATGGCTATGTTTCAACAACCATTTAAAATAATTATATTATTAGTGTGCCACATAAGATTTCAAAGAAACTCGTTGTTGCGTATTGGGTACGCCATCGAACATAGAATATTCTTCACAGTAATATTAATATTTTATTCACAAATATTAATAAATATGAATATGTAATATTCTTTATTTACCTGGGATGTTACACATTTTTCTTGATTGTGGGGTGAATTTTATATCTTAGCATGTCATCAATGCGTCAATCCACAATATCGAAGTCGGTATTTATACAAAATTACACCAAATACTAGTACAAAATGCACATGGCCTATGTTTTTTCACCAGTTTTTACCCCTACATGATCTGGAATACATGTGAGAGCTATTATACCACTACATATGGTTCCTCCAAGTCCTCCCTGTGGGAATTGATCTTCCTATACTACCACCATTGGATGAGATGAGGGTTGACCATGCCCACATATGTTGTGTCTACGAGTCCCACATTAATAAAAAATACAACTATTATAATCCAAATAAAAACCATTCCATATGCCTAATAATTCTCACCACCAAATAACAAGGAACATAAATTTCTCTGCATCTGAAAATCCATTCATCATTAAATTAACGTCTATATTTCACATTGTTTCTCTTCGTCATTAAAATTGTTATTTTTCATTATGTTAATTAATAACTTCTTCATTAAAATAAATATATTCATGGTATTGAAATAAAATCATAAATGGTTCTTATTTAGTAATGAAATATTTATTTTCCTTATTTAAGGTATATTATTTACAAATTATTCTTCTTTTAATTTTAAAATTTCAATTCCAAATATCTATTCTTCATCCGATCATCCTCTTTATTTTTATAAATAGTGTGTCATATTTGACACAATTAATTTCTATAGAGGTTAGTTCAAAAATAATTAGAGTTGAAAACATTAAGTCTTAAATAACATTTCTTTATGATAATAATAATTGTATGCCCCTTCACGGTCCATTTTTTCAAGAAACATTCACATGGATATAATTCTCTGATATCATTGATACTTCAACAAATCTTCAAAAAAATAATTTCCTTACATATTCTTGAACATATTTAAATCAGTGAAATCATTCCATTCCAATATCTTCTATTTACAATCAATAAAAACCACTGAAAAAAGTTACAACTCATACAAAATGTTTGATCAACAAAAACAAATATCAAATTAAAAATATAATTAAAAAAGAGATGAGTTATCTATGTCCATAACAAATGATCATTGAAATCAATTTAATATTGAGGTGTGACTTGGATATTTAAAATATAACTGTATATAATTAGGTAGAAAATATCATAAAAACACATATTTTTTCACATATTTTTCTTATAAATTTATGGTTAGAGGTTAGGGAAAAGGGAATGAGATTTATTTGATAGTTTACCTGTGAAAAACCTCCAGAATCTTGGCCAATTATAATATTCCCCAATAAAATTAAATATATCCTTCATCATTATAGTAATTTTGTGGTCTTAATGAAATATCTTCTCATTAATATGGTTCTTCAATCCTATAAAAACATGTAGGCCTGATCCAACATCTATATCATTTAAAAATATTTAATGAAAAATAAGAGGAGTATAGAGATCCTAATGGGTGGGGGATCATCATTCCAATATAGAAATGTAATAAGTCCTAGATAAAGACTCATATGGATATTGAAACGAGAAATATGAAACCCCTTTTCTAGTCTATAAAAGGGAAATCTGTGTAACAATATTTCGGGGAATTTTCTAGTCCATAAATGGAAAATCTAGGAAATTAAATCTATAATCAAATATATGAAAACCCATTTCCAATGGATCATTTTGAAAATAAAATAACACAAAGGTAGAGGAAATGAATGATACATTATAAATTGTTGAAGGATTTTTCAAAGATCTAGTTGATATATGAGAAAGTATAAAATAAATTTTACGATTCTATTGATGATCATGTTGACTGATAGACACCCTATAAAAGTTAATGGGAAAGGATAAAATTGATAGTGTTTAAGAGGGAGTAGTAACAAAGGAAATTCAGAATGAAAAAAAAATACATTCATTTCTACATTCCATGAAGAGATTCTGGAGGACTCTATGAAAATCATTGTTTCCAAGGGGGATGACAATAGAATGTATAAGCGATACCTCTGATTTGATCTGAATTTTGTGAATAATTTTTGGACCATAAATAGAATCATATGAGGGAACACAAAATCAATGAGTTAAAAACAAATCAAGGTGAGTATATTCAGACATGGGATAAGATGGCCTATCACTTTGAGGATCTCATCATGGATGATCCAGATAGAGAAGATACCTTTATTGATTAGAGCCTATATAGGATTACAGATTAAAAATCATTTATTCTTACCTAGAATGGCATGGTGATTTATTGTATTATTTCATCTTAGGGTTATTTGAATATTTTCTTGGGTTTTCACAAACCCCATCATATTTATTTTGGAAATAAAATTTTAATTTATAAGTTAGAATCTTCTTATTATGAATTTTGGTTAAATGTATACCCCAAGTAGTTAATCCTATGTTGGACATTTTAAAATATTTTTTTATCATTGTTGATCATGTATAAAATGATAATGAACATTCAAAAGTGAGGAAGAGGGAAAAGAAACCTAGATGGAAGATATATTGTAAGATGAACATGGACCATGTTTTATATATATCTTTAAGGGAAGGGGGAAATAAAATATATAAATGAAAATAAAAAATTATTTAAGATATATTAATAGTGGTTTTGAAATCACTAAGATTTACTATATATAATATCTATAAAAACAGACTCCTGCATCTGGTGGTAAAATTAGTACCTTAAATTTCAATATTTGATATAAAGGAAGGGGACCCAATTTTACCTGTACAAAAGATATTATTTAAAAATAAAATGATGGATCACATATATAATAAAATACCATATAGGATTAAATTTTTTTAGAATTAAAGAAAAACTCTTACATAAACAACACTAATGATTTAACAAGAGTATCATTCCCACTATAACGATCTTTTATTATTTAAAAATTAGTAGTCATCATTATCCATATGAAAATCATATAGACATATTTCCCATTCAATAATTATTCATAATCATATGGAAACATAAGAAAGGTTAGATCGAATAATTTGTAATGGAAAGCATAAAAACTAACAATTGAATGACGTATTAGAATATTAGAATAGAATAAGATTATGAAGACATAACCAATGTTCATGGGAATACCTTAAAAATATTGACACCCTTAAATACCATGATAATTAATAATGAAATCTAGTATAAATATTTATCAATGAAAATAGGCATAATTGTAAATTAATAATTATACAAGGGATTTCAATCTTCATTACAGGAATCAGTACATATCCCATAGTAATTGTAGATGAAATATGATGATATCATTGGAAAGTTATCATCATGTAAAAATAACTAGAGCTCAATTATATCCATAGGAGAAGAACAATAATAAATCCATATTTCATTCCCTTAATGATTATGGACATTATACTATCCATTAGATCATTATTTTGACACACTAGTCATATAAGAAATATCAAGCTCACCTGATGCAAATTAGGTGCACCCAATGTACAATCTATATAAGGATCACCAAACACTGTCCAGGTAAACCCATCATATAGATATATCACGCTCACCAGTAATATATAATGGGGCTTAACCCTTCATATAAGTTGTATCAAGCTCACCCATTAATCATTAAATATTTATATATACAGTTTATGAATAAAACAATTTGAAACCATCACATTTCAATCATTAAAATATTAAATATTATATTTTAGCTTCATTAACACATAGAAAAGAAATAAGTTCCCTCAAAATATCATAATGAATCGAAATAAAGAATATGTATGGTATCAATAAAACATATCTAGTGTGAAGTGTAAATATAATCAAAGGATGTTTTCATTGATGATGAAAATATCCTTAGAAGGTAATTTATGATCCCTTAGGAAAATAAACATTTTTTTCCAAATAAATTTTAAAAAATTCAGAAATCACAACATATTTTGAACATAATTTTTATTGAAAAAAACCCATAAAAAATAAAAATTATTCATTAAAATATGGAGTGGTCTTGGTGGTGGATTACTCCATTTATGAAAAGTTTGGAAAAAAAATTACTCCTTTCAAAATTTTGTAAAAAATTCCCAAATATATGATATGAACATTATTTTTGAATGATTTTTCCAAAAAATCATGAAATCCTAACATTAAACTATCATAGTAAAATAGGTTTTAGTTTTTTTAGAAAACATTGATTTCGAATATAAATTATTTTCATCCAGATAAATAAATAAAGAAATATTTTCATAAAAAAAATTTATCAATACTTTGAAATATGAAAGAGTGTAAATAATAATACTAATACATTGTTTCACAAATAAAAATACGAGATGAAAATAGATGTGGTTCAAGAAAATGTTTTCATATTAACTTTTCAAAATTAACCCTAAATCTAAACATTCAAAAATGAAAGGAGATTGTAACATAAATACATTGCAACATTGGTAAATCATTAATCATATATCCCATTAAAGAGTAACATTAAAGTATATGATAAATATAATGATCATCAATATTTTTACAATTTAATATTTTAAATGGGATTATATACACCTCATATAATAAAATTAGACTATATCATAAACATATTTCCCAATATGTGGAATTTAAATTATTAACCCTAACAAATATCATGTAATTTAATGGAGAGTTAATAAATAGATAGTGTATGAGTAAAAAAATTTAACCCCCAAAAATGATGGAAATTAAAAATAAAATAGTTTTTGGAAGAATTCACAAATAATCATATAATAATGGAGACAATGAAAAAGATTTATAACTCAATCAAAAGTATATGAGTTATGAAACCCTTTACCACTTGGTAAATTTCACGTCGAATCAACATGGATAAAAAAATTAAAAATTAAAAATATAATACCATGATGTTTTATATATTGGTTATATATCGTAAAAAAGGGTCAAGAAAATAAAATAAATTATGTGAACAAAAGTGTGTCTCAAAAAGGAAAGTGATCCATATGCCTTTAGGTTTTGGAAATCTCTAGAAAAAACGCCATGAAATAGAGACATTCTTATATATTATTAAGTCCTTGTAATATTCATGAACTAAATTATAAAATATATTCATTTTCTATATACAAATTGCACAATAATTTTAATTGGTGAACCTTGGTTATGTCTTAGGGAAAGAAAAGTGAGAGAGGAAACTCTTACATCATATCCAAACATTCTATGTATGCCCTTTAACATCTATATAATATGATAATATAAAATAATTTATTTCATAATAACATTATTATATTTATAATACACTATTATTAAATATTTTCTTCATTTAATTTCATAGTAAAATAATAAAAAAGATAAATCTATGTGATGTGTTTTGCGATGTTTGGTTCAATATTTCAAAACAGCTCTGTATTGAACATGATCAAAAGGGTAATTAGTCTATCATATAAAGTATAAAAATAATGATATAAGTATCATTTTATAAAAAAAAATTCTTTTAAAATATATAATTAATTTTGTTTATATAAAATGAATTACATTATAATCATGGAGAGTGTGGGACATACGTATGAATGAGTAACTGTACCATTTTCGAACAGTCTTTTCTATAATTTCCAAGGAATTATATTAAGCATTAAATATGATAATTACATCATAAATAATATATTATTTATTTAATTATTCTTGTATATATCTGCCATGTTATGTGGTGATAAAAACATTACACTAGTTCTTGGAAGCTATAGTCCACACGTACACATGAACGATGTTATAATTGTTTAGTGATAATAAATTTATGTAAGAATATCATATATTAAATTTTATGAAGAATAAATATTTCATTATTATAATAAGTATTTCATATATATAAAATATATTAATTAACATTATCCTTTCTACCTTTTTTGAAATCGTTGGTTAAAAATGATACACATCACTTTTCAAGGTGGTAGTCCCCTATAAATGCGAGTGACATTACCTTATTCCATAAAGAATGGAAACAATTAAAGTATATGAAATAAACAAATTATATAAATATAATGATTTTGAATATATATATATATACACACATTCATTCAATACAACATTCTAACCATTTGTTGGAGACAATGATGAAAAATATATATATCTGTTCATAATGCGATAGTCCACCATTCATATGAATGATGGTTTAATTTCCCATTTTTTGGAATCAGATATAGAAAAATGTGTTTTACAATAAAATATCAAAATATAAGTATATGGGCTATACTTGTGTTATTATATTGACATAATTGAATAATTTTTTTAGGAGGATGAAAGGACTGAAAATAAACATGCTTAGTTAAGAATGATTCCTCATTTTTGGACAACCTCTATAGGATTTCACAAAATATCTTTATTAGGATTGATTATTTATAAAACGAAGTCCTATAAGATTTATTATGGAGGTAAGGAATTCATTTTTTAACAGATTAACAAACTTTATTTGATGGTTTGATGTGGAGAGGAGATTGGGTGGCCTTTCATATGTGACGTGAGTGGCAGTCATTTTATTTTAGAAAATAAAACATCATACCCACATTTTTCACATGAATAATGCCTCCAAAAAAGACCATTATTGATCCTTATATATTAAAATGTTAATCTAGTGAAAAAATAGGATTCAATGATTTTTAATACATTTAACCCCTTATCTAATAGTTTAACCTCACTATAAATCCATTTTTCCATATCTACTATAATGGTTTTTCAGTTTTTTCTCCATTAATTATTCATTAAATTATGTTGTATATATTATAAAATATATTAATAATTATTATAAATATTGAATAAATCTTACAAATTCAATTAACATATGTTTTATAATTGATTTTAAAATTCATCACATGGATATGATGAAAATTGGGTTTCTGGAAGTGTATTTTTCTAGGAGATGATTTTATATTCACTCTATTACGAGTAATAACAATTATATAAATTTAAATTCATAAATTTAAATAATATATAATGTTAAATTAGGTAATTTTTAATTAGGTATATCATTAACTAATTAAAATGGAAAAACATTATTCCCCTTATAAAAGTTTTCAGAAAACCCCATTTTCAAACCAAAATAGAATTTATATTAATATTCAATATAATGTTAATTTAATAGTAATTAATTGGTTTCACCAAAAGTTATTATTAATTATTTAAAATTAAAATTGTTTCCAAACATAGTTTAGCATTTAAGTTTATTAATTTGTTTTATAGAAAAACATTCTTACAAAAATCAATATTTTTTACTCTTTATTGAAAAATCAATATTTTTTGAAAAATACAAAAATTTCACACAGATTTAATTTTATTATTTTGACATGAAAACGGTATATATTATTATAATATAAATTTTATCAAATATTATTAAATTATTTATGGAATTTTATAACAAAAAATAATAAAAATAATTTTTGATGATAAAATATTTTTTATGAATCTAATTACATTACTAAATTTTTTTCAATTATCTACTAATAATTTATGAATAATTTTTTGAGTAGAATAAACAAATATATATATATATATATATAATATTCATACATTTTTTAATAAGTAGTTTATAATGATATTCTTTAATATAATATTATTTATTTGTTTGTCTAAGATTAATGTTGCGTGTCCTCTATGTTATAAAGAATAGAATCATTTTTTAGAAGTCTGAGGGTGTTATATTACCCACCATAAATAAATTTCATCCTTCGAATTTTAAATTTAACCTGGTTAACAATGATTTTATATTTAAAAACACCCTTTTTAAATCCAACATCCTAAAAATGGTTAACTAAACATCGTCTTGAAAATAGAGGGATGATGTATAAAGGGAAATTTCTATTTCACATAATATGTTTAATAATTAGATAAAATTGGTTGGAAATGAAAATTATAATGTGAAAGAGAATATTGATTCACAAAATAATGATAAATAAAGAGATAGATTATTGATCAGAAGAATTTGAATAAAAATGAGAATGTTGGATTTCAAAAAACCATAAACCAATGAGATGTGAAAAAGCCCATCATATCATCAAAAATGAACACAACATGATAACATTTTCTATTTCCTTATACCATTCTTGGGTCTAATGAATTATATTAAAAATATAATAATAACATGAATAAATATACCTACTTTATTATTTGAATTTCATCCTTTAATCAGTTTCAACTACAACCTCATATTTCAATCCATACGAAGAGCGTTGAACATAAGTTTTTCATGAATAAAGAACTAAAATAAATATTTGAAGGATAAAATAAAAAGAAATTTGATAAAATCAAATTCCACTTAAATCTATACACTAATAAAAACCAAAATGGTTAGAATAAAGATAGTTATTTCATAAAATAAATACACATTCATATCATTATTCTTCATGATATGATAATCATTTTCACAAATAACCTGGATCACAATAAATCCACGTTTAAACCATATATTAATAAAATAGATAATTGAACCATGATTCCATAAAAATTAAAATAATTTAATATCTACCTTAATCATAAAACATTCTTTAAAAAAATAACCTATACATTAGTCACATAATAACAAAATCATTTTTTATATAATGGTTAGCTATATCATATGATCCCAAAAATTAATAACACATAATTACCTAAAAATAAATGATATGAAAAACCCAAAAGGATATAATTACCATTAAATGTAATTCCATAAAATAAAAAATACATACTTTACATTTATCCATATATTTACATAAACTTCAACCTAATAATATGTCTCCCAAAATTTCATTAATGGCATTATGATCTCATCACTGATAATTGAAAAGCTGATATATAATAATTTAAACATATTATCAATATTAATATTTTATACCTATGATGGTATCTATAAAACAAAAGATAACATAAAACAATAACTCCTAATCTCCAATGTCTTCATGACCCCACTCTGATACAATTTATAAGATAACTAAATATTTACTACTGGATGTAGTGATAAAATCAAAATCAGTACATATCTTTATATGATAAATATTATGGTGAATAAATTTTTTACACCAAAAAAAAAATAAAAAAAATTATCACCTACATATTAAAATAACTTTTATGTTTATTGTTTTTGTTGAGAACTAGGATATACTCTTACATAAAAAAACACATTACTTGAAGATAGTATCTTTAACATTATGCATATATTTTCATATTTCATAATTATTCATCATCAACAACAATATAAAACCCATATATACATAATTCATTTAACATAATTGTTGATAATATGTGTAATAATAATAAAAATAATAGTGATATCAAATTCATATCAATGGTAAATATAAGAATTAACAATTTTATTTAATTAGTTATCATAAGAAGTGGATAAGGGCGTTATGACATAATCTTAGGGCATAAATACTCATACCCATGAATACATAGATCAAAAATAATTAAATATGGAATAATTAATTAATAAATGAAAATTCCATATGATTCAATAAATAATTATCTATGTGATTGAAATCATTATTAAAGGAGTAATTTAAACCCTATAAAAGGATAAAGAAAATCTGTTTGTATCATTCAAAAATTATCATCATATCCCATTTCAAACATAATTAAAAAATAACTAGATCCTCGTTATTTCCAATAAGAAAACACCGTAATAAATCCCTCCTTTTTTCCACTGATGATAACAAATATTACATAATTAATTTTTATTTATCTATGCAAACTATTCATATAAGATATGTCGATATCACCTAATTCTATTTGGGTGAAAATATATTATCAGATATATTTCGATCACATAGTGTTATCTAGTAACACCAATCATATAAGATAAATTTATCTCACCCATGTGATATAATGTATATAAACCCAACATATAAAATTTATTGTTATGACCAGTTTAACAAAATTAATGTTCATGTACCATTCATGAATATAAAATTTGGAGTACTTAATTTTCAATTAGAAAAATAATCAATGTACTGTTATATAATTATTAACCCGTGGTACGAAATGGGTTCCCTTAAAATCTAACAATATATCCAAATAAATAATTATTATACTATAAATATAATATTTTCCTAGTGGTGTGTAACTAACATATAGTTTTTTATTTCTTATAAGTTTAAATACTAATAAATGTTCATTATAATTTTAATTTATGAAAATGAGCACTTTGTTGTTAATAACAAATTTAAAAAATAAAATATCATTAATATTTTCAAAAAAAATGTTTCATTTAAAATAACCCTTGAAACAGAAATGCATTTTTTTTAAACATTTTCTTGTCATGATGCTGGGAAATTACATTCATGTAGAGCATAATAAAAGAAAAATTCTATTCAGAGTTTTTTATGAAATTTCTAAAAGTGTGATAGGAATATAAATATTATGTTTGTTTCAAAAATAGACTCATGGGTAAAAATGGATTTAAATAAATCTTGAAAAAATGAAAAAATTATATAAAACATGGATTTAGAAGAAAAACATTTCCACATAATAGAGATATTACAGAGGATTTTTTTATAATTATTTTTTCAAACATACCAAATACTGAATAGTAGAAAATTTTAATATTTCATAAAATATTCATAAATAGCCATAGTATAATAAATTTTTTGTTCATAATGAAACTAATGTCATATTATTTCATCTAATGTAACATTTAATTTAAAAAATATTGAAATAAATATAATTATATGATAAATCCCTTTCCACTTTGGTAACACTTTAGTCATAAACACTATGAAATAATAACATCAAATGAAATGTTTAATATCATTAGGACAATGAGTTTCGTGATATATTTTTTCAAATTCAAATACATACACCTCATAGTATAAAATAAGTTTAAATCATAAAAATATGTCCCAAAAAGAAATTTCGAATGATTAACCGTTACAAAGATCATATCACTAATGTCAGTATTGGAAAATGGATAGATTATGTGTAACAAATATAAATAAAAATCTTGTGAAATTACATAATAAAAAATATCTGATATTTATTCTCACATAATAATTTCATAGAGTTAATGTAAATGATTTTTATGACAATGAATAAAAATTAGGTTCAGAAACCATTTACCACTTAGTAACATTCATGTCAAATCCCATTGGATGAAGTAATTCAAATTGAATCACAAAACATCATTAACTATTATGGATTCGTGATATATAATACAAAAATGGACAGTATATATACACCACATAAAATAAACTATATCCATAAAAGAAATTATGTCTCAAAAATAGAAAATTTAGATGAATACCTAAACATTTTGGTAATAATTATATCAAAACCCCGAGAAATATATATACTTTTTTGGATTCATTTATAATAATAATTTTTATTAAAATAATAATAAAAATAATTAATGTAAGGTTTATACACAAAACAATTTTATGAACAAAGAACATTTCACACAGAAATAAAAGATAGATGAGAAACCCTAACCTCAACAATATAATCTCTCTGTATATTCTCTGACTCATGTATAGTATGATTATATGAATTATTTCATTAGATAATAAAAATTACTATTTTTAATAACATATAAGTACATAATTTATTTTATATTTTTTAATGGTAAATATAAATACATAATTATTTATTTGAATGTTATGTGCTTTAGAGATATTTTGTTTTTTATTCCAAAACAACTTCGTTGTGTTGATCGATGTAAAAGAGTAAATTTTTCATCTTGAAATAAATAATAATAAAAAATATTATTATAATTTTAAATCTTCTTTTTTACTTTTAAAACTAATCAAGGAATGTGGTTATTAAAAACATAATATGATACTTTCATCGAGATGGTGAGATGTACGTATTCATGAGTAACTTGTCCATTTTTCAATGATCATTGTTAAAAAAAGGTACATATTTTTTTATCCTTATATATTTATAATAATATCATACATAACATATTATTTCATTAAATGTACTTATATACATCATCCATGTGATGTAGTGATGAAAAACGTATCACATCACTTCATGGACATGGTACTCCACACTTACGCATGAATGACACTACAATAGTGAGTAAAATGGTAAAAAATTAATTAATTTACAATAATTTACAAATGATAAATAATTAATAAATATAGTAATTATATCATATATGTAAAATATATTAATTAAATTTATCATTTTGCCTTCAATGAATGATTTAGTGAAAAACAAATGACATTACTTCGCAAGGCGATGGTCCTCCAAACACATGGGAGACATTATCGTATCACTTATGGAGCTGAAAGTAAGAAGGTATATGTTATAAAGTAATTTATAAACTATAATATTATTTCAAATAACATATATATATATATATATATATATATACTTTAAATAAATCTATATCACATTTTATTATAGATGATGGTGAAAAATGAATAATGTCGGTTGTCGAGGTTGTAGTCTTTCATACAAATGAATAATGGTTTTGTTTCTGAATTTATTTAATTGGAAATTTATTTTGATTATTTCGTTAACATAATAAAATATTAGTATATGGGATATATATTATATGTTATATATACATAATTGTGGAATATTTTTACGAGATGAGAGTGATGTACCAAACCCATTTGCCACTCAAATGTTCCCCAATCCCCTTTTGACACATGGATTCATGGTTATCTATGGAAATTACAGATGTTTACAACTAGTATATTGAGTGTATGGAGTTTTAAGGGGGTTTTTATTCCCTCATTACCAATGTTTTTCATAGTGGATAAATGAAATAACATGTAAATAGTAGAAGAAATATAAGTAAAATTACATAACAATAGAAGCAACTAAAAATAATCAACTATAACTAGAATCTAAATAAAATAAAAACAATCATGATACATGTCATGCCTCTATAAAAATAGAAAACATAGATATAAGGATTAATTTAATACACGCTACACAAAAGAATAAAAAATAATCTCAAAACAATCCAATAATCCCAAGATCAATCTTAGTCATCTACTATCATGCTCTATCCAACGAAAACAGGAGGTATCTGGTGTCCATAGTAGGATTCATCCCTTTATTAACACCTTCATACATGTAATATTCCTAGGTACCAGTGGTGGAATATATAGGGTGTGAGATAAATATAATTATTCCACCACCAATTGTGTCTATAACACCCATTACATGTAAAATCTACTAAAACAATGTCCAAACATGAATATGGAAAAATACATCTGTAATGTAATGTAACTACCCAATTAACTGATTTATCCTAAAATATTATATGAACATATAATATTTAAATAATTAATATATTTATTATACATAAATAGGTCACGTAATGTATAACCATCACTAATATCCCATATTGATAGTAATAATTATAGAGGATCTAAGGTATAATAAGGAATCCATGGTGAAGATGATAATGAATAGTATCCAATGTAATAACCATGTAATCCATGACCACATGGGTTGATCCAACTAATTAATAATGGATACCCTATCTAAATTGGTAATAATTTAATCCATGTATAATCAACAAAGGCATTCGATAATAACATAATTCTAACTGAATCCATTGAATTCATCCAAGGTAAAATGGGAAAAAATGATAAGTCCCAAGACTGTTACCAAAGAACCCCATGTTTGTAGATGTCATGTTGGATCCATCAATTTTATCAAATGAATAATATAATTAAAATAGAAGGACCCTAATATTTAATACCAGGCTTGCAAAAGTAAAAAAATATTGGGTTCTAATGTGGTTCTTGCCATTGGAAACCGACAACCATGAAGAAGAATGAAATCTAGGAGAGCTCAAGGAATTCCCTCAAGTATCTAAGGCTCGCTCTAGTTTGAACAATAAAATTATAATGAATAGGTGCATATAAAATAGTCACCTTATAATTAATTCATTAATTATTTGGGGCCATGTAATATTCATGCCATTTAATTAATGTTTTTTTCATGTCATTTCCCTTCATTAGGTTGGCATGGATGATAGGGGATGAAACAATTTATTAATTGATATATTTTATATTCAACTAATTAGTTTCACTATTCATCTACACAAAAATTATTGAAATGTGTTGTATACAAGTACAAAAAAGTAATTTAATTGTTTTAATTATAATAGTCTATTTAATTTGTATCAATATACTTCCCTTGTAAAAATTTAAACTTTCATAAAATAATTTATACACCTACTAATCAAGGTCAAAGTGATATATACAAGTAACGAACATTTATGATTCATAACATTAACTAAGAATCATACCTTTATAAATTTCAAGTCACAACTAACCTAAAGAGAGGTGAAAATAGGATTATAAAGATAATAAAAGCATGATAATGTAAAACAACATACAGGGCATGGATAACATTGTGGAAATAATCTCAATTGATGAATAAAAAATTTAAAAATAATATTAAAATAGTAATCGGACAACTATAGTCATGAAATATAAATTTAATTGGCCATGATTAATGTAACTAGCATGCAAACATGGAAATTTATAAAAGAGAGAAACTTGATAGATGAGAAATGTACTTCATATATTAGGCTCGTACAACTCTCCACGTCCAATATCAACCTTTAATTTGGATTCTATTGGAATATTTCTAAAGAAAAAAACTATATCCAAAATATAGAGAAGATGATCCAAAACCACAATATCTTTTTCAAGGAGAGGAGAAATTATGAATGATTAAAAATCAAATGATATCTTATAAAAAGGAATAAAATGAGACAAACGATGCTTCATTAGGACTCAAGATAGATTAATGAGAACACAATCTAAAAATGATCTCTAATGGATCTCAAAGATGTTAATGAAATAATAGTTTTCCACTGGAATGATCCAAAGTGGAATGAATAATTTAAACATTTCATTAATGTTGAAATGGAATTCTCTCCCCAAATAAAATGGTTTCTTGAATTTTCAGCACAATTTACAATCCTGTGCACCATCCATGTGCCTCCAAATATGAAAGAAGGGAAACCACATGGCAAGACTACGTAGTTAGGGAAACTACACCCTCACCTCGAGAATACACCTCTGAAAATAACAATATACATATTCCATGGGCATGCAGACCCTGTCTCACATTTAGGGAAAACAATTTACACTACTTCACCCCATTTTACAACACCACATGGTTGGGAGATTCAGTGTGGAATGGTTTAGATAGTTTCTAATAACTTTGTGGCCCGATGATTTTCTCTAATGGTTTTGGTTTTGACCTCCAAACAAGCCATGAACAACCCAAAATCATTCTAACATCAAAGGGTAACCATACTAGGTCCAAAATAAAGAATTATACTAAATTTAAATGGATCTATTCCATAGGTAAAAACCACATTATTGCAGTCTTCCCCGCATAATGGAACTCGTCTGTGATCTCACCTTCCACAGGTAGAAAATACTGTTTGAGAAAAACCCAAACCAATAGGCACAAACGTTGGCCTCCACTAGCAAGTCTCATTATTTACACTATTGTACTTCAATGTAAACCTTAATATAGGTAAAACCCATTTTCATTATGACTTAATCCTCTAGACAATGTTGTGTAAAATATAATCCTCAAAAGATGCATTAGAACCTAACTAATCCTCTATGGGATCCAATATATAAGGTTGTACATAATGATAATGGAGAAGCTATGAAACAAGGTAGATTTAATTCATGGAATGGTCCCTCTGAGTTAAAAAACCAGATAGGATACTGGACTAACTTTATCTTGAACCTCAAACAAGACTACATTAAAAGGTTTAAAATTACCTTATCTTGGTATCCATCTATTCCCATGAATGTGTGATACTCATTGGAAAACAAGTTCCCCAACCTTAAACTCCATAAGCCTATGATGGAGATTAGCCTTATATTCTTATCTAGATACTCCCATAGACATTGAATTCCAAATATGTTGAACCTTATCTGAGGTATCCAATATGATAAGAGTACATTGTAAGGCTTTGTATCCTACCTCTATCGATCACATGGTTGAATGAAATGACCATCTGCACAAGCCCTCAAAAGGATCAATTTGAATGGGTGCATGTATTCTATTATTATTTGTGAACACAATTAGAGGGTTATGCTTCTCCCATGTTGCGTCAAAATCAAGTAAACATACCCAGATAATGTCCTATAACACATGTATTTTCTATTACATCTAGTCATCTATTTGAGGGTGAATGGATGTGATCAGAAGAACTTGTGTATCCATAGAAATTTACAACCACTTCTATAAAAGAAACGTGAAATCAGTGTCCCTATATAAAATGATAGTAAGTGGGACCATGTATAGATGGGTGATCTCATGGTCATATAATCATCTTAGTTCATCATCATATAATTTCCATAGTTTAGTAAGGATGATGGATACTTTCTTCATTTGTTCAATGACTACACACACTATGTTCATACCTCAAATCAACCTTAGTAAAAAGTCTAAAAATTGCATGAAAAAATATTCCCATTTCCATTTTTTGGACTAGAAGTAACTAAACAATTATAGAAATATCTGATGTACCTCCTTCACCTACTGATAGGTGGAAAACCTAGTAATAAATCCTTTTATATGAAATTGTATCCATGAAACCTTTTATAGAGAAACATATAGAAATGCTTCATGGGGATGCCCATATGAACTACCCAATGAGAATAATGGGCCTCCCAAATCAGCTCAACTATCATATCTTTACGATTTCAGAAACCCCATTTATATGTAGGATATTTTTTATATCCATATAATTTTCTAGTTTTGGGTCCACTCTATAAATTCCCTCCTGGAGAACCAATCCTTCAAGATCTCAGAACATCCTACTATTTACCATGTCAGGTAGTTAAGAGGTAAATTTAAAGCCTTTGAAATAATACTTATTTTGACTGTAATGAAACTCTAGATGATGATTAGAAAGTAGGGTCATCAATTTCCATTAACCATTGGCTTCTATTAGGGCATGTACCTAAGTTATCATACTTAGTGCCTACTCTATGGAATTTCCTTTTCCTGGATTATAGGAAAAATCAAAATCATATGAATAAAGTTATGAAAACTATATCCACTATTTTAGATTCATGTCACCCTATATACAAATATATTTCAGACTACTGTGGTATGTATACACAAAAAAAGTGTTCAACCATCAGATATTGTCTCTAGCAACAGAAGACAAAGACAACTACTTCTAGATTGAGGTCATGTGTTGTGTAGTTTATTTTATATATCTTCATCTAACGAGATCCATATGTAATGAATATATCCTCTTACATCATCACTACATTTGAACTAATGTTAGATGCATCATAGAAGATAGTATATCCTCTTCTATGATCTAGAATTATGAGAATCAGGGCTGAGAGAAGCCTTCCTTTTAGATTCTAAATGGATTTCTCGAACTCTTCTTACCATAGGAACATGACACCATTATTTGTAGGTCTAGTAAGTGGTCTGAAAATATATGAGATCTCATTTATGAATCCCATATAATATCCACCTATCCCCATGCCACTCTGTATATCCAAGATGTTCTTGGGATGCTCACAAGAAACCATACAACTCACCTTCTATATGTCACCAGATACTCATGATTCTATCATAACATGAGTTAATAAGTAATATTTTTTACCCCGAATAGGAACATATATTCCTTGGAATTAATCATATACTCTCTCAGCGTATTAAAAAAATCACAAGGTTCTTATAATAATCTTCGTGAGTGTGAGAATACACCATGTTGTTATACCCAAATACCATTAAAAAAGAATCTAGATATGTGTGAGAACCCCAATTTATCTTGGGAATAAAAACCACAAGTTTTTTTGTATGACTGAATATCATAACAAAATAATCCTACAAAACATACCTACTATAGAAAGATATATAAGGTATATCCAATGGCTTCACTCACACCTGATGATTTCCCGATCTCATGTCAATCATAGAAAACATTCTAGATCCTACATGATGGCCATAGAGATCATCTATTTTTGGTAGTAGATACATTTTCATGCCAATAAGTGTGTTCAGCCATCTATAATCCATGCATAGATGAAGGGTCTCAAGTTCTTTTATGAAAAAAAGAATGGGTGAACCCTTTTAAGAATTTCTAGGAATTATACAAAAATTTCACCTAGAACCTCCAACATCTAGTTGTTCTCTTGGAGATCATTGGGTTCAATCCTATATGAAGCAATGGACATTGGAGATGGTCAAGGAATGAGGTAAATAATTAACTCTACATCCCTATAAGTATTAATGATAGAAAAAAGATTCAGTGAAAACATCACTAAGAAACCACTATGGGAGGAAAACCAATATGAGGAAACCCCTTCTCGACTACTAAGAAACTATAAATTTAGGTGGTGAATCCACCAAGTACATGATAAACCATTCCATATCTACTTTCCTAAACATCATACTCACCCATGAGAAGATAATTTCATCCCTCTTGTAATGTAAACGATAACTTACAGTTTAATAAATCTATAAAAAAGTGATATGGAACCAACCCATCCATACCATGAATGAAATCAAACATTTTCATTATGACAAAAAATGTGGTGTGATATGAAATTGTAACTGGATAACTCAAGGGGTCATTCCATATATTTATGTATGCCATCAGACGTTAATCCCAATGATGTATCCAAAGACATTAATCCTTATTAATACTGATTTATAGCCTGATAAATTTCATTGTAGATAATTATATAATGGAGTATGAAGAAACTATAGATTATGATTCATCTGATCATTGTGTATTGGGTGTAAAGCATTCAATTGACCTAATCGCCAGCCCTATTGGTAGTTGAATTACCCTGAGAATGAATTATTTATTGGAATAGATGATCTAAAGTCTGGATACCACATATATGAACTCTTCCTTAGATAGTCTTGTCAATGATCCTCCAACTCCCAACTTAATGTGGTATAAAATAACATTCCCTGAATATGGACATGGTGTAGAGTGTATTCTATAACAAGAATATGGAATGGTCTAAAATAACATATAATTAATCCTTATATAGTATCAAGTATGACACTCCACTAGCCCCCAATTACAATGATGTTTTTTATTCCCCTTTCTTCCACACTGATGTCATTCAATGGCGATCCTAATGTAGTTACTCTAATCGCCACTACTCTAATTTGAAACAATGAGGGATCATTCACTTCTACCAAAATAACTACTAGCCAACCATAGAATTGATTCTCTCTTTAGGGTAATATATCATTCCCTTAGGTTTTCCTTAGTGATAAGTGCATGATTGATGATCTCATAGAATGTATGTAGGAAAAATAAATTCACATGTTTTAAAATAGTATACTAAAACCTTCACTAATGAATCTAACATGAAAAAACTCTTCACCAATTTAATGTATTTAAAATAACTATAACACCATAAAATACATTGAATACTATTTGAATGACATATCAACCATCCCTAAATGGATGAAATATTTGGATCATCCATCCCACATTGTCTGGGGAAAGAGTTTCTTATAGAAATATGTCTAAAGGTCATCCCAGATCACGCCTTGATAACACCAATCCTTGGTAATCACATCCAACTAGATATTTTCCAAATCAAACATCATGAAAGTAGAAATCATAAACCTATAATATAGTGGAATCTCTATATTATTAAATATAGATAGGGTGGCCTTCATTGAAGACTCAACATCACGTGGAACACCATCCCCTAAGAAGGTAGGAGGATGATGCTACTAATATTCATGAGTCAGATCATCCATTGAGAGTTAATCTTATGGATCACCTTGAAAGGACATAATCATTTATAGGAAACTCACAGGAATCTAAGAGTCACTACTCATATCTTATATAATAGGATGTAACTCAACAATGACTCATGGAAATAATACATGTGAATCAGGGGCCACCATGTATAGTTCATGGTTGTTTCCACCCTCTTTACATATGACATGATGATTTCATTGAAAAATTAGTTTAAAAATTCCATGAACATGCCTTAGACAAATCTAAAAGATGATAGATACTATAGAAAAATAAGAACATAGAAATGATGGCCCTCTATTCAATTTATTCTTCTCTAATTACCCAGTTAGAAGGAAATGTATTGGTATGAGTCCATGTTAAGATTAATGGGGTTCCAGTTGATCAAGGGGTTAAAAAAACCTGCCAAATAATTTACTAGAACCCATTTTTTTTAAAAAATACATATTTTTAAGTGTAATTTGATTGTAAATTTATATCAATATTTGATTAAAATGTATTTTCAGTCCCAACGAATCAGGTCCCATAAACATTATAACTTATATCAAAACCCATTTGAATTCTAGTCACCCAACTATACATTCAGCCTCAGAATGTAAGGCATAATATATTAAGTCTTGGCACGGTAATGATCTCATTAAAACCCATGATTAACTATACACTAACATAATTGTAATGTTAAATCAATGAATCATAACACAAGATCAACATCGAAATAATATTACTAACATATCATCAATCAAAAATAACATGTAATCCAAGAAATTAAATTAACCTATGTTGTATGGAATATGCATGGAATGTGAATTTTAGGTTCCTGTGATGAAAATTTAAAAATGTTCCTTAACCTCATATCATCATGCCTTTAAGGAACTATTGTTATCAATAAGAATAATAATAATAACCATCACAGAACAAGTGTATCACCAAATGGTTAAAAGATTTCAACTGTAATAAGGAACTACTAAACACCAATAATTATTCCATGAAATTATTCATCTTCCACAAAAATAGTGGATATATTCCCATGAATGTCATATGGTTAATTACAAATAATTCTTGATCTCTTGTATATTGTCTAAAAATATAATGGGAAGAAATGAATGTTTTGATAAAAAATTGTGATGTCACGAACCCATTTTTCTCTCAAAGGTGACATGATCCCGGTTAGATATATGGCTTCAGGGACTTCTCCCCAAAAGCTAGAGAATTGTGACTAATAGTGATGGCTTGTGTTTAATTTTTGGGGAGAATATTCCCTCACAATCAGGAAAAAATTAATTTGGCATATAGATATAAAATTTTAATAGTGTAAGCAATATATATTATTAAATTGGATAATAGAAGAAACTGAAAATAAAAATCTATAAATAGAAGCTAAATCATATAAAATAGATGGTGTTACATTTCATGTCTCCTAAAAATAGGAAATCATTAATAAAATGAAGCATGTAATACATGTTATAAAAAAGTAGAAAAAAGAATCTAAAAACAATCCAAGAATCCAGAGCTCCAGCTTCATCATCTTGTTCCATTCTTCATCCTAATATTGAATGTTTTAACAGGATTCTAGAGAATGATGCTTCCCCTTATCAAAATATACATATATGTAATTTTCCTTGGTACCAATGGAGGCCCAAATAGGATATGCAATAAATCTCAGTAGACCACCACCAATGGTGTCTATAACATCCAATCATTATAATATAATTTGAAATAATGTGAAATAATTCCTATATAAAATAAATTTAGTAGAAAAACTAAAACACACAAGAACCTTGTTCATCATCAATTGGTGTCAGAGCATATAATCATTTCATTTATTATTTATGTCCAGTTTATATATATATATATGTCACCTGTGGTACAACCAACATTAATTCCATTTATGATAGTAATAATGATAAAGGATCTATTATATTTAAAAGAATCTGTAATGATTAAGATATTAAAAAAGATCCATTGTAATAACTAATAAATCCTTGACCTCATTGGTTGATCCTACTCAGTAATAATTTATAGCATGACTAATATGTTAAGTGTGTAATCTACATGGAATCTCCCAAGAAATTCCTCTATAATATAATTCTAAACTAGTCCACATGAATCAATCCAATGTAAAGTGGGATATGAAACGACTAGAGCCAAGGGTATAACTAAGGCACCCCATGTCCATAGACATAATTACGAGTGCATGGATAATATTAAAGGAATCCAATAATGATAATGGAAGGACCCTATGCTGTTAAACTAGGCATACACAGGTAGTTAATGATTGGGTTCAATGGTTGTTCTCACCCTTACCAACTGACATCCTTGAATCAGAATGGAAAGAATTAGTGCTCAAATAATTTACTATGGAATCTATGTCTATATCAAGTCTGAACACAGCTAAAATAATTAATATTTATATAGAAAATAGGCAACATATACTGAATTCATTAATTAGTAAAGTACATGTAATAGTCATGCCATTTAATAAATCATTTGGTTTAATCTCTTTCTTTTAATTAGTGTGATAAAGATTATATGGAATGAAACTATTTATTAACTGATATATGTCATATTCTTTTCATTAATATCACTCCACTATATTCTACTAATAATGTCATGTTGTTCAGCTGATTAGAAACCATGACATTTAATTACATTAATTTAAATAGGCTATGTGAAACGTATCAATATACATGTCAGTTAAACATTTGAAAAATTATTAAATTAATTTAGACACATACCTTATAAGATTAAATTGAAACATACATGTAATATCCATTTATGATTCACACATTTAAATAAGACACCTATAACTCTAAAGGTCAAGACATGGCTCACTTGGATGATTGTACAAATAGGCTTAACAAGATACTAAATAATTACTATATAAAAAACACTACTTGGAGTAGTCAAAATTTTGGATGTAACCTCCAAAGATGGATTACATGTTTTCCCATAGTATTATAATATGTTTGTAATTACTATTAGAATGAAACAAGAATTTAATAGTCCATTCTTAGTGAAATTGGCACACAAACATGGAAATTTGTTAAATGAGGAATCATGGAGGATGTGTTATAGACCACCAACACTAGGATAATGTGACTTTCCTCATCCATTATAGTCCTTTAAATTGTCTTGGATTTGAAAATACATAAAACATATCATGTCCTTGAAAATAGAGAATATGAACCGTCACCTCAATAAAATTTATAAAGTGAATGGAAATTATGAATAGATAAAAACTAATCATGATCATACCGAGAGGAATCCAACGAGATGAATAAATTATTGATTAGACTTTGTATGGTTGGAAAAGATAAAAATATATTACGCAACATACAAAGAGCTAAATGTGGGTAAAGAACCCACTATTTTCCATTGAAAATATCTAAGATGGAATGGTGAGTTTAAAATTTTCATTAAGTGAGAGATGAAATTTTCACCAAAAATAACTAGGACACATGGTTTGGACACATGGTTGGCCAAACCGTTAATTAAACTTGCACATACCAGTGTTTAAGGTGGGGACCCATGTAGTTAGTATACATAGTCAGTGAAACCATACACTCACTATGATAATAAAAATCTATGATAAAAACATGGGACATATATAACAGGAGTACATCCTCTAATGCATGGTTAGGGAAAACAATATGCCATTATTCAGCCCACTTTCCTACCTAGATTAATTTAGAGGGACTATGTAGGCTAGGTCTAAGGGTTTTTACTAAACCTGTGACCTGTTGATTTTCTCCGCTGGATGGGGTTAGGATCACAAAATAAGACTTTGACTCCCCTGAATAATTTCAAACATCAAAGAAAATATTATGTTCAAAATGAAGGATTATACATAATATTAAATGATACATACCTTTTATAGGTACTTGGTTATTATAGTGGGATCTATGTAAAATAAAAAATCATGGATAAGAAAATTTCTCATTTTCTTGCATCATATGTAGGTTAGAAAAAAAATACTTATTTTGATGGTTTTCATATAAAAAAGGATTCTAGAACATTATTCTTGAATTAAGGTTGGTATTCAAGTTGTGATTTAGCAAAACATGTGTATATTAATACATAAAATAGAGTATAGAGTGGAGGCCTTTTATAAATGAGATGAGTGTCACACTTTTAATTTTTAAAATGAAAGATTTTATAAACACAGTATTCCCAATTTAAAAATCCCCAAAATTGAAACGTATATAGATTCATAATTTTTAATGTATAATAAAGGACAAACAATTTATTTTAGACTTGTTTTTAAGTATTTTTTATTCTTACCTTATGAGTTTTACCGTGATAAATTCAATTTTTACCTCAACCATTAAAAAAAATTATACTACTTTCACAATAATTTTTGATAAAAAATTAATTTGAAATTATTATATAATATATATTATTATAATTATAAGTATTTAATTTATTTACCAAAATTCAATTCATATAAGTTGTAGAATTTATTTTAAAATTAATCACACAAATGAGATTAAAAAACAAGTTTTCAATAAGTATTTTTCTCAATAAATATATGATTTAATGTTAAATCTATTATAATTTTTAATAATAATATTAACTATGATGGTGATGGGGGTTATTTTAATTAATAAAAATGCAAAAACACTATAAAAATTAAAATAGATTTTCAGAAAATGTATTTTTATTGTTAAATAATATTATAATAAAATATAATATAATGTTGATTAATAATTAATTAATTTTTTTTAAATATAACTAAAAAATACATATATTTCATTGAAATATATAAATATTATTATGTAACTTTTAAATTACTTATTTTATTCAATATAAATCATATTTTAAAAGAAAACATTTTTTTACGATTCAATGAAAAATAAATATTTTGTTAAATATAAAACAATTCTATGCTATGTTTGTTTTGTTATGATAAATTAAAAATTATAATCATCTTATGTAAAAAAATTATAAAATTTAAAAATTATTATAAGATTTTCTCACAAAAAATAATAATAATATTTTAGGAAAAAATGTTTTTAATGAATAAGATTACTTTACTATAATCAGATTGATTATCAATTATGAATTTGTAAATATATTTCTATTGAGTAGTAAATTTATATATATGTTGTATAATGATTTTTTTATATTAATACTCTCCAATTTAGTTTCTAGTTTATAATGATCATATTTAAAATAACATTATATGATGGTTTGTTTAAGCTCAGTGTTGCATGTCTTCTATTATATCAAGCATATATTACATTTAAAAAAGTCATCTAGTGTTACATTCATCCTTTTGATAAATTTTATCATCGAAATTTGAACATTAACACTTTAAAAAATGTTTTATAATTTAAAAAATTCTTAGTTGAAATTCGATATCATAAAAAGGGATAGTAAAACACCAACATTATAAGAGAGGGAGGAAGTTAAAAGGACATCTCGAATAACACACACAAGGTTTCCAAATAGGAGAACATTGATTTGAAATGAAAACTTTTATATATAAGAAATTAATAATTCCAAAAAACAAATGATGGATAGTGATATATATCACTGATCACATGAATGTGAATGATAATTATAAAGTAAACATCCCCAAAACTAAATAACAAAATGGTGTAAAAAAGACCATCATTCCAAAAAAAATTAATATAATATGATGAATGTTTCTTTGTTGAGATCTATTTCATATTGTTGAGGAATTCCCTAACATATATAAAAATAATATAACTAAATACTCTTACTTGCTAATTTTAATTTCATACTTCAATCAATTTCCAATATAATCTCATCTTTGGATCCAAGGAATGAGTATTCAACATGAATTTTTCTTGTATTAATCACTAAAATATAATGTTAAAGGATAACATAACCATAAAAAGGATAATAATATACTACATATATCTTTATACATTAAAAAACCAAAACTCTCTACACAACATTTGAAATATTCCAAAATTAATAATACTTCATATCATTATTCCATGAGACATGGTAGTCATTTTAATTAATAACCTAAATCCAAATAAATCAACATTAAAATCATATATGACTCCAAAAGATAAGCTCACCTTTATTCCTCAAATACTTCACCCGATAGTATTGTTTACCTTAATCATATAATGTTACAAAATAATAATGAACATATATATTAGTTATAATGTCACAAAATACTTTTTTAATTCAATTGATAGATATGTCATGTGATCCAAAATTTTAATAACCCATAATTACCTCATCATAAAATATATTGTAAACTGTAATGGTTACAATTATCATAAAACATATATCCATAAAATTTGATGGAATAATTCACATTAAACCAAATCATTTAATATTCCTAATTATCATGATATGTATTGAAAAATGTCGTTAATCACTTCAGGATCTAATAACTTAAAGCCAAATAGGAGGGTCCATGACATTGAACATAGGATTGAATTTAATATTATATGTTTATTTTTGGTATTCATAACTAATAATATAACCCCTTATAAAAAATTCCTAATCACATAATTTATCTACACGCTAATGTGATCAAATCTTTAATAGCCAAGAAAACAAACTCTTGGATCCAATACTAAATTTATAAAATTTACATTTTTAGATTTGATATTACTTATGGTGACCCAATTTTCTTCATCCAAAACATGTATCATAAAAAGTAAATATTGGACCAAATACAATCCCACCGACCATTTTGGATTATATTTTTTATAGAATTAGGACATTCTCTTATATAACAAATTTTCAGGACTTCTTGTGATTATCATTCATACTGTACCCATTGTTTATTATTTTTATAATAATTCATCGTCATCATACATATGAAAAATGTTCAGGAAATAATTTTTTAAAATTATTCATGACAAATTTTTGAAGAGGTAAAATACTATGGGTGTTCTTAAATTCTTAGTAAGGGTAAACATAATAATTACAAATTGAATATCATTAGTGAGGATAAGAAGAGAATATGGGTATAATGACATAATAGAGGGAAACTATAACAACATAATAATATTAATAACCATCAATAATTGGAACATCAATCATGAAAAATAGAATATAGCCTTATCAAAGGGAATATTCATAAGAATAAATAAATCATGATCCTTTTTATGTCACTGTTTATCATAGGAATCATTGTAACCCCATAACATTCATATGAAAAAATGTTGGTATCTTTGTAACATTATCAACATAGGCCATTTTAAACTCATTACATAAATAATTGGATCTGATTTAATTCCATAAGAGAAACAATTGAGAGAGATTTGTTGCATAATTTGAATATCTTTAGTGAGAATGAATAATATATCTTTAGAAGGAAGAATTTGAGTTGATTCTAGGAGTCGATAAATGATATAATGATGTTCATTTGATAAAAATGATATGAATACTGATCATAGAATATAAGAATACTTTTTAAATACCAGTATCCCTATTCCATGAAGCTACATAATGTCATGATGAGGTATGTGTGTAGAACTTTATGTCTATCATTTTAGGGAGGAATATCTTATTTACATGCTGTGGAAAATTAAATGGGGATAAGTATGAGGTCATTAATTGTTGAATTCTCATTAAATATTTTGATTGAATCTTCCAGTGGGTGATGGAATTAGAGGTGGATAGAAAAATTGGTACTCTATGCTAATCAATTTGGGATTTTTTTTGGTTGAAATAACATGTTTAATAGTGATGAATCTGAATTGGGATGACTATATATCATTAAAAATTGTATGATTTTATGATAAAACCCAAAAATATGGTGTTTATATTTCAATTATATTTGTATATTACAAGAGAATATATTTATAGAAAAAATATTTGATCACAAACCATAACAAGTTTGAATGGTTAAAATAGTAAAATAGGATTTGTGAAAACTGAAACATGATTCACCCACCTCTCAATGGACCATCCAGTCTAGGTATTATCATGAATTATCAATGGTTGTCCCCTAAAAAATCCAAGAATAATTCTTATATATGGATAAACTTAATTTAATCAATAGTCCATGTGTTCTTAGATTAAATAAGTATAATTATCCCATTTAGAGAAAAACATATCACAATATCTCATATCACCTACCCTAGAAGTTAGTGAAACTGAAATAATGTGATTTATACACAATAAAATTTTCAAATCATTAAAATAAAATGATAATAGAAATTTATTTTTAGATTTATAAGATTACAATTCAATAATTATGTATCTATTAGAAAATATCTACACAATACTCATGGGTCTCTAGACTTCCTAGTGAAATTATGGAGAAATATTGTGAAGTTCATTTGAAGGTATTTTATGACTCATGTAATAAAAATATAAATTTTATATGATAAAATTTGATGATATATATATATATATATGTGATTATGATAATATCAATGAAAATTTTACTAGGGTAAATGAGATTCAGATAGATTTCAAAAAATTCAGTGAGATGATATAGGATTCCATAATTGTGGAAAAACATATAATGAATTTCTCTAATCAGTTTGATTAAAAAATATCACCCCTGGAATAAATAGATGTTTTGAAAATTAATGATCTATAGAATGTAGATATAGATTATTTGATGATAATGTCACATGCTTTCATAACGATTGAAAAATATGGCCAACCACTTCATGCCATAAGAAAAAGAAAAAAACAAAAAAGAAGGTGATGGAGAACATGAAGAAATTGATATTGAAAAAAATGAATACTTAATTCAAATTGATAGTATTATAGAAAATGTATTAAAAAATTGAATTATATATGGTAATATTAAAAAATAACTATTTATTTTCATATATAGGGACTCTGGACATTTTTCAATAAAATTTCTGATGAAAAATGTTGAAGGCATGGAATTATATTCATATGATTAGAGACATCATAGTGAAAACTCATTTATGATGAAGAATAAGTAACCTATATATATTAATAATATTTTGATGAGAAGTCAAAGGAAATATTCATCGACAATTGTTTTGTCAGATGATGACTTTCTGTTCTTTTTTCATGTAACGAATGAAATTGATATAGAATGTTATTATGATGACGGATAAGAAAGGATAAAATTTGAGATTGAGTGGAAATAAATAAATGTTATGGAAAAAATATGATTCCTTAAGAAACATAAGAAGAATTTTGAGAAAGAATATATATACTGGTCACTGAGTTAGAAGACCTAAGAAAGAAGTATGCACTGTATGATGAAGGGAATAAGACACACAAGGTTAGAGAAGATGAATATGAAAATATATTCTTAGATCTCATAATATAAATTGAAGAAATATAATAATAAATCAATGACACACAATGTACATTTTCCATACTATAACAAGAGTTGAATAATACACGAGAAGACTTTAATAAGGTTGAAATGAAAAAAATAGAATCCTATTAGAAATCATTTAAGGGAAGTTCTCTTGGAAAATTTAAATCTATTATAATTCAATTTCTTAATAGAACAATCATGTTTGTTAGTTTATATGAATATATAAAAAATGTGTATGTGTTCTTGGAAGACATAGAGGAAATCATCCGCACAATAAAATAAGGGAAGAATATTCTAATTAGATCACCCCCCCCACAAAGGAATATATATAACCTTTTCCAATATGAAAACTATGACATAAATAAGGATATATATACAACTCATGTGGAATTAAAACGTTTCAGTTATTTCACAGGAGACATTGTATGAATGGATAGAAATCCTATTCTTTCTGTTTTTTATCATGTCTTTTCTAGGACAAAGAGAAGGTCTAATATTGTGAATCAAAAGATACAATATCATAGGAATAAACCTGTAACTATATCTACACAAAAACTATCTACACAGACCAAATTATTGTTTTGGAGTAAGTTTTTGAAATAGGTAGTTTGGAATGTCATAGATATGAGTTATGCATAGAATTTTTGGTATGAGATGTTCACTATTCTATTCAATGGAAAGGGTTTTTATGAAATATTGAGGTGATTCATGTGAAATTTTTATTTATATTGATAATGTTAATAAAGATTGACTAGTTTTTTCTTAATAAAATCAACTTGGATAACATTTAGAGGACGAATAAATACATTTTAGGCTAATGTAAAGAATTTGGTTTTAGAACATATGGTAAAATATGAAGAGAATCTATCAATACCATTAATATGGAAGGATTAAAATATAGAGATATGTAATTATATTCCACATAAATAATTATTTCAATGTAGGAGTCAAAATAAAACATCCCATGATGAGAATGGAAAAAGGAAGATCCTGGGATAAAAGGAGGATCTCAACCCAAATGATTTTTATAAGAAGAAATAGGCTTGTACTTATTCCCAATTATTTTATGTGTTTAAGACTAGCAGTCAAGAATTAATGGGGAATTATTGAAGCTTTAACTTCTAAGAAGCATTTATCTATTATATTATAGGATGTTTGTATATATCAATGAAATATAATATGTGTGCATCCCTTAATAAGGAGAAACCAACAAAAAAATATTCCATTACACTTAATTCTTGTGAATACTGAAATTTTGGACATTTATCAATCATGAAGGACAATGTATGGGGATCAAAAATACAAACCTATTATATTATTATATTAAATTAAAAAATAATCAATGGGAGTTGGTTATCATAATAATATAAAGGGGGAGTCTCATGACTTTTAGATTAACTATTATTTTTATTTTTTATATGTGTCATGGTTACAAGTTTCTTTTAAAATAATCTATTTCAATACTGCCCCTATTTAAAAAATAAAAAATATTTTAGCATGATTTCAAATTCATGGTAGTGCATGAAAAATATATAAATAATTGGTTATATCTTGTATTTTCTAATAATGGGTTTCAAAATGTATATTGAGAGTATACAAACAAAAGGATCTTTATTAAGTGTATGATGTAGTATCTGCCTTTTTATAAAAAATGGAAAAAGTGTGTGGGAGTTCATTATAAACAAAATGAAGAGATAATAAATCTCTCAAACTAACTTATTCATTTAATTAAAAATAATGGGGATAAATGAAAAATCCATACCAGCACACATAATAAATTTTACAACAAATAAAATCAAATAAGTAGATTGTTTTTCACAAGAATGTATTGATGTTATTTTCAGTATCGTTGTATATGTTCATTATAGTCAGTGATGATTATTGGATAATTTTTATGGAATCCCATTAAAAAAATTGGATTTAATTATGGATGAAGAATACATAAATGTCTATTTGTTGTCTGAGTTACATTTGTGTTCTATGGAAAATGGTACTTATGGGTAAATAAAAAAGAAATCTAGTGAATATGTTAAAGACAATGTGGAAACAATTACGCTTCTTGGTCTATTTTTTTGGATATATATCATTGTATAGTGTTTCATGATTCTAGGAAGTGATTTTTTGGTTGGAAAGAAGTCCGATGAAGAGGTTCTGGGTGAGTTTAACTGAAATCATGAACATTACAGATTCATGAAAGTTTTTTCAATATATAGTTATTTCATGATGAAAAATATACCTCATACTAAAATAATTCATCCAAATATTCATTTTAGAACTTTTGGATGGCATTATATAGCTACTCTATTGATGCATGTGATTGGAGTAATGTATCCAAAATGGCTAATGTGTCCATTTCATTAACATAGATGATACCATAGCAAAATTATACTTGTATAAAAATATAAGCATTCAATTATTTGAATGCATCAATTCATTTATTGAGACATAACCAATTTTTGAAACATTCTAGTGTGCATGGAATAATGCAATTCATTGTTTTTTTTAAGAATCGAGATTTTATAAAATTGGTGGGATCCAAAATATTTGTTATATCAGGTCCAAGAATGAAGATTCTATCTTATGGGGATATAAAAGAATATATAATTAAGATTTAATATGTGTTTAATTGAGATTTAAAATAATAAATTTTCCAGTTATAATGAGATTATCGTTTAAATAAATATCTCCTTTTTTCCACAAGTCAAATATAGACAAATTGACTGTGATATTTTGAGCATAATATTTTTTAGGATCTTTTGAATATAAATATATATGTCGGTATAGAAAAATATTTTTTATAGAATTTAGATAAATGTTTTGATTAATTTTAAAATTATTATAGACTATGATATATCTAGCATTACAGAGAAGAATGTGAGTTTAATGCCACACATAACATCCAAATTATTTCATCTATTTTTTTTCTAATTTAATGTCATTTAAATTTTTTCATTTTTAATTAGAAAAAAATATCTTACCATTTAATGTAAAATTAAATTAAATTCTATAATCATTTAAATGTTTTGGATATAAATAAAATAAAAATATTCCCATTATAAAAATATTACTTATATTTTACAAGATGTAGTCGTTTATTTTCACAATGCATTTATAATAAATTTTTACTAAAATTAGAAATAAAAAAATATATTCAACTAATATTTAAATATGTAGGACTCTTTTATGCTAAACAGACATTATTACTAATAAAATTAAATGATAATATATTCATAGTATTAAATAAATTATAATATTTTTTTAAAGTAAGATTATTTTAAAATTAAAAATATTATTTAATTTGACAAAAATTTAATTTAATTTTAAATGAAAAAATATCGTCTTCAAATTATTATTATTTGAACACATTATAATTATTTTTTAATAAATAAGTTATATATATATCAAATGATAAGATAAAGATAAATATAATGAGAATTTAATATTGGAATAAATACATACACATAAAATATTATGTGGTCTATTTTTAAATTTTCTTGTAACTAATTAATTTAAATTTTAATTATTTATAAAAAAAATTTCATCCATGGGCCATCATATGACCACCTCAACCACACTTCTGGGATGATAAGGGTTAACCACATGGGTGGTAGTCAACTCAACCAACCATGTGGGGGTATAGTGTTACATTAGGTGTGCATACCTCTTGGAAAGCGTGTATAGGAAAGGACGAGGTGTGTGTATTGTGTATGTATGGTTTTTGTGGTGGGATTTTCTGTGGAGGTGTGATCGGTGACGGGTTTATATGAGATATTTTTGTGGTTATGGATGCCCATGTTCCATGGTCTGTCCATGTTTTGGGAGAGGTTCAGATAAATAAAAGAAGAAAAAAATCCAAAACATCAATGGAGAACAAGTTAATGCTTGTATTATTAATCCAAATTATGATCATCAATTTATTATAAAACCATATGATCAAATTTGATTGATCTATACGATATTCTCAAATATTCTTCTTCAACCTCACTAATGACCTAAGTGATTCAAATATTTTCATTATCCTCTCCTCTGGAATTGGTTTCAACATCAACCATATGGGCCCAACCAGACCTGATGATGATGTCATGTCCCATCCCAAAGGGGCCCATGTAGTGACTACCCAATGCCCACCTTCGATAGGGTAGGGGATGGAGTCTAAAACTGAGTTGAAATATCCCACTAATGGGAGGAATCTTCCTATGTACATATACACATGCTCACGTATCCAATCCCAAAATGATGAAATGTAAAAATAAAAAGAAAAAAATGCATGCATACACTATGATATCAACCACAGAGTATGATAGTAGGAAAACTGGATGGAAAATAGGGAAAAAATACATGTCCACCAGATGAAAGAGTCTTCCATGTGAATGTGTATGTTCCTGAAACTCATTCATAGAAACCCCTAAATTGAGGGTAGTTCTGGGGAAACTACAAGATGTCGTAGGATCAGAACACACCCTTTTTATCCCCTTAAGAACCACCAAGTCCTGGTCCTCTAGGAACTACCTCAAAGAGTTGAACTTCAACACAAGACATGACACGTACAGGAATGCCCATACAAGGGTGAGTAAAAAAATACTTAGGGGGACTCCTCAAAACCTCAAAGGTAATTCCACGATAAAATTACACATAGTAAACCCCCAAAAAAACCCATGAAGTATACTCAAAATGGTCATCTCACATAGGTATAATATTAAAGCATGAAGGGAATGATTTCCACATGTAGTCTATAGATCTTTCATTCTCCAAGACACTAGTAGAGTCAACATCAAATAGACTATAAGTGGCTCATAGAGTGTGTATATAACATAGAGTGTTGGTAGAATATGAAGCATGAATGGAACAAGAACTGTCGATGGATCTTGAAGTCTCGATGGGGTCCAGTGCAGTTATGGTGACCAGAGCAGGGCTGGCACCTGGATGAGCAATGGTGCTCAGACTGTCGATGGCACATAGATAATCGATGATGTGTATAGTGTTGATGGAACATAGAGAATTGGTGGCACACTGGGCATAGTGGGTCATTCATCCCCCAAGTCACGCAGTCACCAAGATCCCATAGTCACTATCATCCGAACGATTCAAATTGATGTGTTCATGTTCCAGGAGAACCTACCCATCAGGATATTATGTTGTAAACCAACATCACAAAAACACAAATAGAGTATCACAAGAGGAACATCTCATGGAATGTGATCCAAATCCACAAAAGACTTATCATATGGACATACGGTTTGAAATATATGTCTGTTTTTTGTAAAGAAGCCTGACCTTGGTCTGGTCCAGGTCTTTCCAGATCTGCACAGACTTGATCCGACCCACTAGCTGACTAGAACTAGTTATGGAGACCCCAAATGAACCATTTTGGTCCAGCCTATCCCGCACTATGACCATTCTTAGTGTGTCGGACCGCGTGTCTCTACTAGGTCAATGTGGTGTTTTCCACAATCAATGAGGACAGTTGTCGATTCCTAGCTCCACTGTGGCCCTGCCTCTGCCGTGGGTTTCATGTGGCCTTCTCTCCTCATATGTAGCCTCTACATGTTGCATCCCTCATTGGCGCCATTAGTGCATACCGCAACCTTTCTCTTGTGTGGCCCCACTGGGTTGTGTCATTGCTCCCACCTCTACGTCCTCTGAATATGGCCCCTGGTCACCACACGCATCCTCCTCCATCACGGGATCCCATTGACATATTCCCACCTTGTCGAATGTCCCATGTCATCCCAGTGCTTTCCCTTCCATAGGCCGCCCCGCTGGAGACCTTGCCTTGTTGGATCGACTTCAATAGGTATGATCCATTGTTTTCGGATACTGCCATCATTTCCATGTTCTATTGTCGCACCTCCATGGTTCCATCACAGAAAGGTTCTTGATTCAGATTGACCATTTCTGGATTTAATGGTTCAGGGAGATGGTGAAGGATATGCGAATAATGTGAGAGGGAAAGGGGAGAGAAAAGGCATAAATAACTACTGAATAATGTTCCTAGGTATTGTTCCTATTGGACATGATCCATTCATGTTGAAAGTTATGACAAAGAAAAACAATAGAAAAAAACAGATATCTATCTCCCATTTTAAACCCCACAACAATTTATCTATCAAAAAGTAATGGGTGACCCACAGATCAACTTATTCATGGTTTGGTCCATGTCTGGTGTTTGAATCTATGAATTGGAAAGATGAATCACGCAGAAAAAAATTCCCCACCTCATAGTTGGATCAGTCATCGACATAGAACAGATGTCCATGTCGTCGTTGATCCTTGATCTATAGGCATTTGTCATTGTTGATCAGAGATGTTTTTGCCTCCTTTAATCAGTGGAATTTCTCGGGTTATGGAGATGACCCAAGTTTCTTGAAAATGGTTTCTTTAAAAACAAAAAATTAAACATTCTCAAATAATATACTTTTTTTGAATATTTTAATGATGGATATGTCAAATTCCTAACATTTAATGTTGACCCACACTGGTCGATGTTAGGCACCACCTAAGATAATTTGAATGCTCTGAACACAACTGAGCCCTAAGATATCTGATCTAGGAACCCATTTAGAAGTTATTCCCATTTATATAAGAAATTTATCGTGATTTTTTTTAAAAACATAACATTTTCCACTGTATAATTTTGGGCACACTGGGCCTCAGAATCTCACTACTTCTATGCACATGGTCTCAGAATTTCCCCAATTAATTTATAAAAATAAACTATGAGAGAATAAGAGTCATTACATCTCCCTAAATTAGGGCTTTACATCCCGAAAATACAAAACAATGGATACCCAACAAAACGATGACATTACTGAGCTCAAATCTATGCCTCCCACTCTCAAGGTCTCTCTTGGAGATTTTTGTGCTTCCACCAAATGCGCACTAGTGGAATTGACCACCCTATAATGATCTACTCTCCGCGATATCTATGCCCCAACAAGTAATCTGTAAAAGTCTCCCTATTGTTAATTTCCAACTCAACCTAGTCGTTGACATGCAATGGATCATGCATGAACCTCCTCCACTACAACACGTAGAAGACATCAAGAACCTGTTGCAACAACATGGGTAGAAATAGGTGGTGTAGAACCTCAATGTCTATACTCAGAATATGAAAAGGGATGTTTTATCTCAGGGATAACATTTGTCCCATGTCAAATCTACACAATATCTATCATGGTGAGACTTTAATGAACATGTGGTCTCCCTTCCCAAACACCATAGGCCACCATCTCCCATCATCATTTGAAATTATCCTTCTCTTTACAGTCCTCATAAACTCTTAGATGATCTTACCCTTCTCAATGTTATCATGTACCATTTCTAAACCCATGATTTCTAACTCCCCTTGGTAAATCCATCATAGTAGTGACCTATATTGTCACCAGTAAAAGGAATTTAATGGTTACATAACACTTATAGTGTTCTAGTTGTTGTAGCACGCAAACAACACTAGTGGTAGGTGATCATCCCAACTAAGACCAAATTCTAGGGTGCATGAATGTAGCATGTTCTCATGAACATGGATGGTCCACTCCACCTGGGTCTCTGTCTGTGGATGAAATGCAGTTCTCAAAAGCAACTGAGTCCCAAATGCCTCTTGTAATCCCTTCCAAAACTGGAATGTGAACCGAGCATCATGATATGAGATGATCATTGAGGGAACTATGTGAAGACAATCAATCTCATTCACATAGAGGTTTCCCAAAATATCTACTGATCTCTACTCATGGATAAGTTGTTAGTGTTCTGACATAGTGAGTCGGTCAGGGATTCACCCAGATGGTATCATTTCCCCTAGATGTGAGTGGTAAAATTTTCATGAAGTCCATTGATATCCCAACCCACTTAGACTCTATAACATAATCTGGTTGGGTTAAGCCCTCCACAACATATTTATCATCCATCCCATGCTGGAAAGTGAAGCATTTAAAAACGAACTATGCCACTGCCATCTTCATCCCCATGCACCAGAACAGGTGTCAAAGGTCCTGATTCATCTTTTCAAAATGATATGTTCTTCCAAAGTGGGTTTTTGAAACACCTTCATGTCGTACTCCTGCAAATTCACTTCTACTGCTGTCTGTCCTATGAAGATAATGACGTTCTTTCCACCTATTGAATTCTACTCAATGGAATTTCCAATGGCTAACTGAGCACAGCAGGCATCGAAGTAGATATCCCCCTATTGTTCCTCCCCAAATTCTTGTAAGAGTTGATGGGTGACAATCATCAACCAGAGTTTTGCATCTACATATCCATCCACAAAGGATATCTGTAGTGTGGAAAATAGTTTTGATGCCTCATATAACATGTATAATATGGATCTCTTGATTAGTGCATTTGTCAATAAGTTCCCCATCCTCGGGGTATAGACAATATCAAAGTCATAATCCAAGAGGAACTCTTTCCATCATCTCTTCCTAATGTTCAGATCCTTATGAGAGAATATAATCAAGATACTCTTGTGGTTAGAGTTGATGGTAAAGCACTAGTTCATCCTGTAGTGTCTCCGTATCTTCAATGAAAAAACTACTACTTCTAGCTCATGATCATGGGTCATGTAGTATGTCTCATGATTCCTAAACTAGAATGAACAAAATGCAATCAGCACTTTCACCTACACTAACACAAAGCTTATCCTAGTCCCTGATGCATAACAAAAGGATAGGTAATAAGTACCCTCCTTTGGTAATCTCAACAATGGAATGCTTGTAACTCTTTACCTCAACTCTTGAAAGAACTATTGTCATTTCACTTCCCACACGAAAAGATTCCACTTTTATGTAAAGGATTTCAGGGGTGATGTTTCTCTATAAAATACATGTAAAAACACCAGTAGTACAAAGCCAAACCCAACAAACTCTATACCTCAGAAACTCTCTTTGTTGGGATCCAAAAAATGCACCACTTTAATATTCATCAGATCCACTAACACACCATCCTCATATATTAGAATGATATAACCCATCCTATAGGGGCCAATTTCTTTTCTACCCCAAACTATCCTCTGATAGCCCAGGGGATTACAACTAGAACCGAGTAGTAATATCCCAGAATGGGATACATTTTCCAAAGTACCTGGACACACGCACAAATCTCCAAGACCAAAAAGCTGAAATGTAAAAAAACAAATTTAGTCAAAGTAGGAATACAATAAGATATGAAACACTATGTATGATATTAGGAAAGCTATAAATTAAACAATGCTAGATAACAATCCCACAAAAAGAAATATTCTCCCATGTGAATTTACAAGTTCTTGAAAATCATCTGTAGAAAACCATACATGAAGGATAGGTGTAGGTAAGATAATAGAAGTTATTAGAGAAAAAAATATGTTTCTGATACCTCTATGAACTACCTGGTATTGGCCCCCCTAGAACTCCATCAAATATTTGATCACCAGCACAAGGCACAACAAGCGTAGGTAAATACAATGAACTGGTGAGTAAATTAATAATCAGTATGACACCCCATGACCTCAAAGGTAATACAACTAAGAAGATACATGATGTACACCACAAAGTAAACACATGAAGTATAGTCAAAATGGTCAACTCAAAATGGTATAAGTTTAAACCAGGAAGGGAAGTATTTCCAGTTGTATTTGACAAATTTTCTAATCTTTGTGACATTATATGTATTAATAGGATACGGAGAATTGATGGTGAATAGAGCGTAAATGGCGTGCGAATCGTCAATTGCTCATGGAGAGTTGGTGGCGCATGAAGCGTCAATGGTTCATAGAAAATCCATTGATCCCCGAGCGGCAATGGTGCCCAGAGTTTCAATGGTGCATGGATATTTGATTCTGTATAGTGAATTGATGGTGCTTGCTGTGTCGATGGGTCATGCAACCCCCAAGTCAAATAGTCACCAAGAACACATAGTCACTGCCAATTACATGATTCCTTATAAAGTGCCCTTGTTCAAGAAGAACCAATTCTTCAAGCCATTACATCATAAATCAAATTCCACACAAACATATATAGAGAACATAAAATGGAACATCCTATCACAAGGGTCCCAATTCTGAAATCACAGTAACCGGACACACAGTTTGAATGATATGAATGTTTATGTAAAAGGGATCGACTAAGGTCTTGTCTAGGTCTGACCTAATCCATCAGACCCCATCTAACTCTCAAGATGATGTGACCTAGTGTGGTCTGTTCTGAACTACCCTAGACTAATGGGTTCATCTCGGAGGCCCACTGGATCACCCTGACTTCCTATGGTCTAGCCTGTGCTGCGGGCCATCTCGATGTAATGCACCTCACATAGTCTGCTGGACCACATAACTTGGTTGGGTCAATGTGGTTGGTCCCTGCATCCTAGCTCCCCTACAGCCACACCATCATCGAGTCTTCCACATGGTGCACTATCCATGTAGCGGTCTTCTCCAATATCATCCCCCATCAGCACTGCAACAACCAACTGTGACTGATCACAAATGCAGACACACTGGTCCACGACATTTCAACCATTGCTATAGATTCCCTCCACAACCCCTTGTCATCCACTGTAGTCTTCATTGATTTTGGCTCCCTCTGGTATGGACCCACCGGGATAGAGGCATGTCTAGCTGCACTCTTCCTAGCTCGTTGTCCCTTGTCGGGCATGTGCTACCTCTGCTACCAGCCGCCTCGCCTGCGGCCATGCCTTGTCAGCTCCAACTGAACTAGTTGGAGCCACAATATCCGCATTGTGCCGCTTCCACCTTTCACTTCCATCAGAGAAAGATCCTCGTGTTGGATTGATCACATAGGGTTTTAAAGGTGCATGAATTGGGAGAAATACATGTTATGAATAAGAAAAAAATGCAAGTGGATGAGAGGAGATAAAAGGTACAAGGAACACATAATGAATAGATCATGGAATTATTCGTGTCGACCATTATCCATTCATGTCAGAAGTTTTAACAAAGAACAAAAAAAGGTAATCACAAATATATATCTCCCATTATAAAACTCATAACAATTTATCAATCCCATAATAACAGAGGAACTGAAAATAAAACTATTCATAGGTTGGTTCGCATACATCATTTAAATCTATGAACTAGGAAGAAAAATCAAGAGGATATTAAACACCATACCTCATGGTTGGTTCAATCATCGATGAAGAATGGAGGTTTGTATCATTGTTGATCCATGATCTGCCAGTGTTTTTCATAATTTTTTAGAGAGGATTATTTCTCCTTTCCATAGAGGAATTTCCACGGTTATGGGGATAACCATGTATTCCTGATAAAGGTTTTAGAATAAAGAAAAACATTATTGCATAAAAAAATATTTTTATTAAATATTTTAATGATGGTTGCGTACAAATTCTAACTTTCACAGTCAACCCATGCCAGTCGATGTTAGGCCCTTCTTAATGTTATGTTACTTCTCTTAATGCTACAGTAACCTTATATTTCTAAACCAGGAAATTGTTTAGTAGTTATTTCCATTTAAAAATGGAAATGTTCACATAATAATAAAAATGTAGAATGTTTCACAATATCATTAGGGGCACACTCAGCCTTAGAATCTCACATCTCCTTAGAGCATGATCTTGGAATTTTACAAATTAATTTATAAAAATAATGTCGATGAAATTTTGAGAAATTACAGATGAAATGCCATGGACATACTCTTTCGATGATAATACCAATGTTATCAAAATTTATAACCATATAACTTCACATATGAATATCACATAGCATATACTATTCTAGAATCTCTTTTTTCACTATTATCTCCACAACCTATAATAATAAACCATTCATTTCTATATTATAGCATAAAAAATAAGTTAGAATGTCAAAAATATTAGTAGTTTTTTACTATCCAACAAATATTCATTAAGAAGATAAATGAAAAGATTTAAAATAACAATATATATTACTGTATTAATCAATTTTAATCAAGAAGAATCCCACATGTAATTTGTATCCAACTTATAATCCTCTATCATCTTCTCCTCGATTATTCTTCAGTTAAAGAACCAATTTATCTATATATTTATTTATTTATACTATTAATCCTTATTTTATCATTGTTGATGAAATAATGGATCTCAAACTCCTTATGTATATTTTTTACGATTTTAGATAGACGATATTTGAATAAAAATCTTTATTTTTTTTTCTAAAGTTGTGGATTCAACTTTGATTTCCTAAAATCCAAAATTTGTTTGAAATGATAAAATTTTATAATCAAAAATATTATTTATTCCTATGTTTACAATGAAGGACACTATAAAAACCCCATTCTAACATTATAATGAAAAAACAAATGATCCATCATTTTTACTCTTCTGATTATCACTCATTTTTTTATCCCTCAAACCAACCACTTCTCCGAAAACATGTAATGGATAAAAAATATCATTCCATAAGCACACTATGAATTTTCGATTGATGTAAGGGAACATATTATTTTTATTCTCTAATATTTCAATATTATGTTTTAATTTAATAAATAATTTATAATTTACTAAGTGTAATTTAATTAATATCTTATCGTTTTGTAAAGGGATTATTATAACATTAAATTACTTGATTAAAAAACAAACTCACATATTTATTAATATTATTATTTTTCATTTTATCTAAAAAATATATCATCTATGTATGGGTGATTTAATTTAAAACTCTTAATTGTAAAAGGGAATTTTATTTTCAATATACGTGTATATTATTTTAAAAAACCTTATTATACATGTGTAATTTATTTAAAAACATAAATTTTATTATATTAAGTTATAAGCTCAAATTTGTTCAATAATGTTTTCTAAAACACCCTTTTGTATGTAATTTTTAGGACTTATTCTATTTTAATGTAAAAATATAATTTGATATAATATATTATATCAAAAAATTTGTTTATGGAAATTGTATTATTTTTAACAATGTATGTTTTAAAAAATATTATATATATATAGTTATTCAGAAGTTATTTTCGAAGGAAATTTTGTTATCTAAAATTTAGGTTTTCATATCGTAAAACCATTATGTAATGGAGATTTAATTTAAGCTACTATTTCCAAATTTTAAATTCACCATTCCTATTCACTTTTTATTTTAATAAAAATCCCAATCGTGAGTAGATTGTTTTATTTTTGAAATCCATTTTCTATAAAAAAAATTTTGATGAATTTTATTTAAAGGTTCCATGTTCATTTTATAGCTATCATTTTATTCATGAATGTGTTTTCAAACATGTGGATGCTAAATATGTTTATATATAAATATATACTACATCATTGTTATTAAAATTCCATATTTTTTATTATACAATATTTTCCAATATTAAATTCTCTCTTTACAAGAATTATTTTCGGTATTATTTATGAAATATGGAATTATCCTAAAAATTATGTTGATTTACTAAAAAATATTTAACAATAGTTTATTTGATATAAAACTACTATATTTTTATTATAATTTATATTGTTTTGAGTGGTGGTTTTAGTGGAAAGATAATGATAAATAAATATAAAAAAATGATTTCAAAAAAATGGAAATTGGGTATTGAATGTGAAGATGAGGAATGCAGAGTGACCCCACGACCTTAAAGGGGATGTTGTTTCAAATGTGATATTTCTTGTGGCCTCTTTTATTTATTAAGGGACTCCATGTATAATTGTTTTTCCATAAAATTATATTATATTGACATAAATATTTTAAAACACTATGGATAAATACAATTATATAGTTTCAAAATATTTATTTTCTGAAAAGAAATGGATTTCTAAATTGATAAGTGTTTATAGAATATTTTTAAAAAATTATATGGTATATTTTTAAAATTGTATATTTATTTTTTGGAAAAGTATTCATCAAATGATCTATATTTCATAAGAAATAAAATATTTTGACAATGTTCTTATATACTGTTTATAAAATTATTCTACTCCAAGTTATAGATCCCAATATTAGATAATTTTATCCTCACATTATATTTTAAATTTTTTTTCATTATATAATTAAAAGTTCCAATGGTGTTTGGTTTCATCAAAGAGCTACCATGAGAGAATTCTAAAAAATTCTTCTAGGTAATTTTAATGAAAATCTTATATAATGTATTGTTTTTACTAATACTCCAAAACCTCGATTGAAATGATTCTTGTTTTTTTAAAATTACTGTATATTTTTCAATAATGTTTTATTAAAAAATACACTATATTTGTAACACCCCAAGATTTCATAGTACGTTATTGCTTCAAAGTAATGAAATAACTGGCAATACACACAACACTGAGTTCAAGCGCATGACGACTTACCAAACTAGCTGTTCAAAAGCGGTTATGAATACTATTAACTGAATTGTGAACATTATATAATCCTTATAATTTTACAATCCATATTATGAGTTTCTTAGACATAATGTAATAACAAATTCATTTTTTTCAGATAAAAGAATTATTTTTCAAAAAATTCAATTTTACCGCCTTTTAATGGAAAAACCTTTTTAAATCCAATATTTGAAACTTTTATATATTAAATTTGACAAAATAAAATTCTTCTTTAAAATAGAGATATATTAAATTAGTTTCAATAAATTTTTGGTGTTTTTCTGATAACTTTCATATTTGGGTGAATAGTGGAAAATAATATATTTTAACTGAAAGAAACTTTTTTAAACAAGATAATATATAGTGTTTAATTATACATTTTAATGTATTGGATTTATAATTAGATAATATTTTTACCCTTTAATCCAATGTTTTTCATTGGAATTAATTTCATATTTAAATTATTCATAAACAAGTGTCAATCTTTTGATAGTTTTTGTTTCTTAAAAACACACCATTTGTGTTGACAACGAGAATTAATTTTAAATTAATAAATAAAACTTCTATGTTTTGAATTAGGTAAAATGGACTTCATTTTTGGATTCGGAATATCAAAATTATCTTAGGGTGAATTTTTGGTATTTTTCTTAAAACGTTCATTTTTTGATGAATAGTAAAAAAACACTAAGTTATCGTTTAAAGCCGAATTTTTATTTAAATAATTATTTATATTATATAAATTTATTTTAGGTCAAAATAAATACATAATACCTATATATGTTCAAATTAATTCATTGGAGTCAATTTATAATAATTTTAGATATATAAAATTTTTTATAGAACTTTTCACCGTCTTTTACCCACCTCCTAGAAAAATTTGCGAATTCACATAAAACATAATTTTACCTCTTCTGTGAGTGGAATTTCGAAAACCCGAGAGGCACGGTTGATATCAGTAAGTAAAATGTGGTTCAATAAGATAAAAATAATTTTTGATGAATAGTAACTTTTTACTTTTATTTACCACGGTTAAATGTAAATAGGGTAATTAAGGGTAAATATGATATTATTATTACCCTAAAACATGTCCTAATTCTATTGTATAAGTGTAATTCGACCAAAAACAATCTTAGGAATAACATATGAACCTTTAGGTCCACTTGGATTAGATTAAGACATTTATTATTATTTTATTTAAAGATGAGTTAAATGAGTTAAAATCAAAGTTTAATAAATAATTTATTTTAAATATAAGGTTATACATAAGATAAATTCAACTATAAATCTTAATTATAACTCTATAAAGATTTACTACATAATGGTATTTTTTTATAATTTTGAGAGATTTAATAATTAAATTTATTAATGACACAATGATGATGTAGTAATTACTTTATTAATGAAGGAATCAAATAAATGGTATTATAAATATTAAAATAAATATAATTTGGATGTTTTTATGACATAAAAGAATTTTATCGTTTAAAATTACATGTTAGGAATTATTCAATGTATTTTTTTATATAATCATACTGTTAATATTTTAACAAAAAACAAACACCAAATAGTGTCAAAATTGAGAGAAAATAGTTTTTTAAACAAATATTATATAATTAATTGATATAATGGTCCTAAAAATATATGGTTCGAAAAAAAGACTTATATAATAATATATATGACATTAATGAACAAATTGGGGTTTGATATTATATAAATTTATTTTAGGTCAAAATAAATACATAATACCTATATATGTTCAAATTAATTCATTGGAGTCAATTTATAATAATTTTAGATATATAAAATTTTTTATAGAACTTTTCACCGTCTTTTACCCACCTCCTAGAAAAATTTGCGAATTCACATAAAACATAATTTTACCTCTTCTGTGAGTGGAATTTCGAAAACCCGAGAGGCACGGTTGATATCAGTAAGTAAAATGTGGTTCAATAAGATAAAAATAATTTTTGATGAATAGTAACTTTTTACTTTTATTTACCACGGTTAAATGTAAATAGGGTAATTAAGGGTAAATATGATATTATTATTACCCTAAAACATGTCCTAATTCTATTGTATAAGTGTAATTCGACCAAAAACAATCTTAGGAATAACATATGAACCTTTAGGTCCACTTGGATTAGATTAAGACATTTATTATTATTTTATTTAAAGATGAGTTAAATGAGTTAAAATCAAAGTTTAATAAATAATTTATTTTAAATATAAGGTTATACATAAGATAAATTCAACTATAAATCTTAATTAGAACTCTATAAAGATTTACTACATAATGGTATTTTTTTATAATTTTGAGAGATTTAATAATTAAATTTATTAATGACACAATGATGATGTAGTAATTACTTTATTAATGAAGGAATCAAATAAATGGTATTATAAATATTAAAATAAATATAATTTGGATGTTTTTATGACATAAAAGAATTTTATCGTTTAAAATTACATGTTAGGAATTATTCAATGTATTTTTTTATATAATCATACTGTTAATATTTTAACAAAAAACAAACACCAAATAGTGTCAAAATTGAGAGAAAATAGTTTTTTAAACAAATATTATATAATTAATTGATATAATGGTCCTAAAAATATATGGTTCGAAAAAAAGACTTATATAATAATATATATGACATTAATGAACAAATTGGGGTTCGATTGGTAGTATATAGTTTTTTAATTAACCATATAGTGTAAGAATACAAGAAGACATGGTAAAAGTTAAATTATTTAACTTATAGTTAAATCTAAATGATAAGGTTAAAATGGTTATCTAAACATGTCTAAAACGTATTGTTTGAGAGGATTTAGACCCATATCCACCCTATCCTTGATATAAGGCACTTTGGAGAAAATATAAACCAAATATGAATTTATTATAATATAATATTTTATGTTTTTTCAAAGGTACCCCTCACCCCGCTTATAAAATGGAACATCCCATTCTCGAAAATTCACAACACCAATGCCATTTGGCTTGGCAAAAACAGACACAAATATCCTCCAAACTAGCCTAACTGCATCGTAGAGGCATTTCTTTGGTCAGAAACCCAACATAAGGATCCCTTTTGGTCAAATCAAAAGGAAGAACCCAAAGAAGAGACAAGGATTTCACCACCCTCTTTCAAGTTCTCTTATTCTTCCACTTACTCTTTCTTTGTTATTTCAATTATTAAATAATAACTCTAGTATTTTATATATAATCTGATGTTATTATAAATATGGAAAAACTATATTCAGTATTATATCCATCTTACTAATGATAATGTCTCCATGTGTGCATACGTACGACTTACCGTCTGCACACCATGGTGTAATTTGTTATTCAACACTATGTTAATTGGATGGATATAATGATGAGTAATATGTATATAAATAATGAAAATAACATGCTAATGTCTCTATAAAATTAATATACCATCAAATTCCACACCTTTAAGGAAATGATATTGTCGCTCGTGCGTATGTACGGATTACCGTCTCCCCGACGTGATGAGATTCTTTTCCACGTTCACCATTCATCAATGATTATAGAAATATATATTTCTAATAGTTATGTAATATATGACATAATATTTCTATTGGAGATATATATATATATATTTATTTATTTATTTACTTACTTACATATATCATATTCACTTATTTCCGTTCAATACGACATGAAAACAGAAACAACGTTTTTCCGTACGTACGGACTACCATCTCCATAAACGGTGTTTTTCATTTCACATATATAAGTATATTATACATATTTATTTTCTAAATATATATGATATATAAATCATGTTATATATTTTGTATTTATTTAAATCATGATCTAATTGATACAATCAAGAGTAAGAAGTTAAAACATGTATGCTAAAGAATGTGGTTATTACCCGAAATGTTAATTTAACATGGAATTTTTTTTAAACGGGTAGTATAAATCCATAAATGAATCATGTATGATATTTTAAATATTAATATGGTTCTGGTATAATTTAATAACATACTACGATCTCCATACAAGAGTTTAAATTTACCCTTGACTAAAAGAATGTTCAAGGTAAGGGTTAATTCCTCAATCTCATTATTATCCGAGATTGTTTATGGGTAAGTATTTACTGGGACATTTTTATCATCCATGTCCATTTTTAATAAAACTTATTTCAAAATGAATATTTTAAGGATTTTTGAAAGGAACTCTTTATCAAGATCATAATTTTAAATGTTTTAAAGATTTATCTTTATAAATCTTTTTAGTTAATGTCCATGTTTTCAAAATGATTTTAAGGATTTATTTATATGGACATGAATGTTTTGAAATGATAATTATTTTCAAAAGTTTCAATGTGGTATGGGAAACATTGATTCAAAATTATCGTTTAAATTAAAAACTTTATAAATGTGTGACTTTTAAATGACTTAACAAAAGGATATTTCTCTCAAAAAGATTTACTCATCATTTTCTACTATGCCAGCATCCTTTACTGGATATTATTTTTGATTGAGGTTGATTTATTTTAATACAATCATACATAATGTAGTGAATGAGTTATTGTATGTTTGACTATGGATTTTATATTTTTATACCATTCATGGTTTATGGGGAATGTATTGACAGTTTTTATGCTAATTTTTATATGAATGTTTTTGTTATGTTTCAACTATTCATATGAGGAATGAAGTGGACTTAGTAAGTGACGGGTGGATCCCACTATAGCTCCTCGATGCATAGGTAGGTCTCATGAGACAAACTATTGTCTTGGTATAAGGCCTTGACAAAATTTTTATTTCTAGTCTTGGCACAAGCCCTTGACTATGTGGTAATGATGTCCGGCGTTAGGCAGTCACTCATTATTAAATTAGATATTACATGTGATTATTCAACTAGTATAATATCAATGTGATTGTTTATATGGTAATGTTTGATTTTTTTCATATTATCTTCATATTTATGTTCAAAATGGATGTTGTATTTATCACACATCTTGCCTTAAAATTTTATAGCTTCTGATAAATTATTTACCCTTACTAAGAATCTGAGGTCACCCCTTTATTATGTTTTATTTTCCCTGGATTCCAAGAATTGTATTATGATTGATAATCATGGATAATATTGGGGATTAATTGTGTTCCCCACAGATCATTTATGTTGTGTTTTATTTTTTAATGTGTAATGTAACGATCATGTATGTAATATATTTTCCAAGATTGCTAAACTAATTAGTGCTTCAGGTCTTCATTCCTTGTAATCATGTAAATGTAATAAAATAATGCACCGACTCTGGGTAACTAGGGTTGGGGAATTACAGTATGTATCATAGGAAGTTTAGAAATAACATCGGAAGCTATATTTAGATAAACACTGATTAGGGCACATATACCTAAGGTAGACTTTGAGGATTACTATATAAGGACTTCCTAGAATTTTGGTAATGTAGAGATTTTGTGAGTTTTCCATGAAAATATATCCCTGTCTAGATACGAGCAGGTAGAGGCAGCTCTGGCACAGATGTACCTAAGGGTAAAACCCAAAATCATCGCATTCAGCTAGAGACGAACAGGAACTGGTGCAAGACAATAGGCCTTACTGGACTCATGGTTACGACACTCCCGAGAGATATTCTTAGGATAATTATTGTTTTCCTTACAAACCAATATGAAGGGTTTATTAGTATATACCTCCTCAAAGAAAACATTTTTGTGATTATGGATTATATCAAAAAATTGTTCAATTTATGTTAGGTATTTTACATGATTGGAATTAGTAATTGCAATTCATAAACTGACCTAGTGTATGCCATTGTTTAGAAATGGCGCCCAATAGAAAAAATGAGAACTCCAGAAATATGTATGATCCAAAGATTAAGAATGGTCATATCATTCACGGTATTTAGCCAACATTTAGAAAGGAATAGTCTCCCATGTATTATCGTCATATGAATAAATAGTATCATATGTTAATAAGATCAGTAAAGAATTCTCTGAATCCTATGTCTTTGAAGGGACGCCAGAGAAGAAAAGGATGGTAGAAAGAATGATGGATAAAGGGAATAAGGGAAAGAAGGATTTTCTAATATGTGATAACTTTGGAATGAATCACCTTGCTAAATACATGAAGGGAATGGGAGTTTTTTTATAAGTGTGCGGAATAAGGACACCAAGTACGTGATTTCAAGGGTAAGAAAATGTTTTCAAATGTAAAATGCTTCTTCTGCAAGGGGTTGAGATACTACGTGAATCAATGTCCCATTCATAAGAGTATACCTCAAATGATGTTATTGGATAATAATACAGTTATGATACTAAATAATATGAAAAATAATGACTAGTGTTCTTATGTTGTTATTACAAAAATATTTCATTTGATTGTTTTATCAATAATATATTGGTTACAAGAATTATGGAGATAAATAAGGATTTTCCGGTAGTACTATTTTATTGAGGATTTGAGATTATATGGTTCTATGAAAAGTGAAATAATAGTAAGATACACTTTTTGGAAAATAAATGGTTGATGGAAAGGTAATCCTTAATATGGTCCGGATAATGAGGTAGTGATTTTGGAATAAGATATGGTTGATTTTGGAAATTCAGGATGTTGCGGTGTTGTTAAAGAATACATGATGAAGGCATTCACATTTTATTACCTGGAAAAAAGATCCTCATTATGTTGAACTTCTTTATGAACTTTTTAATAAGAGTTTGGATATAAATAATTTTTGATAATTCTAAAGGTTGGAATGGATTATGTTTGAAATTGGATACTAATGTTAATGTTATTTTTGGATTTACATAAAAAGGACAACCCGGAGGTTGGGCTGTAACCCATCGCGTCCGGAAAGGCTGCGAGACATGAACCCACAACCGAAGGGAGGCGAGGGTGTATCACCTATTACTGACCCATGTTATTTCCTAGATTGAATTATGTATTTCTTTTAAAGGTTCTGATATGTGAATTATAAATTCAGTATTTTTGGAACCCTAAACGATTACGATAAATAGAATATACATTTTTATTTGAAATTTTTTAGAGTGAAAGATGAGTTTGTCGTAGGAATTAGTTGAATGATGAAAATCTACTTGTCATTTATATATATATATATATATTACCTCTTATTTTATGGATAAATTAATTATTAAACATTAGTGTAGGGATATTAAAACCAAAAATGTGTTATGCTAATACCATAAGTTTTGTTGAACCAATGGTATTTTAAATCATCATATATTGGTGGCTTTGAGGCCCAAATTTCTACAATTGATTGTGATTGATGACCTTAATCACTCTCTATAAATATTTATGTTTTTCATCCAATTATGTGTCTCTAATTTCAACCAATGTTCTCCTAATCAAGATCATAATTTGGTGGTGACTTTTTCATTCCCCTTTTCCCTTTATTAAGACTAAATTTTATTAATCCAATTTTGGAAGAGGGTTTTCCCACAAAATTATTTTCTATTTTAAATATTTTCTTTTCGAAGAACAATTCAAAATTGTGAGGATGAAATTTATTGAGGGAGGGAAGAATTTAACATCCCATGTCTTCATAGTACGTTATTTAATCAATGTATTGCAATAACTTTCACTACATGCAACACTGAGTTCAAGCACATCACAACTTAACAAACTAGCCGTTGAAAAGCATTTATGAATAGTATCAACAGAAATTTGAACATTATATAATCCTTATAATTTTAGAATCCATATTATGAGTTTCTTAGACATAATTTAAGAACAAAATCATCCTTTTCAGATAAAATAATTATTTTTCAAAAAATGCAATTTTACCTCGTTTTAATGGAGAGCCCGTATTAAATCCAATATTTGAAACTTTTAAATATTTAGTTTGACAAAATAAACTTCTTCTTGAGAATTGGGACATATGAATTTAGTTTCAATAAATTTTTGGTGTTTTTATGATAACTTTCATATTTGGATGAATAGTGAAAAATACTATATTTCAACTAAAAACAGCTTTTTTAATCAATATAATTTATAGTGGTGAATTATACATTTTAATGTTTTGGAAGTATAATTAGATTATATTTTTACCCTTTAATCCAACATTGGTCATTGAAATTATACATATACAAGTGTCAATCTTTTGATAGTTATAGTTTCCTAAAAACAGGCTATTTGTTTTAACAACGAGAATTAATTTGAAATTAATAAATGAAACTTATATGTATTGAATTTGGTAAAATAGACTTCTTTTTTGGATTCAGAATATTGAAATTATCCTAGGGTGAATTTTTTGTGTTTTTCTAAAAAGGTTCAGGTTTTTATGAATAGTGAAAACACTAAGTTATCGTTTAAAACCAAATTTTTATTTAAATTTATTTTAGGTAAAAATAGATACATAATACCTATACAAGTTCAATGTAATTAATTAGAGTTATTTTTTTTAATAATTTTAGATATATAAAAAAATTTATAGAACCTCTCACAGTATTTTACCCACCTCCTTGGAGAATTTGTGAATTCACAAACAACATAATTTTACCACTTATGTGAGTGGAATTTCTAAAATATGAGAGACACAGTTGATATTAGTAAGTGAAATGTGGTTCAATAAGATATAAATAAATTTTGGTAAATAGTATCTTTTTACTTTTATTTGCCACAGTTAAAAGTAAATAGGGTAATTAAGGGTAAAAATGATATTATTATTACCCTAACACATGTCCTAATTCTATTGGATAAGTGTAATTCTACCAAAAACAACCTTAGGAATAAAATATGACCCTTTAGGTACACTTGGATTAGATTAAGACATTTATTATTATTTTATTTAAAGAAGAGTTAAAAGAGTTAAAATCAATGTTTAATAACTAAACCATTATTAATATAGTGTTATACATAAGATAAATTCCACTGTAAATATTCATAAGAAATATAAAAATATTTCCTACATAAGGGTATTTTATTTATAATTGTTAGAAATTAAATAATTAAATTTATTAATTTCATAATGATGATACACCAAATATCTTATTAATGAAAGAATCATATAAATGGTATTATAAATATTAAAATAAATATAATTTCAAAGTTTTTATGACATCCACGAATTTTTTAGGTGAATATGACATTTTAGGAATTATTTAATGTATTTTTTATTGAATTAATCATTCTGTTATTAGTTTAACAAAAAAAAATATACTAAATAGTGTCAAAATTGACATAAAATAGTTTTTAAAACAAATATTATATTATTCATTGATATAATGGTCATAAATATCTAAGGATCTGCCAAAAGACTTATATAATAATATATATGACATTAATGAACCAATTGGGGTTCTATTTCTAGTATATAGTATGTTTATTTAACATATAGTGTAAGAATACAAGAAGAAACGGTAAAAGGTAAATTATTTATCTTAGAGTTAAATCTAAATGATAAGGTTAAAATTGTAACCTAAACTTTTATAAAACCTATTTTTTGAGAGGATTTAAACCCATCCCCACCCTAGCCTCGACATAAGTCACTTTGGAGCCATTATTAACCAAATATGAATTTATTATAAAATAATATTTTAAACTTTTTCAAAAGGTGCCCCTCACCCCTCTTATAAAAGGGAAGTCCCCATTCTCTCAAATTCACACCTCCAAAGCCATTTGGATCTGCTGACCCCTAAAAAAATAACCTCCCAACTATCCTAAATTAATATTAGAGGCCTTCCTTTGGTCAGAAAGACAACCTATGGAGCTCTTTTGATCAAATCAAAATGATGAACCTGAAGAAGAGGTAATGATTTCACCACCCTCTTTCTAGTTCGCTAATTATTCCACTTACTCTTTATTTTTTGTTTCCGTTATAAAATAATAAATATAGAATATTATATATACTATGATGTTATTATAAATATGTAACAACTATATTTATTATTATATCCATCTTTTTAATGATAATGTCACCATCCGGGCGTACGTACGACTTACCGTCTCCACACCGTGGTGTAATTTGTTATTCAACACTATGATATTTGGATGGATATAATGATGACTAATATGTATATATATAATTAAAATAACATTATAATGTCTCTGTAAAATTAATATACCATCCAATTCCATGCCATTAAGGAAATGATTTTGTCACTCGTGCGTACGTACGGATTACTGTCTCCACGACGCGATGAGATTCATTTCCACGTTCACCATTCAGCAATGATTATAAAAATATATATTACTAATAAGTATGTAATATATGAAATAATAATTCTTCTGGATATATATATATATACTTACACATATCTTATTCACTTAGTTTCGTTCAATACGATATGAAAATAGAAAAAACATTTATGCATACATACGGACTACCGTCTCCATAAATGGTGTTTTTCATTTCATATATATATATCTATTATAGATATTTATTTTCTAAATATATATGATATATACATCATGTTTAATATTCTATAAGTATTTAAATCTTGATCTATGTGATACAATGAAGAGTAACAAGTTAAAACACGTACAATAAAAATGCGATTATTACCCAAAATGTTAATTTAACATGGAAATTATTATTAAATGGGTAGTATAAAGTCATATGAATCATGTATGATATCATAAATATTAACATGGTTCTATTATAATTCAATAACATACTATGATCTTCATACAAGAGGTTAAACGTACCCTCTACTAAAAGAATGTTCAAGGTAAGGGTTAATTCCTCATTCTCATTATTATCCGAGATTGTTTATGTGTAAGTATTTACTGGGAAATTTTAATCATCCATATCCATTTTTAATAAAAATTATTTTAAAATGAATATTTTAATAATTTTTGAAAGGTACACATTATCAATATCATAATTTTAAATTTTTTAATGATTTATCTTTCTAAATCTTTTTAATTAATGTCTATGTTTTCAAAATAATTTTAAGGATTTATTTATACGGACATGAATGATTTGAAATGATAATTCTATTCGAAAGTGTCAAAGTGGTATGGGACACTTTGATTCAAAAATATCATTTAAATTACTTACTTATTAAATGTGTGACTTTTAAATGATTTTACAAAAAGGATATTTCTCTCAAAAAGTTTTACACATAATTTTCATCTATGCCAGCATCCTTTACTAGATATTATTTTTGATTGAAGTTGATTTATTATAATACAATCTTCCATATTGTATTGAATGAGTAATGATATGTTTGATAGTGGAAGTTCTATTTTTATACCATTCATGGTTTATGGTAAATGTATTGAAATTTCTTATGCTTGTTTTAATACGAATGTTTATGTTAGGTTTCAACTATTCATATGAGGAATGCAGTGGACTTAGTAAGTGACGGGTGGATCCCGCTATAGCTCCTCGTTGCATCGGTAGGTCTCATGAGACAAACTATTATCTTGGCATAAGTCCTTGACAAAATCTTTATTTGTAGTCTTGGAACGAGGCCTTGACTATGTGGTAATGATGTCCGACGTTAGGCATTCCCTCATTATGAAATTAGTTATTACATGTGATTATTCGACTAGTATAATATCCATGTGAATGTTTATTTGGTAATGTTTGATTTTTTTCATATTATCTTAAAGTTTATGCTTACGAAGGATGTTTTTTTATCACACATCTTTCCTTAATAGTTTATATCTTCTAATAAATTATCTAAGCTTACTGAGCATCTGAGGTCACCCCTTTCTTATGTTTTATTTTCCCTGGATTCCAAGAAGTTTATTATGATTGATAAACAGAGTTAATCTTGGGGATTAATGGCATTATCCAAGGATCATTTATGTTGTGTTTTATTTTCTATTGTGTAATGTAACATTCATGTATGTATTCTATTTTCCAAGAATGGTAAACTGATCTTTCCGTCAGGACTTAATTCCTCGTAATCATGAAAATGTATTAAAATAATGCACCGACTCTCGGTAACTGGGGTCGGGGCGTTACAATATTTTTTAGCATCTATTCTACATGTGGGGTCCCAGGCCCTCACATTTTGTATCAGTTTGATAGTTTATAAAACATTGAATATTATAAAATATTCATTTGAGTAGTATTTAATGGTTTGGTGTTTTCTTTTGAGGTTATAAAAAAATAATTAAATTTTTGGTGACTCTTAAGATATTATAAATAATAATGTTTTTGAATTAAAAAAATATAAGAAGTAAAAAACATACAATTTTCATATGTATGATGAATTAATTGAATGGAAATAATTTGTTTATGAACATGAGAATGTATCATTTGGGAATGTCAGCTTGTTTTTCATTTTTACATGATGTTAATTAAATGATTTGATTCACAATTAAAATAAAATATTATGTTATTGAACATAAAATTTATTGAAATTCATTATTCAATTCAAATATTTAATTAATAATTCAAGAAAAATATTAATATTATTATAATACATTTTATATTTTCAAAATAATGGTTTTTATTTTATTAATGCATATATAAGAATTTAATAATATAATCAAGGAGACTAAAATATATTTCCATTGAATATTTTAAAAGATATTATTATTTTATGAAGAATTTATGTTACTGTTTATTATATTAATTAATAAGATGTTTTATATTATTCAAAATATTATGATTTGGATAAATTATTATTTTTAGTATTTATGAAATACGATATATATATATATCATTATGGAATTTTTAATTTAAGAAGTTATTTTTATATAAAATAGTTAAATTATATTTTAATTATGTATATAATATTTTTCATGATTTAGTGATTAACTAGATCAGTATTAATTAATTATTGATTGAATTAAAATAAAAAATATATATGTTAAATGTTATGAAAAACTTAAATATAATGAAAATATAATATTTAAATTAATACATACACATGAAATTTTTTATAGTTTTTTGTGTTGAATTTGTTTAAATTTTATTCTATTATATAAAACAATTTGAAAAAACATGGACTAGCCTAACACCACACCAACCATATTTGTGGGACAATAATGGTCGACCAAATTAGTGGAAGTAAACTCATCTAGATAAGTAGTTGTAGGTCGTGACATTGGGAGTGCATAGGTCCAACAAAGTGATCATAGGAATAGACATGGTGCATGAATAACACATGTAGGTTTCCTAAGGTGATCCACATAGGTGATGCATGGTCTGTGAAGAGTGTTTATGGGTGGTCTTCCTAGGTGTTGATCTACTGGTTCCTTGTAACATTATCCTTTTTTAGATAGGTTTTTATAAATTGAAGTATTCTAACAACTAAATATTCAATGTGGGATGAATGAATTCATGTACTATTTAGACAACTTAGAATCATTTGTTTCTAATGTTGCTATCCGATTAAAAATACCTGACCCATTATATATTCTTGAAACTTTTTCTTCAACCGTTCTACTAACCAATGTGATTCTAAAATCACATTCTTCCTCTACTACAACAATAGTTTCATCCTTTAAAACACATTCAATACTAAACTCGATGATGAACTTCCATTTCAAGGATCATTATATGAAATCCCTATTTTTATCTAAATTTAAAACCATAAAACTCTATATGTAAATATCTATGGACCAATAACTTCATCGATGAATCCTTTTTCTCCAGTTTATCCCTTGGCCTATATTAATTAGCCATGCATGTCGATATTATAGCATGAAAAATCTTTTACAATGTTATTAATATCGTCATTGTTGTCTTCTCTATAAAATAATCATAAATAACCTAGAAAAATCAATTTCAAATAAATATATATATAAACATTACTATATTAATCTATATTAAGCAGGTTGACACATGCATTCCACTAGTATCCATATTAGATCAATTTTTCATCTTCTTCTTGAGACTTAATTAATAGAGGAAATGAAATATATATGTATATATATATAAGTATATCATTTAAATACATATTTAAGAAATATCTATAATATAGAAGGATCTGGAACACATTATTTTGCTTTCTATAGGATGTTTGATGGATGAGATTTGAATTCAGATTATATGTTTTTAGTGTTTTCGATGATTTAATTATAATTAGTATTTTGTTAATTATTTATTTTAATGTAAATAATAATACTATCCATTCCAACATTTTTTTGAAACTATGGGTATAGTGATATACATTTTATATAATTACCCTCTATGTCATAAAAAACACACACACATCTGATGCTTTTCCCTCTCCTTTTATCCCTCATTTTATTTATCCCTCAAACCATCAAATTATTCCTACACTATATTTGGTGAAAAAATACCACCACATAGATTATCTTTTATTTTTAGACATAGGTAAGGGGACATATTATTTTTCATCTCCCAAGTTTAATATTATGTTTTAATTCAAATTTTGATTTTCATTAAACTAGGGTTTTAAATTAAAACTACAATTTATTCTAGGGGTCATTATTATAAATATTACAATATAAATGAAAAACATTTATATTTAAACATAATATAATATAATTATTAATTTCAATTAAACTGTTATCCTGTAATAAGGTGATTTAATTTCAAACACTTATTAATGTAAATGAATTATATATTTTCAACCCCATGAATATTATTTTAAAAAAATGTTCTATATAATGTTTATTTATTGTCATACTTATATTTTATTATAGTCATTGATAAACTCAAAATTTATCATGTATGATTACTGAAACAAAACTTTGGATATGATTTTTTCCAATAACTCTTATATTTTCCAGGAAATCCATAATTTTATATTATAAATTTTTTTCAAAAAATATATTTATCATAAATATATTCTTACCAACCTCCCATGTTTCAAATATTTATTTTATGTATATCTATTTTTATTTTATATATAATTTTTAATGGAATAGTTTTTTAAGCAATTTATTTTTCTATTTCTTGAAACCCATATTCATTTGTGATTTAATTCCAAATTATATTTTCATATGTGAAATTATGTATTCCTATTACATTTTTATATTCATAAATCCCAAATCATTTGTAAAAATTATTATTTTTAAAATCCCATTTTAATGTAGATTTTATTTTAAGAATTTATATATATGATATAAGAGAATTTTATAATTATAATTTTATGCACTAGTTTTCTTTCTAAACATTTAGATGTTAATCATGTTTATAGATATGTTAATAATATATTATTATCATTAAAATTCCATAATAATTTTTGAAAATCATTTTGTAATGTTTTATTAAATCCTTTCTTGATTTATTTTAATTTTTAATTGGAGACTATAGATTTCTCTAATACATTAGAATATTTTCATAAAAATAACTTTTTATAATGTTTTTGTTTTATAAAATCATTTTATCTTGAAAATAATTTATTTATTTTTGAAAAGGAAGTTTTAGTTTGATTAAAATATGGGAAGAACACTCTATAATATGGTTTTAAAATACAACATGGAATATTTGATCAAATTTTATGAAGAGGAATGGGGAATGAACCCAAAAAATCAATGGTATTATTTCATTAATTTGAGATTTATAGTGGGATCATGGTTTTCATAAGGGTTTCCAATATCCATTTCATTCAAGAAGTTGAAATTATTTTCAATGAAATTTTTTAAAACATTATATAGAAATCCATTCACATATTTCAATAGTTATTATATTTTGAAAATAAATGGGTTTTCTAAGTGATATGTATTTTTAATGGTATTTAAATGAATGTTATTTTGTTATATTTTGAAAAAATGAGAGTTATGTTTTATAAAAGTATTAATAATATGTCTTATATTTTATATAAAATAAAAATTTTCCAAAAGAGTTTCTAAACTATATTTATAAAAGAATTTCAATCCCTGTTTTAAAATAACTTAATTGGAAATTTAGGCACTCCCAAAGATTTCAAAAGTATTTTTTGGATTCTCATTATAAGTTCAAAGGATGTTTGTTAACTATATAGATTTTACTAGAAATGTAAACTAAATATTTGTGGTTACTTTATGTCAAAGATTGATATACTGTAACTTTTCTCAAAATCCTCCAAAAACAAGTAAAAAATACATTGGATATGTAGTTTGATGATATTTTTTAAGTAATGTTTTATAAAAAATGTTTAATACATATTTTTAATACCATATCAAGGAGTGAAGGTCTTAGGGTGTCCCACAAGTGTCCCTAAAGGATATATTCATGAGTATTTGGTAAATTAAGAGAGTATCCAAATAACCCCATATCTAGAAGGACATTTCATACCAGTAGAACTATTCTTATAAGCTCCCAAGGATCACATAATGGTATGCATGGATACCTTCTTTTCCATTATTTGGTGGTTCTGTTTAACTAAAATAAATATATTATTAATTTTTTTTATTAAATTAACTAATTTTATTCCAATATAATACCAGCCTATAATTATTTTCCAAGGGATAGCTACATAAACCATTCTAGATCTAGTTGGAGAATGAGATTTTTCTTTTTTGGGGGATCAATATCGAATAATGATAAATGATTGTATTGAGTTGGATAGACTGGTAGAGAATGACTCTGGTCTTTATTAATGATGGGGAATACATTCTTCTCTAATGGTCAATCTATAAGTGAAGTAGTGCTCCTAAATTACAGTTTCCACCATTTATAAGAAATTGTATATGAATATATATTTTCTTCTTTTGATCATTTATTTCCCATGCCTCTCATGACTGAATTCTATAATTTGATATTTTAAATCAAATTTTTATTTTGTTATTCCATTATACCACACATGATTATGCTCCTATGAATTTCTAGATATGAACAGTTCAGATAAATAGGATTATTAAATTTTACACTGTCCCCCCACCATTCATTATGTTCTATTTATTGTCCCATGAAATCTTAGTTTGATAGTTTCAAGGAGGGTTCAAGTGTGATAGAAACCCTAGAATCATGGTATTTGTCTGAACAATGTTTCGGAAGGTGATTTTCAAATGGGTCAGATTGGAACCATATTTATGGGTTGACAATCAATTTAAAATGAGAATGTAATATAATTTTTTGTGGTTTGAGGTCAGATTTGGGTTCCCGATTTTCAATGTTGATGTGTGTCCACAACATGAGATGTGATAGGGTTAGTTCCGAGTAGAGGCCATGTTTGGTGTCTTGTGGAAGGAGACATCAGTTTGGAGATCTAGAAATGATTAATTGTTCTATTTTTTGGAGATATATATTGATCAGCGAACACTTAAATAATATTGTTATTATAAATAATTTATTATATTAATTTTCCAAGAATTATTACGGAGTGTGTTGGACTTATATGTGGGATAGTAGGATGAAATCTCTATTCCATTTGATTTCCATATTTTCCTAAAATGAGAATTATACAATTAATATTTTAAAATATTAAAATTACATGGGTGGAACTCCAGCATGAATTGGAAAACAATGTAAATTCATGGAATTGGGGAATTATGGGAATTCCCTACCCCCTTTTACATTATTATTATTTTTATAATAATAATTTTTATTATAATAAAATTTTCTAAATAAATGGTGAAAGTGGTATAAAGGGTGGCACACATGCATTATAAGGGTGTTAGGGTTGAGCGTCAATCACAAATTGAAAAAGGTTTTATAAAAAAAATTACATAAAATATTAGTTTTATTTTATTATTGTTATCAAATAATTGTTTTGTCATAAAAACTGCATGTGAATACAGAATGATGATCCCTCTTGGACATCATTACCACGAGATTAAGCCCATTAATTCAAGACTGATATTGGGTACACTTTTTAGACCCATGTCCTCGGCCCCTAATGTTCTGAATATACATGTTATTTTGGAATGTGATAATTGTAGTGTGTGTCTGATTTTGGAATGTAAATATCATATCCCGAATATTTTTTCATGAGGATCACAAAAGTGAGATCCGTTGGGAGATTAATTTCTATTTATGATGACATATAAATGGATTGACATTTTATCCTGATGGAATAATGATAGGCCTCCGAAAATCATTAGACATTTGTCTATACATAGATTTTTTTCTATTGCATATCATATCTTGAGTTTTTCCATGAATAATTCAATGGTATCCTTCATAATGTATTTTGAGATATGATGTATAATTTTCCATTCGTGAATTGTTTTTATGTGATTCTTGATAAAAATGGTGGTTAGGATGGATCATCAGAGATAGTTCATGGTTGGTAACCCCCCCCCCCCCCACACACACACACATTGAACCCTGTTTTGGATAACTTATACACCTTTAACTTGTAATGGTTACACCCCTATGAAACACTGGGGCATGGGTCCTCAACCATCTGAGTGGAATACCCCTGACACAATAGGGTGTCATCCATCTATCTATCATTTTAGTGGCACCTCGTGGTGAACTAGGGTGTGGGTCCCCTATAATTTTATTCCACCCTCTAATGAACAATTGCATGGATAATCTACCTACCATCTAAGTATAACCCCCAATAACACACTCTGGAGGGAGTTCACTACCTTCTATGTAGAACCCACCATGACGCATTATGAAATGAGTCAAGTATTAACCAAATGAGTGGACCCCCCCCCCACTGACGTACTATTAAATGCATTCTATACCTTCTGAATGGGACCCTCATGACACACTAGGGTATGGTTAATCTCCATACTCTATGATTTGTAGAGTCCTGTGTTTTTTTACCGGGTCATAATAAGAATGTTTTTTATCTTTTTCATTTACTATAGGGTTTGATTTTAAAAACCATGATTTGGATATAAATTTTGGGAGTTGTAATCGTTTATATTGTTGATAAAAGTCTTGGGATAAGGATAAATGAGTTTCCGGGATGGAAGGATAGGTTTTTGAGAGAACATGACCACGCAGTGACGTTCGGACGTGTTGTGCACAATTATTCAAAGCGTGCTGTTTAGCCATGCATAACAACGTAGGTGTCCAGTATTGGATGCATGGTCTGAAAATGGTCATTCGGACCATTCAAGTCAATCCATGCAGTCTACCATGTTTTGTGTTTTGGGTTAAATTAATTTAATTAAACTCATAGTTGAAAGGGATTTAATTAAATGATTAAATGGGGGTTTCATTTAATTAAATTGAAGTTGAGAGAATTTAATTAACTGATATTGAGATGGAGAAGTTCTTTAGTTAAATTGATATGAGAGGAATTTAATTAAATGACATTTAAATGATGAGTTTGGGTTTTGTTTAATTAATTTCCTGTTAAAGAGGAATATAATTAATTAATGTGAAGTGGATGTTTTATTAAATTATATTTAAGGATGAGAAGATTTAAATTGGTCATTTCGAAATGGGGGTTATTATTAAATTTAAATGACGATGAGTGAATTTAATTAAATAATGTTGATGAGTTAGAGTTTTTAATTTAATTAAATTGTGTTCATAGAATTTAATAAAATAACATTAATTGGAGAAATTATTTTATTAAATTCAATTATAATGAATTATATTAAATAATTATTAAGGAGGTGTTAGGAATTTTAGTAAAATTATATTTAATTAAATTCAGATGGAAATTAATTTAATTAAATGATGTGTTAAAGCTGGAGTTAGGGTTTTATCTAATTAAATTCATGGTTAAGATTAATTTAATTATTGAATGAAAATGCTGGTTTATTTAATTTATTTGATAGAATTTAATTAAATAATGATGTGTTAGGGAATTTATTTAATTAAATTCATTGGAGAATAATTTAATTAAATGATGTGTTAAATGTGGACTAGGGGTTTTAACTAATTAAATTCAAGGTTATGTTGAATTTATTTGTTTGATGAAAAGGGGGTTTCATATAATTAAATTGTAATGATATAACTTAACTAAATATTGATATGTTGGATATTTTATTTAATTAATTTTATTGAAATAAATTTAATTAAATGATGTGTTAAATGTGGATTTGGGGTTTTATCTAATTAAATTCAATGTTAAGAGGAATTTAATTATTAGATGAAATATGGGGGTTTGATTTAATTAAAATGTTTGAGATAGTTTATATATATAATGGTGGGTTAGATAATTTATTTAATTTAATTTTGTTAAAAGAATTTAATTAAATAATGAGTATATGAGGTGTAAATGGGGAGTTTGTGGTTTATCAATGATGTGTTTTAATTAAATGATAATAATAATAATATGGATGTTCTATTATTATTATTATATTAATTATTAAATTTATTATATTGGAAATAAATAGGGGGAGGATCCCAACCTTGGTGAGGCGCAACCCCCCCCCCACCTATCCAATTTGTGGCACACCACCTATCCTCCTCGTTACCTCTCTATAGGCCGGATCATGGTACTATCTTCAAAGAAGTTGTCTATCATGGAGAGGTGAGTCCTTAACCATGAATTTAGTTGTTTTCATTGGCTATTTTGACTCTTTGTCACCTGTGACACACCCTTGGGGAAACACCCATGGGTGGCACACCACCCCTCCTCTGGGTCCCCTTCACAGAACTATGTCCTTCTAGTTCTTTCAAAAAAGATGTTCATCTTGGCATGGTGAGTCCTTGTACATGTGTTTCATTCGTTGTATTGGTCTTATTGACTCTCTTTCACTTGGTCACCATTAGACTGAAACCCAAAGGTCTCGTATTGATTCAGTTTCTTTATTTCTTCTGAATCTATTTTGTTCATATAATGTATCAAGACCCATTGGTCCTTATTCCAATGACCACCATCGAAGTCGATGTGACTCAGCATGATTTGGTTCACTGTCATCAAATTTAGTTAAGGATATATAATTGATAATCGTTTTATAACCCCTTGAATTATGTTCTTATGGTGTATATGGGTTGCAGTTAATTATTTTATTTGGGCGTTGGTCCCTACAATACTAATTGGGAGTGGCGGTTGTTGTTGTTTGGTGTGGAGATTAATACCAAGTATGCACATTCGTTAATGTGTAAGTGTGTATGCATGAACGAGTCACGTTTGAGTTAGGAAGCTTTGGATTGGAAAAATTCATTGAGTTTGGGTTCTAAACATTGCCTAAATAATAAAATATTGTTTTTAAATTTTTAAATTGTGATAAAGTTGACTGAAATTTTTGATTATATTGATTAATTTGATTATTGGGGGAATGAGATGATTAATTATGAATTAATTTTATGATTTGATGTTTCAAAATAGATAATTAATCAGGAAATTAATTAAGAGTTATTAATTTTGATAAGATTATATAATTAATTATGAATTAATTATGTTATTTTATATGATAAATAATCGAGGGAGTAATTATGTGTAATTAATTTGGTTAAGTTGAAGTAATTATTTATGAACTAATTATATGCTCTAATATGATAAATTTTGTGAAAAGTTAATTGTTGTGATAAATAAATGACTTGTTCTATTTAACAAATTTTTGAATTAGTAAGGAGATTAATAATGATAATTAATTGATAAATTTGTTATATCATTATGTGGTGAATGGTAACATGGACATTCATCGGTGCGTGAGTACGGAATAGTAACATGTACATTCATGGGTGTGTGTGTGTGTGGAATGGTAACATCGACATTCGTGGTTCCTGAGTATGGAAGGGTAATATGGAAATTTATGGGTGTGTGAGTATGGAATGGTAACATTGACATTCATCGGTGCCTGAGTATGGAATGGTAACATGGACATTCATGGTTCGTGAGAATGGAATTGTAACATGGACATTCATCAGTGTGTGAGTATGGAATGGTAACATGAACATTCATTGCTGTGTGAGCATGGAATGATAAATTGGACATTCATGTTCCTGTGAGTTATGAAATGATAATGTGAATCAAGTGGTTGAAATATAAGAATGGTAACATGATCATTTATTTTGATTGGTTAAAAAAATAATATTAAATATTGTGATAAATATTTCATTATACGTACATTATATAAATATTGTTCCTGTAAAGATTCTTATTCTTACTATAAGCCAATGTAGGTATCACTGTCAGGTGTCCCTTTGGACACTGGATGATTTTTTTGTTATTTATTCAATTATATTATTTCGTGGATGTACATGGACACTATTAAATTTTATTGCATTAATTGGATTGAGTTAGACACGAGTGGTCCTGGCCTATTGAGATATATATCTGACACCCTATTCAGGAATCCATTGCACCTGGGTACCCGATTGGACTCAACTTGTTTACAGGACCTTGGACACTACATGTTGATGTCTACTTGTACGTGAGAGTTAGGAGAAAAGTATTAAGTGAGAGCTTTGGATTCTCGTGGAGATCCTGATTTGGGTTTTTTGACATTTCAATATTTCTGAACTGAGATGAAAAGAAAGATGATTTGTTACTACTTTAAGATATGTATCCCTATGACATGCATACATTGTATAAACTTTCATTTTCATTTTTCTTTATTAAGTTGATATTACAATGGACTTACTCTACATTATTTTTTTCATTATATTGCATCTGTTGTTGTCATCTTTTATTATATTGATATGATATTTTGAAAAATATGAAATGAAGGTATTGTATCCCCACAGAAAATCCTTAAACCCTCGCTGCTAGTCAGTAGCCTCTGACATTTGGGGAGGCTTTCTTTATGTAATGTGGTGACTAGTCCGGCTATCGATTCGGTGGTAAGATGGGTTGGGACGTTACAATGTGGTATTAGAGGACATATGTTTTCTTTATTTTTCCGTTTACATTCTGCATCGTGTTGTTAGAAATGGGACTAGAGAAGTGTTATTGATCGGTTAATAACCATGCATTAGACTGATCACCACATGAGTGAGGAATTACCATGTGTCTAGGAATAGTAATTTTTGTTTATACTGTTCAAGGTTATAGTTGATATGATTTTACCTTCAGTGACTGGGGAATTTTACGCGGCTTATTGATTTTGAGAATATTGGAAATTTTACATGGCCTGATATTGAAAGGAAGTTTCATTTCATGAATCATCTTAGGAACTTAGATATTCACAATATATTCATATACCATTCCTTGTAATTTCATTAGTAGGATGCCTACAAATTTTTATTATGTGACTTGGGTGGAATTCCATGTTTTGATCTAGATAGCATGTTTCTATGATAGTTTTAACATACTTGTGTGATTGTATGCCTTGATGCCTTTCTGATTAATATTCATTGATTTCATTCAATTATTCTATGTTATAGAATTATTTTGTGTTAATTCTTTTGATTACATTGTAGATATGTTTTGATGTGTAAGTGGCTGATAAAGATAAAATGTTTAATGGAAATTGAATTGATTAACTAGGATCCAAATTACACCTATGAAGTGTATGGGTGAATTATGGATTGGTATATGTCCACTCATATCACTTTTGGTGTTACTTATGAAAGAATACGAATTAAATATATGGGACCCTTTGAGGTCATTTTTTGAATAAAATCAATTTAGATGCTAAATGGCCTATTTAAAATGAAATGGAACTGAATCTTAAATGTTCATAGATTATGTTTGTTATATCCTACAATTTTTTAATGTGAGGCATGGATTGAAAACCAATTAACTTGTTGTGACATAATAGTTTTGGGTTTGTTAAATATTCATTCAAATTTTAAAATAGTTGAAATAAATTAATGAAATTTATAAAATAAGGAGGGGATTTTAAGACTAGTGAATTCTATTTTGCATGACCAAGAGATAGGATCGATGATTATTCTTTGTAAGGGACTAGCCTATGGTAGGTAACACCATTATAGCTGAGATATCATGTTTCTGTTGTGATCTTTTTAAAGTTGGTTCCATTTGGTGTCTTTGTTCATAGTAAGAATTTTTGGTTTTAAATAATGACACCCATTTTCGGATGGGTGGTTGCTGTATCATGAAACATGATATGGGAATAAGAATTGGGGAATGATTGGTTTAGTAGGTTATTCATACCTATGGAATGGAAAGGTGTTAAATACATATTGGTTTAAATCCAGTGTAGTGGGTTTAGGGCGTTAAGGTATGTTCATCCCACTACTCGGAATGACTTTTTGGAGTCATGTGTCTTGATATGCCAGTCGATTTAAATTTTAAATTTCAATAGAGATGATAATGAGGTGATAATGGGTTAGGGAACATCACATGTGTGTTTACGGTGATTCTGAAATTTCATGATTAGGAGCAGTTAGTTGTTTCATTCAACGACATGGAAACTCGTAAGGTGGGTAGTGCCACATCGGTTCTGGTAAATTAGTTGGTGCATGCATGTAAACACAGCATGATATGTTTGGAAGGGTTTGAAATTATTTTTTGAAACACTATTTTATTTTGGAAGAGTTTTGGTGGTACACTTTTAATGAACATAAATTCCATTTGTGAAATAGGCATCTTGTTTTGGTTGATGTCACATCAGTATGTGAAGCCGATAATTGCGTAAAGAGTTGACCATTGATAGTTTGTTTGACTTTCTCTGTGATTTTGGATTAAATTTAGTGTTCTCTTCTGATTGAGTTGATCATTTCCCCTCTCTTGACCTCATTCTAGAGGCATTGAGATAGCACCATTCATCTACAATGCTATTGTTTTAAAATTCATTGGTCTTGATAAGTGGTTGTTGTCTAGGTTATACATAGGATGCATGTTTCTTTTAGTTACACCATTATTCTTGTTGGGGAATGATAGCTTCAATGTAACCTTAAAATGTCTTATCTTGGGAAGTTCACTAGAAGTTTGGTATGGAATTTCGTATGCATGTGATAGGTGTTGTAATTGTTTAAAAGCACGTCGCTGGTTTAACGAAGGGTATAAGATTCATGGGTCGGTGATGTCTTCTTAGGGAAGAGCTATAAATTGGGGTTCTAAAATGTTTAAAGGTGTGTTGGGTGTTTGGAAATGCAAAATAAGAATTCAAACAAGACTTCAAGACCTTGGTGAGTTGGTTGATGTTGTAGCAATTCATGATAGATTCTTGGGTACAAGTAGTTTTTAAGGTGGTTAGTTTGTACAGTCCTGTGTTTTTGGGTTAGATTGAAATATTAATTTTTTTAACGTTTGTTCTTTTACTGCACTATTTAGTTATAAAAACCATTCATTGGAAGTACGTTTCGCAAGTTGAGATATTTTATATTTTTGATAATGGTCTTGGGTAAATGCTTGACGATTTTCTTGGACGGAAGTATGGGTTTTGGGAGAACCGGACCCTGCAGTGACATTTACACAGGCTGTGCACACTAGGTCAAACCATGCGGGTCAGTTGGGCATAATAAAGTTGGTTTCTATTAGTGGATGTATGGTCAACACATTGTTTCTCAGACCATTAAAGTCAACCCATAGTGTCTACCAAGTTCTGTGTGTTAGGTTAAATTAATTTTTTGAAATTCATCATTGATTGTAATTGAATTAAATGAGTTATTGAGGGTTTCTTTTAATTAAATTATAGTAGAAAGAATTTAATTAAATGAGATTGAAATGTATAATTTATTTATGTTAATGGAGATGAGAGGAATTAAGTTAAATTACATATAAATGATGTGTTGGGTTGTTATTTAATTAAATTCATTGTATAGTAGAATTTATTTAATTAATGAGAAATGTAGGTTTTATTTAATTAAATTCAAGGTTAAAAAAATATAATTATTCTTTGTGAAATTGGGGTTATTATTTATTTAAATTTAGGTTTAGAGGAATTTATAAAATAATTTTGATGAGTTAGGGTTTTTCATTTTATTAAATTGTGTTAAAATAATTTAATTAAATAACATGAATAGGAAAAAATATTTAATTAAACTTAGTTGGATCGAATTTAATTAAAAGATAAATAATGTGGTGTTAAGTTTTTTCATTAAATAATGATGAGAGAATATAATTAACTAATAATTAGATGGAAATTTTATTTAGTTAAATTTGGTTGTAAATGAATTTAATTAAATGATGTGTTAAATGTGGAGTTGGTGTTTTATCTAATTAAATTCAAGGTTAATATGAATTTTATTATTTGACAAAAAATTGGGGTTTTATTTAATTTTCTGGATAGAATTTAATTAAATAATGATGTGTATGAGAATTTATCTAATTAAATTTATTGAAGAAGAATTTTTAAAAAATATGTGTTAAATGTGGGGTTGGTGTTTTATCTAATTTAATTTTAGGTTATGATGAATTTAATTATTTGATGAAATATTGGTGCTTTAATTAAATAAATTTTGTTGAGATAATTTAATTAAATTGTAATGTGTTGGAAAATTAATTTATTTAAATTCATTTGAGAATTACTTATTTAAATGGTGATTTAAATATGGATTTGGTGTTTTATCTAATTAAATTTAAGGATATGATGAATTTTAGTTATTTGAAGAAAATAATGGTATTAATTAATTAATTAATGTGATTGATTTAAATTAAATAATGATGTGTTTGGGAATTTATTTAAATAAATTCGATTGAAAGGAATTTAATTAAATAGGGGGTAAATGGGGTGTAAATGGGAATTATGGTTTTTATCAAACAAACCTTTTTGTTAAATTATAATAATAAAAAAATAAAAATAATATAGTTGTCATTATGATGATGATGATTATTATATTAATTAATAAAATTATTAGAAGGGAAACAAAGATGGAGATTAACATAACTAAGGTGGGGTACAACCCCCCCCCCCTCTCGGCTATCCCCTGGGTAGGGAACCACCCATCCCCCAAGATCCCTCTCACCACACTGGATCATGGTGGTCTTCATAGAAGTTGTACTTCATGGAAAAGTGAGTCCTTCTCCATTCATTTCATTGTTCACATCATTTGTTTCGACACTTTGTCTCTTGCGACACACCCATGGTGCAGTACCCATGGGTGGCGTACCACCCCTCCTCCTGGAACCTCTTCGTACGACAATATCCTTTCAGTTACTTCATGAAATTCATTATTCTCAGTGAGGTCAGTACATTTCCATGTGTTTTATTATTTTCATCAGTTCTACTGGCTCTCCTTCACCTGGTCTATGTTAGGCCGGATCTCAAGGGTCTTTGGATTGATTTGGTTTATTTGTTTCTTCTCATTCTAGGTGGTGTGGATGAGGTCTCAGGACTAGTTGGTCCATATTCTGATGACCACAACTGAAGGCAATGTTACTCGGCTTGATTTGGTTTACCATCATCATATTCAGGTAAGGCTATATACTTGAGAAATAGTTTTTCACCCCTTGAATTAGATTATTTTGGTGTATTTGGTTACGGTAGATTATTTTTGGTGTATGTTGGTCCCAAACACAATAATTGTGAGTGACAGTTGTTGATTTTAGGTGTGTTGATCATTTCCATGTACTCCCACATATTACTAAGGAAGTGCATATGTATGAGCATGTCACGATTGAGTTAAGAAGTTTTAGCTCATCCAAATTCATTGAGGTAAGTTTTTAAGAATTTCCAAATTAATAAAATGTAGTTTTGTTGATTTATTACTTTTGATAAAGTTATCATAAATGATTGATTAAATTTTTTATTAGTGGAATTATTTTATTAAATATGATGTAATTTTATGCTTTGAGGATGTAATATCAATATTTTATTGGGTGATTAATTATGAGTACTTAATTTGGTTATTTAGATATTATGAATTATGAATTAATGGTGTGCTTTGAATGATATTTAATTGACAGATTATTTATGAGTAATCAATTTGGTTATGTTGAAATAATTAATTATATTTTAATTATGTCCTTTGAGACGATATTTGATCAGGGTATTAATTATGATATATTAATTTGGTTAGGATAAGCTAATTAATTATCAATTAATTATGTGCCTTGAGATATTCATTATCAAGGTTTTATTAATTACATTTTCCTTTGGGGCTAGGCTAAGATAATTAATTTTTTGAAGTAATTATGTGGTATATAGACTATTTCCTTGGGTTAATTAATTGATGAATTAATGATGTGGAATTGACTTGGTTACATTATTCCTAGTTAATAGTTAAATTAACTAGAGTAATTGTTGTGATAAGTTATATTTTGAATTAACTAGATTAATTGTTGTTATAAGTTAATTGTTGAGTAAATAAATGACTTGTTGTGTTTAACTAACTTTTGAATTAGTAATGAGATTGAAAATGATTATTAGTTGATAAATTAGTTTTATGATGAAGTGGTGAATGGTAACATGGTCATTCATGGGCGCATGTGTATTTAATGGTAATATGGACATTCATGGTTGTGTGAGTATATAATGTTAACATGGACATTCGTGGTGCATGATTATGGAATGGTAACATGGACATTCATGGGTGCGTGAGTATGGAATGGTAACATGGAAATTCATGGGTGTGTGAGTATGGAATGCTAACATGGACATTCATGGTGTGTTAGAATGGAATGGTAACATGGATATTCATTGGTCTGTGAGTATCAAATGGTAACATGGACATTTGTGGGTGCGTGAGCATGGAATTATAACATGGACATTCAAGTTTGTGTGAGTTATGAAATGATAAAATCATTCAAGTGGGTGAAATATATGAATGGTAACAAGAACATTTCTTATGTGGTTAAACAAACAATGTTAAATAATGTGATAAACAACTCATTATACATAATATATATATAAATATATATTTCCATTATATACACTTATGCCGGCTACGATATGAAGTAGGTATCATCGTTAGGTGTCCCATTGGAACCCGGATGGGTTGTTGTTTATTTATTAAATTCAATTATTCCTTTGATATACATGCATTATGATTAATTTTATTGAATTATCTAGATTGAGCTTGACACTGGTTGTCCTGGCATTCTGAGATTTACATCTCCCACCCTATTCAGTCTTCCATTGCATTGGGGTACCCGAGTATACTCTACATGAATACAAGACCTTTGACATTGGTTGTTTTTGTTTTCTTGTACTTGAGAGTTAGGAGCAAAGGACAAAAAAGGAGATCGGGATGCTCATGGAGTTCGCCCTTAGGGATTTGGGACCTTTCATTATTTATTTAATGTGATCTAGAGCATGCTAATTTGTTTACTGATTTCAGATATGTACCACCATGAAATGCATATATGGTATAAACTATATTTTTCCATTTTCTTTATTGAGTTTATATTACAATTGACTTATGCTGGATTAGTTATTACTTTATATTTCTTTATCTATTTTCATCTATTTATATATTGTTATGTAGATATGAAAACTCAAATATGAGGATATAATCTCCCCACTGACTATCCGAACACCCTCGCTTCTAGTATGCAACCTATGGTATATAGGGAGGCATTCTATAGATCATGTGATGACTGGTATAACTATTGATTCAATGGTAATCCAAGTCAGAATGTTACAAAGTGGTATCAGAGGACAAGTGTGTTCTTTATTTTTACTTTGTCTCTTTATTTTAGGCTGGTAGATGGGAGACAAGGAAAGTGTCGGTGCTGGGTTAATATTCATTCTTTGGATTGATTACCCCATGTACGGGGAATGACCAAGTGTCCAGGGATGGGAATTGATGTTTATATTTTTCGAGGTTATAGTTGATATGATTTCACTTTGAGGGACTGATGTGTTTTCCTCTACTTATTTATTTTGAGAATATTGGAAATTTTCCATGGCATGATATGGTAAAAAAGTAACATTACATGCATCAACGTAGGCAATAAGATATTCACATTCCATGTAGTTTCATTAGTAGGATGAATTCTGATTTTAATTGTGTTCCTTGTGTGAAATTACATATTTTAAACTTCTTTATCATTCCTATTTAGTTAGAATGTTTTGGTGATAGTTTTAACATGTTTCAGTGGTTTTATGCCATGCTTACTTATTGATTAACATACGTTGCTCTTATTCCATGGTTCTCTATTATAAAATAATTTTTTGTTCCTTCATGGGAATATATTGTAGAGATGTTATGATGTGTAAGTTTATTTTAATGTTAATATGTTAAATGGAAATTTAATTGATTAATTTGAATCCATATTCCACCAGTGAAGTGTATGGGTTCCTTATGGATGGGTATATGGACACTCATATCACTTATGGGGTTGTATTTTGAACAATATTGATTAAATAAATGGTAAAATCATATTTTTTCGTCTAATTAAAAGCAATTTAGATGCTAAATGGCATGTTTAAAATGAAATTGAACTAAATGATAAATGTTTAAGTATGAAGTTTTTTATAACATGAATGTTTTTCATGTAGTGTGTTGATTGAATAAATAATTATCTTTTTTTTTGAAATAATACTTTTTGGCCTGTTAAAATTTCATTCAAATTTTTAAAATTTGGGAATGAATTAATAAGATGGCTACAATAAATAGGTTCTTTCAATCCTAGTGAATACTATTCTTCTTGACCTAGTGATATGGTCAATGAGTATGCTTTTTAAGGGACTAGACCATTGTAGGTAGCACCCTTAGAGATGAGATTTATTATTTATGATGTGATATGTTTTACATTGGTACCATTTTGGTGTCATTGTTTCAAAAAGGACATGTTGGTTTTAATGAATTAAACCCTTGTTTATATGGGTGGTCCTTGTATCTGGACTCTTGATATGGGAATAACCATTGTGGAATGCTTGGATTAGTAGGTTATACATGATTTTGTAATGGTTATCCATTAATGTCCTTAGGTTAACTCTAGTTTAGATTTCTTGGGGAATTATGTTATGTTCATCCCACTACATGGGACGACTTTTGGGACTCTGGTGTTTTGACATATTGGTCAGTTTAAATTTTGGATTTTAAACCAGATGATTTTGTGGTGATTGTGGATCAGGTAACAACACTAATACATTAATGGTGTTTCTAAAATATCACACTTGGGAGTAGCTAGTATTTTCATTCCACTAAATGGAAACCACTAAGGTGGGTAGTATCACGTCGGTTACAGTAATCTTGTCCATGATTTCTTGGCGACATGATTGGATGTGGTTGGAGGCGTGTGTAAATTTATTTTTTTGAAACATTGTTGTCTTATTTGAATAGTTTTAAGGTTATTATTTGAATGAACAAGAATACCTTGGGTGAAATAGGCATTAGGTTTCGGTGGATGAGTCCTTGGAATATAAATTATAGCATTACATAATGAGTTGATCAGTGATAGTTTGTTTGACCTTCTTGGTGACAAAAGATTACACTTATTGTTCTCCTCTAATTGAGACACACGTGAACCCAATATTGACCACATCCTAGATGCACTGAGATAGTGTCTATCTTACATTGTTCTAATTTTTTAGTATTCATTGGTCTTGATAAGTGATTGTTATCAGGGTTGTATGTAGGATGCATGGTTCTTTGGATTACGTCTTTATTCGTGCAGGGGCACACTATCATTAATATAGCCTTACAATGGCTTGACTAGGGAAGGTTACAAAATTTTGGCAGGGAAATTTCATATACATATGATAGGGATTGATAACATTTTAAAGGCACACTGCCATTTTAATGTTTTGTATGGGTTTCATGGGTTGGTGATGAATTTCAAAGAATGTGTTGTTGCTTGGGGTTCTAAAATCTTTAAATGTGTGTTGGGAATTTGGGAATGTTGCACGAGCATTCCAATGAGACATCATAACCTTTCTGGGTAGTTTGTTTTTGTAGTAATTTATGATGGCTTCTGGGGGATGATATCTTTTTAAGGTTGGTAGTTAATATAGTCTCCTATTTTTGGGCCAGGCTAAAATACGAATGTTTTTTAACTTTTTCATTTACTATGCAGTTTGGTTTTAAAAACCAAACACCAGGAAGAAGTTTTTTGAGTTGGGATCTTTGAAATTGTTGATAACGATGCTGTGTAAAAGCTCAATATGTTTAACTGATTTCCAGATGGGTTTCAAAAGAACTGGTCTAGGAAGTGATGTTCGCATGGGCTGTGGATGGTTTTGTCAAACTGTGTGTGTTAGTTGTGCATAATAAATCAGGTATCAAGTAGTTGATGCATCGTCTGCATACAATTTTTCAGTCCATGCAAGTCAAACCATTCGGTCTACCATGTTTTGAGTTTCTAGTTAAATTAATTAAATTAAATTCATGGTTGAAATGAATTTAAGTAAATGAGAAGTTCATGGATTATTTTAAAACAATTATTGTTGAGATAATTTAATAAAATGACACTGAGATGGAGAATATATTTAATTAAATTGAGATGAGATGAATTTAATTAAATGACATGTAAAGGAGGAGTTTGGGATTTATTTAATTAAATTCAAGGAAAAGATGAATTTAATTAATTAATGAAAATTGATGGTTTTATTTAATTACATTCAAGGATAAGAATAATTTAATTAATCTTTGAAAAATGGGGGATATAATTTCATAAATTGAGTTTGATATAATTTAATTAAATAATATTGATGAGTTGTAGTTTTTTAATTTCATTTTATTGTGTTTAGAGAATTAAATAAAATAACACGAAATGTGTTTTTTATTTAATTAAATTCAGGTGGAATGAATTTAATTAAATAATTATTAATGAGGAGTCATGGTTTTTTATTAAATTATTTTGAGATAATTTAATTATATAATAATTTATTGAAAATTTAATTTAATTATATTCAGTTGGAAGGTAATTTAATTAAATGATGTGTTTAATCTGAAGATGGTGTTTTATCTAGATAAATTCAAATATTTGATGAATTTAATTATATGATGATAAGGGGGTTAATAGTGTTAGAAGAATTTAATTAAATAATTATGTGTTGAAGAATTTATTTAATTAAATTCGTTGGAGAATAATTTAATTAAATTATGCTTTAAATGCAGAGTTAGGGTTTTATAAAATTAAATGTATGGTTTAAATTAATTTAATTATTTGATAAATACTAGGGAATTTATTTAATTATAATTTCTTGAAATAATTTAACTAAATAATTTTGTGTTGGAGAATTTATGTAATTAAATTATTCGGAGAAAAATTTAATTAAATTATGTGTTAAATTTTGAGTTGGGGTTTTATCAAAATAAATTCACGGTTAACATTAATTTTACTATTTGATGAAAAATAGGGGTATTATGTAATTAAATAGTGTGAGATAATTTAATTAAATAATTATTAGTTGAGGAATTTATTTAATTAAATTCAGTTGAATGGAATTTACTTAAATGAGGGGTAAATGAGGTGTAAATCGGGAGTTTGGAGTTTATCAAAGAATCATTTTAATTCAATGATAATAGAAAAAATATGGTTGTCAAATTTATTATTATTATATTAATTATTAAAATTATCTTAAGGGTTATAATGTGGGAGAGGTGTACAGACTGGGTGAGGCCCCCTGACTCTCCCATTGGTGGCACACCACCCATCCTCTCAGCTCCCTCTCTGTGCACCAAATCATGGTGGTCTCATCATGGAAGTTTTCCTTCTTAGTGAGGTTAGTCCTTAACCATGAATTTCGTTGTTCATATATTATCTTTTTCAACTATTGTCACCTGCGACCCACCCATCATGCAACATCAATGGGTGGCCCACCACCCCTCCTCCCATATCCTATTCGTGCAATTATCTCCTTCTGGTTCCTTCATGATATTTGTTCGTATTCGTGAGGTGAGTGGTTATCCATGTGTTTTGTTTTTTCATTTTCCATATCGGCTCTCCGTAACCCGGTCTCTAATAGGAGAAAACCGAAATGTCAGGGATTGATTTGGTTTCATCATCTCTTCAGATTCTAGATGGTGCAGATGATGTCTCAGGACCCATTGGTCCATATTCCAATGACATACAGTGAATGTGAAGTGACTTGGCATGATTTGGTTCACCTTCTACTTATTTGAGTAAGTCTATATAACCGAAAATTGGTTTCTCACCCCATTAATTATGTTTATTGGTGTATTTGTGTTTCGGTTGATTATTTTTTGTGTGCACTGGTCCCTACCGCACTAATTGTGAGGGCCTGTTGTTGTTGTTAGGTGTGGAAATAATTTCCATGTACACACATGCATTAATGTGTATTTATGTATTCACTAGTTGGTTTCTTTTAAGATAGGATGATTTGGTTCGGCAAAATTTGTTGAGGTAGGGCTCTAAAAATTTCCTAATTAATAAAATAGTGTTTTGTTGATTTATTATTTTTAATCATATTTAATGAAACTTTTTCTTAAATTCTTTATTAGGGAACTGAGATGATTAATTATGAATTAATATATTTTGTGAGTTTGTAAAATAGATAATTATTCAAGTGATTAATTATAAATAATTTATTTGGTTATGTTGAGATAAATAATTATGAATTAATTATGTTCATTGAGATGATAATTAATCAAGGGATAAATTATGAGTAATTAATTTGGGTATGTTCAAATTATTAATTATGTCTCGGAAATGATAATTATTCGAGGTATTCATTATGATATATTAATTTGGTTAAGATGAGATAATTAATTATAAATTAATCATGTACTTTGAGATATTAATTATTAGGGGCTTAATTGTGAGATTTTAATTTGGGGCTATGCTAAGACATTTAATTTTTTTAATTAATTAAGTGATATAGAGATGGTTTATTTGTGATAATAAATTTATGAATTAATTATGTGGTACTGACTTGGTTACCTAGGGACTAGTGAATTATTGAATTAAATAGAGTAATTTTTGTGATAAGTTAATTGCTGAACTAACTATACTAATTGTTGTTATATGTCAATTGTTAAGTTAATTAAATGATATTTTTTGTTTAACTAATTATTGAATTAGAAAAGTGATTGATAATTATAATTAATTGATAAATTAATTATATCATGGAGCGATGAATGGTAACCTAGAAATTCATTGGTTTGTGAGTATGGAATGGAAACATGGATATTCATCGGTGTGTGAGTATGGAATGGTAACATGGAAATTCTTGGGGAATGAGTATGGAAAGGTAATAGGGACATACATGGGTGCGTGAGTATAGAATGGTAACATGGAAACTCATGGGTGCATGAGTGTGGTATAGTATCATGGATGCTCATGATGCATGAGTATGGAATAGTAACATAGATATCCAAGGTTTTTTGAGTTTGGAATGGTAAAATGGACATTTGTGGGTGTGTGGGAATGTAATGATTCCTTGTACAGCATGTGTGTTTGAGTTATGGAAGGATAATGTCATTCATGTGGGTGAAATATAAGAATGGTAACATACTCATATATTTTGTGTGGTTAATCATTTAACATTAAATAATATGATAAATAGTTCATTATACATAATAAATATATACATTGTTTCTATTAAGACTCTTATTTCGGGTACAAGCCAAAGCAAGTATCACCGCCAGGTGTCCCTTTGGAACCTTCACAATTTGTTGGTTATTTATTCAATTTTGTTATTTCTACAATATACATTAACAATGTTTAATTTTTTTCATTATTTAGATTGATCTATACACCGGTGGTCTTGGCCTACAATGATTTTTATCCCACACACTATACAGGCCACCATTACACTGGGGTACCCGAGTTGACACTACTTTTTTACAGGATCTTGGAAATTTCTTAATGTTGTTTGCTTGTACCTGAGAGTTAGGAGAAAAGGACCAAGTTGGAGATCAGGATGCTCATGGAGATCGCCCTTGGAGATTTGGGACTTTTCATTATTTCTGAATTGATATGTAAATAATGCCTATTTGTTTAAGTCTTTCAGATATACACCTCCATGACATGTATAAAATGTATAAACTGGAACATGTGCCATTTTCTTTATTGAGTTGATATTACAATATACTTCTGCTACATTAGTTATTGCTTTATACTTATTCCATTGTATACATCTATTTATATATTGTTATACTGCTCTGAAAAAAATATGATATGAGGGTATATTCTCACAACAGACTATCGTTAAACCCTTGCTGCTTGTCGGTAGCCTCTGGCATATGGGGAGCCGCACTTGATTTAATGTGTTGACCAGTCCAGTTATCAATTAAATGGTATGTTGTGTCAGGACATTACAGATTGGACCCTCGCCCCTAACGCACTATGGAGTGTGTCCTCTTCATTCTGAGTGGCACCCCCCTAATGCACTTGGTCGTGGGTCCTCTATCCACTATCTAATTGGAAGCCCATAAAGCACTATAGAATTGATCCTCAAAAATTTTCTATGGATCCCCTTGACATACTGGTGGATGGTTCCTTTATCAACCATTAATTTAGAACCATAGCAGATGAACTAGTTCATTGGTCATCTAAAATAAAAGTGTCACCACCTGAACCCACTATGATGTAAATCCTCTATCTATCATCCGAGAACCCCCCCCCCCCTAATGGATTGGGTCCTTTTCTTTATCAATGACACAACAGTAATTCAATATGGTTTGGTTCATCTATCTATATGTTAGTCCCCCCCAAGTGTTCAATAGTGTCCATTCCCTATCAAAATATACTCAGTGGAACCCAACCTGACACACTAGTACAAGGTTCATATACTTGAATATTTTTCCCCTCGACTATGCGATGTTATGGAGTTGTGTGGGTCCAAAAAACTAATTACCTCTTTAGACACATGATACTATGGGAATAATAGATAGAAAATTTTGTGGTATTTCAATATTCATCATCATGTGCTTGGATGTGAGATGGATATCCCCATCACTCTCTTGTTTGGGTTTATTTTATGAACAGAAATATAGGTTTTTAGGTTCAATTACCTATTTAATTGGGTTGAGATGGATACTTCTATAATGTCCTATATTAATCCCTATTCAGTTATTGAAATAACAAACTATTATGTATGTTATAACCTCTACATGGGCTCTGTCTAATAGTTTAATGTCTTATATAGATGATGGATAGATCAATGTAGGTTTTAGAGGAGTATTGGTATACTCTGTTTTATAGATCATATATTTTCGTTGATCTCGGATATCAGGATCTAGGGTATCTCATATATTTTCTATTCTCTTTATTTTTACATTGGGAAATATTTTCAAAGTGGGAATGTGTTTCTCATTTTAAATTTCATATTAAACTATAACATTATTTTGTATTCCCAAAATGTTTTTACATGAATGGTATTTATCATTGATGTTACTATATTTTTATTACTTCCTCTGCATTTCTCCATTGATATGGTTGAGTATGATTATATAGATATTCTATCCACAAGCCACTCATTTTAATTATTCCTTCTTGGTGGCTGTCACCAACCTCTAGCCATTAGAGGCGGTCATGTGGTACTGGAGGCCAGATCTTCAACCGACCAGGTGGGTACCTGAGGTTCATGTCATTACAGTGTAGAATAAGAGAAGTTCATTTCTTAGGATAGAGTTTAGGGTTATACCCTTATTAGTATTGGTTCATTTTTAGTGAAATAATGTCATAGTGTCTCTAGGGAGTCTCACAGGCCAAGGAACCATGTTTGTGTGTGGTGGATGATGTATCAATAGAGAATGACTATAAATATCATCTTGTTTACTTGGAATATGGATATATTAGTAGAATGTTTCAATCATATATTAGGTGTATATAATTGGAACTTTTTACATTACTTCTTAAGACAGCTCCCTTGATATTCTCATTTATTTTTATAAAACGTGATAACATTCAAGATGTATCCACAATGATATCAAGTTATGATTTTTAGAAAATGTTAGAAAGATGAATGGTTGAGTGATGAGACCTTAGTTTATAGACCCACAATTCTAGTGTCTTATACATGATGGTATTGAGTAGTGTTACCACTTTTTCAGGAGCACACAGATCTTTTAGTGGATTATGTTGATGATCATCCACTTGTTGAGTTGTCAATGGATCTAGAACGACATAAAGATGTTTCACAAATGCTAATCATTATACATAATTTCTAGATATGGAGACCACATAGATTCTGTGATGATATATAACTTTAGGTATTATATGTTTTACTCTTGTTAGTGATCTTGGTATTTTTATAATGTGTTGAACCTTGATTATTAGATATTTTCATTGGTGATCATTCCTATATGTGGAGCATTTTTTTGCTCCATATGTTCTAACACAATAGTCAACATTGTAACTATTCATCATATATATCATATATAGAGATCACCTAGGTTTTTTTCTGAACCAAACTCTACCTGGTCATGTGGCAGTTGATAGGAGTGAGATTGTGGTGTGAATCCATCATGATTAGGACACCTTGTGATGCTGGTATGGGGGATGAGAACTATCATGGGTGAGGCATGGAATCATTATATCCCTGTTTGGTAAATGTTCGAACATTGATTTGAATATTTAATGATGACGGAAACTTCTCCAACTTAGATTATTTCATATAAAAGGATTCAAAACCGTGAGAGTGATCCAGTGACAAACATTTTTGATAGTGTCATGGAGTGGACGATGAGTTCCTCGACTTTCTTGTTTGATGTAATTTTGATGAAAATGTGTCATAGTGAGTCTCGGTTTAAGAGAACATTAAAAATGGTAAATATTTCATCAAGATAAATTTTGTAATGACAATGAGGACCCAAGTGCATTTGATATGTGACATGCATCTTCTAACTCTAGTATTAATTTTGGATCATGATCACAAGACACATTCCCTTTCCCCCCTAATTGATACCAAGATATAAAAGTGGATGCATTTTTTTTATTTTTATGTGGGAGGATACAGTAAAAATTATCAATAATCGGAGAATTATGTTGACAATGTGACCAAAATCTACAAGAATATAAATTATTCCCCATAAAAAATACTTCTATATTGGTAGAGCAAAATATTGTTGTTTTCCAAATGTGTGGTTCTTTACCATCCATTCTCATAGGTTTTCTACCAGTAAATGTAACAATGATTCTATTTTTTTGTGATGGATTTTTCCTCTATTTACAAGGGGTTATCCCTTTGGTTGGTAGGATGAGCTCATTAAATAGTGTGTATAGTTTCTTCCATATTAATTTGACATTATTACCATTGTATTAGTATATAATTTTAGATTTAAGATTCCTATTATGGTGGAGGATAATTAGAAAATCCATCTTGATAATTTGTTTCATTTACCTCCCCTTTGAATGTTTATTTTCCATATGGACATGCATTACGGAAAAAAATTTCCTTAGTATATCTATTTACCTAAAAAAAAATTAAGTGTTGGAGGTATGGATGGATGAGTATATAGAGAGAGGGATTTGTAAGAACCAGTGTGGTTTCATGGAAAGACATGAGTTGTTATCCAACATGTTGACAAGATATTGAGGTCATGTGTGGATTGGATTCACCCAAGCCGTATGACTATATGGGGTAGTATCCACTCCACTGAATTGATGAAAAATTATCCCATGGTATGGAGTTGAAGTGAGTATGGAGTTTTACAATAGGATGGGTTATCACCAGTTTTAGGTTCGAGAGGTTAATTTAATAAACATGGCTTACTAGTGTAGATGTGGCTGCATTGAGTTATTAATAACACCATTTTCCAAGTTGAACATCACAAAAGAGTTTAGAAGACTTGTGAGACAGATCCTCAACCATTCCTGAATCATTTAGTGGTATTATTCTATTATATTACCCTCATGTTCTTGGTTTCGTAGTCGGATCACACAAGAAACCCATAGATAGTTCTATATATATTCTATGAGTGGTAGTTTCATGGAAGTTTTCATGGATTTAGTTCAATATTTGAAGTTCCACTTATTAGGATATGTCTTCTAAAACAAGGGAGTGACAATTTATCATTTAGTATTTTGGGGGTGTAATCTTGATGGACCATAGGGAGTGTTTATGGAAGTTGATACTTATAGAAATGTTATCTATTTGTATCTATCAAACCAGATGGAAAAGTAGTTGAACTCATCAAAGTTAACCATTGTGGATGATGATGGTGAAAAATACCTACAATAGATGGTTGTTACCCCTCCACACATTCACCGTGTCAAGGATTTACTACATGGTGATATCAAATTAGATATATTCTATGGCCAATTATTCACTAGTTATGTTCCTAATAAATTCCATCAAGGTGGGGAGCATGAAATTATTATTCCAGGATGGTCGGTGACACTGATCATGTTGTGGAAAAAGGTGATGAAGTTGTTTTTCTCTTATTAGTACACCTTGTGGAAGGGTAGTCGAACCTATATCCACTGGCATTGGTATTTTTAGCCATAGATGTTTATTTTGTTGCTCAGTTTAAATCATGATTAGTCACCAACATATAAGTGTAGACTGGGGTTCTGAGTGGAAGTGGAAATCCGATTGTGTTTTGGGTTCCCATGATAGGTATTCCCCAATTTACAAGAGGTTACGATACTACTTGAGTGATCATATACTGACTCACCAGGTTTACCCACATCAAAATCATCTGAGATTTGTAATTAGTGGAGAGTTTCAGACACATGCACATGGATAAGGTAGTCTAGGTTCATGTAATTCCCTCTTCAATCACTTATAACATGATTATCACTTAACATCATTGTTTTTAAGAGTTTACATAAGATATTTGGGGAGTGGGAGAGCCAGATATGGGTATAGTATCCCCATATTTTTGTTTGGTTTATTCTTTTCATAGGTGGGAATCTATGATGAGGGGAAAAATTTTGTTTCTCTTTTATATTCTTGTATTATATAGATATAAATTAAAAAATATTTTTCATGCATTCATGAAGATAGAATGACATTTTAGGGGCCAGTGATCCTGGAATTGATATTATAGAAATATAAAATATATTATTGTTAAAAAGGTATAGTTTTATAGAAATAATTTAATAACTCCGGAATAGTTCCTCAGATCTAAATTAAAATAATACAATTTAGTATATAATGCATTATTTACCCAAAGGGTGAGCTAATGTTGGTCGGCACTCCATGATCCTTTAATGTAACTGTTGGTGGGTGCATTTAATTGAAATATATAGATAATTTTTTATTTTAGTTTTTAAATTAACTAACTAAAATATAACCTAAATACACTCTTGTAATGATTATCTAATGGTTATAGTCATTACTCTTGTTATATAATATAGTAGGAGGAGGGAATTAATTATTATTGGGTCAATATCAAATGATGATTGGTGATCATATCGAGGTGGATCGATAGGTAGCGAACACAAAAAATCAATCATGTAATGAAAATGTATTCTTTGACAATGGTAAATCCATTATTGATGTATATCACATCAATTATGGTTTTTTCCCATTTTAAATATTTATCATTGATATATATTTATCATTTTTTGATATGTATTCTCCCACCCTTCTCATTAGTCAATTCAAAAAATTTATTTTTTAGATAAATTTTTTAATTTTGGTTCCATTCCATCTCACATTGTTATACACCAATAGAACATTGGTTGCTATATCATCAGCCTGTAAATACAATAACCTTTACTTTTTTTTCATTTACCTCATCATTAATTGTGACCATCATTGTTGTCCTATGGGGTTATGGTTTGATATCTCATTGAGGTTTCATGTGTGATCGAGCCACCAGAATCACAACAGTCATGGGAATAATGAGAAGGATGATAATTTATGAAAAAATATAATTTTTACCATATGTGAAGTTTCATGATTGACTGTGATGATAATGGTAGATATATGATGTGGTTTATGATCATATCTATGATCCCAATTTTCATAGTTGATGTGGGATAAAAATGTGTGTTTCAATGGTATCCATTTTGAGTGTAGGTCTTGTGTGCAGTCTTGTATTGAGGGATAATGGTTTGGGGATGTGCATGTGACTGATAATATAAAATTTTCTTGTACCATTATAGGCATATTTTTCATCAATGAGATTTACATAATTAATATTATAATAAATTAATTATCTAGGAATGTGCAGGGACTGTTCTTGAAGTGTTATTTGGGAAATAAGAAGAAATATTTATGCCATGTGTTTTGATCAATTCTCCTTAAAATTATTTAACATGATTTATATGGTAATATATTAATTTAACTTGTGTTGTACTACAACTTTCATGGGATAACCCTGTACGTTCATGGAAGTGAGTAATTGTTGGAATTCCCTACCCAAGATACCATTACTATTATTTTTATAACAACAGTTATAAAACTTGTATATTTGACAAAAAAATTGTAAGAGGGATATGGGGTGGTGGACATGAATTGTACATGTAAATGGGGTGTATATGGATCTTCTCTAGAAATAATGATTTATCAAATAATAATATAAAATCAATTAATATTTTATTAGTTTATGATATCTTGTTTTGGTCATAACTCCTTCATGTGACATAATATTGAAAATACATCTATTGAATAATGACCCTAAAATTGGGGGTGGTCAATTCCAAAATAATGATGGGTACCTATTTTAAACATGTGTCTTAGGACCATGAAGCATCATATATAAAATTTATTGTGATATTTGTTTTTTGAAATAGGTGATTGATTTGGGCATGTGAAGAGAATATACAAAGTGTTTTCCCTCAAGGATTAAAATAGTTTCATTAGTTTGTTCATTCTTGAAATTTTTTTACGATATATTTGTGGATTAACATTTTATCCAAATATACGAATAGCATTCCTCACCTAATCATCATGCTTTTGGACATATTCATATTTTGGCATGTGAGTGGCCTATCTTGAGTGTATTTCAATGTTGAACATGATGGTAAAATTTATACAGGATTTCATGATACAACATGGAATGTTCTAACTGTGCCTCTTTTTTAGGTGATGATTGAAGACAATAGTGATTGGAAAGGATCATCATAGAGAGATCAAGGTTGCAAACACCCTCATTTGTAATAGGGTATAGTCTATCATACCCCTTACACTACTTTGAGTTGAACCACCCCAATGCACTAGCACCTGGTTCCTCTACATTTTGAGTGGCACCTCCGGAAACACCAGGGTATCAGACCGCTATCTACCATTGTAGTGGAACCCACTGACACAATAGGGTGTGGGTCCACTTTTTATGAATTGAACCCCAATGATGCACTAGGCCAGGGTTCCTCTATCTACCATATGAGTGGAAGCCCCTCATATAATAGGGAGTGTGTCCTCTACCTTCTGAGTGAAATCCCCTAAGACATTATGTTGTGGGTTCTCTATATACCATCTGATTGGAACCCCCCCCCCCCCTAATTCAATAGAGAGTGGGTTCTCCTCCTTCCATGTGGAACCCCCTAACAGAAAAAGTCATGGTTCATATATATACGACATAATTGGAACTCCAAAAGGCACTATGGTGTGGGTAGTCGACCTTTTAAATATAACCACCATTATCACTATGGTGTGGGACCTATATCTACAATCTGGGTGGATAAACATTCACGTATTAGAGTTTCGGTCCTATACCTTTTTGTGGAACCCCTTAAGGATATAGGGTGTGGAACCTATATATATCATTGGAGTGTTTCCCCATTAAATCACTAGGACATGGGTCCTCTCTCTACCATATTAGTGGTTCCCCCATGAAACAATAAGGACTGGGTCCTTTACCTTCTATGTGTAACCCCTTGATGAAATAGGGAATGGGTCTTCTATCTACCATTGAGTAAATACACCCTTGACACACTAGGGAGTGGGTCCTCTATCAATATCAACTATGTGGAGACCCCATTGTGCAAGAGGGTGTGGGCCCCACCATTTATATTATTCCACCATGAATGTGTGGCACAATGGAGATTGTGTTTCTTACAAACTGTTATTTATTCATACATATGAGATGTTGGGAATTAGAGACTTACATGATGGATTTATTGGCATGTTCATCAACCTGGGTATTGATGGGTGATTGAGATATCTTTTCCACTCTTGTATACATTTCATTTATGAAAATATAACTCTATTGATGGGTATCGATTCTAAATTTCCTCATGTTCAGATGACTACTTCTATCATGTATTCTATTTCTCCATATTTAGTTTTTGGGTTATCCTACTGGGTATGTATATAATAACCCCTACATGGGATTCTCATGAATGTGTGTTTTATTTTGAAGATGATTGACATATTGTATTTGATTTAATTGGATCATAATGATAATCGAGTGTATATACTCTATATGGTGTTTTGGAATGGATATCAGGAGTCAGGCTATTACATCACATTACTGTATTTCATTTATTTCCCTTCTTGTTATTTTTTTCTTTTTATTTGGGTTCAATATGAAACTAATGAGTTTGAAGTGAATTATCTAGGGAAAATAAATAATTTTAAAGGGTGTATGTTTTTTTTGAATTAATAGTGTCTAGTTTTTAATATGTACTGGATTAACGGGGTTCTCTTTAATTCCAAAGAACAACAAAGGTAGCTTCGAGTTATTTTATAGAAAAAATGGGTTTCTACTATCTTCTAAGAGTTGACACACCATGTAATTAGAGCACATGATTTGGATTGGTCATGAGGATTTGGAATCAAATACATTTTGTGAATGGTTACATAACAAGAAAATGTTTTATATGACATGTAATGTTTAAAGGTAATTTTTAAAGGCCAAAGGTTTTTTCACACATATGGAACTGTGGATTACACAATTTGAAATGGAATTACATGTCATGTAATTACTGAGACTGTGGAATTTTTGGGATCTATATGAGTGACTTTTTTATTTTATTTTCATTAGCCTCATTTCTCTGGACCTAGAGAACTTCCATTGAAATATTGGGAACCATTTCAATTTTCATATCACTTTTTGATGTTTTATCATCAAGGTAGTGCATAGTGTATCTCTAGGTAAGAGAATCCAACCTCTTCTTCATTTACATTAATTCCAGTATCACTATTTTGTAGTATTATAGGCTTTGTTGATCAGTGGTGGAAATTATCTTATTTTATTTTATGTTTGTTATGTGATATTCTTCTAGGGTCCATTCCCTCCATGTTTGTAGTGTGGCATGTGTGAGTTATTCATTTTTTTTCATGATCAACCCTTCATGCCTTCCAATTTGTTATTGAATCAATTATAAAATATGTGAGGATTTATTATAGGGACTCTATTGTCTTTTTTCTATTAATCATGTTAGTAGATCCATATGCGGGTGTTTGTGAACCGGTGTTTAAGGTGGGTGGTCCATCTATTTCCTATGTTGGATGAACAGCATTTCACTTGTTCTAATAAATTATGTTATAAAAATAGTATATTTGAATGGATTTATTTGTGTGTTTGGTAAAATGTTTTTTGATATATGAATTTCAATTGATTTGGGATATTGAAAAGGGTTCTCATTTCATTGGGAAATTAATTTTACAAATGGGTTTTGATGTGTGGGTTTTATAAAATTGTTTGATGAATTGGTTAGGGAAATACTGAACATCGGAAGCCTTAGATACATAAGTTGAATGTGTAATTATATGACCCATTTTTGAATTTCTTCAGGGGGTTCACTCATTTAGTTTTTTTCTCCTATAGATGAATTTTTTTCTGGAAACATGGTAGACACAATTGTGAGGATAAATTTCTGTGGTGTTTCTTAGGTTCTAAGATCTCAGGCATTTTGATAGGGGATTGATGTGCACATGATTATCAATTTTTGGGGATCAAGATTCCTAGATAACCTTACTTTTAGTTATCCTAGGTAGGATTTTACCTATTATTTAGACTTTTATTATTTGGTAGTACGACCATGAATTTTATATGATATGTGATAAAATAATTTCATTGATTATATATATATACATTCTTTTATATATGTGTAATAAATTATTTGACACCTTTTCATCCAGATTAAAATTAAAATGTGGAAGAACTGAAAAGAAACTATTAGGCCATTATTATGAAATAAAAACTATTAAATTGAATATCATTCCATGTTTTATTTAAATTTCATCATTAATCTTATTTTGGTATAAAGACATGTTCAAAAACTCCATGGTGGGATCTTACTGAGCCATTTAGCTCAAATCCAATGCACCCCTTCTATGGTTCACAAACCATTTTATGTCATTTGATGCTGGTAAATGCAAGGTGTTGAAGTGAGGTTGTGAGGTTTTCTCTACACTATGTATGGGTAGCTGGTTGTGATATGGTGCTAAATTTCTTAATCAATCACATTGATTAGTTCTTCTATTTATGTTTTCAATTTATGATGTACTTTTCAATTGTAAATTGTTTCTAATATTGAGTTGTGTAGTGTCCTGACCCATCCCCTGTGACTCGTGTCGTGACTACCCCAAGCCCTCCTTCCATAGGCCAATGGCTGGCGACTAGCACCAAAGGCGTAATTCCCTAAAACTGGGAAGGCATTGCCTTTATAACCTATAAACGAACACAACAGAGCACACAACTAGATACAAACCACTATATAAACTGTATGACAAAAGTGTGTTAAAAAGTAAAAGGGGCTGAAAATACCATCCCAATTGTAAAGTTCAAAGACTGGAAGTACAGGTACAACTGAAGAAAGTAAAAAATAGTTTTTGGGTATTCTTCTGGGATTTCTACTTGAAGGGTAGGTACAGATAGCCTCCTCAGCAATCCATGTCCGTCAGTCTCCTCCGTGTACTGACTCGTCGTAAGGTCCACCTCCCAGTACCATCCAGTCCTGGTATTCTCAGCCTCAGTCAGCGCTATTTGTTATCTGCATCCAACACATAACCTGTGAAAGGGTGAGTATAACAATACTCAATTGGGACCTCGAGACCCTCATGGTTTCACAAATCCACCAAGGATAATCCAAAAAGTCTAAAATCAACAGATAACCATACATAAGGATATGCTCATACATATAACTATGTTATCAAATGATCCATCTCCATCCGGAGTAAAGCACAAAAGTACTGGCTCAGCACAACTAGTATTTTATTCACATTATCGAATCCTCGACTGTTGGAGAACTTCTACTCAATTGAGTATAGTGGGCATGCTATGTCACACAGAGGCACTTCCCACTAACTTTGGACTACTGTGGTACTCCTCCTATCGAGTACCATGGGTCTACTGCACCATGAAGAGGTGCTACCCACCGTGGTTCTGCTGCCACACCCAGGTGATCCCCCTTATAGCCTTTAGAGGTACTCCTCATATTGAGTAACATGGGTCTGCCACATCACCAAGCGCGCTCCTCCAGCATGGGTCTACAAACACAAACAGGCGCTCCCCATTGGTCTAGAATAGTCTCTCTGAGTCAAACGGTCAATAGTCATCATGTCTCAGCCAACTACTAGGTCTCCACACTCTACTCACTCGTCAGTGTAAGGATCCACTCCACAAGCTCCAGGTCGATACTCCAACTATCATGAAGTCCCACGAAGAAGTATCTCAATGTTCTGGAATGTCATAGGTGTTTCAACTCAACAGACGACGCGTTAACACCCAGTCTGTGAGTTTTTAGACTTTTAGTCCCATGGCCCAGTTGGATTTGTGCACGATCCAACCTGACTGTATATCAACTATACTCCAAACTCCAGTGGGGTATACTAAAAGGGACTGTCATGCTCCATGATTAACAGGGCCACTGACAGTTTGTGAAACAGTCATCTGGTGCCAAAGATATGGCCAAAAAAAGTAAAGGGTTGTAGTGGCCTCGGGTCCAGTCTTACCCGATCGGACCGACCAACCCAACCCAGCATGGGCCCACCTGGTTCGAGTCAGTCTGACCTGTTGGATGGGCCGGCCCACTGGGCGCAGCCCAGCGGGGCATGAGGGTTCGGATTGGCTATGAGGGTGGAGACTGGACGCGGGTCGGCATGAGGGTGGTTCGGCCCGAAGGGCGCTGCGTGCGCGGCATGGCCCAAAGGGCTCTGTGAGGGGCCGGTTCATCTTGGATGTTCACGGGGCGTGGCTCGGGCAGCTCGGCCCGGGGCCGAGAGGGCGTGGTCGGGGCCGGTTTGGCCAGGTACTCGGGAAGACAGTGGGCCAGGGAGGTGTGGCTGGGGCATAGCGCGAATGGGGATGGCGGGCGGGTGCGACCGGTGCATCTAGAGAGGTTGGTGTGGCCGGGAGGCCGGGGTGGCGAGGGCCGGCGCGGTAGGCAGACGGCGCGGCCAGGGCGGCTTGACCCAGCACGGGGTGGCTCAACCAGAAGGTTGGAGACCGCGAGGGTGGTTCGTCCGGGGTGACACGAGGGGGAGCGTCTGGTATAGCTGGCGATGGCTCGGAATGTCGCGGGGGCGGCGCTGGTCGCGGATGCCGCGGGTGGCGCGACCGTTGCCTTCTTTGCCTTCGTCGCCGTTGTCGCCTTCCGCCGTTTCGAAGAACACCGCAAAAAAAGAAAGGCGGAGGGGTCAGGCCATGTTGGTTTGGTCCACACCCTTTGCATTAAGGGTGGTAGCAATTATCCCACAAGATCAAAGCACAACAAACCCTCCTGCAATGATTAATCCCAAAACCCGCAAAAGGAAAACATATGCGGATCAACTATTTAGAAGTTGATCCACGTTCTTTGTTTTAGATGGAAATAATCATGAGAATATATTTTCAAACAAAAAAATTCCTTACCCTGTTCGTTTTTCGTCGACATTGGTGTGAGGAGGCGGATGTCCATTCGTTGTAGAAGAACACGTCCTATGTCGAAGGAGGTTCTGAGGAAGAAATTAGTAGTCGAGGTCGTTCTACATAGTCGAAGGAATTCCTCATCAGTGTTCTTCGTCAGTGGAGCGTTCCTCATCGGTGGAGCGTTCTTCATTGGGAACATTCTCCCAAGTTCCTCCTCTCTCCAATCCTTTTTTTTTCAACCAAATGAAATGGTAGCCAAATATAATAGATAAAAATATATTATTGAAGTCGTTGGCACCAATTTCAAATTAGCCTAATTAAACACATAGGTTGGCAAGATTAATTTGGGTGGATTGGGAGAATTAAATTAAGGGAGGTGGTGGCACCATTAATGGTAGAAGAGGTCAAGAAGCTCTCCCCCATTAATTAGGGGAGTTGAGAGGTTTTCATCCCCACCATTATTAGGGGGGTCGGGTGGTCCCCACCACAATTAAACATGAAGAGGAGGTTTAGGCATCGGGTGGTCCCCACCACCATAACCTCTCATGGTAGGTTAAGGTGTGGTGGTCCCCACCTCCAACTTCCACATGGGTTGTTACAAAAGATAAAAATAAAATAAAACATGTGTTTATTTTAATTTATTATTTCCAAGAAAGACCCCAAAACTAACTTACATCCTCGACCAACTTCCATTGAGGTGAATGTCTTCTTAAGAGAATACCAGTTCTGCGAGTTCAATGGTGTCCATGGATTTTAATTCTGATCACAGGTTCAAAAGTTATAAAAACCTACTGGTACGTTTACTAGATGTACTAGAACAAAACTTCATAAATTGATTCCAGGAACACTGGGCCTCGGAATCACACGCCGTCAAGTTTTGCGGACTCGTAAAATTCCCATTTAATTAAAAACAATATATGGAAATTCTGGGTCTTTACATTCTCCCCACCTCAGGAATTTACATCCCCATAAGACATAACTTATACTAAGGGAACATGTGAGGGTACTGAGCACGCATCTAAGCCTCCCACTCCCATGTGCTCTCCTAGAGTTTCCCGGGCTACTTGTAAACGCATACCAGAGGTGTCGAACATCAATGAAGGAACCGCTCCTATCGATACTGAATCTCTACTGGAACCTCCGTAAACGTTTCCCCATCGTCGACATCCAGCTCTCCATGGTTGATGATATGAGAAGGGTCGTGCTGGTATCTCCTCAGCTAGGATATGTGGAAGAAGTCGTGCACCTGGTGCAACTGAGGTAGAAGATCTAAGCGGTATGCCACCTCTATAACTCTACTGAAGACCTGAAAGGGTCTGATGAATCTTGGATATAACTTTACACCTTAGCCAAATCACCACAATCCTCATCGTGGTGAGACCCGTAGAAACAGGTGGTCTCCATCCACGAACTCTAGAGGTCTCTGTCTTCTATCAACATATGACTTTTGCCTACTCTTTTCAGTCTTCATTTGCTTCTGGATGATCTGCACCTTCTTTGTGGAAGCCCATAACATCACTGGTCTCACTAGTGCTGACTCCCCTGGGTCAGTCCAGCATAAGGGTGATCAGCAAGGTCGCCCATACATTGTCTCAAAAGGTGCCATTCTTATGGAGGAGTGATAGCTATTGTTGTAGAAAAACTCCACCAATGGAAAATGATCCACCCAGATGCGACTAAAGTCGGGGACACAAGTGCAAAGAATGTCCTCAAGGGTCTAAATGGTCTGCTCAGTCTGGCCATCCTTCTAATGATGGAAGGAGGTTCTCAAATGAAGTTGTGTTCTGAAAGCCTCCTACAATGATTAATCCCAAAACCCTCAAAAGAAAATCATATACAGATCAACTAGTTATAAGTTGATCCGCTTTATTTTTTTAGAAGGAAAGAATCATAGGAATTTGATTTCAAACAAAAAAATTCCCTTCCTTCTTTGTTTTTTTTCGACATTGACGTGAAAAGCAGGATGTTGATTCGTTGTAGGAGAAAACTTCCTACATCGATGGAGGTTCCGAGGAAGAACATATTAGTCTAGGTAATTCTTCGTAGTCAAATGTATTCCTCATCAACTTTCTTCATCGGTAGAGAGTTCTTCGTCAGTGGAGTATTCTTCGTTGGGAGATTTTTCCCAGGTTCTTCCTCTCCCCAATCCTAATTTTCCAACCAAATGAAACATTATCCAGAGATAATAGAAAAAAATATATTATCAAGTCATTGTCACCAATTTCAAATTTTCCTAATTAAACACCTAGGTTGGAAAGATTAATTAGTGTGGATTGGAAGAATTAAATTAATGGAGGTGGTGGTTCCATTAATGGTAGAGGAGGTCAAGAGGATCTCTCTAATTAATGAAGGGAGTTTAGATTCTTTCCTCTCCCATCATTATTAGGGGGGCCGGGTGGTCCCCACCATAATTAAACATAAAGAGGAGGTTTAAGCCTCGGGTGGTCCCCACCACCATAACCTCTCATTGTAGGTTAAGGAATGGTGGTCCCCACCTCGATCTTCTACATGGGTAATTATAATAGAAAAAAATAAAATAAAACACGTGTTTATTTTATTTTATTATTTCCACAAAAACCCAAAAACTAACTTCCACCGTCAAATGACTATCATTGAGGGAAAAGTCTTCTAAAGAGAATACTGGAACTATGAGTTCAACTTTTTCCTTGGATATCAATTCTGAGTAGCGGTTCAAAAATTATAAAATCCAAGCGTACATTTACTAAACGTACCCAAAAAAACTTTAGAAATCGATTTTGGGAACACCGGGCCTCAGAATCATGCGCTGTTAAATTTCACAAAATCATAAAATTCCCATTTAATAAAAACATTTACATGGAAATTCTGAGTCTTTATGTGTAGTTTTTTCTATTTTCATTTAGTTATGGAATATATTTATCTCTTCAATTATTTATCATTATTTTGTATATTTATATTACATGTTTTTGTTTCAGTTTTGGCGAAATCATTCTTTGAAGATATTTTTGATTCTCATGTGCATGTCTCTATCCCAAAGTTATTGGGAATTCCCTTTGGGTATTTGGAAATATGGGTCTGGTTCTAGTTTGAGAGGGTTTCTTGGTCAAGTTCAATATAGTTTGTTATCAAATTTGGTCTTTCCTCAAGAGTCATTTTCTTGGGATATTCAGTATATTGGAGATATAATTTTAGGACATGAAATTTAGGTTTTGGTGTGTTCTTGGCATGCCCTTTCTGTGTAAAGACACTTGATATAAAGAAATGTAGGAAATTTTTTCTCGAATGTTGAGTTCTGAACCATAATATCTACATTTTTATATTGAAATCTTATTTTAACTGATAATCTTCTATTTTTTTATATTTTATTCTATTTTTGTGTTAATTAGATACATTCTATACATGTTCCACAGGTTCCATAGGACGGTTCCACTAATAATCTTCAAGGTAAGCCTCTTATGGATCAGAATTAAATTGAGGATATCATGTGGGAATTTCATTTTTTCAACTAGAATATTCCATAAGTCTAGAAAACATTAATTGAGAAAAATCTAGGATCCTTAGGACACATATTGATCATATTTTTCACTTACCAGATAAACACATGTGTATAATGGTGGAGTGCATGGTGTTCTTACTTGAGGGTACCATCAATATTTATTGTGATTCCAGGGTACATGTATTTAGTAGCCAATGATTTAACTCAAAGAGATTCAATACTCCCATATTTTAGATTTTTTTCTAGTGTCACTGATGATGGATATGTCTCCGTAGTTTGTGTCATTACTGAATGGAAGGAATTTTTTTCCAAGAAACTAATAATTCTACTAAGCTGGAACATTTTTCTCCATATGTAGTAAAGAATGTATAGATGTACCAGGAGGATTTGAAACCGTATATTATATGATGGATAATTATACTAAAGAATTTAACCTATGTAGGGATAATAGATATGGATATGATGGAATAAATGAATACGATAGTAATGGTTTGATATTCTCCACATTACCAACTTATTAGTCGTACCATTATTGGTGTGATATGGAAAAATAGGTAGTGTAAAGGTCATCATAGGAGTGGTTGGGGTGGTTCTTAGTGAAAAGACTCCTCTAGACCGTCTATTATAGTTAGTAGTTTTAACATGACTTGAAATGAGTGTATAAATTTTGGATGAATCTGAAATTTTGATCCTTAATCTATAAATATGTGCCCCACATTTATATGTAATGGTCATCTGTATTATTTCATTCAGGAAATGTATACTTAATAATCTAGTCATGGATTGTTGGATCCAAAGGATAATGTTTCATAGTGACATGCTTAAATTAATATAGGGCTCTATCGAAAATCAATAGGAGTAAAGCATAATCATGTTGAAGAGGAGTTTCTTGAGGAGGTATATGCTTGTCAAGTGATAGTGAGAAGTTCCAATTTTTGTTGCATTTTATGTACAGATTTCATTATTTGATTCTTGTATATCCTATTTGTTTATATCTAGAGTTTTTCTATACTTGTTTACATAAAATGGAGCATATTTCCTTTTACAGGGATTTAGGGAAACCTATTGGGAAGTGAAAATAGTAGGTGTTAGAGTGTCCTTGCGCACCATCTATTACTTATACAGAGTTATTATATGAGTATTGTTATATTGATATAGATATATTTGACACCATAATCATGATGGATTCTATTATTTCTCATAGTTATATCAATTATTTTTATCATATCCTTGTTTTGTTTCCTATGGACTCTGGGAACTCAATGGTATTTCAGAGAGAGTAGGATTCAAGTTCTATTCATTCATGTCCCTTCTACTCAGAGCATAAGAGTCTTTTGCCTTCAACATATGTTAAGCCCAATAATGATTCCAATATTGTTAATATTCCTACTAGTTTTATGGGGTTTCCTTATCTATCCCCAAATTATTTCCCTGAGATTACTCCAGAGTGGGAGGTGGAGTTTACAATTGACCTAGTAATATTTATGCTACTATTTTTACATCTTCATGTCATATGGAACCAAAAGATCATATAGAAATCTGTATTCAGTTTGATGATCTGATGGAGAATTGTTTTCATCACCCTAATATATCTCCTTCGTAATCCTCAGTTCTCTTTTCCTTGAAAGGAGAATGTTCACCCTAATTTTTCATGGACTATCAAATTATGATCTAGATAATAGTTATTAATAGGTATCCCATTCCTCTTATGGATGGATTGTATGATCAATTAACTGGGTAAAATTGGTTTCCAAATGTAGATTTTCATTTTGTTGATCATTATTTCAAATATTAATATTCTACTATACCAATGATGGCGTTCAATAGTTGTTATGGCCATTCTGAATATCACATTATGATGTCTTTCTAGAAAAACACTCTTATATTTTTTATGGATTTTGTAAATTAGATATTTCATTTGTATCTCGAGACATAATTGGAAGTTTCCAGGGATGGTATTTTGATTTATAAATGATATAAGTATGTAAATTAGCACCATTTTAGTTTTGTAAGTAAAATATCTGGAGTCATCATTTGTATGAAATTATTCTGAAATGAAACTTCTGGATCCATGAAGTGATATTCTTTTGGAATGTGATTTAGGTGCATGGTATAGGTATATCTTGAGAAGGTGAAGTGTAGTTTTTTATAAAAATGACCCTCAATTGTCTTTGATATTTGTAGATTCCTAGGTATTTCTAGATATTATATATGATTAATCAAGGATTTACCAATGTTAGAATCAACATTGATTAATCTAATCATAAAAAGGGTGAAAATGATATGGGATGGAAGGTTAATTCCTTGAATTGATGAATTGAAATTACTTCTCACATCAACTCTTATTCCGATCTTACATGATCTCAGAAATAGCTATGTTGTTTTATGTGATACATCTTCATTTTATATAATTACTTTCTCATGGAGATTGATCATATGGTAGATTATATCTCTCATAATCTGTAACCACATGATAAAAATTACCCCACTAAGGACTTAGAGAATTATGAAGTTCTTAATGGGATTAAGTGTTCCAAGAACTCTCTTTTTGGAGAGAGGTTGATTGTCCATTATGACCATAATAGATTTATATATTTATATTTTCTCAAAATAATTGAATATCATTCAAAGGAAAATGGAGTAACACCTTTGTACATTTGACTTTGTTATGACAAACATCCCCAGTGAAGGGGAATACAGTTACAGATTCTCTCAGTATGAGTGATCCATCATAGACTTTTTAGAATCAACAGATGAGTGGAACCTTATGGTGATTTTTGATCTATTGAATCTAGATTCTTAGGAAGATGTTCCAGCTATGGCTCTAGCCATTTTTCTATTTTATTGATCGATTCTTGATTATATGTTTTAGATTCAATGGCAGGGTAACTATGTTAGAGGTATTCATGAATCACTATATGGTTTTTATATAGTTTATTATTGGTCTCTCTCACTCTATATTTTATTCTCATATTTTTGGACCAAATTTTTATCCCATCATCAATTTGGAGAATAATGTTTTTTATTTTAATAGTTATTCATGGAAAATTCGTGTTTATAACTAAAAAAATTCATTATTATGTGAGATGGAAATTATGTTGAATGATTATATAGATAAAAAAATTATTATGTTTCTTAATGTTACACCTTCAAATAGATAAAGGTCGAGTATCTGAAACCTTCCAATTTTTATCAGAATCTTCCGGAGTCGGTTTGTGTGTAGGATGAGGTTTCAATGGATATTTTTGGTTATTTACCATAGACTCCCAAGGGGAGGAATGATATATGATAGTTGATTGATTAGTTGAAAAAGACATCTCACATTGTTCTGATATGGGAAACCATAAAGGTGTTGATCGATGTAAGTTGTATGTGTAGTAGACTATGAGGTCACATGGGTTCCTTCTTATACTCTTTCGAATAGTGATCCTAAGTTCTCTTGGAGGTACTATAGGATTTTCCAGGAGGTGATGGGAACTCAGGTTAGGTTTTTTACTGTTTAATATCAAAATACATATGGTCATAGAAAGTGTTCTATTCATATCAATGAGCATATTTTGAATTCATGTGTCTTGGATTTTGGTGGATCTAGGGATATCCATTTGGGACTGATGAAGTATTCATATAAAAAAGTTGTCAATTGTAAATTAGAATGGATCCCTTTGAGGAATTTTATATTCCCTCATACATATCACATATTTAATGTTAAGAGATGAGTGGAGACACATTGGGGGCACTTAGTTTGGTTTATGAGACATCTGTGAGGATTTTTTAATATACAGTGGTGTCTGGTTAAATCTCCAAGTTGATTGAAATATTATGCCAATTAGTGACATAATATTTTTCAATTTCTTTTGTGGGTGACTATGGTTTCTCATTTCCTTATCCTCATATGGGTCATAATCATCTTGGGAAAAAGGAAAAGTGGGCTCTGAGACAAGTTGTAATATTAGATGTCCATGAGCAACGTGGTTAGTTTTTTATCAGTTTTCATTGATGGTTAGTTGATAGGATTTCATAATGTTTTTAATATATCATATCCTAGTAAATACCATCGTAATCCCCCACAAATTTTTATTTTGGAACATATTGATTTAGACCAAGATGTTTTTTATGGGGAAATCAGTAAAGATCATTAACTCTCAAGTGATATTCTTGCATGGGAATTTGATTCTATTCATCAATGTTTTATATAAACAAGGTTTAGATTATCATGAGTTCATAGATCATGAGTCATTAATGAAGGAGTAGTGTAATCACCAATTTACTAGAATTCATTCTCCAAGAATAATTTTTTGTGATGAAATTTCTTATGGTGCTGAGTTTTTAACATCATATTACCGTATTTTAGGTATTTCTCTTCAGTTTATACCATTTTATTCATTATTTTGGTATATCATGGAACTTTTAATGTTTAAGGGAGTTTTATGGGTTTAATGACATATGTTTTTTATGTTTGTTTTTTTGAATTAACATACTTTCAGAATAATTTTTATTTTCATTATGAGTTTCTCCGAATGTTCGAATAACACATGAGGTAGCATGATGTTTTTTTTTTATGCAAAATAGAATTGGGACTACATTATTGGAATTAACACACTATGAAATGGGATTAAATGAGTGGACTTATTCATTAGGAACATTTCATTATATAAATAAACAATGTGAATGGTTACAATCCGTGAAAAGGGTTTACATGAAATGAAATGTTTAGAGATTAGTTTTTTTAAAACAGGTATGATTTTTTTGTTTTATTTGTACTTCGTGGATTACATGATGTGTAAAGGGATTGAAATTTTTTTAATTCATGATAGGAAATATTTTTAGGGTGTTCCACAAGTAATTATTTCATTTCATTCCCTAAAGCATAATTTATATCAATTCAAAGCTCTTTCCAACCGATTTTGGCAAACTACACTTATTCTAGATCACCTTATTTGGAATTTTAACATTGGGGTTATGTATGGTGCCTTTCCAAGTATTTGAATTATTATTCTTCATTATTTCAATTATTCATATCATAAAAATTTGGTGTTGTTATTTGATTTTCTTGATTTTTTAGGTAATTCACATTTTCGATTTTAGATATTTTGTCATATATTTCCTCAAGGATCAGTCTATTATTAGTTATGGTGTGGATAGTTTGGGTTCATAGAGGATTTTTGTGATCTACCCTTTTTCCTATCCATTTTTATATTGACTCTATTATAATGTATGTGGGGATTGATTTTAGTGCATATGATGTCAATTTTGTGTTCATATTGGTGGAAACCTTTGTAGGTGGGTGCCACCTCAAGTTTGAGGAAGGTGGTTCCATCTCTATCCTATATTGGATAAATTATATTACAATTGAATTTATAAATTGTTTAAGAAATTAATATTCATGAGTAGATGATTTGAATTGTGTGTGTGGAAATTATTTTTTGATAAAGTATGTGTATTCAGTAATTTTGTTAATAGAAGTGTTTTTAAAGTGTTGTTAAATGGTTTTATCAAGTGGTTTTATAACCATTGTATTGATGAAATGGGTTGATCAATTTGTTTGGAAATTAGAGCACATGGAATGGTTGGGTGACTTAGGTGGAAGGTGTAGTAATAGTCCCTATCCATTGATACTATTAGTGGATTCACTCATGGTGTGTTCCTTTGATATATAGTTGCATTTTTTAGAGACATGTTATACACTATTTGCATGTTCACTTTATGGGATATTCCTATGCTAACATGATTAGATGGATATGTCTTGAGGATTTATGCACATAAGATTGTCTACATTATTGTTATGAGTGTCCTAACTAGATTAGCATGTAGTGATCCTGGGTGTGATGTTACTTATGCTTTTGGTTTGTATTGTTTTGATTAAATACCATGGATTTGATAAGATATGTGATCCATTATTTTATTTTATTTGATATATCTGCAATTATATAGGTATCTGAAATTCATTGAAACTATTTTACCTGGGTTTATTTGTAAATTTTTGAAAATTTAAAATTAAATGTTTTTATATTCTTTTGACATAAAAATTGGTAAACTATATATCATGAATGGATTTATTTAATGTTGAGAATTCTTCATATTTTTGTTTAAATACTTGTTACAAAACACAAGTGTGGGAACATAGTGATCATTTTGGATAACACCCTATACACCTATGCGGTAGTGTGTAGACTGTTTAATTATTTTGGATATAGGGAATGGAAATGTTTTTTAGTGTAGTGAGGTGTTATTATAATAGAATATTTGTAGCTAGTGATGAGATGTTGGGATAATTCCCATGCTATCACATATATTATAAGTTATTTATGTGTTTCTTTTCTATTCGGATTATCAATGACATATTTTTTCTTGTTTTGAGTTTTTAGTTTATGCTACTGTCATTTATTTTGGAATGTATTTATCTCTTCCATAATTTCTCTCTGTTGTGAATTTATATATGCCATGGTTTTTCATAATGTGGGGGGAATCTTTTCCGCTTGTTATTTTTGACACTCAATTGGTAGTATCCAACCAATGGCGATTGATAATTCCCTTTGAGAATACAAAAATTTAGTTCTAGTAGCATTTTGAGAGGGTGTCTGGGTCGGGTTCATCACATGATCTCTCTTAGAAATTTTATATTATAGATTATGTCAGGTTGGGAATTCCTCTTCAAAGGGAATGTATTTTTTTACTTTGACATTTATAATTTCACTTTTTGACACCTATTTATTCCTTATATGTTATTATATACATCGTATTTAAACTAGATACTAATTAATTTTATTATTATTTGTCTATAATTCTCCATAAAGATCGTTGGGTGTGTTCATATAGGTTCTTTAGGAAATGGCCTCCCACTTTAGTTTTCCCTTCTTGATGATTGTCTCCACCCCTTTGTCAATGGAGGAAGGCTTGGGTTGTGGTCACTCTGTCTGCAGTTGGCCATTCTTTCCTCGTGTATTGAGTTGTTATAACCATAATTAAAAAGTATCAACTACAATAAATTTAGGAATTATTTGATCAATATCTGGAAAATCAATACATCTAACTATATGAACATTAATCCTAATATCCTCAATAATATATGTTTATATAAAAGAATAAAAATATATAATTCAATGTAAAATAAAACTCTATGAGTTTATATTGATTCCATTTTGTTCTCTAATGCACTAGGAACATATATATATACTTGATGAAAGAGTCTCTAGAGTGTACCTTGATTAAAAAACATGTGTTTTGTGGCTTATATTATATTATAATAGACCTGATAGTTAAGAATATTATGAAAATAATAGGATTTGGATGAAGCACTTATGTTAAGAGAATGTAAATGAAAAAAATAGGCTTGTCTTTTGGATGAATCATGTCACATTCCATGTGAATGTGATCACAAGAGATGTAATTTCTATATTTTTCTTAAAGAAAAAAGATATTTCAGGAACACCATAGAACACCATGTTTCTTATAGGTCCATAGTATTAATATTTTTCATTTATACTAATAATGGACAATGGGATATTTATCATGATTAGTTATCTTGATATCCATTTTCATATATAATTTAGAAAAATAATATTGATAATATAAAGGCAATTAATGAATTATAAAGCTCCGGAAAACTCTAGCAACTACACATGTACTCATACAAAAAAAAACTTTTATGAGGGTGTGTGATGTACATTTATTCATTAAAGAAATTATTAGGTATAATTCCTAATGAAATTGATGATGTAATAGTATATAAATCATTCTATTTGAGGTCCCGTGATTAAAATTACCAAATTCATGATTTGCTGTAATACATAATTACATTTTAGTAATTGATCGTGCGACCCTACAGGTATGTAGATCAGTTTGACATATATATTGATCCCAAAATTTTAATGTATTTATTAACTTTTATGTGGATGAATAAGAGTTTAAACTGTTCTGTGGTGATAATCAAGGACTACAATTACCCAATAAATTTCTCCCAAATAAGATAAATAAATATCTAATGATCATAATAGAAAAAAATCACTACACATTATTATATGAGAATATATAATAAACTAGTCTCCTTGAATATTCAATCTATGGATTTGGAAATCACAATGCTAGTGAATAAATCTAATCTTTCCCAAAATAATTTAATAATAATAAATATAATAAAAATCATCTAAAAATACAAGAATTATTTATACTCACAAAATAATTTGGATGAAACTATTAATGGGAATATTCCAGAATTAACCATCAATAGAGATGAAGTCAATCAATTTGGAACTAAACATTTTATGTCTTCTACACCAGATAAAATGGACCTATTAGATAATATATATAGCTCACTTTTCAATATCATCATTAGATATTAGAGAGTGTATTGAGTAAATGAAATAAATTTTAATATGACAATATGATTATGGATAGTAATGAATATACTTAATATTACATAGTATGATATTTTATTATAGAAAATAATCATAAGTCTAAATGAATTAAACAACCATAACCTGTATCCAATTATAAATAGGATAAGATCACTGTAGTTATTTCATAGATATATTAAATCCAACCTAAATAAAATAATTACATCTACGATGTGGGATATCGGCTTACCCTCATCATTCCCATCATCACCATTCAGAGTAATTTATGGATCAATCATTAAACATTTTTAAATATAAAATATTTTTTAAATATTAAATAAGGAATAATATTAAAACATATATGATCAATATACAAGGATCACCATGATGTTTTTTCAGAAGACATCAATTTCTAGGGAACCTAAAGATAATTTTTTTTAAGTAAAATTATCTATAGACAAAATTTCAAACTAAATGATATATTAATATTTTAAAAATGGTATAATCATTTTCAATAGACATAAATTGATGGTGGCATCAATATCATCAATTTATGTATATATATTGAAATATATAATATTTTTTGGGAAAGAGATAAAAAAATATAAAATTTCTATGATTAGGTTACTAAAAATAGATTTCAAGACCTGAATTTATGTTTGAAATGAAGATGGTGTTGTAATAAATTCTATAGTACATTGAATTTTCACAATGTTGGAAGATGATTTATATCAAAAATCATTACATAGACATTGATATTGATGATTGATATAATGTGTTCCTTCAAATATCATTTAGAATAGATTCAATATGTACGTAAGGATGGAAGGGATTATCTCTTATTGTCCTACACATATATTATTTCATTAAAATTGTGGAATTGTGTCTTATCAACATCCATATCCACCTTGTTAAGATGAATTCAATAATGTGTTCCTCATGTCTATATATAAAATTTATTTTCCAAATCTTCTATATGTTCTAAATCAAGTCTGTGGATCTCGTAGACCATGAAATGTCTTTTATGGATAGTATAGAGATTATATTTGATCATAGAGAATGTATTCTATAAAATAATAATATTCCCTTTAAAATATACATTTTAATAAAACATAATTTTTAGGAACCAATATGATAAATTATTGATGAATAAAAATATAAGAATCAAATAAATGCTTTGTTAAGGTTATGAATTCAAATTTGGGTGATGCATTTTTTAACATGGGAAGAATATAACACCCCATAATTTCCAATATTTAATATTTTTATATTGTTTTTCTGTTAAATAGTATAAATAAATAACATGCACAATATAAAATGTTATGTATAATTTCATTAATATTGGATATTATAAATGAATGATAAATATTTTCATTAATTTTTAAAATATAAAAAATGAAATTAATTAAATTAATAACATGTGTATAAATGGAAACATGATAAGGTTGTCGTATCTAATAAATATCACAATAGTGAATAGTATTGGAAACAAAATAAAACAAAATATTTGAAATAAGAGTTCCATTTTAAAAATTATACATAGATGATCTTCATATATAGACCATTAGATGAATAATTAAGTAAATAATATGTATTTATAGAACATATATTATTTTAATGACCTTTATAATTATAACAAGACTGTAGGAATAGTTACCTGCCTATTAGAGTGGTATACAAACAATTAGAATTATAAAATTTTCTATAATTTAATATTTATAATTAATAAAAAAATTAATCATGTATATTGAAATTACATGAAATAAAGATTCTTGTTAATTCACCCTTAGAATTTATCTGTTCATATTTTAAAACATATGTATTGAATTGTTTTTGGAAATCATTAATTTTTATATTAATACCAAAATAACAAAATTATTAACATTTTAAATTTATTTAGGAAAAAATGTTACTTCAACAATCAAGATAGAGATATTATATAATAGTGTCATTTTGAAATTTTTTAAATAATACATAGAATATGTTGGTGAATGGTAAAAACTATAGTTATCCAATACTAACATTTTTATGAAATAATATTTATATAATAATGATATAAAAAAATCTATTATCTGTTTCAAAACACTAATTATGATTCATAAGATAAATAGTTTATTTAAAACCGTTAAATATCATATAATTACAAAAAATCCATATTCTAAAATAAAAAATTATTCTGTTAATAAACTAATTTTGAACTTATATTTGGCTATCTAGTATTTTCAGTTTAATTAATATATGTTATTATTTGAACAAAATGAAAATATATATATATATCTAAATACTAAAATTTAACTGAATGAATAACCCTATTTGAGTTACTTTCATTGAAACAATAATTACTGATTATTTTGACTAAAGATAAAGCTCTCTAAAATGTATGAATTCCTCCTCTAACTCTCATGAAATTTTAAAAAAATAACCTATTTTACAATACCTTTGAAAATTCCTTACAGAAATATTCAAAATATGTTTATAGGAATCCGAGTTACCCTCCCCACCAATCATCTTACATAACACCCACATAACAATTGGTAATTTTCAGAGAATAATCAACTCCCCTTTTCTTTTGATATCATGTTTTTTTGGAGTAATAATTTTATTAATTTATTTTAAGCCTTCATATGCTAATTAATTCATTAATTTACATGTTAGAAAATTTATTGTGGAACTATATGTTTTTTATTAAATATATTTAATATATATTATATATAACTATATTCACACATCATTTTAATGATTGGGATTACCTCATATAGTGATGTTCTCAATTCTATATTAGTAATTTACTTTTATTGTTGGTTAGTGTGGATGATAATATATACATATATATATATATATATATATATATGTATGTGTTTGTGTCTGTGTGTGTATATATATATATATATTTTATGATTTTTAGGTATATGAAAATATACTAAATTACAATAATAAAAATAAACATATTGAATCCTAATAGAGTAATTTGATTAAATAATTCATTTCACCTTCTATGTTTATAAAAATGAATATATGTAATTTCCAATTAAAAAAATAACAATTTTTTGAAATGAATATAAAATAATTTGGGAATAAATATATAATTACTAATATTTAATCATTTAACTCCTAAATATTATATAAATTATTTTATTTAAATAATATAGTTGATATTGTGTGGTATAAGGAACACTGATCATAAATGAGCTTTTATATACTATTATTTAAATAATATCATTATGAATAGTCATTAGGCTGCTAGGTATAAATAAGAGTAACCATATAATTAAATATATGTATAAAGTTTTCTCTTAATAAATTAATAATCTATCATATAGTGATTATAAATTTTCAATGAATTAAGAGAAAATATTTTTAAGGAAAAAGATATGTTTTTTCATAAAAGTTTTCTTATTTGTGAAATGTTTTTTTATATTAATATATTAAATTTGAAAATATTGTTAAATAATAAAAATTAAATAAGATTATTATATAAAATTAACTAATTATAATTCATTTAATTATGGTTAATTGGAATTTAAATTGAATAAACTCATTTTATGCTTGAAAAACAAATTTGTATAAAAATTCTATTATTTCATATCCTACACAAATATTTTAATTAATTTATGTCAATATTATAAATAAAATTTTAAAAAATTGAGTTTTTATAAATCATCATGTAATAATAGTCTTATGATGATGTTTTTTTATTTTTCTAAATATCCAAATTTCTGAGTGAATATAAAGAAAATTATTTTTTAAATACATTCATTTCATTTAAATATGTAATTTTAATAAATGTATTATTATATTTTTTATTTAGTTTTAAAATGAAATAAGATCTATTTTTTAATGTATAATCTATATATTTCTATATTAATAAAAAATATTTTTTATTTTGGTATAAGTTCGTATTTATGTTAAAAATCATAATATTCTAAAAACAGATTTTGTTGCATTTTTTCAACTTATATTAAAAGTATTATTTTCCACATAAAAAGTTAATATTAAAAAAATGATTTAATATTTTTAATTAGGAGGTCTTAATTAATTATTTATTTCATAATCATTTTTGTTCACTATAAACAGTAACCATAGTAAAAATGTGTAACCATGGTAAAGGGTAAATTAGGTTATTTACCATAATAGCTAAATGATAATGCCCCAAATATTTATATTAATTATTTTTGGATGATATTACCTAGTGTAGTGACTAATGTGATTCATTTCTTATTTTTACCTTGTAATGACAAAAATAAGGTTACTAATAATTTATAAATATGGTATTAATATCCTATATTTGATTATAAAAAAGTCAAATATTTTATACATTATTTATTTTCCACCTGTTTGAAAAATGAAATGCTCATTTATGCCTACATACATGATGTTTTCTTAATGAAACAATGCGGTTCATTTTTCAGGAGTGTCCCAAATGGTTTTTTAAAATGAGTATAAATTTTTCTGTGATGATACTTATAAAATTATTATTATTGTGGACCCAATGAAACCATTACAATTTTGACCATGATCAATACATTGATTTGGTTTTGAGGATATAAATTGAAAAACCCCTAAAATATCCAATCTAAACATGATAATTTTAGTAACTAAATAAGAAAAGGTAAAAAATGAAACACTACTAAAAAATGATATATAGCCACGGATCGATAGCCACACATTAAATGATCCATTACTATAACTAAGATATAGCCACACCCAAATATATGGGTGTGGAAATAGATTATGTGAAAATTATTTTAATCAGGCCGCATCACGAATCTCATCCCTCGCCATCCTCACACTTCCTCTCGCAACATGATTCCTCCTCCCTCACCGTCCTCGAGGTTCCCCTTCACCTATTCCCCTTGGGATTCCTACTCCCTCGCCATTTCTCCTCCCCTCTTCCCCTCCTCCCCTCGTTATTTCTCCTCCTCTCATGATTCCTCCACCACCTTCAGCTCCGATACAGCTTACAAACCTCCCCGCCGGCTCCGACGTGGCTTCGACGCCTCCCTGCCGACGCGGCTCCAGCACTACTAGCCCACCTCCCCACCGAGACGACCTACTCACCTCCCTACGGTCACTTCACCTCCCTGATGACGCTGCTCCAAGGTTTACATTCCATCTCCTCCTCTCGTGCACTCATATGCGTAAATTTGAGGTTGTAATCTTCATATATTACTTTCGTTAGTGGTTGAGTAGTTCATTATTATTGATGTGGATTCATTAGAGGAGATAAATTATCTTTTTACTAGGAGTTACACTATGTTGGTATATTAAGTCTGATTAATTTTGAATTGAGTAACCTTATCTTCTACAACTCTTCTTCACACTAGGTAATCATAAACTTGCTAGAAATAGGCTCAATTCATTATGGTAACAAGTAGGATATAGATGCTGCTACACATTCCCCATTATACTAAGTTGAATTTTAGTGAGTTTGAGACAATGTGGTTAAATTTTTGTTTCTAATTTTAATTCATCTGTTTCAATCATTTTCTTCCAATACTATTGTCTATGTTCATTTATAGTGGTTTGTACATAGCAGTGTGGTGATATAGGTGCATCGTTTTTTATGTTATAGACTCCAAAGAATGAGATCAACTATACTTACTTTGATTCCACAAAATTTAGGTTTTGAGGATATATTTAAGGGGGTATTCTGGAAGATATACATTCACCCAAAAAACCCTCTCACAAAGAGTCATGCCTTGTAACACTATCTATCATCTGCTACCTACTCTAGCTGATACATCAATTTATTCTGAATAAATTTTTTCAATCAGGCTTCTCCATTTTCTCCCATTTCCCATATACATGGGGGGAATCATTATCATCCCTCATGTTTAACTCCCACTAATTAATTTCTTTCAAATACCTTTCCTCTTTTAAGCTATTGGGTTCTCCATCATTTATTAGATACAAGTAACACAAGATAATTTCATACCTTTTTACTTCGCACCAAGGCAATAGAATTGGATGTTTAATTACTTCATGGTGAAGTTGAAGTTCATCTAGAGAAATAAAAATATTTTTTGTTATTTCTGGGTGTTTTATGAGAGGAGATACATCATCCCACTTAACTAAGCTCATAATATGCTTTTTTCCAATCTAGTAAAGGAAAGGGTCAATGTGATGAAGATTGAATTGTCTTGATGTTTTGAGATGATAAACACTAGTTTGAATAAATGGATCGTTAGGTTGAGTATTTTGAGATAATTATGTTTTGGTAAGTTTTTCCGAAATTATTTGGATTACATCTAGAAATTGGTGGATCACTTCATCAAGGGAGAGGTGAAACCAATGACCACACCCCTAGTTGAACATTTCAAATTGAGATAGGAGAAAGAACACATAGAATCACATAAGATAATTTTGTGTTGATGTGAAGTGAATTGAAAAGAAATTAAAGGGTTCTAGATTCTTGGAAATTTCCTTCAAAATAGATGAGTCATTTCCTAGTTTTTCTATGTCATACATTGTGAGATATTCTTACACCTGAATGTGAACCACTATATATGTGTTCAATTTTAGAGAAAATTCTTAGTGTAAAATGTCAAATATTTAATTGTTATTTTCACTCTCAATAATAAAAGTAGATTATTTTTATTTAACAGAAGTTGGAATGGAGTTTTTTGGGTTGAAGGGGACATTGAAATATCACAGAAGGAGGAAATATGATGAGATGTTGTTTTCTGAATCACAGATTATGACTCAATTAGTAAAAAATATGATTTTCTAATCTCGTATGAGGAATATTTGGAGAAATTATCACTTTATCTATAATTTTCGGTGGGATAGAGTACTAGATAAATGGAATGATATAAGGGACTCAAAATATGGTAGATATACTAAAAAAGGTTATTGTCGTGAATGTTTTGAAGGGATATTCACCTCAGTTGATCTAAGATAAATAAAATCATCATGGGGGAACCATACATCTATTAAAAATGTTTGAGGAATAGAAATAGGTTTATAGAAGTTGATGGGGGACACAATAGTGAACCCAAAAAAAGATTCCAAATTTTGTAGAATGTTAGGTTTCATCTTTGTGTGTGAAAATATTTTTTATGTTCAAAAAAATAGCCAAATAGAAGGATAAATTCTATAAGATTAATTTCTAGAACATTGATTTCAATAATAGAGAAGTAGATAAAAATTAGAGAAGAATATAAGTTACTTTAACTGGATGGTATAGTCAAAAAATGAAAATCAAATATTACCCAACAACTTATTATAATGGAAGTATTATGGGAAATGAAAAGGACATTCATATATTTTCCCAGATTGAAGAGTATGTAAGTTTTTACTCTTAGAATATTTTAGAAAAGATAATATACTAGTTTATTAATGAATCAAACATAATGTTTTTCTCATGATATTTTTATAATGTGCACAATGTACTAGGTGAATGATTTTATGTGGTGGGATCCTTTGATGGAATGGAGAGATAGTTGTGAAGCTATGAGATATATATAATCACTCCTCGTAGAGATTAGAAGACATGGAATCTAGTTTCACTAGATGGATTCTACTATATTTATTAACATGGATTATTTAATCAGTATTAGTAAATTGTAGTAATTTTATATTCCTTGAGTAAAAATAAAATAGTATTCTCCTTGTGGAGTAGAAATCGTATCTTGACAATGTAAATATATTTTTTTCATTTTATTCTTTTTTTCATTTTGATAATTATATTTTGATACTATTGTATTTGTCCCTTTGAAGTGGTTAGTTCCTTGTAGTGTTATGATTTATGTACAAATCCTTCTATGTCATTGAAACCATAGTGTGGGATTGAGTACTGATTCATTGTTTTTGCCTAATTAATTTCTAGAAGATATCTTCAAGTGGTCTTCCAAAATGTTGCCGTTATCCCAAAACAATCCTTTCACAACTAGCTGCATCTTATACCTCAATATACCATCCCCTTCCTCCTTCAGCTTCAAAACATATATTGTTTAGGAATATTCTTCCTAAAATCCACTCTATTATAACTTATGCTCTAAACACATGGAGGGAATCAATATAAACCCTTATTTCCCACACCCATTAATTTGAGTCTTTTAGATTTATGGACTTCTTTGGCCACTCAAGATTTCTATCATTCAACAGAAGCACATAGTGAAATCTACTTTTTTACTATTTCTCTCGGAAACAAAGAAGACAAACTGGAAGATTAATTACTTGACGATGAAACAGAATTTCATCTGAAACAATACAAATCATTACTATTGACTGAATTTTTTTCTCAGATTGGATATTTATAATCCTATATAACCATGTTGATGATATTATTATTTATTGTCCAATAAATGATATAGTTTATGAGATAAAAGATCAAATTTTTTGGAAGTTTCAAGATGAATAATAATGTTCCAGAAAAATATATCCTAGGGATGAGGATTTTGAGGGACTTAAGTTATGATACCTTACTCCCGACTCAACCTGATTACATCTAGAATGTTGGGAAGTTATTCAAAATTAGTGACGAATAACATGTGACTTTGGATCCCTTTCCCATTTTTATGTATTTTCCTTCATACTAATTTCATTCATCCAGGAAGTTGTAAATATGAAACCTACATTTCATGATGGCTACCTAAACCTTATAAATGTCTATAAGGTATGTTGTGGTAACATTGTGTTGCTACAAGTGCCTGATCTTCTACATGGAAGAGGAAATTTTTTATCCTTTTACAGGCTCTAGAAATTCCAAATGAGGTTATTTTGTGCCTCAAGTGTGCTATTCATTCACAACCAAAACAGGACCTGAACTGTGTATGATATTCTTTTGATATAAGGTGAATGTATTGTATTGTATCTTTATATTATTTATATTCTGCCTTATATCATAATGTTTTATGTTTTTTTTGTTCAATTACACAAGGATATAATAGTAAAACACAACACAGACAAATAACCTCCCCATGGAGCTACGTTTGGAAGGCCTAATTAGTGCCATCTTTTCAAACAGGTTCATCTTTTCCTCTATAATTTTACAGTTTCATATTTTGGATCTAATTTATTCATATTTTTGTTCAAATAGGTCCATCTTTTATTCTATATAGGTATGCAGATTCTGCCTTTAACAAGGTTTTCTTAGGAGGAAGGGATTCCCCAATCCTTTGTATCATCAAAGTGCTTTGATTGATACTTCCTTAGGTGTCATTCCAATATGGATATATGGTTGCACTGAGCAGAAGGGTTTTATTCTAGGTGATAGAATCATGAAAGGTATTATTCTTGAGTAATAATCATCTATAGGGGGATATATGTGAGTTTCCATTAAAGAATATATATATTTCAATGTATTAATTTTCAAGATGATCATCTCTACCTTTTCTATAATTTTATCAGGTGGAAGGGATTCCCCAAGCCTTTGTGTCATCAAACTTCTTTGATGGATGCTTCTTCATGGTGTCTGGATAGCTTGATGCTAGGATTGCACTATGGTAAAAGTTTTTTATTCTAGGTGATGGAAACATTAAATTTATTATTCTTGTTGAATTAGAATCTTTTTATATTTGTTAACAATTTCTTTGTTTATCTCTACACAACAATATATGGTTACCTGAAATTAAACTCTTTCTACTGCTCCTCCCTGAGATTTCAGCAAGGCCCTATTTTTGGGACTTCTATATTCTCTATGATTTATCTTAATTTCAAGATAGGTATGTCTCTGCACATAGATAATAACTTATTTTACTTTTCTATCTCTTTTTTTAGTTTGTGACATATTGAATGTCGGTGCAAACTAATTGTATTAAAAAAATTATTACTATTCCAATGGTGTATCTTTCCATAGGTTCTTCAAAATTAATTTCTCATATAGAATTTGTTCCTATAATAGATTATTTGGTTTACATCAAAATAAAATAATAATAGTGGATTGGGTTTACTACTTAGTACTAAAACGCGGCATATTGTTTCTGCTCCCAAACCCTATGTGAAAAGTATATTGGTTGTTAACCCCAGTACCATAAACATAGTGATCTCATTAGATGTAGAAAGAATTACCTAATGTAAGGGGTGAAATTAGCCAAGTGGTAGGGATGGTAAGATTCGGGTTAGGTCTAATCTCATGTTAACAAAGCAAAAAAGAAACACATGACGATGACAACTATCTTAATCTATCCTTTTTATGAACATATATGTGACCAATAAATACTTTCGCAGGCATTAATGTTTTCTTATAGAACACACATGAGTGTTATCTAGAGGCCATGAAATAAGATTGGATTCCTTTTTATGTTTCCCTTAGCCATGTCCATGTTGCTGGTGCTCAAGTCCATTGTCTTAATCTAGCCAAGCAGTAAGGTTTCCATTATAAAAACAGCACCCTAATTATGTACCATAAGTGTTACTTTTTAATCCTTTATTCTCCCTTTCTTTAAAAGTTAGTTTGCTGGCCTACTAGTGTAATTTGAACTCACAATTATCATGCATGGTAATTTACAGTCACCCTCTTACTCCTTTCCTTCAAAAGAACAAGGAATAATGAAAAATTTGAATGGTGATATTTTCCATCAGACTTGTACATAGTACAAATATATCTTCTGCTAGCCTTCTCCACATGGACAGAGAGTAATGTTAACTATATTAACACATTTAATCAGTATGGACATAAAAACTACTACATACTATATAGGAATAGTAATTCATTAGAAGAAGTCATCAAATCCACCCTCTGTGATACTTGCACAGTTTTCAGAACCTGGAATTTCAGTTACTGACATGTCCTGAACTAGAATCTATAGAGAATTAGGATTGAATGGAGATCCATTCCCAGTTTCTAAAGATATGTTTTGAAAAGTGAACACAGAGTTGGTTGATGAGTTTTCAAAGCTAGAATAACTAACATCAACTTCATGGTCATCAGGAATAGATGTATAAGTGGAGGATGAGTCACATAAAATCATTTTTAGCTCTTATAATTTCACAGTCATGTAGTATATCATCCTAAATAACACTATTGATAGAATCCAGGAGATGATGGACTCTAATTTCATCTTCTTATAATTTCTTTTTTCTATCTTCACTTGATTTCAAGGCTTCTTTGTATTTCCTTTCAAAATCATCCGTTCAATATTTCTCTGAGAGTGAAAATTCTTGAATTGACTTCAACATTTCAACTTTTTATTCAAGTGTTTCCCTTAGGATGGTGTTGTGTGCAATCGAATCATCTATAAAAACATGGATTGGTTATACACCTGAAGATTGAGATACCACGGGCATCTCCAAAGATTATTTTGACTCACAGGGGTGTGGTGTAGGCTAGGGGGTGGTGCATGCCAGGGGGGGTGCATGCTAGAGGGTTAGTGTAGACTTGGGGCTGGGGGGGTTGGGGGTGCAGGGGGTTGTGTAAGCTAGGGGGCTGGGTGGAGGGGGGAAGGTGGCAGGGGGCATGGGGGAGGGTATAGGGGGAAGGGGGCATGGGGCAGGGTAGAGGGGGGCAGGGGCAGGGGGCAGGCTCGAGGGACTCGTTTAGGCTAGGGGCTGGGGGTGCAGGAGGGCTGTGCAGGCTAGAGGGCTGGGCGGAGGGGATCTGGGGGTGAAGGGGGTGCAGGGGGGCTGTAGAGGCTAGGGGCAGGGGGGAGGGGGCAAGGGGTAGGGTGGAGGGGGTAGGGGGTCGGGTAGAGGGGGCCTGGGGTCGGGGTAGGGGTAGGGGGAAGGGGGTATGGGGGAGGGTGGAGGGGGTAGGGGGTAGGGGCGTTATGCAGGCTTGGGGGCTGAGAGGAGGGGGTAGGGGCAGGGTGTAGGGTGTAGGGTGGAGGGGTGCTTGGGGGTAGGGGTAGGGCGGAGGGGTGAAGGGGAAAGGGGGTAGGGGGTAGGGGCAATGGGAGGGTGGAGGGGGGCAGGGGTCCGGGGGGAGGTCTGCAGAGCAGGAGGTAGGGGCAGGGGTTGGGTGGAGGGGGGTAGGGGGTCGTTGTGAAGAGAGGTCTACGAAGAGAGGTCGGGAAGGAAAAGTCATTTCATGGAATCATTTATTGTGTTTTTTCATCATATTTTGTGATTATCTTACTCCACTGGTTTGTAGTTCGATTTCCTTTTCAAGAGAGGCCACCCTGATCTACATTCAATCTTCTCATAGAAGATTTTTCTAGGCTCTACCTCTCTTCATTATAGATTAATGTGTAAATTCATACTTTCTTTTTTGAATCATTTGTTCATCAGAAGATGGGATCACATGGGAAAACATGTTTTTAATGGATAAGTGACGATTCAGTTTAATGTTTTACCTCATATTCCTAGATTTCTTTGTATTTATCCTCATCCAATTTTCATATTTTATTATAAATTTTAAAATTTTAATTGTCTAGTGTATTTCAATATCTTAATCATCATTATGTGTATAGGGAAATAAATTGTTGGATATGAAGGTATGTATTTTGATAATTAGTTTCAGTGTTGCTTTAATTTAATATCTTTATGGAAAGTGTTCAATATTAATTTTGCTAATTTTCATTTTTTATAATATGGATTACCAAAAAATGCAGTTTTACTTTTATAGGGATCTTCATCTTTCTTATAAATTACTTTATAGTTTATTAAATATTTTTGTTATAAAAAACTTAGCATATACAAAATTTGAAAAATTTATAACATAGAAAAATTATTTATACTTTCTTTTAAATCATTTTTTTTATATTCTCCTTTTGATTTATTTACATTCAATTTCCATTTTGGATAAACTGTTATTTGTTCTGTTATAAATGAAAAATGATGCTTAGCCTATTAGTGTAATATATGGGCTATATAAATACAAGAAGTATTAAATCATACCGACCATCAAAGGTAATATATGGCCACTACTTACTATACCAAAAGGTAGGTGACAGTTCAACAACGTCAATTTTACCATCTATAAGACTAATATATTTGATAATGTACTCTTAAGGAAATGTACTCTTAATGCGCCCGACTACTCGAAGTTAACATTTTTGCATGTTCATTTATTTCTTATTACCATAATAAAACTGTAATGTTGAGAGGTGTATATTCTCATTATTCATTCCTATGGCTGTCCATATTAAAATTCCTAATAAATATGTAAATACCATTATCTGGATTAAAAACATTGATTTTCCATATTTCATTTTTACTATTTGTTTATGGTTCATGATTAAATAGTCCATTCATCATGAATATATAGCTGGTATTATACCAATAATTCAAGGCTTTAACATTAGTTCTTTATGAAATCTTATATACATGACTCTTATTTTGTGATATATCTTATTAAAAATTTGGGTTCTAGTTGATTATTGTATAAGAACTGTCACTTAAGTAGTCTGGTTGATGCGAAGGGTGTGCATACTTGGAAGAGCTACAGAGAGGTCTTAATGGACATCATATTGACTTTTCTGAAGTTGATTTTCATGGGGAACTGAAATCAACACTCAATAGAAACAAGATGAGGTGGTTCTTACTCTGATGACCACACCCGCAAATGGACTGGGGTTGACCTGCTGGAACTGTCCAGATGTGGTCAGGTTAGTAACAGCCCCTGTTTGGGGTTTTAAACCTAAAAATTCTTTTCTGTTTTGTTTTATTTTAATTCTATTAGTTGGTTTACTATTTAAAAAAATGTTATTTTGTTTTCTAGGTAGGAAAAAAGCTAGAAAACACATCATGAACCTGTTGAAGATCGAATCATACTGTTTTTAGAAGCATAAAAAACATCCAGGATCATGTTTCTACTTTGTTTTTAATGTTTTTTTATGTTTTCCACCTTCACGTTTAAATTGTATGTGAGACATTGCCCATTTAATTTGAAGGTTTATTTAAAAAACCTTTAATGTGTGAAGGTGCGTATACCCAGTGGGGGAGTAACAACTTTTAGTTAGAAATCTCCAAGAGCTGAAGTGGACAGTTTGGTTCCACCTTGAGGTAGGATCGCACTTCTAGACTCATTAATTCAAGAATTCTTTCAATTTAATTTAGATTCTTTCTTAATTCTACTTAATTATATTGAATTTCATATCTTGAATAATTTTTCTTTAATATAATTGTTTCATTTGATAAATAAATTGAAGTTTTTATAATAAAACCCCTCCAACAGAGGTGTGCTGTCTTCGAAAGCTCACAGCGACAATTATGTTGATCTAGTAGCTTATATTATTTCATTTGATTTGTGCTGAATGAGTTTTAGAGTAAATGTTAAATATAATTAAATGAATTATGTGGTAAATCAATGCCATGATTTTATAATAAAACCCCTCCAACGGAGGTGAGCTGTCTTCTAGACCATAGAGTAGTGATAGTTATTTGTATCATGTTTAGATTTCATTTGAGTCTTTCATATGACTCTTGTTGGTGTTTTCTTTGTGGCTAGTTAGTTTTTGTTTTGTTTGAATAATATAAATTGGCTTATAATACTCGTTTAACTAAAATAAAAATGCTTGAGTAGGAATATTCCTTGACCATGACACTTCTCTTTTCATGATTTGAATATTATAAATAAAATTCCCATGTATAGGAAAAGTGAATGAATTTCTAAATAGTTTGTGTAGGGTGTATGATTGTTTTCGGTCGGTTTGTTTCCCTTTAGAGGTTACGTCATTGTGCTGCTCGCTACAACCTTCTCCAGTGATGCCTTGTTATAGCATATTAAATAGTTGAACTGTTCTATCATCTTATAGCGGGGTGACGGTCAGAATGTTGCCCTGCCTAGTCCCACTCCCTTCGCTCCTGGCTGGAAGATGATGCCTCGTGGATGTTTCTGGACTGGACCAACATGATGTGGTCATGCCGCGGTCATGGCGTAGTCACCCCGCGGTCACGCCTCGGTCATGCCGTGGTCACGCCACGGTCACGCTGTGGTTATGTCGTGATTTGTCCCAGCTCTAGGACGACACCCCACGGTGGTTCACCGTGATAGTATTCCATGGTTTTGTGATCAATGTGGAGACTGACTAATCACAATTTCTGTCAGTGAGGCAATAGCCGAAATGTTGCCCCGCCTCCTTCTACTCCCTTCACTATGGGTCGGAAGAGGCTTCCCCGCGGATGTCGCTGGACCGGGCCAACACGCCACGGTCACGCCACGGTCACGCCGAGGTCACGCCGCAGTCACGCCGTGGTCACACCGCGGTCACGCTGTGGTCACACCGCGGTCACGCCGCGATCACGCCGTGGTAATGCCGTGATTTGGACCTGCTCCAGCCACATATAGCCCACACCAGCCCCCTTCCACCATCATTTTAGCCTGCTGCCACCAGCATTCCAGCCCGCAATATCCCCCCTCCCACCTTCGAATCAACCTGCACCATCCCCCCAACACCAGCATTCAAACCCCCTTCCACCTGCATCCGAGCCCGCACCAGCCCCCATCCACCTGCAATCTAGCCCGCACCAGCCACCACACCAACCATCTCCCCCCCAGCCTCCTGCAAAACAATCATGCCATCCCTTTTCCACCTGAAAAACATCCCCAGCCACCACTTCCAGCCCTCACTAGCCTCGGCCTCCAATGTCATGGTGGGAATCTCCAATGTTTTTATGGTGATGTCAAAAAGTCTTCTCGGTGGATATATTGTCCCCTAAATCCATGGACATGTTTAAATAAATTTAAAATCGTGGGTTAGGGTTTAGATGTTTTTGGGGCCAAGTATTTTGACATGTATCCCTCACATTTGGTTATAAATAGCCACCACTTTGTACCCATTGATGGTTAATTACAAAATTTGAGATTTTCTAAAATTATTCTGTATGTGTTTCTTGTGTAATTAAGTGAATTAATGTAAGGATTATCAAAGGAGTGATAAACATTTTTAGTTCTTTATAATTAGTGTTTTAAGGAGAAAGTATCCTTGGGGTCCTAATTGATTATCCCCAATCTCCTTTTATTTCCTTTTCACTTCTTTTAATTTCCATTTTTAGAACTTCCATCACTTGTGTTTCCACATTTCATCTAATGAATACCCCATATATATTGTATCATATCAAAATAACACTAGAAACCCACCAAATAGCATAAGAGCCCAACATATTCCCCACTTAGAAACCAGTAGAAGGAATCGCAGAAGTTCCCAAGCACAAAACCAACAAGAACACCTAGGGGAAGTATAACGAATGAAACAAGGAGGCTAAAGGAGAAATATAAAAACCCAAAAAGAATTATTTACAAATGATAGAAACCAACAATACACACACATTAATGAAATCACTCAGAACCACCCACCCACCCACACACATGTTGCCAAAATCCATCACCCATCCAAAAGTCTATCTTTATCCAAAGAAAAAGAACCACTGAACCCCCAGCCCCACAGCCAACATCAACCAACCAGACCAGCATCCATATCCAATCAAAGTCTAGAGTGAAAGACCTCTAGAAAACTATACCATCTAATGCCCACTACACCAACAAATACTTGCATAGGAACTCTAACCCACACCAGATCCAACTACAATATTCAAATATAGTAGACACAACACCCAAAATATTATCTAGAAACCAAATATTCCCCAGACCACCGTCTGGTCCCATCCATCACCATCTGAACACCTTGCATCAAAATGGACCACCCCGCCATAAGAAAGTCTAAAAAACCAGCAGTCAACAAGTACCATCCATCTGAAGTGCCCCACATCACCCACACCTAACCCATCATACAACCTCAAGAATCCCCAAGTATTCCCTGATCGAAATGAGTGCTAATACCCGCCCTGAATCCAACACCTCTAGACCCACCAAGTAGTCGACATGCACCCACCGTAGAAAGAGAACAACCCATATACTATAAACATGCCTCCCAACCTGCATCATCCAGCATCTCAAGGGAATTTTAGAACTTCCACCATAGAAATCCCTACACCATCAACTACTAGAATACACAATATGGGGAAATCGAGCACAAGCCAATTGAACTTACTCCAAACCACCACTTGAAGACCCACCCCAAACTATATCCCCCACACTAGAAAATCGAGAGAACCAAAATCCTATAATAGTAATCCAAAACAAATATGAAACACCTGAAAGCCAAACCCTATGCACTCAAAACATGTTACCAACCATAATAGAAATCAAAAACCAACCAGAACCATGAACCATGTATGTGTATCTTGTACTACACCATGTAGAAAATTCCAAATAGAAACACCCCCAACTGAAACCCAACTTCAATGGTCCTATAATTCCAAACAGAAACACGAAACTCACAACCCCACCTCCTAAATCCTCCACAAGAAACCTATAACCCCACTATGAGAATATATGTAAGTCTCTATTAGATAAACCTAGAATCTCCCGGCCTCAACCTTAAGAAGCATCCAATGTAACCTACATACCACTCCCTACGAACATACACCCCTCCACCTGAGTAGCCCCTCCCCACCCAACCTGAAACTAGGAAGAATCATAACACACACCTATACACCTCTATATAACTAGCCACACAATAGGGGGGTGCAAGGGGGGTGTGTAAGGGGGTACAGTAGGGGGTGAAAGGGGGTGAAAGGAGGTGTGTGCAAGGGGTGCAAGGTATGTGTGTCCGTGGGGGTGGGGGGTGGCTGTTATCCAGGTGGGTGCAAGGGGGAAGTGGTGTGCAAGGGATGTGTAGGGGGGCTGCTGTCTAGGGGGGTCCAGCAGGGGGCATCTCTTCAAGGGGGTCCAGTAGTGGGGGCAGCTGTTCTAGGGGGTCTAGTAGGGGGGGTTCTATTCAGGGGGTTCAGTAGGGGGGCTGCTGTCCAGGGGGTCCAGGGGGGTTGTTGTCCAAGGGGACAAGAAGGGTGGGTGCTGTTGTCCAGGGGGTCCAGTATGAGGGAGGGCTATCCAGGGGGTCCAGTAGGGGGGCTGCACTATTCTTGTTTATTGAGTTATATTCTTTGTGAATATTCTAAGATGTTTTATTTTACTATAATTTTAGGGGATGAGCACTACTATGTTCTATTATATGTTGTAGGTACTTTTGAGCTTGTTCTATACTTCTTTGATAGTTTTTCTTATTGACAGACTCATGTAAGTGCAGTTATGTGATTTATAATATTTGGATTTGTTTAATTTTTATTATGTAAGTAGTTTTAATGTATAATTTAATTTAGAGGGGACTGGCAGGGGAAACTGGCAGGGGGAGGGGACTGGCATGGGTGAAAGTGGGGGATGGTAGGGGGGTGCAAGTGCGGGATGGCAGGGGAAGGGGGGAGGGTAAATGGGTAGGGGGAGGACTAGGTGGGTTGGGGGGGTTTAGGGTCTGTCCATGAGGGTGGGGGTGGCTTCCTAGGGGAGTGGTGGTCTGGTATTTCTAGGGGGATTTGTCCAGGGTCTGGGGGGTGTCCAGGGTCTAGGGGGTGTCCAGGGTATGGGGGATGTCAAGGGTCTATCCAAGGGGGGTGTCCCGGGTCCGGCAGGGGGTCTGTCCTGGATCTATCTGGGGGGTGTCAAGGGTATTGGGGGGGGGGGGGGGTTTAGGATGTGCTTGGGGGTGTCCAGGGTCTGTCTGGGGGGTGTACAGGGTCTGTTTGGGGGTGTCCAGGGTCTGGGGGGAGGTGTCTAGGGTCTGTCTGGGGTGGAGGGTGTCCAGGGTTTGTCTCGGGGGGGGGGGGGGGGGGTGTCCAGGGTTTGTCCAGGAGGGGGCCTTTGTAGTGGGGAGGGGTCTGTCCAGCGGAGGGGGGTTTATGTAGGGTGGGGGTGTCCAGGAGGGAGGGGGATGCATGGGGGTGAGCCACTATACAGGGGGGGGCTGCGCAGGGGGGGGGCTAATTTCTTTATGGTTTTTTAGACCCTATAGCCACGGTTTCTAACCATTGATATAGGTCTATTGCCACAGTTTTTTACCATGGCTATAGGTTTAATGCCAAGGTTTCTAACCATGGAAATAAATTGTGTCCCTCCTCTAGTATAGCCATGGTTCTAAACCTTGGCTATAATGATATTACCATGGTTTGAACTGTGGCTGTATACCTAAAGCCACGGTTTGAACTGTGGCTTTAGATCTATAGCCACGGTTCCAAACCATGGATATAATTCTTGGAATATTGCTACGCCAAACTTAGCCATGGTTTGTGGATCTATAGCCATGGTTTTAAACCGTGGCTATAGCATGAATTTCTAGTAGTGGAATAAAATAAATAATAATAATTAAGTGAACATTGAAACTATTATTAATAAAGTATAATACTAATATAATTTTAATATTCATGTGTTAGAGAACGTATGAATCCAGATAATCCTTAAAGTGAGACATTTATTAGCTTAATTTCTGTTAATTGAGACTTATTTCATTTTCACCATAATTTTTTATGTGGTATATAAACCACAATATGGATTAAATTTTCATAGAATTTACTTAAAACGTTGTACAAAAATCATTTTTGTTTTCTCTTATACAATATCCTTTTTATATAAAATTAATGAAGTCGTAAGGGGTTATTCATTGAAACAATTTTAAAATTATTTTATTAAAATATTTTTATTCCAAATACATTTCCTTGAAAATTGATTACTAATTTTCTGTTTTATAAATATAGAAACATTATATTTCACCTTCATGTAAATTTTAATTTATTTACAATGTTTTACAATGGAGTATATTTAATTTTTTCATCGAAAAATATAGTATCTCTTTACGAAAGTGGAAAAAAATAAAATATTTATCTTGAATAAATTATTCAAATTTCACTTCCATTTTCATTATTATTAACTTCATGTAGTTTTTAATGGTTTAAAATGAAAAACCAATTCTAATTTTTTGGTAATTTATAGTTTAAAAATGTTTTCTAATGAAAAGTGATATTTCTCATGATTTTATTAGAAAATTGATGGTGGTTATTATTATGATTGATAATATGTTTTTCAATTGTTATTTGATGAATAGGTATAATCATAAAAAAATATGAATCTTGAAAATATAAATGTAGATGACTATTCCTGATATAGCACATGATAATGGTTGAGCATAATACAACACTCTAATTCAAATAGTACTTAATAGTCTTCAAAATAATAAAATAAGTTATATGAGTAACTTAAAGGGTTGTTATTTTTTATGAATGAAAATATAATTAAAATATCATTAAAACATTTAATCTGGAAATAAATTTTTAATTTTGAGTCACACTATAAAATACAAAAAAAAATCACCAAATATTATTAAAATAATTAGATTTCAAAACAACCTTAGATTCATATAAGAGAAAAATCTAATATAATTTTGTACATTCCCCTAGAAAATTTATTCATTCCATATATACCTAAAATGAAAATTATTTTCAATTAAACTTAATAAAGGGAGTACAAATGACCCATTTAGAATGAAATAAGATATTTATTTTTAAAAAAATTAAAATAAGGTAAACTTAAATTTAAATTTAAATTATTAAATAATTATTCTTTATAAAATAAAATTTTTTAATACATTTTCTAAAACATGGATATGAAAGATAATGATTCCAACCAAGTAGATAATTCCTGATCAATATCACTTGAAAACAACCGTCTAGATATTTCTTCAATCAATAACTGGGAAAATGTATATAAAACAAGTGAATAAATTTAAAGAATAATGTTTGATAAAATATATCTGTTTTATGAATATAATATCATATTATTCCCTCCAATGTATCCTTAAACATAAAAAAATACTAAATGAAAAGAGATTTTACCATAAAGCCTCCACTGTTTTGGTAAGATTTAAATTATTTCCCCGTGAAAGAATAAATTTCAATGAAACATTAAATATCAGGAACATAATGATAGTCCTGATATAATATTTCAAAGGGGTAGTAAATATATAATATAAATTAATATATGTTTGGGTACAATTACAATATGTGTCAATGAATGGATGATGAGATGAATTCTTTTATGGATTTGGTAATATCAGAATCAAATCCACAAGAAATATATAAAGCCAATATGTATTTTTAAGTTTAAAAATTTCATTAAAGTTATAAATATATATTTATGTGATTTATATATAAAAAATAATAAGAATTGTATTTCAATATGGAATATATCTTACAAAAGTAAAAGAGAGGTGAGAAAACCCTTAACTCCAGTGCATCCTTTCCTGGTATTCCCTTTAACTCATATACAATATGTTAATAAAAATTATTTTATTTTTTTATAAAATTCTGTAGTTTTTACACTTTATACTAAAATAATTAATTTTATTATTCAGAATTTCATATATGAATATATTATATGTTAACTCCATGTCAGGAGTGCTGATTACTTTTAGTTTTTTGTTTCAAAATGGTTATGGTGTGTTGATTATGGTCAAAAAGGTCAACACTTCAACATCTATAGATAAATATTCATGACATAATTATATTATTTATTCATAAATTATACTTTTAAAACAAATCAATATAAATGGAAAATGAACTATCTTACCATCACTAAGACAGTAGTCTGTATGTACATTTGTATAATGTTTCTATTTTCAATTAATATTATAGAAAAAAGGTATATATTATTTCATCTGTAATGAATTATAATAATAACATAAATAAAATACTATTATTTTAAATATACTAGTATATATAATTATTATTTTATGGTGATGGAAAAAGAATTACATTTATTTGTGGAGGTGGTAGTACAGACAAGCAGGAAAGACCTTATCATTTTTCTATCTATGAAAATAAATATCCAATTATATTTTTAGAATGATAAATATATAATAATAATAATTATATTTCCATGAATATCACATATATTAATTCAATTATTATTACCTTCAATGTAATGCATTTGTTAACATTGATTCACTCGATTCGTGGGGTGGTAGTCTGATATACATAAGAGTGATGTTATCATGTACCCAATGAATGAAAATTAAGAAAGTACATGTTATATCAAAACAAATGAATTTAATACCTGTTAAATATATAATATATATTCTATTAATTAATCATTACCATAATATTTGTGAGGCTATGATGTAAAATAAATAACCTTGGTTCCTGAGGTATTAGTTTGCCTTGCACATGAATTATGATTTCATATCACCTTTGATGGAAAATAATATGAATTTTGTTTATTGTATTATTAAAAAATTATATAAATACATATTATATATCTCATTTATCATATGATCATATTTTTTTAATGAGGTGGATGAATAAATAATATAAAAACACATAGTTAAGAATTTTATATCATCTCAGACAACTTCTTTAGGATTATCACTAATGTATTTGTAGATTGTATTTATGACTAAAATATTATTCCCGGATTAGGGTATGGATGTTAGGATGATATTTTAGTAGGTATTTGGATGAATTAATAGGGATTGATGATTTGAAAAGAGAGGAAATGGGTCACCTCTTTTAAGTAATCACAGTGGAACATTATTAATTTTTAAGAAGAAAAATGATTACGCACTTTTTTCAATTTCAATAATTATAAGAATGGACAATTAAAGTTAAATGTATATTAAATTGTTAAAATTTGTCCCAAAAATATTTTTTAGAGATGTTCTTCGGCCAATTTTGACCGTTATATTTTTATTTCAACATGTAGTAAATATATTTTTACCATAAACACAGTATTTAATTTTTACTATTTTCACTATTCATTATAGTAAGAAATTTTTGTTGTTAATATTATATAATATAAATTATTCTTCTAAGGAATATTGAATAATATATACCTAATTAAATTAAAAAAAAAATAAATTTTTATAAATTAACCCTGAACAAATGATGAAAAAGATAATTTTAATGTAGTGTAATTTACAAGAAAAATATGATTTTATTTGAAATATATGGCTTATAATAATAATTTTATGAATATAAATTAATATTAATTCATATATATATATAATATAAATTTAATTTTAGTAACTTCTCATTCAGGTTTTTAAATAATTTATAAGAGGAAAACATTGGGCACTTTAATATAATTTTTTATATTATTATTTATAAAATTTTGTTCATTTTATTGAATAAAATTTATAAAAGGTTCAAAAATCAATAAAACAATTGTATTCGTGTAATCAAATATGAATCATTTTTGAAGAAATCATAAATTTGTATAATAATACAACATTACAAATAATTGATTGATTATTTATAAAACATTATCAGTAATTTATATTTTTTATAATATATATATATCATAAAGTAGTTAATAATATTCATTCCATCCAATTTAATATCTAATTTATTACAGTTATATATTGCATGGGTCCTTTAATATTGGTGTGGTGTTTCTAATACACTCACAAACTAGTTTTTCCATTATGTAATATAGGGGTGTTACATCCTACCCAACCTTCAATAAATTGCATTATTTAAATTCAAAAATTATCTTAGTAATCAAATGTTGGATTGTAAGAACCCGGTTTTTACTGCCAAAGACTTTGGAATATTCTTGATGATATTCCAGAGTAGCGCCTTCAAACGGCATGCGATTCGGAGCCTCAGAGTGGCCAGAATTAAATTTTTAGTGAGTTCACATTGAGAACACCAAATAAATGGGATAACTCCTAAACGGTGCTTAGATCAGAGATCCGAGTGTATGGATGGGTCTAGAATGGGGTTTTTACCCTAGGAACGGCATAAAACTTGTCGGCACAGGACGTTTGGACCCCTCGACCGCTTTCGAAACGTTAAACATATAATTAAATTAATTAATTAATTCATTTAATGGTTAAACTCAAGTATCTCCTAAATGGTGGCTCGTATTGGAAAACTGAGGGAACCATTGAGTTCGGAGCGTCCTGTTTACCCTAGGAGGGGTGTAACTTTTGCGGGTGCGGGTCGTCTGTGTAAAATGGACCCAGGGGCATTTTCATAATTTGGCGGCTTTGGGCGTTCAGTTTTATAACTTTTGAACGGGACCTCGGATTCAAATTCTGAGATCTCCATTGTGCTCGAGTGGTGATGTTTACGCCAAGGGAGGCGTAACCTCGACCCCACTGAGGGTTCAGATACGGGGCCTACGGGCGGGGAGTTTAGGTGTTTTCTATTTAAACACTTAACCCCCCATCACCCTCTCATTGTTCTTCTTCCTTAGCGCAAGGAGATCCCAACGAAGAAGGATGAGATCCTCCCCTCTCCTCGCCCTCTCCGGTGAGGCGCGGCAGTCCGGAAGATCGACGTGATGCGTCGGGCGATGCCCCAACAGGTAGGACGTTTTGGTTTACGTTTCATTTCTGAACCTTCCTTTCAATCCAATTTTATACATCGATTTCCTACTGAATCATCGAAAAAAATCCAATGGTCAGTAGTATACATTTTGTTCTTCCCATCTCATCTTTCAGAATTGAAATCCAATTTTGGAGGAGCCCGCAGTGGTCTGGAGAAGATTGGGGGAATTTCAGGAGTTTTGGGGGATTTACGGCGGTCCGGCGAGGTCCAGACAGCGGCGCGACGTTCCGAGGCGGCGGTCGCGGCGTCACGGGCTAGGGCAGTCGGAGGTCGCGGTGGTGGGGGCCCGTGGTAGCGGAGGCCAGAGCGGTGGGCGTCCGGTGGGGCGGCAGGGGCTTCGTGTGCCGGTCGCGGTGGTCGTCAGTAGCTAGCGCCAGTGGGGCGCGACGTGGGGGAAGGACCAGCCTTTGGCCGGTCGCTGTTGGAGAAGACCGGGGACTTTGGACCCCGGATGGTAGACAGAACCCACGATTGTGGGTCCATGTTGGAGGAGCCGGACCGGACGAGCCGGTCCGGGCAGTTTGGGGCAGTCCGGGCGGTGGACCGCGGACCGCCGGTCCAGGGTGGGGGGTGAGCCTGCTGAACCGGCCCGGCCCCCGTTTCGGTCCGATACAAAAAAGTAAAACGCTCCTAAAATGCAGTTCCGGTGTCAGATTCACGTGCCGTCAGTGGAGACGCATTCCTTGAAACAAGGAAAACTTTTTTAGATGGTTTTGGGAATTTTTAATTATCGAAATGAGGGGCCTCAGAGGTGAGAGACGTCTTTAAGTGAATTGACGTTTTTCCAAGGAATCTTGTTTTGGACGGCGCGGACGCGTCCGATGTCCAATTTAAGCGCCGTCAGTGGAGTTGGAACCCTGGGACCAAGGTGGAGCTTTCCAGGGTGGTTTCAGGCGTTGAGGCCTAAGTTGATGCGTGGGCCCCACGGCCCATCTTTTGACCTTCTTGCAGCGTTTCACGACTTTTTCATCGGACGTCCGTTCTGGGTGTGGGAGCAGTCGTTTTGGGGTGTTTTTCCGAGGGGATTACAATGGTGTAATCTGCCCACTCTAATTCGGCAATATGGTGCGGGCCTCATGAGGGTCGTATGGGCGTTGACGGTCATTTTCCATCTCTATCACCAGGCGACCATTTTGGACAAGTGAATAGTCCATCTTGTGTACTTTTTCAAGAGGATCGCAATGGTGCGATCTGTTTGTTGTGTTTCAGGACCGGGATGTGGGCCCCACAATGCGCCGCTCGTGTGCGGTGTGCCGGAATGCATCTTTTTCCCCGGATATCTGTTGCGCTCAAGTTAGTAGTCTTTTTGACGTGTTTTCCCGAGGGGATCCCAATGGTGAGATGTGCCCGACAGTTTTCGAGGACGAGGCTCGGGATCATGGGACGCCGTTCAAGCTTGAGGTGGTGTTGGTGACTTTTCCGTCGGATATCCATTTGAGGCGAGTAAGTAGTCTATCTCGCATGTTTTTCCGACAAGATTACAATGGTGTAATCTGTTCAGGTGAGCAGAGCCACATACGTGATCTTATTAAATGTGGAATGTGAAGGTGCCCCGGTGGTGGTTCTTCCTGCGGTTTTTGCAGACAACCCTTGGCGTGTGATCACATGCACTCTCGTGTGAGTGAATTTAAGCTTAACGAGATGTAGTTGGTCGTGCCTGGGCCTATGAGGTGGCAAGTTGTAGTTGTTACATTATGCCTTCGCATTGATGTTGGGTGTCTAGTGCACAATAGCCTTTGGGCTGGAATGCGATATACTCTGGGAGTATACGGGAACGCTTGGAGGTACATGTGGTTGTTTGTACCTTAGAATGTTTGTGTGTTCGGTTGGTGTTGACTTGGGGTCACACGTCATGTGGGCCCCATGTGCGTGACGTGCTCTGCTTTACGTACTTTTGACCTCTCACGACGTATAGGGTTCCTCTATTCTTGTTTTTTTGACCAATAGGGTTGAGGTTTCCCCTAGTCCTGTTCTCATTTTTTGACCAGCAGGGTTGAGTTTTCCCCTGGTCCTGTTCTCATTTGTTGACCAGCAGGGTTGAGTTTTTCCCTAGTCCTGTTCTCGTTTGTTGACCGGCAGGGTTGAGTTTTCCCCTGGTTTAGTTCCTGTTTGGCTGACAAAGAAGGATTGATTCCTCTGTTCCTTCAGTTGTGATGGGTTTCAGTACCTTTCCCCTTTCATTGGACTGCGTCACTGTTTGCGACTATGGGTGTTCGTACAGCGTGGTTGTTCTCCCACTTTTTGGGATGATTTTTCTCAGTCCGCTTCGACAGTGACATAACGGATTGGAGCATGATCTCCTTGAGAGGCCTGAGGAGTTTCTCCTGTTGCTTTGTGTTCCATAGTAGAGTTCATGTTGATTCTATGTGACCAACACTTTACACGGGCACCGATCCTCTACCCAGGAGATTGTTTTCAGCTGGGCTGAGGTTGTTTCGAGTAGGGCTCGCCAGTGGGTTACCATCCAGCAGGGATGACTAGTACAGCAGAGTTCACCTAGCAGTACCATCCAGCAGGGATGGCCAGAGTAGTTTTGGGCTTACCTCCAGCGGGGCTGGCCAGTGGTCCCCGATGCTGGGCTTAACTCCAGTTGGGCTCGGCAGTGGTCCCTGATGTCGGGCTTACCTTTAGTTTGGCTGGGTAGTGGTCCCTGATGCCAGGCATACCTCCAACTAGGATGGGAAGTGGTCCCTGATGCCGGGTTACCTCCAGCTGGGCTGGGCAGTGGTCTCGTCACCATGTTTACCCAGGTCGCCCTCCAATGGATTACCCTTCTACGGGACTGGGCAGTGTGGCACCCGTCGACTCTTGTCGTGTCTCGCTGTAATGGGAACCCGTCGACTTCCAGGGACCCTCCAGTGGTGTAATGCCCCGACCCTAGTTACCCAGAGTCGTTGCATTACTTCGTAACATTGGCATGATCACAAGAAAGATCAAATCTCAAAAGACTGATTGGTTTAGTAGCCTTGGAAACACTAGATATATTCATAAAGTTTTACATTACATCATGAAGTGAAAAACTACTACAACAACATATTGTCTCTAGAATCCACACAATTATCCCCTCATAATATCCTAGCAGGTCATTCATAATTTACTTATTCACTTCTTGGGAAAAATAAAACATAGAAAAGGGGTGAGCTCAAATGCACAGTAAGGATAAAAATATAGCGGAAACTTTCATAAATAATAATAAACATTTAAGGCAATGTATAACTAAAACAAAATCCTTTTAAACTTAAACTTAAACATAGTATGGAAAAAATAAAATGAAATAATGCCATTTAGTTATTTACATGGATATTCTACCAATCGAATAATCACATGCAATATCAATAACCACTTTCATAATGATGGAATGTATAATTCCAGACTATCATAACCACATAGCCAAGGCCTTGTGCCAAGACTACAAATAAGATTTTTCCAAGGCCTTGTGCCAAGACTACAAATAAGATTTTTCCAAGGCCTTGTGCCAAGATAGTAGTTTGTCTCAAGAGACCTACCGATGCATTGAGGATCTATAGCGGGCTCCACCCATCACTTACTAAGTCCAATGCATTCCCATATGAAAAGGTTTAAACATAAACATTCGTATTAAAACTAGCATACTAAATGTCAATACTTTCTCCATAAACCATGAATGGTATAAAAATAACACATCCACAGTCAAACATATCACAAAACCTTCAATACATTATGGAACTTTTGTATCATAATAAATCAACTTCATATAATCATAAAATCCATCAAAGGATGTTGACATAGATGAAATAAAAACTATTTGAGAGAAATATCTCCTTTTTTTGAAATCATTTAAAAGTCACACATTTATAAAGGAAGTAATTAAAAAGAGATTTTTGAATCAAAGTGTCCCATACCAATTTGAAACTTTTGAAAGGAATTAACATTTTAAAAAGATTCATGTCTATATAAATAAATCATTAAAAACCATTTTGAAGACATGGACATTAAAAAAGATTTAGAAAGATAAATCTTCAAAACATTTAAAATCCTGATTTTGATAAAGTGTACCTTTCCGAAATTCTTAGAATATTCATTTTGAAATCATTTAAAAGTCACATAATTATAAAATAAAACATTTACTTTGAAAATAACCTTGTAAGCTTGTAAGGTACGCTTGACAATTTTATAACGGCGGTAAATAGCTTCCTATTCCATATAAGTTAAAAAAACATTCTTACCTTAATTTTGTCAAAAAGGTTAAAAAGCATCTTGTTTGGAAAACGACGGAAAGATTCCTTTATAAACCTCTTATAAAAAGTCAAACAAGGGTATAATTGACTTTAACCCATATTCTTGTAGATAGTAAAAATGTTTTGAAATACATTGTTAAGAAACATGGATGTGGATGATAAAGAGATCCAAGTAGATTATTACGTATAAATAACCTCGGATAATGATGAGATTGTGAAATAACCGTTACCTTGTACTTTTCCTTGGTTGGGGTAGGTTAACCTCCTGTATAATGGTGAAATAATTGTTACTAAATTATACAAGAATCATATACATTAATATGATATCATATATGATCTTTTAACATTGATTTGTTAATAATATCTTAGTATTATCGTTGTTTCGGGTGTTAACTTACTCATTTTATTTTATATTTTTTGTTATGTAATCCATGTTTATAATGGATAGGTTTTATATTATTCATATCCAGAATGATATCAAGTCCTTAAACATCATTTTTAAATCAGAAAATGTTAATTATACTTGAATGGATACGATGGAGAATGAATCTCATCGCGTTCGTGGAGACGGTAGTCCGTACGTACGCACGAGCGACAATATCATTCTTTTGATATTAAAATAATATATAATTTGATAGTATATCATATATACAGAATCCTTATCATGTTATATTTATTATTTACAAGAGTTACACATCATTATTATACCCATCCAAATAATAATATATTAAATAACAATTACACCATGACATGGAGACGGTAAGCCGTACGTACGCACGTATGGTGACAAGTTATTAAAAGGGTGGATAGAATACTGAATATGGTTTTACAATATTTATAATAACATCACAGTATATATAAGATACTGGATTTATTATTTAATAATGGTAATAACAAAGAAAGAAGAAGTGGAAGAAGAAAGGATCTTGGAATAGGGTGGTGAAAATCATTACCTCTTCTTCAGGTTCTTTGTTTTGATTTGATCCAAAGGGCTCCTTAGGATTGCTTTCTGATCAAACTAAGGCCTCTAGGTTGTAGTGAGGGAAGTTGGGATAGTATTTGGGCAGATTATGGCCGAACCAAAAGGCTTTGAAGGTGTGAATAAATGAGAAGGAGGAGTGCCCTTTAATAAGAGGGGTGGGGGAACCTTTGGAAAACCTAGAAATATTAATTTATAATAAATTCATATTCGGTTTCTAATGGCTCCAAAGATGATTATTTAAATTTTAAGGTGGGGATAGGTCTAAAACCACTCAAAAAATAGAATTTATACAGGTTTGGGTCATTATATTAACCTTATCTTTAAGTATTAACTCTAAGTTAATTAGTTTCACTTTTACAATGTCTCTTTGTAGTTTTATATTATATGGTTAATAAACTTTCCATATACGTCCAAGAGACCCCCAAGTTGTCCATTAATGATACAAATATCATGATATAAGTCTCTTGGCCGAACCTAGATTTTTAGGAATTTAATATCAATTAATAATATAATTTTTGTTTTAAAAACTCTTTTATGTCAATTTTGACACTATTCAATAGTTGATTTTTTTGAAACACATAACAGAATGATTACTTAGAAAGAAGTTAATTAAATAAATTCTAATATGTCATATTAACCTATAAAATTAGTTTTATTCAATAAATGTCTCAAATTTTATTTATTTGGGTATTTATAATATCAATTATTCTAATTTTCACTATTATGGTAATTACTGCATAATCATTGTGTCATAAATAAATTAAATTATTGAAAGTCTAAATATTATAAATAAAATATCATTATGTAGGAAATAGTTTTATATTTCTAGTGAATATATATAGTCGAAAATTCAACATATATAACCCTATGTAAAAATTGTTTTTCTAAAAGATATATGCTTATGTCATTTTTGTACTTATTTTAACTTAATTAAAATTAAGTGTCCCTATCACCTAAATTTGCTCCATGGGGTCCCAAAATCGACCCAAAGATGCCTATGGTCGAACATGTATCAACCAATAATACTAGGACACGTTTCAGGGTAATTTAGTGTTATTATAAAATTATTTTTTAACCCTTATTTACCGGATTTACCCTTAACCATGGTAAATAAAATATTTACCGCAGTAATTATTCAAAATGTCTAAAAATAAAAGTTACTTATTTACAAAATTTGAACATCCTGATTCCAAATATGGAATCCATTTTTCCAAATTCAAAACACAGAAGTGGAAGAAATTAATTTAAAATTAATTCCCGTTGTTAAAACAAAAAGCGTGTTTTTAAGAGATAATAACTATCAAAAGATTGACACTTGTTTATGTTCGGTTTAATTGTAAAATTATGTCCAATGACCAACATTGTATTAAATGGTAAAAATATTTTCTAAATATACTTTAAAACCACTCAAATTCATACTTTATATATATTAATTATTTTGATTAAAAAAGTTGTTTTTAATTAAAATTTATTAATTTTCACTATTCATCAAAATATTAAAGTTATCCAAAAAAGTTCCAAAATTTCACCCTAGGCTAAATTCGATATTCTGAATCCAAAAATGAAGTCCATTTTGAAATATAAAATATATATAATTTCAAAATTTAGGTATTACTATTCATAACGGCTAGTTTGATTGGTTGTGGTGTGTGTTAGAACTCGAAGTTGCGTACAACACACGCTACGGTATTATTCAAAGGAAAGCGTACCGTGGAAGCTTGGGATGTTTCATTTTAAATTTTTGATGTCCCCATTTAGTCAAAAAGTTTAAAATATTGTATTTTAAAAAGGGTTCACTATTAAAAGTTGATAAAAGTGCAATACAGAAAATGAATTTTTTCTTACATTATGTCTAAGAAACTCATAATATGGATTCTAAAATTATATGGATTATATAAAGTTTTAAATTTAGTTAATACTATTCATAACCTCTTTTGAACGGCTTGTTTGGTAAGTCATGGTGCGATTGAACTCGGTGTTGCGTGCAGTGCAAGTTATTAAATTATTTTGAAGAAATAACACACTATGAAATCTTGGGGTGTTACATTCTCCCCTCCTTCAATAAATTGTGTCCTCGCAATTTGAAATTGTTCTTCGAAAATAAAAGGTTGAAAATAGAAAATATCTTTGTGGGAACACCCATATCGGAAATTAGGTTACTAAAATTTAGTCTTAATATGAGGAAAAGAGAAATAAAAGGGTCACCACCAAATTAGGATCTCGATTAGGAGAACATTGGTGGCAATTAGAGACATATAATTAGTGGAAAAACATAAATATTTATAAGTATCTATTGAGGTCATCAATCACAAACAAGTGTAAAATTGAGGTCCTTAAATTCATCAATCTATGATGATTTGAAATACCATCGGTTCAACAAAACATAGGGTATTAGTATAACCCATTTTTGGTTTTAGGATTCCTTAAATAAATTATACGAATTAATTTTTAATAGAATAAGAGAAGAAGAAAAATGTATTCTTGAAAAGTAGAGTTCCATCCTTTAACTAATTTCTACCACAAACTCATCTTTCACTCTAAATGATAATAGAACGTAAAAAAATATTATATTTATCCTATTCATATAGGGTTCAAAAAAACGAATTTATAGTTAATATACCAGATTCTTTTAAAAAAACTATATTATTTAATCCCGGACATCACGTGGGTCAGTGGTAGGTGATACACCCTTATCACCATTCGGTTGTGGGTTCATGACTCATGGCCTTGCCAGACGCGACGGGTTGCCTCCCGACCTCCGGGTTGTCCTTTTATGGCAATCCAAAATAATCCAAACAAGAACTATCCAAAATACTCCAGTCCAAAATTTATAAGGAAGGTAGACACAATGAAGATCCTTTTTTCCCACGTAATAACATGTGATCACCTTCATCATGTATTCTTTTAAAACACTGCAACATCCTGAATTATCATAAAACCTTATTGATTACATTCATGATCCCTTATTCCTTATAGAATAATAGATATACTCCTTCAATACCAAAATGTTATAAACCCCAACAATGATGGAATATACAAATCATTAATCAGTTTCAAGGTAGTCAATAATATCCCATATAATTTATCCAAAACAATCATGTATTATACTAAAATCACTACCTCGGTATGAGAACCATATTATGGTTTATCTTTCTCTCAAATATATATTTTCCAAAAAATTAACCTACTATTGAGTCACATTTCTTTGTTCCACACAATCTCAAGTCCATAATGAAATAGTACTGCATTACAATCCTTATATACTCCATAATTATTATAACAAGTACATTGTTGATACAACACTCAAATGAAATAATCAACATAAGAACTCTAATCATTCCTCTTCATCTGTGGTAGTATCATAACTTGATTATTATCCAATAGTATCATTTGTGGCATAGTCTGATGACTGAGACATAGGTTTGTGTAGTGTCCAAACTCTTTGCAAATGAAGCATTTTACATTTGAAACCATTTTCGTACCCTTGCAGTCTCGTACTTTGTGCCTTTTCCTCCACACTTATAACAAACTCCCATTCCTTTCAGTCATGTTCCAGGGTGTTTCTTCCCACAGTTATCACATATGGGAAAATTCTTTTTTTCCCTCTTCCCTTTATCCATCTTTCTCTCTTCCATCCTTTTCTTATCTTGCTTCCCTTCAAAGCCATAGGACTCAGTAAAATCTTTACTTATCTTATCAACACGTGATATTATTTCTTCATAAGATGATAATACATGGAAAACTATTTCTCTTATAAATTCTGTCTTAATACCATGAAAGATATGATCCTTCTTTCTCTTTGGATCATGTGCATTTCTGGAGTTCTCATTCCTTCTACTGGGTGACATTTCTAAACAATGGAATACATTAGATTAGTTTATGAATAACAACACCTAATCCCAAACTTGTAAAACACATAACATAATTTAAATAGTTTATGGATATAATACATAATAATAAAAATGTCTCCTTAGAGAAATTATATACTCATAAACCCTTCATAATGGTTTGTAAAGAAGATGAGAATTATCCTAACCATATCCCCCGAGAGTGTCGTAACCAAGAGTGCATTAAGGCCCGTTGTCGTGCACCAATTCCCGTTCAAGTCCAGATCAAAGCGGTGTTTTCGGGTTTTACCCCTAGGTACATCTGTGCCAGAGCCGCCTCTACCTGCTCGTATCCAGACAGGGATGTATTGCTCGGAAAACTCACAAAATCTCTACAATACCAAAATTCGAGGAAGTTCTTCTATACTAATCCTCAAAGTCCATCTTAAATCTATATGATCTAATTAGAGTTTATCTAAATCTAGCTTCCAAGGTTTGTACTAAACTTCCTCTGATACCAACTCTAACGCCCCGACCCCAATTACCCAGAGTCGGTGCATTACTTCGTAACATTGGCATGATCACAAGAAAGATCAAATCTCGAAAGACCGATTGGTTTAGTAGCCTTGGAAACACTAGATATATTCATAATGTTTTACATTACATCATGATGTGAAAAACTACTACAACAACATATTGTCTCCATAATCCACACAATTATCCCCTCATAATATCCTTGCAGGTCATTCATAATTTACTTCTTCACTTCCTGGGAAAAATAAAACATAGAAAAGGGGTGAGCTCAAATTCCCAGTAAGGATACAAATATAGCGGAAACTTTCATAAATAAGAATAAACATTTAAGGCAATGTATAACTAAAACAAAAGCCTTTTAAACTTGAACTTCAACATAGTATGGAAAAAATAAAATGAAATAATGCCATTTACTTATTTACATGGATATTCTACTAATTGAATAATCACATTCAATATCAATAACCACTTTCATAATGATGGAATGCATAATGCCAGACTATCATAACCACATAGCTAAGGCCTCGTGCCAAGACTACAAATAATATTTTTCCAAAGCCTCGTGCCAAGACACTAGTTTGTCTCATGAGACCTACTGATGCATCGAAGAGCTATAGCGGGCTCCACCCGTCACTTACTAAGTCCAATGCATTCCCATATGAAAAGTTTTAAACATAAACATTCATATTAAAACTAGCATACTAAATTTCAATACTTTCTCCATAAACCATGAATGGTATAAAAATAACACATCCACAGTCAAACATATCACAAAACCTTCAATACATTATGGAACTTTTGTATCATAATAAATCAACTTCATATAATCATAAAATCCATCAAAGGATGTTGACATAGATGAAATCAAAACTCTTTGAGAGAAATATCTTCTTTTTTGAAATCATTTAAAAGTCACACATTTATAAAGGAAGTAATTAAAAAGAGATTTTTTAATAAAAGTGTCCCATACCACTTTTAAACTTTTAAAAGGAATTAACATTTTAAAAAGATTCATGTCCATATAAATAAATCCTTAAAAACCATTTTTATGACATGGACATTAAAAAATATTTAGAAAGATAAATCTTTAAAACATTTAAATTTTGATTTTGATAAAGAGTACCTTTCCGAAATTCTTAGAATATTCATTTTGAAATCATTTAAAATCACATAATTATAAAATAAAACATTTACTTTGAAAATATCCTTGTAAGCCTGTAAGGTACTCTTGACAATTTTATAACGGCGGTAAATAGCCGCACCCGCCTTATAAGTTAAAAAAACCATTCTTACCTTAATTTTGTCAAAAAGGTTAAAAAGAACCTTTTTTGGGAAAACGATGGAATTTTTTCTTTATAAACCTCTTATAAAAATTCAAACAAGGGTATAAATGACTTTAACCCATATTCTTGTAAATAGTAAAAATGTTTTGAAATACATTTTTAAGAAACATGGATGTGGATGATAAAGAGATCCCAGTAGATTATTACGTATAAATAACCTCGGATAATGATGAGATTGTGAAATAACCCTTACCTTGTACTTTTCCTTGGTTGGGGTAGGTTAACCTCCTGTATAATGGTGAAATAGTTGTTACTAAATTATAAAAGAATCATATACATTAATATGTTATCATATATGATCTTTTAAAATTGATTTGTTAATAATATCTTAGTATTATCGTTTTTTCGGGTGTTAACTTACTCGTTTTCTTTTATATTTTTTGTTATGTAAGCCATGTTTGTAATGGATAGGTTGTATATTTTTCATATCCAGAATGATATCAAGTCCTTAAACATCATTTTTAAATCAGAAAATGATAATTATACTTGAATGGATACGATGGAGAGTGAATCTCATCGCGTTGGTGGAGACGGTAGTCCGTACGTAAGAACGAGCGACAATATCATTCTTTTGATATTAAAATAATATATAATTTGATAGTATATCATATATAAATAATCATTATCATGTTATATTTATTATTTACATGAGTTACACATCATTATTATACCCATCCAAATAATAATATATTGAATAACAATTACACCACGACGTGGAGACGGTAAGCCGTACGTACGCACGTATGGTGACATGTTATTAAAAGGGTGGATAGAATAATGAATATGGTTGTACCATATTTATAATAACATCACAGTATATATAAGATACTGGAGTTATTATTTTAGAATGGTAATAACAATGATAAAAGAAGTGGAAGAAGAAAGGGACTTGGAAAAGTGTGTTGAAATCATTACCTCTTCTTCGGGTTCTTCCTTTTGATTTGATCAAACGGGCTCCTTAAGTTGGATTTATGATCAAAATAAGGTCTCTAGGTTGTAGTGAGGGATGTTGGGAGAGTATTGGGGCAGATTTTTGCTGAATAAAAATTCTTTGAAGGTGTGAAGAAATGAGAAGGAGGAGTCCCTTTAATAAGAGGGGTGAGGGGAACCTTTGGAAAATCTAGAAATATTAATTTATAATAAATTAATATTCGGTTTCTAATGGCTCCAAAGTTTATTATTTAAATTTTAAGGTGGGTATAGGTCGAAAACTACTCAACCAATAGAATTTAGACAGGTTTGGGTCATTATATTAACCTTATCTTTAAGTATTAACTCTATGTTAATTAGTTTCACTTTTACAATGTCTCTTTGTATTTTTATATTATATGGTTAATAAACATACCATATAAATCCAAGCGACCCCCAAGTGGTCCATTAATGATACAAATATCATGATATAAGTTTCTTGGCCGATCCTTAGATTTTGAGGAAATTAATATCAATTAATAATATAATATTTGTTTTAAAAACTCTTTTATGTCAATTTTGACACTATTCAATAGTTGATTTTTGTGAAACACATAACAGAATGATTAATTCGAAAAAAGTTAATTAAATCAATCATAATATGTCATATTATCCTATAAAATTATTGTTATTCAATAAAATACTCAAATTATATTTATTTGGGTATTTATAATATCAATTATTCTAATTTTTCACTATTATGCTAAATACTGCATAATCATTGTGTCATAAATATATTCAATTATTTAAAGTCTAAAAATTATAAATAAAATATCATTATGTAGGAAATCTTTTTATATTTCTAATTAATATTTATAGTCGAAAATGAAACATATATAACCCTATGTAAAAATTGTTTTTCTAAAAGATATATGCTTGTTTCATTTTTGTACTTATTTTAACTTAATTAAAATTAAGTGTCCCTATCACTAACAAGTGGCTCCATGGGGTCCCAAAATCGACCCAAAGATGTCTATGGTCGAACATGTATCAACCAATAAGGCTAGGACATGTTTCAGGGTAATTTAGTATTATTATAATATTATTTTTAACCCTTATTTACCGGATTTACCCTTAACCATGGTAAATAAAATAATTACCGTAGTAATTATTCAAAATGTCTAAAAAAAGTTACCTATTTACACAATTTGAACATCCTGATTCAAAATATGGAATCCATTTTTCCAAATTCGAAACACAGAAGTGGCAGAAATTAATTTAAAATTAATTTCAGTTGTTAAAACAAAAAACGTGTTTTTAAGAGATAATAACTATCAAAAGATTGACACTAGTTTATGTCAGGTTTAATTGTAAAATTATGTCCAATGACAAACATTGTATTAAATGGTAAAAATATTTTCTAAATATACTTTAAAACCACTCAAATTCAAACTTTATCAATATTAATTATTTTGATTAAAAAAGTTGTTTTTAATTAAAATTTATTAATTTTCACTATTCATCAAAATATTAAAGTTATCCAAAAAGTTCCAAAATTTCACCCTAGGATAAATTCGATATTCCGAATCAAAAAATGAAGTCCATTTTGAAATATAAAATATATATAATTTCAAAAGGTAGGTATTACTATTCATAACAGCTAGTTTGATTGGTTGTGGTGTGTGTTAGAACTCGAAGTTGCGTACAACACACACTACTGTATTATTCAAAGGAAAGCGTATCGTGGAAGCTTGGGATGTTTCATTTTAAATTTTTGACATCCCCATTTTGTCAAAAAGTTTAAAATATAGTATTTTAAAAAGGGTTCACTATTAAAAGTTGATAAAAGTGCAATACTGAAAATGAATTTGTTCTTACATTATGTCAAAGAAACTGATAATATGGATTCTAAAATTATAAAAATTATATAAAGTTTAAAATTTAGTTAATACTATTCATAACCTCTTTTGAACGGCTTTTTTGGTAAGTCATGGTGCGATTGAACTCGGTGTTGCGTGCAGTGAAAGTTATTAAATTATTTTGAAGAAATAACACACTATGAAATCTTGGGGTGTTACAAGTGGGGCTGGGCAGGGGGTCTCCTGTCGACTTTGAGGGGACCTCTCTACTGCGAGGCGGTGAAAAGTTCTGGTTTGATGTACCACCAGAACTCTCAAGTACGAGGGGCTCTTTCTCCACCGAGACGCGTCCTTGTGACGCGAACTAAAATCGTGCGAGTGAGTCAGTGCCGCACAAAACGGATAGTGTCGAGGTGCTGTGATTGAACCCTTGACTTGTAGTTTGGGGAAGACGTGCGAGATGCTGGACATAGATGGTTTTTACTATTTGGACTGTTGGCTACTCACATTTCTTGGGCTGAGCTACGGGATGGAGATCCCCTTACGAGCTTGTTCGGGATTCTTGTTGAGAATATATATAAATATATATATATATGTATGTATATACCTTGTTCTAGTACCCATGTCTTTGGTTTTGTTACTCTCCTTCCAGGAGAGGCAAAGACGTGTGGGGTATGCCACATGCTTTCCGTGACTAGCTTCTCATGTTTGGACGAGTCTACTCTCCTACTATAGGTAGCGAAGACTCGACGGGAAGATCATCTTTTCAGCGTTTCCAGCTCCTTGTGTCTAGACGAGTCTACCTTCTTTCTTCTTCTTGGGTTGAGCTGGACTCTTTACCGTACTCTTTACTGCACTTTCGGTTGTACTCCTTTACTTTCCCTTGTTCGATCTACTTCTCACCCTTCAGTACCTACTTTATTGTTCCCTCGAGCCTTCGGGTTCTCTACTTAGTATTTTTATACTCACCCCTGCTTCGGCTTTTCCCGCACTTAGTGTGCCCTTGCAGACGACGGACATGTTGGTCATGATGTTAGAGGAGCTTAGGAGCTTAGGAGCTTGGACCACGTGCAGTGGTCGGAGTCATCTTCCAGGTGGGGGACCCTTCTAGCTGTTTTCTTTTGTTTACCTATTGTCGAGTTGTGGCACTTTTCTGGTTGGGTGTGTGTTTTTCCCCTTTTCTATTCATCTTTTACTTTGTATTCTTTAGAGGTCGATTCACTATTGTGGTTATTTATAGCAGTTCCCCTTTTACTTTACTTGTCATTTCTCTTTTACTCTCCACTTTTGCATTTAGTGTGCTGCCTGTGTGTGTATAGGTACTTAGGAAAAGGCCTCCCAAAGTTATTGTGCCTTTGGCGCTGGTCACCAGCCCTTGGCCTATGGAGGTGGCCTTGTGGTAGTTGTGGCTCGAGCCCATGTAGGTTCGGGTCATGAAACAGTGGTATCATAGGTGGTTCGTTCCTTGGGACGGTATTCAGACATCCCTAAAATAAAAGAAATTGGTTGGAATTTTGGGCAACAGTGTTAACGTGTCTCGAGAGTGGCTCTCAGGCCAGGGTGTCCAGTGATGGTGCGGCAACCGACGTATCCATTCACCAAGACCTTGATAACCCACTTTTCATCTCTGCATGCTGAGACACTTGTTGCGGGGAAATTTGGTTTTCGAATCACATTGGATTGAGTCTTTGACTGTCCTTCTTGTGTCAGCTCCCCATTGTTGTCACTGTTATATACATATATGCTCATCTGACAGCGGGACTCCTTGATAATATTCAGGATGTTTCCGCAAAGATATCCAGCCAGGATACTAGCTTTGGTTCATGATGATAACCATGTGAGCTATGAGGCCTCAGTCCAAGACTAATCATGCGATCCCCATTTTTCGGGTGGGCCGGTAGCAGCACCCCCACCTGTTGAGCAGAAGACAGCTTCAGCAGAGCAGGCTGATCTTGAGCGTAGTTTGAGCGCGCTCCAGGATTTCCAGTGGCATAGACCGCTGAGGTTCAATGGTGAGCTAGACCCTCAGGCAGCAGGGGTTTGGCTAGAGACAGTGGTTCTCCTTTTTAGGCTAGTGCAGACGCCGATAGATCAGAGAATGGCTTTGGTATCCGACCTTTTTCGTGGAGCATCTTGGCGTTGGTGGAGTCTGGTGACATAGTTTCTTGACGAGTCGTCGCTTTCGAGGGGCGACTTTCAGTTTTTGTTCCATGAAGAGTTTTTTCCCTCCTTCTTGCGTTCCATTTGGATTCATGAGCTCCTTCAGTTTCAGCAGGGAGGGATGACGGTGGCTGAGTACGTGGCTAGTTTCATAGACTGTGCAAGCTTTTACCCAGACTTGGTCCATGATGACAACATCCGAGCGTAGAAATTTGAGAAGGGTCTCCGCCGAGTGATTCGTGCTGACATTGTACCCTGGGGAATTTCCACATATTTCAGGGTTCTAGAGAAGGATCTGCTGATAGAGAGCTTCCTTTCACTTTATAGAGTTGGTGGTGGCAGCAGACACGTTGGAGCTGAGACGTCTGCCGCAGCTTGCGGGCGTCGGCAAGCAGAACCTCGACGCAGGCGGCTTTCTGACAACCGGGATGAGGGGAATGGTCCGACACTATAGTGGTTCCGGAGAGCACTAGTGCAGCCCAGAGAGAGTCGGGGATATGCTTGCGATGGGCGATGTCACCTGGCACGGGACTGCCCGACCAGGCATGCAAAGAGCTTTGGGTAGGCAGCAGGTGCACCACAAGGACGGAGGCAGCGCCGTGATCAGAGTAGTACCTAGGGACGTTGTGCTAGCAGAGTAGCGGGAGGAGATGGTAATGGGGGATGGCTTTACGAGATATTCCCATCACCATTAGGCGGTCCACGACAGGCTCCGGGAGCTGACAGTTGGGATCGCGGATAGCCGCGAGCTTTGGATGTCTATGATCCTGCAGAGCATGATGTGATAAGAGGTATGATCTACAACTCTTCTACTTTTTTCAGAAGAATTTTTTGACTCTGTGTGTGGAATTATTTCCTCCCTGCTTCTTTCTTGAGGTGTTACTAGGGTGATGCAGGGTATTGGGCGTGGCCTTGTGTTTGTAAGGTAAAAGGCGTGGGACCTTTTTCTCTAGTTGATGGTGTCGACTCCTTCACCTTTCGGGCATGTAAGATAGACTTGGTTGTGGGACATCGACTGTGGAACCTTTCGTGACCAGATATCCTGGGGTGTTTCACCATATAGATATTCTGAAGGAGGGAATCCCCAGGCCTTGTTCGAGGTGCAAGCGATGATTCCAATGGCGGCATGCGATGTAGAGGTTTCTCTCAGGGACGTGAGCTACCCCCGAGGTCCTTCAGACCGTTTGAGCCCATGCAGAGGGATGGAAAGGTTCCCTACCACCTTGCCCTAACCCCAAAGTCTGGTTTGGGTGCATGATGTCTCCCACACGACTCACCCAAGAAATGGTGTGCATGCTCCTATGCACGACATCGGCGAGGGCAGACCCCGCGTGAACAGAACAAATCCTTTGGTCTGTTTGCGGTGGTGCAGAACTGTGCAAGAGTTCTTCTGGGTATGAGAGAGCCATGTGTGAGCTTAGTAACATGAGTTGTTCCCTGTTTTTTCTTTTCGGGGACGAAAATATTGAAGAAGGGAATGATGTAAGAACCTGGTTTTTGCTGCGAAAGACTTTGGAATATTCTTGATGATATTCCAAAGCATTGCCTTCAGACGGTATGCGATTCCAAGCCCTAGAGTGGCCGAAATTAAATTTTCAGAGAGTTCACATTGATAACACCAAATAAATGGGATAACTCCTAAAATGTTCTTCAGATCAGATATCCAAGTGTATGTATGGGTCCGAAATGGGGTGTTTACCCTAGGAATGACATAAAACATGTCAGCACATGACGTTTGGACCCCTCACCTGCTTTCTGAACGTTAAACAGATAATTAAATTAATTATTTAATTCGTTTAATGGGTAAACTCAAGTATCTCCTAAAATGTGTATGGGATTGGAAAACTAAGGGCACCGTTGAGTTTGGAGTGTGCCATTTACCCTATGAGGGGTGTAAGTTTCACGGGCGCGGGTCGTCTGTGAAAAATGGCCCAAGGTGCATTTTCATTATTTGGCGGATTTGGGCATTCAGTTTTATAACATTTGATCGGCACCTCGGATTGAAATTACAAGACCGCCATTGTGCTAGGGAGGTGGTGTTTACCCCAGGGGAGGCTTAACCTCGACCCCTCTGAGGGTTTGGATACAGGGCCTACGGGCGGGGAGTTTAAGTGTTTTCTATTTAAACACTTAACCCCCACTCACCCTCTCTTTGTTCTTCTTCCCTGGCGGAAGGAGCTCCCAAAGAATAAGTATGAGCTCCTACACTCTCCTCCCCCTCTCTGGCGAGGCGTGGCAGTCTGGCGGATCGATGTGAAGCGTCGTGCGAAGCCCCAATAGGTAGGAGGTTTTGGTTTACGTTTCATTTCTGAACCTTCCATTCAATCCAATTTTATACATCGATTTTCTATTAAATCTTCGAAAAAATCACATAGTCGGGTAGTAAACATTTTTTTCATCCCATCGCATCTTTCGGAATTGGAATCCGATTTCGGAGGAGCCCGCAGCGGTCCGGAAAATGTTGCGGGAATTTCTGAAGTTTTGGGGGTTTTCCGGTGGTCCGGCGAGGTCCAGGCGGCGGCGCGGCGTTCTGGTGCGGCGGTCGCGATAGCATGGGCTAGGGCGGATGGAGACCGCAGCGGCGGGGGCCCTTGGCAGCGTTCGCCGGCGCGGCGGGCATTAGGCGGGGTGGCAGGGGCTTCGTGCACCGGTCGCGGCGGTCGTCGGTAGCTGGCGCCAGCGGGGCGCGACACGCGGGAAGGACCGGCCTTTGCCCGGTCGTTGTTGGAGAAGACCGGGGTCTTTGGACCCCGGATGGCAGACAGGACCCGTGATTGAGTGTCCGTGTTGGAGGAGCCGGACTGGATGAGCCGGTCCGGGCGGTTCGGGGCGGTCCGCGCGGTGGACAGTGGACCGCCGGTCCAGCGTGGGGGGTGAGCCGGCCGAACCGGCCCGACCCCCGTTTCGGTCCAATAAAAACACTAAAACGCTCCTCAAATGTAGTCAGGGTGTCGGATTCGCGTGCCGTCAGCAGAAACACGTTCCTTAAAACGAGTTGAACTTTTTTATATGGTTTCTAGAATTTTTAATTTACAAAATGAGCAGCCTTGGAGGCGCGACACGTCTTTAAGTGAATTAATGTTTTTCTAAGGAATCTTGTTTTGGACGGCGCGGACACGTCCTACATCCGATTTAACCACTGTCAGTGGCGTTGGGACCCTGGCACCGAGGCGGAGCTTTCCAGGTTGGTTTCAGACGTTGAGGCTGAAGTTGAGGCGTGGGCCCCATGGCCCGTCTTTTGACCTGCGTGTAGTGTTTCATGACTTTTTCATCGGACGTCCGTTCGGGGCTTGCGAGCAGTCATTTTTGGGTGTTTTTTTCAAGGGGATTGCAATGTTTCAATCCGCCCGCTCTAATTCAGCACGATGATGCGGGCCCCATGAGGGTCATTTGGGCGTTGACGATGATTTTCCATCTCTATCACACGGTGACCGTTTTGGACAACTGAATAGTCCATCTTGTGTACCTTTTTGAGAGGATCGCAACGGTGCGATCCGTTCATTGTGTTTCGGGACCGGGATGCAGTTCCCACGAAGCGCTGCTCATGTGCGGTGCACCGGAATGCTTCTTTTCCCCGAATATCCATTGCGCTCAAGTGAGCAGTCTTTTTGACGTGTTTTTTTGTGGGGATCGTAATGGTGCGATGCGCCTGACTATTTTCGGGGCTGAGGCTCAGGATCCTATGACAACGTTCCGGCATGAGGTGGTGTTGGTGACTTTTCCGTCGGATATCCGTTTGAGGCGAGTAAGCAGTCAATCTCGCATTTTTTTCCGTGAGGATTAAAACGGTGTATTCTGTTCAGGCGAGAAAAGCCTCTTACATGATCTTATTAAATGTGGAATGTGAAGGTGCCCCAATGGTGGTTCTTCTTGCGGTGTTTGTAGAGAACCCTTGGTGTGTGATCGCATGCACTCTCGTTTGAGTGATGTTATGCTTAACGAGATGTAGTCGGCCGTGCCTAGGCCGATGAGGTGGCAATTTGGAGTTTTTACGTTACTCATTCACGTTGACGTAGGGTACCGTGTGCACAATAGCCTTTGGGCTGGAACGTGGTATACTTTGGGAGTATACGGGAACACTTGGAGGTACATGTGGTTGTTTGTACCTGATAAAGTTTGTGAATTCGGTTGGGGTTGACTTGGGGTCACATGTCGTGTGGGCCCCATGTGCGTGTCGTGTTCTACATTAAGTACTTTTGACATCTGGCGACGTAGAGGGTTCCTCTGTTCTTGTTTGTTGACCCGCATGTTTGAGTTTTCCCATGGTCTTGTTCTCGTTTATTGACCAGCAGGGTTGAGTTTTCCCCTGGTCTTGTTCTCGTTTGCTGACCTGCAGGGTTGAGTTTTCCCCTGGTTCCGTTCTCGTTTGTCCGACAGAGATGGTTTGGTTCCCCTATTCCTTCATCTATGAGGGGTTTTAGTACCGTGCCCCTTTTATCGGACTGCGGCACCATTTGTGACTATGGGTGTTAGTACAGTGTGGGTGTTCTCCCACTTTCTGGGATGAGTTGTCTCAGTCCTCTTTGACAGTGACTCAGCAGATTGGAGCGTGATCTCCTTGAGAGGCCTGGGAGTTTCTCTCGCTGCTTTGTGTTCCATGGTATAGTTCTTGTGGATTCGGTGTGACCAACACTTTATGCGAGCATCGATCCTCTACCCAGGTGGTTGTTTCCAGCAGGGCTAAGGTTGTTTCGTGCAGGGCTCATCGGTGGGATACCATCCAGTAGGGATGACCAGTACAACATTGTTCACCTAGCAATACCATCCAGCAGGGATAGCCAGAGCAGTTTCGGGCTTACCTCTAGCGGGGCTGGGCAGTGGTCCCTGATGACGTGTTTACCTCCAGCTAGGTGGGGCAGTGGTCCCCGATGCCAGGCTTACCTCTAGCTGGTCTGGGCAGCAGTCTCCGATGTCGGTCTTACCTCCAACTGGGCAGGGCAGTGGTCCCGTCACCGACTATATTCGGGTCTCCCTAAAGTGGATTACCCTGCAATGAGACTGGGCAGTGTGGCACCTGTCGACTCTTGCCGGGTCTCCCTGTAATGGGAACCCATCGACTTCCAGGGACTCTCCAGTGGGGCTGGGCAGGGGACTCCTATTTAATTTGAGGAGAACTATCGACCTCGGGGCAGTGACGAGTTGTGGTTTGACGTTCCCCCAGAACTCTCAAGTATGAGGGGCGCTTTCCCCACCGAGACGCGTCCTTGGGACGCGACCTAAACCTGTATGAGCGAGTCAGTGTCACCCAAAGCGGATAGTGTCGTGGTGCGATGATTGAGCCCTGGACTTATAGTTTGGGGCAGACGTGCGGGATGCTAGCCATCGATGGTGTTTACTTCTGGGACTCTTGGCTACTCACATTTCATGGGCTGAGCTACGAGATGGAGATCCCCTTACAAGCTTGTTCGAGCTTCTTGTTGAGAATATATATTTATATATGTATATACCTTGTTCTAGTATGCACGTCATGGGTTTGGTTAATCTCCTTCTAGGAGAGGCGAAGACGCATGGGGTATGCCACATGATTTCCATGTCTAGCTTCGAATGGTTAGACGAGTCTATTATCCTGCTATATGTAGCGAAGACTCGACGGGAAGTTCATCTACTCACCATTTCCAACTCCTTGTGTCTGGAAGAGTCTACCTTTGTCACGACCCATCTTTGGGCCCCGTACCGTGACTACCCCAAGCCCACCTTCCATAGGCCAGGGGCTGGTGACTGGCACCAAAGGCAGAAATCCTGATAACAGGGAAGGCATTGCCTTTATAAAAGTAAACAAAACACCACAGAGTACAAGCGGAAGTAAAACACTAAGTACAAAGAGAAGTGATGAAAGGTAAATGGGCCAGAATACAAACCCAAATGAAATTACAACTACAACTGAACATTGTACAACAGAAAAGTCAACAGCTGGAAGAATGGAAGCGGCTCTTGGGTCGTCCTCCTCAGATCCTACCTGAAGGGTAGGTACAGATGGTGCAGCTCCTGGATCGTCCACCACGGATCCTACCTGAATGGTAGGTACAGATAGCCTCCTCAACGCTCTCGCCCATCAACCTCCTCCTTGTGTCGTCTCGTCATGAAATCCACCTCCAGATACTGACTCGTCGTGTAGTCCACCTTCGGGTACCGTCCAGTCCTCGAACACTCGGCCTCCGTCAGCACTGTCGTCATCTGCAACCAACACAACAAGGTGCGGGCATAGCCCATGTAGGGGTGAGTATAACGATACTCAGTAGGGACCCCGAGACCCTTAAGGTCTCACTAAAACCAACAAGTATAACCACAAAGAAGATCTCAACAGTTAACCTCTACTTAGGTATATGCCCATTCATATACATAAGTTATCAAGTAACCCATCTCAATCATGAAGAAACACAAGGGTTTTGAAATCAACGAATAACCACTACCCAGGTATATGCCCATACATATACCTAAGTTATCAAGTAACCCATCTCATTCATGAGGAAACACAAAGGTCACAGACTCACCTAAAACCAGGATTTTCATTCTTGAAATCGTAACTACTGAAGAGCTCCGTCTCTGGAGTGTACAGTGGTCCTGTTACGACTCCGAGGTACTGATCACTAACCTAATACTGCTGAGGTACTCCTCCTGTCGAGTACTGTGGGCCTGCTGCTACAACCATGTGCTTCCCACAATGGGTCTGCCGCTACAACCGAGCGCTCCCCCTCATAGCCACAAGAGGTACTTCTTATGTTGAGTACCATGGGTCTGCCGCTACAACCAAGCGCTCCTCCACCATGGGTCTGCTGCTACAACCAAGCGCTCCCCACTGGGCTATCCGAAACACACCGAGTCGATCGGCCAAGCAGTCGTCAGGTCTCAACCGGCTACATGGTCTCCGTACTTCGCACGCTCGTCTCCACGAGGGTCCACTCCACGAGCTATTGGTTGATACTACAAGTATCACAAGTTCCACGAAGGAGTATCTCAAAGGACCTCCTCGTCATAGGGGTCTCAACGCAACAGACGACGCGTCAATCGGACGCCCGGTCTGTGAGTTATTGGCCTTTTCGTCCCAAGGGCCCGGTTGGTTTCGTGAGCGAACCAACCTGTCCGTAACTCAACTGTACCCTGAACTCTCATAGCGTATACTCATAGGAACGGTTTCTTAACGAGATCACCAACGCCGCTAACAGTTCGTCAAACGGACGTCTGGTCTGAAAGATAACAGGTTTCCCGTTCCAAGGGCCCGGTTGGATTTCGGGTACAATCCAACCCGGACACTTTCCAACAGCAACCAAAACTCGGGAAAATTATGCCAAATGTTCTGCCTTATCAATAGGAATTCAACGAGTCAGACGGCACGTCAATCGGACGCCCGGTCTGTGAGTTATTGGTTTTTTCGTTCCAGGGGCCCGGTTGGTTTCGTCAGTGAACCAACCCGACCGCCCTCCGATGGAATCCAAACCTTGAGCGGAGTAAGCCAAAAGATCCGTCTCACTTAGAGGAATCCATCAAGGTTGACGGCACGTCAAACGGACGTCCGGAGATCAAGTTATAAGCGTTTCCGCTCCGAGGGCCCAGTTGGTTTCGTATCCGAACCAACCTTGCCGAACCCAAGGAATTACGAAACCTTGAGTGTGATATACCAAAATGACTGTCTCGATCCAAGGATCGCTACGCAACTGACGGTACGTCGATCGGAGGTCTGTAGCCCATGATATGGCCAAAAAACCAAAGAGGATCCGAAAACGGGGGGTCTGGGCCCGGACCGACCCCCCCTGGGTCGGCCCGAACCGGGTCGACCGGACCCGGGTCCAGGTCCGACCCGGTTTGGTGCAACCCGGCCCGGCCGGGGCGGCCCGGCCCGGCCTAGGCGCTACCCGGCCTGACGGGTCGGCTCGGCTCGGCTCAGCCCGGCCGAGCGGCCAAGCGAAGGAACGGCGGCCCCCGCGCGGGGGCCGCTCTGCAGCACTCGGACGCGGCATGCCGGCTGCGTCCCACCTCTGAGTTCCGCACGGCCGCGGAACCACCTCACCGCCACGGATTCAGCCGCGGCGGGTTTTGCCGGTGGCGCGACGGCGTGGGATTCCGCGGACCACCGGACACGCTCCGGTGGTCCGTTTTACGTGTGGTCTTCGCTAGGGGTCCTCTCGGGACACGACCTTCACTGCAAGGCCCTCAAATCGCCCTTGCGGCACCATTTGTCATCGTCTGCTGTTCCACACACTAAGAACGAGAAAGAATGCGGTGGTTTGGACTTGTTCGTTGGTCCGCACCCACCACGTTAGCGGTTTGAAACAACACAATAATATTTCCCATCAATTTGATAAACCCCGAACCGAAATAATAATCCACGGACCAACTTGTTAATTAGTTGGTCCATGTTCATTCCTTGAAGGGAAACAATCATGGAGTATTATCATTCTCAAAACAACCCCTACCTCAAAGTTGTCGTCGGACACGAGTTCGTCGCGGAATTGACCATCATAGAAGAAAAGGATCGTCGCGTCGCGGAAGGGTGTCGCGTCGTCGCAGAAGTGTGTCGCGTCATCGCGGAAGGGTGTCGCGTCATCGCGGAAGGGCATCGCATCGTCGCGGAAGGGCGTTGCATCGACGATCTCCGAGGGTTAAAGAAACACACGGATTTAATTATAACAATTAAATCCATGTTGAGGATAGAAACCACAATGGAATTAAAATGACCGCAAACTCTTACCTCAACGGACGATCGAAGATTTGACGCGGAAGAAGCGTCGCGGAGGGGGAATCATCGGTGTCACATCATCGATCTCCGGGGGGCCTGGCGTTCTTCGCATTCTTTGCGTTCTTCGCGTTCTTCACGTTCTTCATGAAGGAGGAGGAAGATATTTAGAGATTCTCCAAAGGTTTAACACAACATTCAAGAAGAATGTGTGTTGGCCTTACTTTATTAACATGCCAACAAATTGAAAACGTGATAAGAAACGAACAAAATTAATTCATGGAATTAATTTCAACGAATAAACCGCCCAAATTAATATGAGCGTTTAATTGTTTACGAAACGCCCCAGTTGACTTTCATTAAAAAGGGTTTTCACGGGTGCGTTACTTAGAGGAAAAGAAACGGTGGGGCTCGTGCGGGCCCCACCTCACAAATATCCAACCAAGAGGGTAGGATATTTTGAATTGTACCCGATCCGTTTTAACTCAGCTTAAGAAGTCTTAAGTTGCTTTCAAGTGGCTTTAAGTGAAATAAAATAAAGTTTGTCGTACCACATTATTTTATTTCTTAACTTAAAGCCCATATATTAAAAACTACACCCGAGCAAATGCAACTCCAGAAGAGGAGTTTCTAAGAAAATACTGGCGTTGCGATTCCATCGATGCCCTCGAAATTCGATTCTGAGCACCGGTTTAAAAGTTATAAAAACCCGCTCGTTTGTTCACTGAACGTACCCGAGCTAAACTACGGAAAATGATTCCGGGCACACCGGGCCTCGGAATCAGGAGCCGTCAGAAACTGCGTTCTTGTAAAATCCCAAAGAAAACTTAGAAAAACATTTCCCTTGAAATTTCTGGGTCTTTACAAACTTCATTCCACTTTTTGGGTTGAACTAGACTCTTTACCGTAATCTTTACTCCACTTTCGGTTGTACTCCTTTACTTTCCCCTATTCAATCTACTGCTCACCCTTCGGTACCTCCTTTGTTTCTACCTCGATATTTCAGGGTATCCTACTGTGTATTTTTATACTCACCCCGGCTTGGTATTTTCCCGCACTTGGTATGCCCCTGTAGAAGACAGACAGGTTGGTTGTGACGTCAGAGGAGCGTAGGAGCTTGGGAGCTTGGTCCGCGTGCGGTGGTCAGAGTCAGGTTCCAGGTGGGGAACCCTTCCAGCTGTTTTCTTTTGTTTACCTATTGTCGGGTTGTAGAACTTTTCTGTTTGGGCATGTGTTTAGCCCCTTTTCTTTTCACCTTTTACTTTGTAATGTTTAGAGGTTGATGCACTCTTGTGGTTATTTATAGCAGTTTCCCTTTTACATTACTTTTATTTTCTCATTTACTCTGCACTTTTCCATTGAGTGTGCTGTGTGTGTGTACAGGTACTTAGGCAAAGGCCTCCCCGAGTTATTGTGCCTTCGACGCTTGTCGCCAGCCCTTGGCCTATGGAGGCGGGCTTTGGGTAGTTGCGGCTCAAGCCTGGGTAGGGTAGGGTCGTGGCATGGATATTTTTAATTAAATGTTTCAAAACAATTTCCAAAAAAGGTCAACAAAACCTCATCTTGACAAAAGTGAAAGGGATTTACGAAGTTCATCTGTAGTTATACATACATGGTTTCCAAACAGAAGAACATATAATGAAATTTAATTTTTGGGCATAGAACAACATTATTATTCCAAAATATTTAGATGGAGTTACTGATATCTTTGATCATAAGATATTGTGTAATAAATACAATGTTAACATCCACAAAACCACAATCCAAATAGTTACAGAAATGGACATTAATTTCTATAGAAATGATTGTAATTGGGAAAAAATTTTCCATATTATTTTCCTAGATTTTAATAATTCTATTAACTTACTTACTATGATTAAATTTAAATACATTCACCAGATGAGTATAATTTCACACTTTAATCAAATTCCACCACAATCTCATCATTTTTCTCTAAATAATGAGTTTTCATGATAATTTGTTTCTTTCATGCTTGATTTAACAACCCAGACATTTATCAATTAAATATATCCATTATTATATTTGTATTATATGGTATAAAAAACTGAAATATCACAGAATTACCAATAATAAAATTATTTTCATAGATTAAGAATTAACTATGTTTTATACATAGAAATTAGAAAACCTATACTGATTGAATAGTAAACTGGCAATTGGAATTGTACCATGAGCATTCAGAATAGTAATCTGGCCAATTGATTAGTAACCACGCCTATGAAATTATAAATAGAATTAGTCAATATTATAAATGAAATTATGAAATAAATATATCATAGTAGAGGTAAATTAATTTTCAAATAAATAAAAAAAAAGTGTTAGTATTTTTATAAATCATATATTTCCATTATCAGTATCATAAATAATTTCATGATTTAAAAGAAAATTTATATAAAAAATAGATTAAAAAATTAATATTTTTTCTAATTATATGATAATATTATAAAACCATAACTAATTTTTCAATGTGTAATAGTATCAGATATATTTTTAATATCATAATTTTTTTAAAATAAATTGATTTTATTTAAAAACTAAATATCTCATTTTTAGAAAATTATTTTCATAAAATGGATTTCATTTTTTGAATTAAACATTTTCAAAAATGGTAATGGTTGTTGTTTGGGTTTTTTTTTTAATTTTTTTCATTTTTTGTGAATAGTGAAATACGATAGTTTAAGATATTTGATAAATACATTAATTATTAAGTCATAGATGATATAGGCTGACATAAACCCATAATTGTTAACACTCCTTAATTATTTAATTTATATAGGTATATGGTTAAAAATATTCATTGTCTTCAGACAGAATAATAAAATAATGAACAAAATAATCAAAACACCCTTCTCGTCCCCTATAAATACCACCCCTCACCACCTATTCCCCTCACAACACTAAACCTTTCAATATTTTCCAAATTTTTCCAAATCCCATTACTAGGCCACTTACCCACATCATGGATCCTTTGGTCTAAACAAATTTTATACCCAATTTCCTAAAGGATGTTATCAATGATAAAAATTCAAGATGTAAAATCCATTATCAATTTATTTTAATTTCTTTTCATACTTTGTTTATTTTCTTTTACTCATACTGCCTTCACTTATCCATGAATCCTAATAACATTATTATCTTATATATACAATATTTTAATATTATTAATGTAATAGTCTATCATCCACACTCTTCTCCTCCCCTACTTTTTTATAAATGAAAACATTGTCTGAGAGGTGTTGACTTATCACCATTGAAGTTGAAAAGTTTTCAATTTAGTTTACTACCTTCATGGATGGCCGTCAAAGCTTAATAATGGGAAAAATATTTTTTAAATTTTATGCTATATCATTTTTTATATTTTGGAACAAACTTATATACCTAATATCAATTGTTAAAACCAATCTCGTTTGTGATAATTCAAAACCACCAAATTAATCAAAATGGGTATCATTAACATTTTATCCAATGTATAAACATCATATTTGAAACAATATATATATATAAGAAAAATTACACTTATATAAGTTCACTATTAACATATAATTTCAATTATGTAGAATTATCATCATCATACTTGAACTTATGTACTTGAATACAAGAATTCTATCATGAAAATTAACAAACTAACCCTCTTATAATGATGAAATTGAACTCCATAAATCATAAAAGTGGTCATAAATGAAAATAATAGTATAATAATATTTATAAATCATGTATAAGGAATCTAATTCTATTATCTATGATATTAAATTAAATAATGTATTCAGACATAAGGTAAGGGTATTCTCAAACCCAATTTCCTTTTATTGGGTTATTCCTCATTCATTTCAAATTATAGTGTGGATTTTCATTTAATACCCATAAATTAAAATTTAATTGTTCCTATATTTTCATTTTTGGGATAAACATGTATCAAATATTCATTTAGGTAAAATAAAAATATTTTCCAAATGAAACCATCTTTCTGAAAAACATATTTTCCATTCCAAAATATTATTGGTTCTTCTATCAAGATTGATGATTCCTATAATATTATGCTACTCCCATTTTTGGATCCCCATGGTATTTTAAAGAATTTCTGAATTATTTAATTATATAATTTCATTTCCACGGGTTATATTATTTCTAATATTGATATACATTCTAAGTGGAATACATGGTCATGTAAATGTTATAATGTAACGGGTACACATGGAATTATATAAGACTCAAATGCATTGGGTAATGTGATTTATCTCATGATATAATAAAAAATATTCAGGAAATTTTTTTTATAATTATTCATAATGATTATTTTATGATTATTCAGATATGCTATGTGTTAACGTGATGTTATCTTTGTTCAAAACTATCTATGGTGTTTGACCACTAAGACATGATGATTAATTTTTATGCATTAACACATTCCATTACACCATGAAATTCTTCATCCCTTGATTATGATGATGATCCCATGCTCGTGATAAGATTATAAGGATTATAATCACCCATGTGGTATTTATTCATGTTCTTATCTATCCTCTTATTGGCTTTTAGCTCAAACCTTTATTTTTTGTATATCCTCAGGTGATTAATTGTACTAATGAGTACATTAGGGCCACTAATATGTTTGGGAAGAAGTAATTAATTAATTTTTATGTTTTATTATGTTAATTTTAGGATTGGTATAAATTTTTCCAAGACACAAAACCATTGGATCCTGGTTTTTTATCGCTGTTATATTATTTATCCTTAAAATGTACAATAGTAATGTATGAAAAAATATAGTCTCTTTAGTCGGTATTATAATAAAGTTCAGTTAATAAATGAATTTGGATTAGATAAAAATTTTAAAATGATTTTTATGGGACTATTTATATCTAAGAACCAAATAAGCTCTATTTTAGAAAAATGATAAAACTAAGGATCCCACAAGATATTCCTTTATATTTAATTTCACTAAGGAATAAATTATTTATTCAAGAATTTTTTAATAATGTTTGGTTCATACCCATTATATTTTAGAATATATTATAAACCATGAGATACTATGACAAAAATCTGTGTGCGGAACATTATAGTGAATTCATGAATGACATCTCCAATAACATGGGAAGGGGTGTTCACAATTTCTTGGAAATTCTTACTGAGGTTACATGGGATATTAACTGTAACCTAAATAATTTGGTACATCCAACATCACCTAAGAGGTAGCAACTAGATATCAAGTATTTAATGTGGCAACGACCACCAAAATTTTGTGTATCTTCTGATTCACTTGTTATAGATGAGTGGGTCAACATAATGAATAATATAATTTATGTTTTTCACTATTCTATTATTGATATGGTGACAGTATATATATATATAATTTATTTAGAGAGTTTGACCATTGGTAGGAGTTGATAGAGAACACCTATTCGATGGATGAAATTGAAGAGAAATAGTGTAGAAAAATTAATAAATAATTTCTTAATATGTATTTACCTAGAACACATTGTATAAAGTTGGAGAGTGAAGTCAGAGAGAAGAAGAAGAAGCATGGTGAACTAGTCATGGATTATGAAGTATATTTTATAATGAATTCAAGGTACGCCTCTAATTTTTTTTGTCAACAATGATAAATTATTGATTTATTAGTGGTTTAAAACAATCCTTCGGATGTATCTATACATTCATGACTTAATGAGTTATGAATAATTTGTTTGATGTGAACTTAAGGTGGAGATGGAGTATAGAGAATAGTCCCATGAGTATGGATATAAGAAATGAAAGACATAATTTTGAGTAGGATTTTCTTTTGAAGAAACTGTAAAGAAAACTAAACCACTCACATGTCTAAAATTTGATGAAATGAATAATGGGAACTACCTCAATTTGATGGAGAAATGAATCATGTGTGGGATAGAATTATACCAAGCTCATGAATGTTAATTAAACTTGAGGTAGCTGGAAAATTTGGTAGAGTAATAGAGAGAACCATATATGGATCAATTCATCATTTGTAGGGAGATGTGGAAATATGAATTCTAGTGCACTAAACCACGACTTTTTTAGGGTAATTAGCATCAACATCCACCAAAATCAAAATGGAAAGGGAACGATTTTATGTTCACTACTAATGAGGTGGCCCCGAAAATGATGGGGTGATAGGTACGCTAGTTATTCGTTCATGAATATTGAATGTACTATTTGATTTTGGTTATACATGTTCTTTCATTTCATGAAAATTCTGTAGAACTATTCAATAACCAACTCAAAATATGGGGGTGTGTTTTTTGTAAGAAAATAGTTTTGGGAAATTATTACATCAACAGTATATAACTCCTCCTTGGTTAATGTTTTTTGAATGATCCTCATGATAAATCTTATCCTTCATCCATTGTTGAAGTTTGATTCTATATTGCTCATGGATTGGTTATCATTATACATATCCAAAATTAATTTTTGGGAAAGGGATATCACACTTCACATCCGAATGTGTCCTAAAATTATGTACAACTATACTGAGGAGGATTAATATCCATTAGATTTATCATCATAATTGTGGATATTACTTCATTATCATGAATTATATATACCTAAAATTATTAATACAATGGAGATAATCATGATCAAATACATGAACATTATGAGGAACCATATTGATGTGTTCTGTAGAGAATTCACCAGTATACCTCTTAACGAAGGGGTTGAGTTTTGAAATGATCTTATTTCAGGATCTCTTCCTACATCAAGGACACCTTATAGAATGGAAACTATTGAGTTGTAGGAACTCAAAATGTTGTGATAAGAGAATCTGGATAAGGGTTTTATATGATTGAGAGCCTCACCATTTCCTACACTAGTCCTCTTATTCAGGATGTAGGATGGATCTTTGTGGTTTTGTTAGATTATCAAGAACTGAACAAAATATCAAGGAATAATAAGTTTCCCCTTCCATGAATCGACAACTTGTTCGATCAAATGCATGTGGAAAAGTATTTCTCTAAGGTGTATGTTCAGTTGGAATTCCATGAATTAAAGGTGACGAAAGAATATATTACCATGACTACCTTTAAAATGAGGTATGGACCATATAATCTCATAGTGATTCCTTTCAGACTCATTAATGCACCATAAATATTCATGGTCTTAATTAATAGATTCTTTTGATATTATTCTATAAATATGTTATATTCACTATCAATTATATTATAATATACTCAAAATCAAGGAGGATCATGAGACTAATTTGAATACTATGATAAATATTTTTTAAGATAAAATATATTTTAAATGTACAATAAATTAGTGTTATCTATGGAATATGTATCATTCTCGAGGAATATTATCACCAAACAATTAATATTTGTGGACCCTTAAAATAAAATGGAAATCGAAGTGTGTCCCAGGTAAATATCAATAACTAGTATTTTTAGCATCGTTTGTCTATCTGGGTAATAATGATGATTTTTAAGAATTTATCATGACTTCTAAACCCACTAATGAAGATAACTTGGATGGGAGTAAATATTATCTGGAATAGTGAATTTGAAGAATTCTTCAATGACTAAAAATGAGGCTTATCACTTTACAAGTAATCTCACTTGAAAAAAGTATGGAAATAATTGTGGTTTAAAATTATTATTCAAAGAATGTATTAGGTTTTTTATTGATGAAAAATGATAATGTGGTAGCCTACACCTCAAGGAATTTGAAATTCATGAGAAATACTATCTCATGAATGATATAAAGTTGGTAGTTGTGATATTCATATTGAAAGTCTAGTGGAATTATTTATATGGGGATATATGTGTTATATATACTAATCATAATTGCATAAAATATATATTCACACAAAATTATATTAATATGTTCTAGAGAATATGTTTAGTGCTCATTATTGAGTATGATAGCGAAATCCAATACCATCCTGGTAAGGAAAATAAAGTAGCAGATACTCTAAGAATAAATACATTTAAAAAATTACCAAGGATGATACTTGAGATGGACCCAATGATCATATATTTGAAAAGGATATAAATATGAATAATTAAGGAAGGAAAATCATCAATCCTTTCTCAAATGATTTATCAACCATCCCTGATGGAGAAAATAAATGATTCTCAATGAAATGATGAGAAAATTTAGAACAATGTGGAATCTATGATAAAGGGTAAATCCTCAAAGTTCGAAATTGATGAGTAAGGAGTTGTAATATTTTGGTCACAACATTATGTTCCACCTAATCTAGATATAAAGAAAGATATTTTGAATGAAACACAAAACTAAACTTCCTATATCACCTAGGAATCATGAAGATGTATTGAAATCTATGAGAGAACGATATGTAGGACAATATGACGAAGGCGATCATAGAATATAAATAAAAGTTTCTATTATTTCAGAAAGTACAAGATAAAAGGTTAAAAAAATACAAGGGGGATAATGTAACCATTACCCATACAAACGTAGAAATAGGATATCATCACTATATACTTTTTCACCATAAATATGATGAAATATAGAGGAAATAATGCTATAATTATTGTTATGGATCATCTTACAAAGAGTGGTCACATTATCAAAATTGGGGGGGGACTTATAATGGGATAAAATATCATAGATATACATTAGAGAAGTGGTAAGGCTTCACGTATAACCACTATAAAATGTATATTATTGGGATATGAGATTAACCTCTGTGTTCTAGAAAAGTTTCCAACATGCATAAAGCATTGAAATGAACATCACTACGAATTATCAATGTCAAAATAATGCTCAATATGATCACAATATTTTTACACTAGAAGAAATGTTTAGATCTTTCTATGTGGACTTCAAATGATGATAATACCAACATATACCTCTAGATGAGTTCTTGCATTTCAATAGTTTCCATTGGGAATTCTAATAGATCTTTATGAAGCCATTTAATGGAAAATTTCCCGAATATCCATATTCTGAGAGGATATTGGTGAACGTAATAATCTAGGACCTAAAATGGTCTGTGAACTTGTGGAAAAGGTGAAAACCATTCAGCATCATATCAAGGAAATCCAAAAGTTGAATGAGATATATGATGAAAATTATCAACTGGACCTAGAGTTGGAGGATGGACACATGGTATTCCTCTATATATCCATGTGTAATAGGATCGTGATATTTGGGAATTAAGGAAATTTGAGTCTGAGGCACATCGACCCCATTTAGATTCATGATCATGCCGGAGCTCTGGCCTATCGACTAGCACTTCCATATACCATATCCCTAGTAAACTATATCTTCAACTTATCCCTCATGAGGATGTACATACCAGATCTGACACATGTATTGAATTGAGAGGTGCACAGTTGTATAATGATCTCTCCTACAAGTTACAACCATTGATTATATTTGACCATATAGACAAAGTTCTATACAATAATATTAGTCACCATTTCAAGGTGATATGTCATAATAATATGTATGAGGAGTCAACATGGTACCCGAATGGTGAAATGAAGAAGACGTACCCACATATGATATAAAATAATTATGAAATATGAAATTGATAGAGAGAAATTTCAAAAGGGGGAAGAATATAATAACAATAAAATTTATCAATGGATTTATCCCTTCTTATAATTATGTTAAATGGTATAAAACACTTAAATAGAATATATATCTCAATAAAAAACATTATTTTCAAAAATTATTAATTAAATAGGTGGTATTTATAGAAATTAAGGAATGTGTTCTGATCGAATAGTAACTTGACCCTTGGAATAGTAACATGAGCATTATGAATTCTAATATTTCTAAAAAACAGTATCCTCATCATTAAATGTATAAAAAAGTTTATCAATCAAATATAAAAAATTTATGATGAAATTATTTCATAGTATAAATAATTACATGTATTAAAAAGATAAATTATGTGTCTATATTTTTATAAAATATAAATGTTTATTTATAATTTTATTATTAATATATTCATTTTAATAAAAATTATTTTTATAAAATAAACCCAAAAAATAATATTTTTTCCTTTTTTTATTATCATATACTTTTATTATCACATAACTAATTTTTCAACGTGTCATAATATCTGTTAGAATTTAAAAAATTTCATTTTTTGAATAAATTTACAATTTAATGTTTATTTAAATTTATAATATTTAGGAAATTTTTCTCATAAAATAGTTCATTTTTTTAGTCTACATGTCGATGAATGGTATGGGATAATATTTGGGATTTTAGAATATAGTTTCCTTTTTGTGAATACTGAAATATAGCAATTTATGGTATTTTACCAATATGTGAATTATTGAGTCATTGATTATGTATGGATTATGTAATACCAAAATATAAAACTATATTTAATTTTTTAATATAATTAGTCTAATGTTTAAATTATTTTTTGTTTTGAGAAACCATAATGAATAAAATAATCAAAAAAGACCCCTCTCCTCCCAAATAAATTACAAACATCATCACCTCCTCTCCTCACACCTCCAAAGCTTTGATGTTTATCCTAATTATTCCCAATCCTATTACCAAGAATTTTCCATACATCTTGGAGAAATTGGTTTAAAAAATATTCCAAACCCAATTTCCCTATGGAGTTTCTCAAGGAAAATAAATTAAGAGGTAAAATCCACATTCATTTTCCGTTTAATTTAATTTAAATTTTTTTTATTCTCTACTCAACGTCCTTAATATAAATGTCATGATAAATAAATTATATTATACATACTATAATTTAATTATATTAATTGAATTATTTATCATCAAATCGCTTCTCATATCGCTTTTTTTCTAAAAATTATTCCATCATCTGTGAGGTATTGATTTATCACATTTGAGGATGAAAAGTTTTCATTCTCCTTTACTGACTTCAAGGACAGACATAAAATAATAAAAATGGTTCAAAAAGACTTTAATATGTATTTTATAACATTTTTATGTTATGTAAATAACATATATATAATTAATTGATAAAACAAAACTAGTTCATGATTATTGAGAAACCAACCAATTAATCTAAATGATACTAATTTTCATTTTATCCAATGAATAAATATTTTATATGTAAAAAATAATATATAAGACCAGTTAAAAATCTTTTAGTTTTTTAATAACATATAATTATAATTTCATAAAAATATTCTCTTATTACATGAACTTCTATACTTGTATACAAGCAACCCGATCATAAAAATCAAGAAATGAACCCTCTAAGAACAAAAAATTGAACACTACATCTCATCAATAATGGAATAAATGAAGCTAAAAATTTATAATATATAAAATAAATTCATAATAGGTTCTATATTTAGTAATTAAGGAATCTAATTTTAATCTCTATCTTTTTAAAGTTAGTAAAGAACTCTTACATAAGATAGGGGTATTCTCAAACCAAAATTCTATTCTTTGTGTAATTCGTCATTCAATCCACATTTTGTTGTTAATATTTATTTAATAATACTCAAATATAATTTCATTGTTCCTAAAACGTATTTTCTGTGTTATAAAACATTCTATTATGGGTTATTGAAAGATTCAATGATTTTCCCATAGAAATTATCTTTATAAAAACAAATCTTTTACTTACCTTGGTATTGTTTCTTCTTCACTCAAGATAGATGATTCCTATTACAGAACATTATTCCCTTTTTGTGTCCACAATGAATTTTCATGAATATATATTTTATGTTATGAAACCCATTCCATTCCAAAATTTATTTTATTTAAAATATTGGTATCTGTTATATGTGGCATGTATGATTACTTAAATGTTCTAACATGATGGGAGTTCCTGAAATTATATTGTGCTCTAATGTAATGGGTAATGTGATTTATCTCATTAGGTAATTTGAAATAATCATAAAAATTATTCTAGATTTCTTCACAACGATCAAGTCATTGTTATGAACATATTTTATTCGTGAACATGATGTAATATATGTTCACAACAATATAAGGTATCATGCTACAGACACCTGATTTTCTTTTTTATGGATTTCTACATTTTATGCCTTTATATAATACTTCCTCTCATTATTATGATTATTATCCAATTATTGTAATAAAATGATAATAATTACGATCAACCATGTTGTATTAATCTATGTTCCTATCTATCCTCTTGTTGGTATTTTAGCCCACCCCTTACTTTTTTGTATATACTCATGTGATTACATTTACTAATGAGTACATGAGGGACACTAAGAAGAAAATGAACAAAAAATTAAATAATATTAATGTTATATTATTAAATATTAATTCTTGACCCAAATTTTACAAATAAACTAATCCTTTGGATCCAATTTCTTAAATATTATTATATTTTTATCATTAAAATTACATAATAGTAATGTATGAATGGAAGGGACCCTATACATGTCACAAAAAAATAAAATTTAAAAGAACCAAATGTGTAAACCATTATATTATGAAATAATATATTAATCAACATAAAACATTAGTAATACCCAAAGTTCAAACTACATAATTGAAAAATAACTTAAAAATTAAAGAGTGTTTTAAACTATAATTCTATATCATACCATTCATATTTGATGCCCAAAAATATGGAGATCATTTTTTAAACTACATTAGTCACTTAATAACCAAATAACTATTCTATCTCATTGATATCTATACGATAAAACATGTGTTCCAAAAATTACCTCAAAATATAAGGTCATATAAACCCAAAAGATTATAAATACCATAAATCTTATTTCCATAAAAAAATATATTCATACGTCATATTAAAACATTTATTTATATATATTTCAACTTAATAAAATGCCTCATAAAATTCTATTAATCACTTCATGATATCATCACTCAAAACCTATAAAGGTCTTCTGAGAAAATAAACATATGATCACTCTTTGTGTTGTAGAACATGGATATTATACATAAATCTTAATACAACCACAACAGAAAAAATAATATTATAATAATTTATATATACATTTCCTCTAATATCTAAATAACAATCCCTTACCTGCACTCTCGAATCTGGTGCTAGATATAGATTTCTGGACTAAATACCAATGAAGGTGACCAAATTCTACCCATAAAAAACAAAAAACATTATAAGGAAATATTGGATAACTTATATTATAAAGGATGTTTTAGGTTTTTATTTTTAGTGAATTTGGGAAAACACTTAACATCATAGATTCAAAAACTACTAGTTCATAATGATGAACTTTGTATTCCACATAATTCATCCTTACTTATTTAACATTAAATTACCATCATCATCAAAATTAAATCCCCTCTATACATAATTCGTTCAACCTCTCTCTGGATAACCTCGAGAAAAGGAAACATAATAATTGGGAGATTAGTTTATTAGTTAGGATAACAAAATAATTAACAATTAAATTTCATCATGGTGCGTTAGAAGTGCATAAGGGTAGCATTAAAAAATTAAAGTGCATGAGAGAACAATAAAATAACTCACACCAATGTATAAATAAATCAGCAATCCTAAAATTTGGCATAATGTGAAGAGACATATGAAGAAAAAAACAAGGTAAATTTGAGTTCAATGATTATTAATGGAAATAATTATAAAACCATAAAAATTATAGACAAATCTTATTGTTATCATTGATATTTATCATCATATCGCTCTTAAAAAACCCTTAAAATTGGAATAACCACACTTTAAACCTCTAATATAATTATCTAGAAAAATATTAACTACCTAATGTATTATTGGGACATCATAGTCCCACTTTTCCTTGGTTTTACATGTAACCTCATGCCCTTGGTTTATCATGAAACCAGACATACATTGTAAATATCACAAACACCCATCCTTGGTTAATTATGGATCCACCTGTCATCATTAAAAATTTCTAATAACCATTTCCTAAATAATATAAATTGAAAATTAATATATTTATATATTAATAGAAAAAAACATTAACATTAATATAATTTTACTAACCAATTGAGAATAAATTGTTTTCACAATAATATCTTTGAAAAATGATTAACATGTGAAAGAAATGGGTTCCCTAACAATCCCTATGTAATAACATTAATCCCTAGAAACGTAATGGGATCATTTTGTGTCACATAAACCATCTAGAGAAATATTGTGTATAATAAAAATAAAATATATCCTTAATTGAGTGTATGTAATATCATGGTTTTTTCATTTATGAATGGAAAAATATTAATATATCATTAATGATTTTTGAGTTAAAAATATTTAATTATGAAAATAAAAATTTTGAAAAAACACAAAATTTTAGGAAAATAATTTTCTTTTAAAAAAATAGTAGAAAAAAATAATGGAATCTTATAGGAAAATAGTGGACTTGTTGGTAGAGAAATCCATTCATGTCATAAAGGTTATTGATAATATTTATTTTCCAAAAACAATTTGAATAGTGGTCAAAAGTGACCCATTTGGAAGAAATAAAGAATTTTCCTTTAAAACCCATTTATAATATGGAATAAGATCAACTAAAATTTCTTTATCTATTCATTTAATTTTAGGAAATAATATGTTAAAACAAATCATTGATATTAAATAGATAGACAACTGATATAAAAGAAAATATATGATATTTATCACATATAAATAAATTTGTTAGTATTACATCAGCCAGAAAGGAATGAAATTGAAATTATACCATAGAATCACATTAAATCCCATAGGATAATAACATTTAGTTTTTTAATGAAAATAATTAAATTTTATTTCCTTTAATATAAATGAAAATATAAACAAATCTAAAATAAAAGATATTAAAACATAAGGGATTTTCCACATTGGAAATTTTTCATTGATAAGACTCGTAGAATAATAACATTAATGAAAACATTAAATCTCAATAACATAATTATTTTTATTATATTATTTTTCAATTGGTTAGTAAATAAATCTCATTAAATAAGTTTGGTTGGTATCATTATAATATGTCGTAATGATAGTAATTGAGATGATGTCCCTTACAGCTTTAGTAATTTCTAGAATAAAACCCCATGAAATGGAGAAACTCATATGGTTTTTTATGTTAAGATAATATTCATAAAAATAATAATAGAATAGTCGAATGGGAATTATATGAATCATGGAACAAAAATAAGTGTTGAATAATGAATATTTTTCAGAAAAGTATAATAGATATGATAAATACGTTACCATGAGTCAAAAATTATCTTGTATGTACTTTAGCTCATTTATAATAAGATTATATTTATTTTTAGATTTATTATTAATTTTTTAATAGTATAAAACATTTTATATAAACAATTTATTTTATTTCATTATAATGATGTATTTGACTACTTAATTAGTTATGTCCACTTTGAGTGATTTTAGGGTGGTTGGTTCAAATTTTTAAATCATACTTTGGATGACCTGGACCCGGATGCCACTTAACGAGTGCCCCATTCCTAGTGGTCCAATTGGCCTCATGTGAATCTTCTCGAATGAAAAAGGCTACCGACTAGTAGCGAGGGCCTAGGGTGTGTCTGTGGGAATACTATGCCCTCATTAGCATAATATCGCACTATATAAGGAATGTAACTGAATAGTAAACAAGGTAAGTAATATAAATAAATAGTATAAGCAAACTGATGCAACATATAAATGATAACAAACATAATTGCACCAACTAAATAGTGATGAAGAAATGTCATGTCACTAGAAAACTGGAAAGCATGGATACACAAAAATAGAAATAATATTTTCCATAATGTAAAGGAAAACAAAGACGACACCATGCATCCCAAGATCCATCTCAGTCATCTGCTATCAAGATCCATCCTATCAGTACACAATTATGTGTTGGAAGCTATATTCTTCCCTTTTTCAACACCTACAGTCATATAATCTACTTCAAGTACCAAACGATTCCCAGAGAGGATGTGAGATAAATCATAGTGGTTCACCATCAATTTTGATTATAACAGTTATCCCATGTAATAGAATATAGCAGTGTGTATTAATGAATTTATAAGAAAAAGAAGATGTAAAAATATCTAAATACTGAAGTACCTGCTTCATCCCTCAGTTGGTGTCTGAACATGTAACAAGTTCATTGATTACGCAATTACCATTTAATGTTAATAGTTCACATGAGTCATTTCCATCATTGACCTCACCTCATGATAGTATAAGTAGTGAGGGTCCAAAGATGTAACATGGAAACCTGAAAATGATATCCACTGAAGAAGCTCTAGGGTAATATTAAAGGTAATTTAAATCTCACACAATGCTATCATTGTAGTATCTAAGTGTAGATAAGTGGGTAAGAGTGTTACCCAAGAACGGTAATCCAAGGAAATCCACAATAAGTCGCCTAATAGGTCGAAGGAGTGCATCCATGTTAAAACATGACTATGAATTTAATGGGTCCAAGGAGCGTATCCAAGGCACCTACTTGTAAATGATAGATCCAAGGAGTGTGTCTAAGGAATTTTGGAATAATGAAATGGGACACTACGGTAGTATATCATGCATCCATGAAATATACCAAAACTAAAATCTAGGTGGGTATAAACCTAAGAAAACCCCATACTTGAATCAGAATGGGGTTCCCTAGACCCAAGGTATTCACCTCTCAGAATCCAACGTTAGATTGAGTCAGAACATTACTATTTCATATTGTAATCATGAAATAATTCATTTGGATAACTTATTTCCTTCAATTATTGTGGATAGGTCATGTAGAGTGGAAACCATTTATTTATTAGTCCGTGCCTTGGCTTCCATTAGTGTGGATAGGCCAAGTAACATTACAACCATTTAATTAAGTCATATTTAACAATTAAGTAATGTTCAATTATTGAGGTTGACTCTGCTTCCTTCCTTTAACATGGAAGGGGTGCTACAGAAATTTAAACATTATTCAATCTCTGTTAATAAGGCTTTGATACATATTTACTATAATTTTCTTTCCACATTTCACTTTTAATAAACGTTTGACCCACTTAACATAGGTGGGTCAAGTTGTGAAGATACATGGTTCATGCCATTAGGAAAATATCATTTAACAAAAAACCATTTTTTATATGAAGGATCACCATTACAAAGGTTATGTAAGGGAACAGCCGAACAGTTTCTCAAACGTATCAAAAAATAAAAACCCAATTATGGAATACCCTTTAACATGAGGCGGATTGAGTTTTTGGTGTAACCAGTAACAACTAATCGCATATTTTGATGGAGAATAACCACATGATTCTAACAAGTATAAGCATGAAATGTAAATTTAAGAGACAGACCCTGATGGGATCGGTGGCCCCTACACGAACATTACTTAATCAATAATCCATAGGGATGAGTTATTGACAATTGACTTTATGGTTGTAGAGTCCTCCTCCGGTATCGACCCTTGATTTTCCTTGGATTAAAGTAGATCTATGAAAATATCCAAATATTTCACATGGAGATAACTTTGTCAAGAGAGAAAGAGAGTAAGAACGACTAAAGGGGACACGAGTACATATCGTTGGATGCCCAACGTGATGAACAGAAGCTCGATCAGATGTCGGTTGATGGAGATCTCTTGGTTCCGAATTTTGATCATCAAAAATACAAAAATTGTAAGATAAGTGGGTCAATCAATTATAAAATTTTATTATGGAGGAAGGATGGAAATAATTTTATAATTAATGTCAAAACAAAAAAAATATTGATAGAAAAAGTATTTGAATTGTTTGTCTTCTTGGTTTGTAAAACCATGCACAAACAGTGCGATACAATTCTGCCCGAAAAGTCATCCCCCACATGGTTTGGTCAAACAGCGCACCAGAAATTGAACAGTGACCTAGGAAAATGGGGTTCTCGCGTAGTTAGAATACATAGCCATGCGCCAACCATACATGGTAGCTTTGTCTGAAAAAACAACATTCGCACACTTTTCACTAAATCGTGCGCCAGGTCTATTTTCCCTAAAAAGATGGGTTCTGGGCTCCGAAGAAGCATCAGACACCCTCAAGAACCTTTACTAAATAAAAAAGAATCTATATTAGTCTCAATTTATAGATTTAGAAGGAATATTAAAGGATCCAAACATGAGTGAGAAATCGGGTTCTTACAATCACCCCCCCTTAAAAGAACTCGCCCTTGAGTTCTAATTCCAAGGGTAAAGAAACGCTGTCTGAGAATAAATCTAGCCACGGAGTATCGATATCGGGTTCTCTCTCCCATGTATCGTCCTATAATCAGTTGTGCTACCATATCACACATAAAAGAGGGACAAAATTTCCTCGGAGAACCTTCATGAAGTGAAACGATCATCTCTATAAAAAACAATAATATGTGAAACCTCATGTAGTTGTATAATCTCACGAACAAACATTTATACCAATTCATCAATAGAGAAAGTGTCTAGAATATGAATGAAGTGGGATGATTTTTTTAGTCAGTCAATGACCACCCTGATAGCATCACTACCCCTCGGTGACATAGTTAATCCAAATAAAAAAATTGATAGCTATATCCTCCAATTTCCATTCTAGGACTAAATGCAGCTGTAACAAGCCTGAAGGTCTTTGTTGAACATCTTTCACCTTCCGAGAGGTGGAACATCTACTAATAAATCTTTCAATATGGCATTTCATTCTAGGCCACCAATACTTGTGTCGCATATCTCGATACATCTTTGAGATACCTAGATAAACTTTCCACTTTGAAGCATGTGACTCTTTCATCAACTCCACTCTAATATATAATAAAATCTGTATACATCTACATAGACACGAGATGTTGCCTCTATCGATAGACCAATCTAGAGGTCTGTTATCTGTTGATATACTCTCACAGAGAACCAAACCACCAGGATTTGAAAACTACATACTCTTCACCTTTTCAGGGTGGGAAGTTGTAACTATTATGGCTGAGAGGCAACACATCTCATGAGTATCATGAAACTCCAAATGATGTTCTGAAATGAGGGCCTTTAACATTCATTCATCACTGGATTCTTGCATGGCCTTTGCTTTAGTTTTCTGACTCAGTGCATCAGCAACCACATTTCCCTTTCCAGGTATATAGGCAAGCCCAAAATCAAAATATTGTAGATATTTGACCCACCATCACTATCTAAGGTTCATGACATGATGAGAAAAGATATACATTAGGATTTTATGATCTGTATACACTACAAAAGTGCTCACCCAATCGATAATGTCTCTAACAATGTAAGGCATGGATAACAAGCTCCATGCTCAAGGTCATGCATCATGTAATTTCTCTCATGAGGACTCAACTGATGAGATATGTATGACATGACCTTTTCTTGCTACATCAACATGACTCCTAGTCCAATGCCTGATGCATCACATAATACCGTATAACCTTTACCAGGTTATGGAAGAATCATAACTAGTATCGAGACAAGCCTTTCATTCCACTCCTGAAAGGTTTTCTCGCATTCTTATGACCACAAGAACTAAAAACACTTCTTTGTATGTCTAGTATGAGGTTAACCAAGACATGATATGTCATGTATGAAATGCCAATAATATCCAGCTGGCCCCAAGAAACTCGTTATATCAAACTAGTTATTGGGCTGCATATAGGAAACTACAACAGTAACCTTTTCAGGGTCAATTAATACTCCTAATTATGAAATAATATGACCCAAGAAGTGGATATTTTCAATCCATAAGTCACATTTTTCAAGATTGAAATAAATATGATGCTCTCTTAGTGTACACAAAATTATCTCAAGTTGTTTGGAATGGTCGTAACGAGTGCGATAATACACCAAAATTTCATCCACAAAGACCACAAAAATAGTCAAAATAGGGGTGGAAACCACTATTCATCAAAGCCATGAAAATAGTAGGAGTGTTCATATGACTGAAAAACATAACAAGGTATCGATATAGGCCATACCTGTTGCAAAATGTTGTATGATGTATGTCTGAGGGTCTGACTTTTACCTGATGATAACCCGATATATGTTAGATCTTAGAAAACACCTTTTATTCTTGTTGTTGGTTGAATAGATCATCTATGTAAGAAATTGGATATCAATTCTAGATCGTATGATGGCTTCTGTAATCCATAAATTTATGAAGAGTTCCATATTCCTTCTTAGAAAAAAGCATGGGTGCACCCCAAGACGATGAACTAGGCCATATAAAGCCTTTGGACTCTATGTCTTTTATCTACTGCTTGAGCTCCTGAATCTTAGTAGGTTCCATCCTGTATGGAGGAATAGACACTAATGAAGCTCCTGGGACAAGGCCTTTTTAAAACTCTACCTCTCCCTTATGAGGTAAGCTAGAAAATTCATCAAGAAATACTTCCCTAAAATGATCATCTACTAAAGGTAAAATAGTTTGTAGAAAACCCTAATCCTCCATAAAAATATTTGAAATATGAGTGATCAAGTCACCTAGACCATGATGCTTTGGTTTAGCTCTCCCAGCTTGCACATCCCACCCACCTTTGAAAGGATAACTGCTGCATTCGGGAGATACAAAAGAAACAATGCAGTGATAACTGTCTATAAAGGCATGATAGTGGACTAAGCAGTCCATCATGAAATTGACATCAAAGCCCATAATCTTTTGATAAATGAGATTCCACAAGAAAGGTTAACTTCCTACATCAAGGGGACAGTCTATGAACTGACCTATTCCCTCTGCCCGTATTCCCAATGGTTTATCGAGGGTCATTACACCATAGTGATAATGTATATAGAATCCCGTCTTTATATAACATAACTTTCATTTCATTACATGGAAGAGAGGATCTTTAAGGTTTAGTGTCTTGGAAACAAGGAACATAATACATGAAAACAACATAAAACATTCTTCTTAAACACTTGAAAGGCTTCTCCTTAAGTTCATCCTAGGTTCATTTCTGCATCTCATAACCTGGGGACATACATCAAAAGAAAGGGTGAGCAGAAGGCCCAGTAAGGGAAACAAGAGAAACATTTTACATGTGAACATGAGATACTTCAATAAGGACATGAAAAGAACTTTAAGGCATGAGAATGAAATCATGAGATACATCATAATAAAAATAACATTTTTCATAACTTGAATATGTGGCTGCAACCTTTAATATTGACAATCTTTTCGTTTCACCAAGGTCCATCCCCAAGGTGTCATTAGAAATTACCAAGGTTATTCACCAAGGTATCAGTCTAAAAAGTCATCTCTAGAGATTAAGTCTTTACCCAATGCATTGGAGCGCTATCTAGGCGCACCCTTGACATGTCTTTATTATCATGTGAGCCACATATATCATCATCAATAATTTCATAAACAACCCATATAGCATAAAATAAATGGGTTTCATTTCATAATCATAACGTTTTAAAAACTGCTTTAAAGACATGATCTTTATGTCACTTTAAACCCATAGAAAGGGGAAGCAGGTTTCATGTATGTAAATCCCAGAATTTAAAATAGAACATTTTAATATATATGTGAATAACCTTGTAGAAATAAGATCTTTGAGTATTCACTTTATAACATAAAATAATTTTGAGAAAAGAGAGAGGCATTTTGAGACGAAAATTCTGCAGCATAACAGCTATGTTACAAGGTTTTAGAAAACATTGAAATGAGAGGGAACATGGGTCACCCACTCATAAATGATCTATAAAAAATAGTATAGGGACAGAATATAAAGGATATGAATCATGGTAATGAAATTTGAAGGACATACCATTTGAAATGTAAAACATGGAAGCAAGACAAAAATAAGATTTCTCTTATGAAAATTTGGCAGCCTAACGGTGTCACTTAAACTTCAACAAAAATGAATTGATGAGATCAAATAGGGTCTCTCATAATATGATCATAAAAGATCAGTATGATATATATAGAGATCATACCCCAAAATAATAAAAAGTAACTTGAAAGACTTGACATGAAAATAGAACTTGAAAATGAGAAGGGTGAAAGAATCCCTTAAAAATTCGACAGCCTAAAGACGTCACTTAAAATTTTATAAAATGAAATGATGAGAATAAGAGGGGATCTCTCATCATATAAACATGAAAAGGGAAGTAAGAGGAATATAAAAGAACATCCACTCACATAAGAACATGGAGCATAAAATGAATGACATAAAAGAGATTACATGAAAAGAAAGAGAGAGGTCGGATCCCATACATTAAAACGTAACTCTTAAAACTCAATGGTTTGGACCTTCAGGGCTTGGGGGCACCGTGGGAGGACTCTTTGGGAGGTAAGGAGACCAGAAATTCTTTGGGGGAGAGTTGGGAGTGAAAACTAATGGAGGAAAGGGTGGGTATTTATAGGGAAAGTGAGGGGACAAGGCATTAATGGCCAAGGGACACCTCAAAAGTGTTTTTCTCAAAACCATGTGCTCTCCCTTGGCATTTACCATGGAGTTAGGGCACATGGGGCCCCCAAAACAAAAATTCATCACCCTTAGCCGGAAAAACCTTAAAATATCTCATGAAATCATCATGACACAGTTATGATGTCATTAAACATACCGAAACCCTAAAACTGCATTTTTTTCTATTCACTGAAAAATTCATCTTTCTCGGAAAAAACCCAAAATTTCACCGTCACCAAATATCGATGCTCTAATTACATTTATGAACTCCATTTTATAAAAATAATTTTCTAAATATTTTTAATTTAAATTTTATATAAAATCACTATTCATCGAGAATTCATTTTTTTCAGAAAAATCCCCAAAAATTATCATAAGATAATGTCGATGCTCTAAGTTCAAACATAAAGTCCATTTTATAAAAATAATTTTCTAATTAAATTTAAATAAATTTGTAATTAAAAAACACTATTCACCTAAAAAAACTAATACTTGACTAATAATTTATGAAACTGTTATTTACCCATTTTATTGAATCTCATTACTTAACAAAGGTGTCTAAATTATATTAAAACTTTCTTTGAGTGAAATTGCTAATCCATTTGGTCACATTACTAATCCTAAGTGTATCATCACTATTCATAATTTACTATTCATCAAAAATTAAGTTGATCTTATTAGACTCCAAATTCTCTTACTGAACACTTTTGTAGCAGACCATTTTTGGAAAATCATTACACATCATTAATTATTTAGGGTTTACATAAATATTTTAAAATATCCTTTTTTCAAAATTCATTAATAAAATACATCCTAAAATTATCCGGACATTTGAAATTTCACAAACATCGCTAAAGGAAGAAATCTCAATTCATTCATCCCAAAGGATTACACAAAGAATCTAGGGTCTCGTCACATAGCCCCTTATAACACCAGAATATGACCTATGTGTAAGGTGTGCTATGGTGAGAGAATCTGAGGGAGGCTCAGATAACATTTCCCTACTAGTAATCTCTACTAACTTGAACTTCTCCTGTAGGCGTTTTCATTCAAGCTTGACATGCTGGAGTTCGGCTAGGGCTTGGTCCAAAGCGAAGCCCACATATGCTACCTCCTTCCCAAGCTCTGATAATTGGGCTTCATAAGGTTCGAGTCTACTGGATGAAGCCATCGACTCCTCTTTCTGCATTAACCATTAACATCTTATTAAATCATTAAGAGTATGTTAATATACTACCCAAAAATATTGGGTCGTTACGTTCTTCCCCCCTTAAGAAATTTCGTCCCCGAAGTTTATACTTGAGTCCTAGTCGAAAAGGTGAGGGTACTTTTGCTTCATTGTTTCCTCAGGCTCCCAAGTCGCTTCTTGATAATTATGATTCCTCCACAACACATTCATAAGGTGGGTAGTCTTGTTTCATAGAACCTTGTCTCTACGGTCTAAGATCTCCACTGGACGCTCCTCATAAGAGAGGTCATGTTCCAGTTGTACCACCTCTGGGTTCAGTACATGCGAAGGGTCGGGTATGTACTTCCTCAAGAGAGATACATCGAAGACATTTTGAACTTGAGCTAGGTTCGGTGGAAGTTCTAGATGATAGGACACTGCACCTATGCGATCATGGATTTCATAGGGGCCAATGTAGCTAGGGCTGAGCTTACCTTTCTGCCCAAACCGCATGACTCTCTTCCATGGAGAAATTTGATGGAAGAATTTATCACCAACACCAAACTCCAAGTCCCTTCGACGATTGTCAGCATAGCTCTTCTACCGACTCTGAGCTACCTTTATGTGTTGTTGGATGGCATGAACCTGTTCTGTCATCTCTTGCACAAGATCAGGCCCAAGAAGCTTTCTCTCACTAGTTTCATCCCAACAAGTAGGAGTTCTACATCGCTTTCCATATAGATCTTCATAGGGTGCCATCTGAATACTCGAATGGAAGCTATTTTTATAGGAGAACTCAACTAATGGGAGGTGTTGATCCCATCCACCTTTAAATTCCATTGAGCATAATCTAAGCATGTCTTCGAGTGTCTGAATAGTCCTTTTAGATTGGCCATCAGTTTGAGGATGATAGGTCGTACTAAAATTCAATTCAGTATTCAGATCATGTTGAAGACTTCTCCAGAATTTTGATGTGAATCTTGGGTCACGATCAGACACGATGGATAGTGGTACCCCATATAGCCTTACCAATTCCTTCACATATATCTTGGAAAGATGATCCAGAGAGAAATCTTCCCGAATAGAGATAAAATGGGTTGTCTTGGTGAGACGGTCCACAATAAACCATATCGCATTATTCCCTTTGGATATTTTCAGGAGACCAGTTACAAAGTCCATAGTGATATTATCCTTCTTCCATACTGGTATGGGTAGCGGTTGTAATACCCCCTTATGAAGTTGTCATTCTGCCTTTACTTGCTGACACACCAGGCACCTTGTAGTGTAATCAGCAATCTCCCTCTTCATGTTATCCCACCAATAATGATCACAAAGGTCTCTATACATCTTAGTGATTCCCGGATGTATAGAGAACGTAGAGATATGAGCTTCATCCATCAGTTCTTTCTTTATCTCCGGAATAGATGGAACACATAGTCTTGTATGAAATTTCAATACACCTTCTTGATCAATATTGAAATCAGGGAACTTCCCATCTTTTACAGCCTCCAACTTCTCCTGCAACAACAGATCTTCGTTTTGAGCCTTCTTGATCTTCTCTAGTAATGAAGGTTGAGAAATAATTTGGGATAGGGTTGATGATGTCCCTTTCCTTATAATTCCCATGTCCAGTTTTACTAGATCTTTAATCAATGGATATCCTAGAATCCTCATTGTTGCCAGAACAACAGGATCTTTCCTGCTTAACGCATCCACGACTTTATTTGCTCTTCCAGGGTGATAATTAATTGAACAATCATAGTCTTTAGTAAGCTCCAACCATCTCCTTTGTCTCATGTTCAATTATTTCTATGTGAAAATATACTTTAGACTTTGGTGGTTAGTGTATATATCACATTTCTCCACATAAAGATAGTGCCTCCATATCTTTAGAGCAAAAACAACTGCTGCCAGCTCTAGATCATACGTAGGTTAATTCTGCTCATGAATCTTCAACTGTCGAGATGCATAAGCAATTACCTTGTCATTTTGCATGAGGACGCACCCAATCCCTTTCAGAGATGCAACGCTAAAAATAACGAATCCTTCTCCGATAGAGGTTAGTGTTAACACAGGTGCAGTAACCAATCTCTTCTTCAGCTCTTGGAATCTTTCCTAGCATTCCTTTGTCCAGATGAACTTAACCCCATTTCGAGTCAACATGGTTAGTGGATTAGAATGCCGTGAAAAGTTTTTCGCAAACCTCCTATAATATCCCGCTAAACCAAGGAAACTACGGATCTCAGTTACTGTTGTGGGTTGAGGCCACTCCTCCACAACCATTGTCTTTGCAGGGTCAATCGAGATTCCTTCATTGGTTACGATGTTCTCCAAGAAATCCACTTGTTGTAACCAAAACTCACACTTGCTGAACATTCCAAAGAGCCTCTCCTTCCGTAGAGTTTTCAAAATAACCCTTAGATGATCTTCGTGCTCCTCATAAATTTTTGAATATATCAAAATATCATCAATAAAAACTACCATAAAGTTATCAAGGTAGTCCTTAATGACTCTATTCAACAAATCCATGAAACTAGCAGGAGAATTAGTCAAGACGAAGGGCATAACCGTAAACTCATAATTCCCATATCGTGATCGGAAGGCAGTCTTTGGAATATCTTCCTTCTTCACCCTTAGTTGATGATAACCAGATCGAAGGTCAATCTTCGAGAAGAATTGAGCCCCATGAAGTTGGTCAAATAAATCATCAATTCTTCGAAGGGGGTATTTGTTCTTCACTGTGATCCCATTCAGTTCTCTATAATCAATGCAAAGCCACATTGATCCCTCCTTCTGCTTCACAATGAGAACTGGTGCTCCCCAAGGAGACACACTCGGACGGATAAACCCCTTCTCTAAAAAGTCTTGGAGTTGTTTCTTTAACTCTTCTAGCTCCACATTTGACATTCTATACGGAGAATATGATATCGGTTGAGACCCAGGTAGGAGTTCAATGGAGAACTCTACCTCTCTTTCGGGGGGAGGTCCAGGTAACTCCTCAGGAAATACATCCATGTATTCCTGAACAATTGGAACATCTTCTATTGGTATGCTTCCTTTTCCTTCTTCATCATCAACGAATAACTCCATAAATAATGATATAGGAGGTGCTTCTAGATAGGGATCAGTTCGGGATATCTCTCCTTGGAAGATAACTGTAGGTTGTTTATTCAAGACTACTGAGATTTCCTTACTTCTGCATTTGATCTTAGAATTATACATTGAGAGCCAGTCCATCCCTAGTATAACGTCGAATTAAAACATGGGAATGACTACTAGATTTGTGATAAGATTGTGCTCACTAAAGTAAACACTAGAGTCTCTAAACACTGTTGATGCATGGATAATCCCACTTGGAGTCTTGACTGAAAACTCTACCTAAAGCAATTCCAGGATTGACTCTATATTCTTTGCAAACTGGGAGGAAATAAAGGAATGTGTAGAACCAGAATCAAACAAATTAGTTGCTAGTTTTGAGAGGAGAACAAGAGTACCTGCTACTACGTCATTCGGAGTTTGAACTTCAGTTGTTGTGATAGCAAAAGTACGACCTTGCTCCCCTGGCCTTTGCTGAGGTTGATGGTGATTCCCCTCCACTGCCCTTGGATTTGGACATAGATTATCATAGTGCCCAAGCTGTCCACACATGAAGCAATGGACTTCGGGTAATTCCAGAACCATATTTCCTCTTTCGTTAGTGTTTGGGAGTTGAGGCTTCACCTCACTACGACAATTCTGAGAAATATGGCCTCCTTTTCCACACGTGTAGCACTTTCCACTTCTGACCAAGCAATTCTCTGTATGCTTCTTCGCACATTTATTTCATGTGGTAAGTTGCATTTTCTTTACACCTTTTCCCTGATCAAAAGTCTTCCCTAAAATGGGCTCCAACGATCTCTTCTTTCCATTTGATTTAAAGAGACCATTGTGTCTCACCATACTCCAGCTCGACTTTCATTGCACTCCACACGATCTCCTCGTAGCTATCGTAGTCCCGGTTGGCTAAATTCTTCCGCAGATGAGGTCTTAGTCCACCGAAAAATCTATCAACCTTCCCACTTGGATCCATGACAATGATAGAGGTATATCGTGAAATTCTGGTGAAGTTCATCTCATAGCTTCCGATAGATTCGTTCTCCTTATGCTTCAGCTCGAGAAACTCTTTCTCCATTCTCGTTCTCATGGAACGAGGGAAATACTTGTTAAAGAATATTCCCCAGAATTCTTCCCACTCCATAGCTTCCATCTCTCCTCTAGGCTTCGTGTTTTTGACCAGTGACCACCATTGATCAGCTTCTCCCTCTAGGTGATAAACAGAAAGGGTGACTTTTTCTTGTTCTGAACAAAGGAGTACAGAAAAGATCTTTTCAATGGAGCTTATCCATTGTTCTGCAACCAATGGGTCAGTAGATCCACTGAATGATGGTGGTTGTTGACACATGAAGAAATCAATAGAATGTTGTTCCCTTCGTGGTGAGGTTGGCCTCTCAGCTTGATTCAAGTTATTACTCATAACTTGAGTCAGTTGGTTCATCATTCACATGAATGTTTCCATTCCGGCTTCCATCGGAGGACTGTCAGCACATGGTGCATTGCGGTCAACATCGGCACGGTTCCTCCTATTTCCCTCCATTTTCTAAAAGAATAAAACTTTAGTGAGAAACTTATTTCATTTATGAATATTTTAACAAAGACTTCATTCTTAGACAATTACATTTCTCTATAATTCCTTCATAATGACTCATAAAAAGCTTGTGATTAACCAAACATATCCCCCATGAGTGTCATAACCAAGAGTGAAGCAAGGCCCGTTATCGTGCACCAGTTCCCGTTCGATACTAGCTCAAAGCGGTAATTTCGGGTTTTACCCATATGTACATCTGTGCTAGAGCCGCCTCTACCTGCTCGTATCCAGACAGGGATGTATTTGTTTGATAAACCACTTACTCAATACTTACCAAAATACCAGGATGTTTTCCTATATTTAAACTTTTCTATAGGGTTCTTCCTAAATTTTTTATATCCTAATTTCCACAAATAACTAAACCATCCTTTGATACCAACTATAGCATCCCGTCTTTTTATAACATAACTTTCATTTCATTACACGGAACTGAGGATATTTAAGGTTTAGTGTCTGGGAAACAAGGAATATAATACATGAAAACAACATAAAACATTCTTTCTAAACACTTAAAAGGCTTCTCCTTAAGTTCATCCTAGGTTCATTACTGCATCTCATAACCTAGGGACATACATCAAAAGAAAGGGTGAGCAGAAGGCCCAATAAGGGAAACAAGAGAAACATTTTACATGTGAACTTGAGATACTTCAATAAGGACATGAAAAGAACATTAAGGCATGAGAATGAAATCATGAGATACATCATAATAAAAATAGCATTTTTCATAACTTGAAGATGTGGCTGTAACATTTAATATTAAAAATCATTTCGTTTCACCAACGTCCATCCCCAAGGTGTCATTAAAAATTACCAAGGTTATTCCCCAAGGTATCAGTCTAAAAAGTCATCTCTGGAGATTTAGTCTTTACCCAATGCATTAGAGCGCTATCTGGGAGCACCCTTGACAGGTATTTATTATCATGTGAGCCACATATATCATCATCAATCATTTCATAAACAACCCATATAGCATAAAAGAAATGGGTTTCATTTCATAATCATAACGTTCTAAAAACTGCTTTAAAGACATGATCTTTATGTCACTTTAATCCCACAGAAAGGGAAAGCGGGTTCCATGTATGTAAATCACAGAATATAAAATAAAAAATTATTATATATATGTGAATACCCTTGTAGAAATAAGATCTTTGAGTATTCACTTTATAACATAAAATAATTTTCAGAAAAGAGAGAGGCATTTTGAGACGAAAATTCTGCAGCATAACGGCTATGTTAAAAGGTTTTAGAAAACATTGAAAAGAGAGGGAACATGGGTCACCCACTCATAAATGATCTATAAAAATAGTATAGGGACAGAATATAAATGATATGAATAATGGTAATTAAATTTCAAGTAAATACCATTTGAAATGTAAAACATGGAAATAAGACAAAAATAAGATTTCTCTTATGAAAATTTGGCAGCCTAACGGCGTCACTTAAACTTCAACAAAAATGAATTAATGAGATAAAATAGGGTCTCACATTATATGATCATAAAATATCAGTATGATAGATATAGAGATCATACACCAACATAATAAAAAGGAACTTGAAAGACTTTTCATGAAAATAGAACTTGAAAATGAGAAGGGTGAAAGAATCCTTTAAAAATTTGGCAGCCTAACGGCGTCACTTAAACCTTCATAAAACGAAATGATGAGAGTAAGAGGGTATCTATCATCATATAAAAATGAAAAGTTAATTAAGAGGAATATAAAATAACATCCTCTCACATAAGAACATGGAGCATAAAAGGAATGACATAAAAGAGATTACATGAAAAGAAAGAGAGAGGTCGGATCCCTTACCTTAAAACGTAACTCTTAAAAATCAATGGTTTGGACCTTGAGGGCTTGGGGGAACCTTGGGGGGACTCTTTGGGAGGTAAGGAGACCATAAATTCGTTGGTGGAGAGTTGGGAGTGAAAACTAATGGAGTAAATGGTGGGTATTTATAGGGAAAGTGAGGGGACAAGGCATTAATGGCCAAGGGACACCTCACAAGTGCTTTTCTCAAAACCATGTGCTCTCCATTGGAATTTACCATGGATTTAGGCCACATGAGGCCCCCAAAACAAAAATTCATCACCCGTGGCCGTCCAAACCTTAAAATATTTCATGAAATCATCATGACACAGTTATGATGTCATTAATCTTACCGAAACCCTAAAACTGCATTTTTACTATTCACTGAAAAATTCATCTTTCTCAGAAAAATACCAAAATTTTACCTTAACCAAATATCGATGCTCTAATTACATTTATGAACTCCATTTTATAAAAATAATTTTCTAAATATTTTTAATTTAATTTTTATATAAAATCACTATTCATCGAGAATTCATTTTTTTCAGAAAAATCCCCAAAAATTACCATAACATAATATTGATGCTCTGGGTTCAAAAATAAAGTCCATTTTATAAAAATAATTTTCTAATTATTTTTAATTAAATTTTTAATTAAAAACCACTATTCATTTGAAAAAACTAATACTTGACTAATAATTTTTGAAACCTTTATTTACCCATTTTATTGAATCTCATTTCTTAATCAAGGTGTCTAAATTATATTACAGCTTTCTTTGAGTGAAATTACTAATCCATTTGGTCACATTACTAATCCTAAGCGTAAAATCACTATTCATAATTTACTATTAATCAAAAATTATGTTGATCTTATTAGACTCCAAATTCCTTACTGAACACTTTTGTAGAAGACCATTTCTTGAAAATCATTACACATCATTAATTATTTAGGGTATAAATAAATATTTTAAAATATCTTTTTTTCAAAATTCATTAATAAAATACATTCTAAAATTATCCTAACATTTGAAATTTCACAAACATCGCTAATGGAAGAAATCTCAATTCATTCATCCCAAAGGATTACACAAAGAAGCTAGGGTCTCGTCACATAGCCCCTTATAACACCGACATATGACCTAAGTGTAAGGTGTGCTATGGTGAGATAATCTGAGGGAGGCTCAGATAACATTGCCCTAGTAGTAATCTCTACTAACTTGAACTTCTCCCGCAGGCGTTTCCGTTCAAGCTTGACACGCTGGAGTTCGGCTTGGGCTTGGTCCAAAGCGAAGCCCACAGATGCTACCTCTTTCCCAATCTCTGATAAGTGGGCTTCATAAGGTTCGAGTCTACTGTATGAAGCCATCGACTCCTCTTTCTGCATTAACCATTAACATATTATTAAATCATTAAGAGTAAGTTAATATACTACCCAAAAATATTGGGTTGTTACAATGTATCTCTAGTCAGTTAATTTCCACGGTATATATAGAAATGAAAGATCTTGAATCATATTTATCAATGAAATCATAGAAAAATATTAGGGTCTACTATAATAGTACCTCAAACTGTATATGGTCACACAGCCTGATCCTCGGGTATTGGCTGTAAGGCATGAGATTGACCTAATATATGGCCATGTGCAACAGATGGATTAACATGATCAAGATTGGTGGAGCTGTTGGTGATCAGGGATCAGACTACCATAGTCATGACCTCCTCCCATCCAGACTTGTCGGTTCTATTCCAATTCCCCGCCTGACGTGGCATAATAGAACTCGCTACTAAAGGTAGAGCCGGCACAAACCATTTACCATTAAAAGTTGGTGGAATGGTCTTGAAGAAATGCTGAAGTTAACCCATATGACTTCCATCTCAGCACTCTATAGGGTATCTATCACATTGAGCATTCTTATGCACTATATTTCCACACAGATGACCCACCACAGAACTATCAAACTAGTAAATATGGCTGCCAATTCCATAACAAAAAACCTCGAGGGAATGTTTCATACCACTAGAAGAACTATAGGTCTAACACAACACCGATTCTTTAAATCATGTACTTGATCCATCCCTCAGGTTATTTTCTTTGATAAGGTCCTGATCAATTATTGTAGAAAAGGTAGGAAGGAGAAATACATTAACTTGATTTTTGATGGCGTACTAGATCCCATCCTCAAAACGTGTAGAACCCAAAATCTATTCACCATCTATAAGCGGTTAAAAGCACTATAAGTTAGGGAATCATGATGAATATTTCATAACTGACATATACCCCTTCTAGAGATTCATGAACTCTATGGATCTATCAGCTCTCACTACATATGGGATGAATAGTTCAATGAAGGCAGTATAGAAATCAACCCATAACATGCCATGATGATGACTGGCTTGGGTAGCAACATCCCACCAATGCTTGGACGAATCCCAAAGCATGTATGTAGAAAGCCCAGCTCTCCTCTCTGGAGGTGTTTCCAGAAGCTCAAATATAGAAAAAATTTCCTCTAAAAAAGACTCAGCAGCCTCAGAACCTTCATCCCCTAAAAAAGTAGGATGATGCTACTTCTGGAACACGTGAGTCAGATCAGCCATCATAGGTGCAACCCATGGATCGCCTTGCATGGATTGCATCAGATGTTGGAAACTATCACATACCGTGGCATTAGTCCTCGTATCAAGTACAGTAGGCAGTGCCTCATGTGGAACATCATGTTGTAAGACTGGCGGCTCCGGGCCCACCATGTCTAGATCATGGTCATCACCACCCTCCTAGAAAATGAAATGAGGATGACATGAAGAAATTTGTCTAATAATGCCATGAACAGATCTTAGAACAAGCTTAAGATCATAAGAAAACATCACTAGTGGAAATTTAAATAAAGACAAACTCACTACCCAAGGCATACTACCATAGGTAACCACTAAGCCGGTCAGACAAATGTAAGTGCTTAGGTATATACTTCATGCCATTTTGTATTTAATTTATAGGTTCACTCCTTTACCTTTAATAATCATGAAATGGCAGGAAAAGGATGTGCAACAAATTTATTGTAGATTTCTGTATTCAATTAATAATGGATAGCTATTTCTGATGAATTAGTGACCAGACAACTATCACCAGGAACAACACCCATTTCATTATTATAAAATGGATGGACTTGGTAAATTACACGTCACAACCCATGAGGTCCCATACAACTCATGAGTTGAGTCGGGTAATCACTCAATCACAACAAAAGTAATACAAGTAAAACCAAACTGTCACAACATCACCCAACAATCACATGCATATTAAGCAACACAAATCAGCATGATGAACCTATACGGTAAGGCAATAAGCATGACTTGTGAATTCTAGGTGCCAATAATGATGCATGTTGCAATGATCCTTTCCATCATGTCATTGAGATAAAGATGAAATAAATCATCAACATTTTAATAATAAAAAACACCACACAACATGTTCATCACCCAATAGTGAAATAATTTCAAATTCAATAGGTAAAATAGAACAACAATTATATTATAGGTAGCTTGGATTCTACTCCGAACATGGGTTCGTGACACCCAAGAACGGATTATGACCATGTACCAAGAGTTCGTATTCTACAATCTATTATCTCCAAATAATAAAGTAGGAAAAGAAACCTCCTATGATATAACTTTATGAAGAAACTGACCCGAATGCCACTTTATGTGTGCCTGGAGCTTAGTGGGTGACATGTACCCAAGCACATCTTCCTGAATGCCAGAGGCTAGAGACTAGCAGTGAGTTCCTATGTTGTTTCCGTGGGAATTTTATTCCCTCGTTAGTAGAGTGTAGCACAAAAAAAGGAACATAAAATAATAGTAAATAGTGGAATTAATATAAATAAACAATGGAAGAAAATTAATGCAATAGATAAATGATAACAAACATAATTATACCAAACAAAAAAGGAGGATGAAATTTCATGTCACTAGAAAATTGGAAAGCATGGATATAAGAGAATGGATACAACATGTTCCACAAAGTAAAGGAAAAAAATGACTACTCCATGCATCTTGAGATCCAAATCGGTCATCTGCTATGAAGCTCTATCCTATTAGCAAACAATCAAGTGTTTAAAGATTTATGATTCCCTTTGGGAACACATGTAGTCAAATAATCATCTCCAAGTACCAAACGGATCCCAAAGAAGCTGTGAGAAAAATCTCCATGGTTCACCACCAACGATGTCTATAATATTCGGCCCATGTAATGGATATTGTAGTATACAGGCATCCATATATAAGTAAACCATGAAGTACAAAATAACTGAATACCCATGTACCTGATTCAGACCTCGGCTGGTGTCTGAACATTTAACCATTTCATTGATTATGTAAATACCATTAAATGTTAACAGGTCACGTGAGGCATAGCCATCACTGATATCACCTTGTGATAGTATAAGTTGTGAGGGTCCCAATACGTAACTAGGATAACTGAAAATGATATCCATTGAGTGAGTTCTAGGATAATATCCATAGTAACATAAATATAATAGAAAGATAACTTAGTAGTATCTAAGTCTAGATAAAGGGGTAAGATTGTAATCCATGTAGCGGAATCCAAGTCATTACACAATAAGTTGCCTACTGAGTCTAAGGAGTGCATCCAAGGTAAAACGGGGATAAAAAAGGACTTGGTCCAAGGAGTGTATCCCAGTCACCTACTTGTCAATGCTGGATATGAGGAGTGTATATGATATATCCTAGATTAATTAAAGGGGACCCTACTATAGTATATTGTGCATCTAAGAAATGGACATGAACTTGAATCTAGGTTTGTATCTGTAACGACCTAAACATTAATTAATAAAAATACTTATTGATCTAATTATATGTATTATTTAAGATGGTTATATCACATATGAAATTATTTGATTTTTTATTTTTGGATTTTAAAATACCATTAATAATTGTGACTGTTTCTAATATTGTCGTTGAACAATGATCACATGATTAGTATAAATATAGGGATTTAACACATCCAATTTACTCAAGCAAAGTTAGAGATGGCCTCATCTAGTAGAATATCTCCATATAAAGTCCATTTGTAAGATCTTGGAAAGGATATGTCATAATTGGTCTTTGCTCTTGACCAAGACCAAGTTGAGCTTCAACATGTTAAGCTCGAATGGTACCACTTATGTGATAAGTGGATGTTTATAGAGGTTACCACACGAGCGATGTTATCTGAGCTACCCTAAATGTTTATCGCCATCACACACCTTGCCCTTTGGTCATATGAATGTGTTATAAGGGGGTATTTAACAAGACCTTAGCACTATGATTATGTGCATTATTTTTGTATACAATAAACAATATACAATCATTTTATTATTGTTACTTTGTAAATAATTTTTAAATACCAAAGTGTAGTTTTCATTAATATTCCATTAAGAAATATATTTTGATGAATTATAGAAATTTTGAATAAAAAAATATTTTAATAAAATATTATTGATAAATTTATTTTTATTAAATATAAATGATCCTATAATTTTTATGAATACAATTGTAATTTTTATTACTGTTTGATAGCCATTTTCTATTTGAAAACACAAGAATTATTGATAAATGTTTATTTTTATTTTAAAAGTAAAAATTCACATATTCATAAATTTTTTTAGAAGAATTGAATATTATTTTTCGAATCAGGACATCATAATTTTCCAATGGTGAATGTTTCATAGTTTTTCGAGACTATCGAATTTTTGGGTAAAATTTAAATTCCATTTAATTATATCATCATAATGACCCAATAGTGATGTAATAAAATACTAAAAATGGTATTTTCAGCTAAAATATGTTTTATAATTAAAATAATAGGATTTTATATTTGTGAGATGTATTTTACCATGCCATTGTGGACCCTCTAAGACATATAAAAAATTTTATCTTTTGAAAATGATATCTCTGAGAGTGCGACTCACCTCTACATAAGAAAACCTAATATTTTATGAATTTCAGACATTGGACATAAAATATAATGTTTTATACAACCCTTTGGAAAAACCCATGGCCAAGAACTGTAACGCCGCGACCCTAGTTACCAAAATTCGGTGCGTTATTACATAACATTAAAATGATATAAGGAATAATATCTAGATATACTGATCAGTGTAGTAGCCATGGAAGTACAAGATACATACATAAGTTTTACAATATATTATTTATTTAAAAAAAACATTTTCTCTCCATAGAACACACTTATATCTGGTACCATATCCCTGCAGGTCAGTTATAATATACTTATTCAAATCCTAAGAAAAATAAAACATAAGAATGGGGTGAGCTCAGATACTCAGTGAGGATAATAATATAGCAGTAACAATCATAAATAAGCATGAACCTTTAAGGACATGTATAAGACTAAAAATATCCTTTTAAACATAAATTTCAGCATAATATGGAAATGATAAATCAAATAACCCCCTTTTATGATTTACATGGATATTCTACTAGTCTAATAACCCCATGTAACATCAATAGATAATTTCATAATGATGGAAAGTAAAATGTCAGGCATCATAACCACATAGTCAAGGCCTCGTGCCAAGTCTACAAATTAGATTTTGTCAATGCCTTTTGTGATGACACTAATTTTTCTCATTAGACCTACCGATGATTCGAGGATCCAAAGAGGGCTCCACCTCTCACTTATTATGTCCAATTCATTCCTCATATGAAATGGATGAAACATAAGATAAACATATGTATTAAAATTAGCATAAAAAAGTTAATACTTTACCCATAAACCATGAATGATATAAAAATAACACATCTATATTCAAATATATAAAAAAACCTTCAAAACAATTTGGAATATTTTATCCTAATAAATCAACTTCAAACAAGTGTAAAATCCCTCAATGGATGTTGTCATAGATGAAATCTAAACTATTTGAGAGAAATATCTCTTTATATATTGAAATCATTTAGAAATACTATAATTATAAAAGAAAACAATTATTTTGAAAATATTATAATAAGCTTGTAAAGAATGCATCAATTTTGTTATAACCGTGTAAACTAGCAGCACCCACCTTATAAGTTAAAAAAACATTTTACCTTAATTTGTTGAAAAGGTCATACAATATCTTGTTTGGAATACGAAAGAAAGATTACTATCAAAACATTTTATAAAAATTCATACCAGGGTATAAATGACTTTAACACATATTCTATGAAATAGTAAAAATATTTTGAAATACATTTTTAAGAAAAATAGATGTGGATGATAATGAAGTCTCAGTATATACTTTCGTAAAAACAACCTGGGATAATAAAGATATTGTAAAATTAACCCTTACCATGTACTTTTCCTTTTTTGAGGGTAAGCTAACCACTTGTATAATAGTTAAATCATTTTCATTAAATTATAAAAGAACCACATACATAAATATGATATGATATATGATCTTTTAATTCTTCTTTGTTAATAATATTTCTGTAGTATCATTATTTTGGGTGTTACCTGATTCGTTTTATGTTATATGTTTTATTATGTAAGTCATGTTTGATATGAATCGGACTTATTTGATTGATATCACGAATGATATTAATTTCTTAAACAATATTTTTAATAATAAAATGAAAATTATTCTATGGTAGAGAATTATTCTCTTCACATTCGTGGAGACAGTAAACCGTACGTACACACTAATGGTGACTTTTTCATTAATAGGTTGGATAGAATAATGAATATGGTTTTAAAAAGTTTATAATAACATCAATGTATGTTTAAGGTACTATATTTATTATTTTGGTTTTGAAACAACAAATAAAGAGGATGTGAAAGAAGAAAATAACACTGAATTAGGTGATGAAATTATTGCCTCTTCATTGGGTGCTTCATTTTGATTTGAACAAAAGGGATCCTTAGTGTGGCTTCATGATCAATGAAAGGTCTTTATGATGAAGTGATGGTGGGTGGGAGGATATTTTAGTTGGGGTTGGCTGAGCCAAATGGCTTTGGAGGTGTGAAATTAAGGGAAGGGGAAGTATTCTTTTATTAGAGAGGTGAGGGTTACTTTAAGAAAATCATGAAATATTAATTTATTATATAATAATATTCGGTTTATAATGGCTCCAAAATGACTTATTTCGAGGATAAGGTGGTAATGGGAGAGAAAACTCTCAACCAATAGGTTTTATACAAGTTTAGGTCACCATATTAACCTTATCTTTTATATTTAACTCTTAGTTAAATAGTTTAACTTTTACCATGGCTTCTTGTAATATTATAATAAATGGTTAATTTTCGTTCTATTAAACACCAAGAGAACCCCAAGTGGTCCATTATTAATATATCTATAATTATCTAAGTCATTTATCCGAACCATATATTTTTATGAATATTATATCATTTAATAAAATATTATTTATTTAAAATCTCATTTATATCAATTTTGACACTATTTAGTATTTGGTTTTTGTGAATTTCATAAAAACATTCTTACATAGAAAAACATCAATTTAATCAACACTATAATGTCATATTAACCTATAAAACTCTTGTAATGCATCAAAAGTCTCAATTTACATTTATTTTAATATTAAAAAAATATCAATAATTTTAATCATACATTAATATGGTAATTATTGCATCATCATTGTGTCATAAATAAATTTAATTATATAAGGTCTAAAAATTATAAATAAAATATAACTATATAGGAAATATTTATATATTTATAATGAATATTTATAGTTGAATATATCTTGTCTATACCCCTATATTAAAAATTATTTTGTTATTGTAATTTTAATTTCACACACTTACCACTACTTTAAATAATATATAATAAATGTCCCAATATAATCCATGTTGATAAAAAAGGATCATATTTTATTCCTAATTTTTATTTGGTAGAAATAAATTTATCCATTAGAATTAGAACATGTGTTAGGGTAATTATAATATCATTTTTACCGTTAATTACAATATTTATTTTTAACCATGGTAAATAAAATTCAAAAGTTAATGTTCGCAAAAAATTATTTTTATCCTATTAAACAATGTTTCAGTTACTAATTTCAACTGTGTGTATCAGAATTTTAAAATTCAATTCATTGATGTCGTAAAATTACTATTTATTCACATTTGCAAATGTTCCTAGAAGATGGGTAAAATATGGTAAAAAGTTCAATAATATTATATATATATAATATTATTAATATAAAATGACTTCAATTAATTAAATTGGACTAATATATGTATTATGAATCAATTATGACTTTAAAATAAATTTATATAAAAATAAAAATTATTTAAATAATATTCGATTTCAAACAATAAATTAGTGTTTCTCTATTCATCAAAAAATGATAGTTTTTAGAAAAATAAAAAACATTCACCCTAAGATAATTTTGATATTCCGAATCCAAAAATGAAGTGCATTTTGAAAAATAAAATTTATAAAATATCAAAAATTTGGTATTACTATTCATATCTACTTTTGAAACAGCTAGTTTGATTTGTCATGTTGTGCTAGAACTCGAAGTTGCGTACAACGCAAGCTACTGTATTATTCAATGGGAAACGTACCATAGAAACTTGGGGTGTTACATTATTCCCTCCTTCAAATAATTTTTTCCTCTAAATTTCTAGAATATTAATGCATAAAAAGATTTGGGTGTTTCTTCATCATATGTTCCTCAGGTTCCCACATTGGCTCTTCCATTTTATGGTTTCTCTAAAGAACATATACTAGATGAGTCGTCCAGTTTCTCAACAAATGTTATTTGGTTCCAAGAATTCTGATAGGCTTTTCGTGATAAGACAGATCAGGTTCCAGTTCAATTTTTTCATATGTGAGTACATGTGTTGGATCAGGCATATATTTTCTCAACAGTGATATGTGGAACACATCATGATCTTCAGAGAGACTTGGTGGTATTGTCAAACGGTAAGCTACAACTCCAATTAGTTCTAAAATTTCAAAAGGTTTAATGTACCTGGGACTCAATTTACCCTTATTACTGAATCGTATAACACCTTTCCATTGAGATACCTTCAAGAAAACATGATCTCCCACATGAAATTCCAAATCATTCCTTCAGGTATAGATATTTCTCTTTTGCCTACATTGAGCTTCTTTGAAGTGGGTTTGGTTAATATTCACTTTTTCTATTGTTTCCTCAACATGATTTGGGCCTATGAGTTTTCGTTCACCACCATCATCCCAACCAGTTGGTGTGCAACTTCTATTTCTATATGACACTTTATATGGTGCCATCTGAATACTTGAATGGAAGTTTTTGTTATAGGTAAATTCTACTAGAGGTAAATACTGATCCCACATACCTGGGAAGTCAAGTGAATAAAATTTTAACATATCTTCTAAGGTTTGAATAGTCTATTCTAATTGTCCATTAGATTGAGGGTGGTAGGCAGTGCTAAAATGATGTTCAGTATCAAGGATATTCTAAAGTCTTTTCCAAATTCTTGATGTGATATGGGGATCACATTCAAAAATCATCGATTTGGGTACACCATGAAGTATTACATCTTCTTTAATATATAGTCTTTCTAAACATTCAAGTGGTAAATATTCTCTTATAGTAAGAAAATGTGTTGACTTGGTTATATGATCAACAATGACCCATATTGCATCATTCCTTCTAGGATTATTTGGTTTCCCAATGATTATGTCCATCGTAATATCATAATATTTTCACATAGGTTTGGGAGAAAGTTGTGTGACTTCTCGAAGATGTATTCTTCCAACCTTAACTTACGGAAAAACCATACATCTTGACACATAATCAGCAATCTCCCTCTTCAGGTAGTCCTTCCAATTATTTTCCTTCAAATATCAATACATCTTAGTGCTACGAGGTTGTATAGTGAAATTGCAGCTATGAGCATCATCCAACAATTCACTTTTTAGATCAGGTATATCAGAAACACAAAGCACTTTCAAAAATTTCAAAATTCCATCTTTATACACAATATCAATCAATCTCCCGTCATTCATATAATTAATTTTCTTTTGAAACTCCTTATCATCAGTCCGAGAACATTTTATCCTATCTAGTAAAGATGGTTTGGAAACTTTTTGAAAAAATTATTGATGTTTTACCTTCCTGGATTATTCTAATATATATATTTACAAGATCCATGAACAGAGGATCCCTTTCAACTCTCATCTTTTCCAAAACTCCGTGATCTTTTATACTCAAAGCATCTACCACCTTATTTTCCATCCCCACGTGGTAGAGTATAGTGCAATCCTAATCTTTGGGTAGTTAAAGACATTTTTTTTACCTCACGTTGAGTTCTTTATGTGAGAGAATATACTTCAAACTCTTTTGATCGGTATATATCTCTCATTTTTTACCAAATAGGTAGTGAATCCATATCTTCAATTCAAATATTATAGCTGCTAATTCATGATCAAGAGTTGGAAGGTTTTGTTCATTAATTTTTATCTTCCATGATGCATTGTAAATAACCGTATCATTCTGCATATGGACACAACCAAGTCCTTTTTTTGAAGCATCACTATAAATAACAAACAAATCATTACTCGATGGATAAGTCATGATAGAAGAATTGAATAATAGTATATTAATTTCTTTAAAAAATTCTTCACACTCTTTTGTACAAAAAAATATAACCCCTTTATGTTTGAGTTGGTTAATGGGTTAGACAATTGGGAATAATTCTGAACAAAACGCCAGTATAAACTTCTAAACCAATAAAACTACGTACCTCAGTTATACTCGTCGGTGCTATCCATTCTGGGATTGATCCTATCGTATAAGGATTAATAGATATTCCATCCTTAGAGACAATATGGCCAAGAAAAAAATTCTCCTGAATCCAGAATTCACACTTGATAAACTTCCAATATAATTCATTTCTTCTGAGGGTTTTTAGAATAGTTCGCAACTGATTTTCATGATCTTCATAGATTTTAGAGTATACCAATATATCATGAATAAAGAATACTACAAAGATGTCATGATATGTCTTGAAACTCTATTAATTAGATCCATGAAAATAGAGGGTGCATTAGTCAGTCCAAAATGGAATTACTGTAAACTCATAATGCCTGTACCTGGTTCAAAATGCCGTCTTTGGAATGTCTTGCTTTTTCATGCTCAACCAATGGTATCCGGATCAAGGGTCAATCAATGAAAAATATTGATCTCCATGATGTTGATCAAATAAATAATTAATGCGAAGTAGGGGATACTTTTTCATTATTCTTATAGTATTAATCTCCATGTAGTCAATGCCCAAACTCATAGACTTGTCTTTCATCTTAACAAAAATAATAGGGGCTCCCCATGGAGAAATAGTAGGGGAATAAATCCTTTATAACTCAATTCCTCTAGTTGTTTCTTTAGTTCCACTAATTCCACAGTGTCCATTCTATAAGGGGTCTTCTATATGGGCCTTGAACAAGAAATTAAGTCATTAGAAAACCCTATTTCTTGTTCTAGAGGATGTACAAGTAAATCCTACAGAAACACATCAATATATTCTTTCACAATAGGTACATCCTCTATCTGAACATTCCTTTCCTCACCCATTATTATTTCACTCCCTTACTCCCTAATAAATGAATTTAGTAGAGATACTATGGGTTGATCTAGATAAGAATCATATGGTGACGTTTCTTCTCTAAATATAAGGTATTCCTTATCATCATCATAAAAAATTGTAACCACCATCTTCTTACAATAAATTTTTTCATCATGGTATGAAAGCCAATCCATATTGAGGATTATATTAGATTCAATCATGGGTATGATGATGTGATTAACATATAAAACAAATTTATATTCCATAATGGTAATTGATTCACAAAACATTATTGCAGTGATAGTTCCCATATGAGTTTCGACTGACAACTCACTTGTTAAATCAAATTGGAAATATCAAATTTTTTTTAAAACTGGAAAGATATGAAAGAATGAAATGACCCAAAATCAAATAAATCACTAGATAAATTTAAATAAACGATAAATGAAACTTCCATTGCGTCATTCATAACATAAAACTTTATAGTTGTGATCATATAAGCCTGGACATGATACCTTGGCCTTTTCTATGGTAATTTTCCTTCGTGCTTATGACATTAATTTTCATAATTCTCCATTTCCCTATAATTATATCATTCAACATTGGAAACCTTTTTCTTTCTCTGAAATCATGATCTTGGTGGACTTTTTCTCCACACTTGTAAAAAACTCACATTCCCTTCAGGCATGTACCAGGGTTTATTTTCCACATTTATTGTAGGATGTAAATTCAACATTTCCTTTCTTCCTCTTATTTTTATTTCTAGAGTTTTCAGCAAATCTCTTCTTCTCTTTATTTTCATTAAAGTCATCATACATAAATAATTCATTTTCTTTCTTGATATCACATGAGAATCTATCTCTGTATGATGAGAAGGATTTTGAGAATAATTCTCATCATAGAAATGGTTTTATCCCATTAATGAATCGATCAATATTACTTCATGGGTTACATATATAAATCACTTCTTTTCTTGTTATCCTTATAAAGCCTGCCTCATACTTTGGGACATTAACGTCTTCATTTTTCCTCAGACTCAGAAATTTTTCCATATCATCTCGGTGGTCAAGAAGAAAGTATTTTTCTAATAAAACCCCTTTGAAATCCCTTCATTCCATATTTGATACTTTTTCATCCTCCATTGTGTTTTGAATTAATGACCACCATCGATCTACATCTATTATGAGGTGATAAACTTCAATGAAAACTTTTTTCCTTTCATTACACCCCCAACCATGAAATATTTTCTCTAAGGAACATATCAATTTCTTAGATGCAATTGGATTTTTATACCCATTGAATGTTGGTGGGTTTTTCCTCCGGAATCGGTCTAACAATGATCCTCCACATTATGGATCCGGGTGATCCAAACGAGTATGGTTTTTATTCACAACTTGAGTGAGTTGTCCCAGTATGGTTATAAGTTGTTCAGCACCCATTGCATTACCAACTCAACTATAATTTTCTTGAGTTGTAGGGAAATCCCTAAATGGATTATGTGCATTGATATAGTTTCCATTCCTTCCGGTAAGCACCATTTCTAAACAATGGCATACACTAGATTAGTTTATGAATCGAAATACATAATTCCCAACATTTAAAACACTTAACATAAATTAAACAGTTTATGGATATAATCCATAATCATAAACATGTTTTCTTTGAGGAAGTATTCACTCATAAATCCCTAATAATGGTTTTTAATGAAATTGTGAATTGTCCTATGTATATCCTCGGGGATTGTAGTAACTAATAGTGCCGCAAGGCATGTTTTCATGTACAAGGATACCTGGCTCAAGCTCGAAACATCATGTCGGAGTTTTCACTCTCAGGAACATATGTGCCAGAGCCACCTCTACCTGCTCATATCTAGACAAGGATTTATTTCATGGAAAATTCACAAAATATCTACATTACCAAAATTTTAGGCAGTTCTTCTATATTAATCCCCAAAGTATATCGTAGGGTAATGTTCTCTTATCAGTGATTTTCTAAATCTAGCTTCCATGGTTTTTACTAAAAATCCTCTAATACCAACTGTTATGCATCGACTCCAGTATCCCAGAGTCGGTGCATTATTACATAACATTGGCATGATACAATGAATAATTTCCCGAAAACTGATCAGTCTAGTAGCCTTGGATGTACTAGATACAGACATAAGTTTTACATTCAATTATGAATTTAAAAAAGAATCATTATGTCTTCATATAACACACTCATATTCCATAGCCAATCCTTGTAGGTCAATCATAATATACTTCTTCATATCCAGGGAAAAATAAAACATAAGAAAGGGGTGAGCTCAGATGCTTAGTAATGATAGTAATATAGCAGAAACATTCATAAATAAACTTTAACATTTAAGACAACGTATAAGACTAAAACACGTCCCTTTTAAATATAAACATCATTATAATATGGCACAGATAAATAAAATAATTCCATTTATCTATTTACATGGATATTCTACTAGTCGAATAATCACATGTAATATCAATAGAAAATTTCATAATGATGAAATGCATAATACTAGACATCATAACCACATAAATAAGGCCTCGTGCCAAGACTACAAATAATATTTTTTCAAGGCCTTATGTTAAGTCACTATTTTGTCTCATGACACCTACTGATGCATTAAAGACCTATAGTAGGATCCACCCGTCACTTACTAAATCCAATTCATTCCACATATGAAAAGAATGAAACATAACATAAACATTCGTATTAACACTAGCATATGAAATGTTAATACTTTAACCTTCAAACATGAATGGTATAAACATAACACATCAAAAATGAAACATATCAGAAAACATTCAATATAATATGGAAGATTGTATCTTAATAAATCAGCTTCAAACAAATGTAAAATCAATCAAAGAATGTTGATATATATGAAATCAAAACTTCTTAATAGAAACAACTCTTTATATTTTGAAATCATTTAAAAAACATGTAATTATAAAAGAAAACATTTATTTTGAAAATATTCTGATAAACTTGTATGGGATTCTTAGAAGGTGTTAAAGTGGAAAAAATAGCCTCTCCCACCAAATAAGATAAATAAAACATTCTTATATTGGTTTGTTGAAAAGTTCGTAATGTACCGTGTTTGGAAAACGAGAGAAAGATTCCTTTAAAAACATTTTATAAAAATTAAAACAAGGGTATAAGTGACGTTAACCAATATTCTAGGAAATAGAAATAATGTATTGAAATACATTTTTACGAAAAACGAATATGGATGATAAATAAGTCCCAGTATATACTTTCTTAAAAATAACCTCATATAATAATGAGATTTTAAAATTAACCATTAACTTGTACTTTTCCTTGGTCGAGGGTACATTAAACTCTTGTATAATAGTTAAATAATTGTTATTAAATTATACCGGAACCACATACATAAATATTATATCATATATGATCTTTTAATATTGCTTTGTTAATAATATTTCAGTTGTATCATTGTTTTGGGTGTTAAATGATGCATTTTTCATTATATGTTTTATTACTCAAGTCATGTTTTTTATGGATAGAATGTATTTGATTCATATCAAGAATAAAATTTAGTTTTTAAACATTATTTTTAATAATAAAATCAAAATAATTCTTGAATTGTTACGATGGGGAATTATTCTCATCGAGTTTATGGAGATAGTAATCTGTACATACACACATATGGTGACTTTTAAATTCATAGGATGGATAGAATAATGAATATGGTTGTTCCATATTAATAAAAACATCATAATATTTATAATGTACTGGTGTTATTATTTTGTTATGGAAATAACAAAGAAATAGGAAGTTGAAGAAGAAAAGAACATTGAAAGATGTGATGAAATTATTACCTCTTCTTCAGGTGATTCCTTTTTATTTGAACAAAATTTCTCTGTAGGTTGTCTTTACGATCAATGTAACACCTCTAGGATGAATTGATGGTTGTTGAGAGGAAATTTCAGTTGGGTTTGGCTAAGCCAAATGGCTTTGTATGAGTGAAATTAAGAGAATGCAAATTACCCTTTTATAAGAGAGATGAGGGTCACATTAGAAAAATCATAAAATATTAATTTATTATACTATCATATTCGGTTTATAATGGATCCAAAATGATTCATTTAGAGGATAAGGTGGTGTTGGGTCTCAAACATCTAAAAAATTAGTTTTTAGACAAGATTAGGTCACCGTATTAACCTTATCTATTATATTTAACTCTTAGATAAATAGTTTAAATTCTACAATGTCTTCTTGTATTATTATAATAAATAGTTAATAAACTTACAATAAATGGACAAGAGAACCCCAAGTGGTTCATTATTGATATATATAACCTTATCTAATCTATTTGGATGAACCATAGTTTTTTAGGAGTATAATATAATTTAATAAAATAGTATTTGTTTTAAAAACTCATTCATATGAATTTTGACACAATTTAGTATTTGGTTTTTGTGAAAGTCCTAATAAAATTATTACTTAGAAAAATATATATTTAATCAACCCTGAAATGTCATAATAACCATGAAAACTTGTGGAATGCATCAAATGTCTCAATTTAAATTTATTTTAACATTCAAAATATTAGTTATTTTAGTATTTCATTAATAAGGTAATTAGTGAATCATCATTGTGTCATAAATAAGTAAAATTATTTATTGTCTCTATATTATAAATATAAAACCATTAGGTCGGAAATATTTTTATCTCTCTAATGAATATTTATAGTCGAATTTATCTTATATGTAACCCTATATTGAGAATGTTATAGTTATTAAAATTTAAATTTACCACTTTTAACTATTCTATAAAAAAGTATAATAAATGTCCCAATCTAATCCAAGTGGATCAAAAAAGATCATATTCTATCCATAAGGTTTATTTTGGTCGAAATACACTTATTAAATATAATTAGGATATGTGTTAGGGTAATTATAATATCATTTTTACCTTTTATTACCCTATTTAGTTTTAACAATGGTAAATTAAATTCAATAGTAACAATTCACAAAAAATTATTTTCATCCTATTGAACCACATTTTACATACTGATGTAAACAGTGTCTCTCAGATTTTTTAAATTCAATTTATAGAAGTGGTAAAATTATGTTTTATACAAATTTTCAAATATTCCTAGAAGGTGGGAAAAGATGGTAAAAATTTTAATAAAATATTATACATCCAATCTTATTATGAAATGACTATAAAAAATAACATTGGACTAAAAAATAACGTAGTGTTTTCACTATTCATCAAAAATTGAAAGTGTTCAGAAAATACCAAAAAATCACCCAAATATAATTTTGATATTCTGAATCCAAAAATGATCTCCATTTTGAATAATAAAATATATAAAATTTCAAAAAGTTGGTAGTACTATTCTGAACATCTTTTAAAATGGCAATTTTGATTTCTCATGGTGCACTAGAACTCGAATTTGCATACAGCGCAGGATATTGTTTTATTTAAAGAGAAACAAACCGTGGAAACATGGGGTGTTACAAAAACCATGGTCGGGTTTTTAGTTTTGAATAGTTTAATGTGCGGTGTCCAAAACCTAAATAATAATGAATTCCCTCCATTTTCTTATATAAACCCACCTAGGCTCCCACTTCCTCTTCACTCAAAACCTTTGGAGCCTGACCAACCTCTTCCCTCTAATCCCTAGAATTCTACCTAGGTGCCCCAATCTCCCATGAATCCACTCTCAAGCCCCTCCCAAGCATTTGGGATCACACTTAAAAGTATCATATTTCCTCTTTTCTCATGTTTTCCACATTTCATTATGTTGATATATGATTTTTTCAATTAAAAATGTTCGGGTATTATTTCACACCTTCCCCATACTTCCCTAATTATGTTTCAATGATGAGAGTCCTCTTTATCTCTCATTAATTCCTCCCATGTACACTCGTTACCATGTCAAAATTTCATATGTAATTTATTCCTTCTCATTTACATTAAAGGAATTATTTTGTATTTTGAATCTAAATTTTATTACATTTTTTGAATCATGTATCTATATTACCCTCAATACATTCCATTTCATGTACCTACGATGAGACACCCCTTTATCTCTCATCAACAATTATTTTATGAATTCTTATGGCACACTGTTATGTTGCCGAATTTGCACTATGGTTTTCCAAGACAAAGTCAGTATGTATTTTATACCATTCCCATTTATCTATCAATGGTATTCCCCTTTCTTCACATTTAATTATTTGTTATATAGTTCTATTTATGAATTCCACATTCCATTATCATGGAGTAAATAGTGTTGTTTAATGAATCCATGTTATATGATCCTTTTGAAACACTTATGCATGAAATTAAATGATTAAGAAGTGTGTACCCTGATAGCCCACCAATGCATTGGGTAAATATTAGTATAATGGTCTGTCAAGTGATCTGAGGTTTTAACCATGAATATTAAATTGAAATGGGGGTTTACTCATGATCCATGTGCAATGAGCCTTGGTTTGTGTTAATACCATATTAAGCGCTGTTTCCACATTTCCATGTTATGATAATCATTCAATATCATGACTTTATGTTAATGTTTCTTTTATGATCCATTGATATGACTATTTCCTGACATGTATTTATGGTTCATGTTATGCCTTGTTTACTCCCTTATTAAGCTTTATAGCTCACCATTTTCCTACAAATGTCCTCAATTTATCACATTCAATTCTAAGTACTAGAGAATGTAGTGGTCATGTAATGGATGTTTTCTATAGAGATGTTGTGTTTCAGGATTTAAGTCATTATTTAATGTTCCTAAGACCCAAAGACACTAGAACTCTTGATAATCTGTTTTTTATAAAGTTATGATTTTATGTAATAAGTGATGTTTATGTGTGCAATAAAAATAAGGGTTGTTATAGTAGGTATCATAGGATAGGTTTAGTTATTTTTGGGATTAGGATTACAACACACTAATGAATCCTTAGAGATAAGAATAAGTATAGTAAAAACATCCCTAAATTTTAGTGAGTATTTAGTATGTGGTTTATCAAAAAAATACATTGTTGTCTAGATAGGGGAAGATAGAGGCTGCTCTGGCACAGATGTACCTAGGAGTGAAAACTTCAACAAGGAATTTCGAGCGTGCCCTGGGGTAACCTGGTAAACGACAACAGACCTTGCTACACTCTTGGTTACGCCACTCCTGAAGGATAGGATTTGGTAAATACATTATCATAGAATAAACCATTATTAAGGGAATTAAAAATTCCCCCTAAGAAAATATGTTGGGATTTAGATCATGGATAACATATATTGAAGTCTATAATTTCATATATTAAGGAATTAAATGTTATTTAAAAGTTATCCTTTTTTGTCCTTGGATTCACTTTTTGTGTTACCCCGGACATTCCTTTTATTCCATCCAATTGTTTTTAATAGGAGGACCCGGGCTAAAATACGATGTGAATATCAATGTGATGACTATTCAAATGAGATGCCCAATGCAATTTGAGAGGGAATCACAGACATTGTCACAATACACTCTCAATTAACTAAATATTTAAATAGAAACATGGGTCAAGATTAACGTTCAATCCCCCCCTTAAGAATGAACAAGCCATAATTGAGAGCTTTATGAGACAAATGACTCCTACAATTAAGGGATTAGTTGATCCCTCAATTTCCAAACAATGGATCAACTCCTTTGAAAAGATATTTTCAATCCTTCAATATTCCACACAAGAGAAGGTTCTTCTGGATGATTATCATATGGAGGGTGAAGACGATCAAAGGTGGACATTGATCAAAAATAAGAATCTTGAAGAGGATAATGAGACATTATAATGTAATTAATTATAAAACAAAAAAATGTCGAATATTATTTTCCTCGCACACTCTGACTTAAGATGGAAAATGACTTACATTACCTCATGAAAAAAAGATAAGAAATCCATTAGAGTGTATGAGGTAAACTTCACAAGGCTTTCAAGATATGCCTCCGGCTATTTCGATATACCCAAATAGAAGGTTGACCAATTCTTTAGTGGGCTAAAACCTAGCCTATGGAAAGCACTGGCGATCCATGACTTCGATAGCTATGATGAAATTGTCTGATGTTCAATCAAAGTTGAAATGGAGATCGACAAATCCTAGGGATATCATAGGTATAAGAATTGTATGGTGGAATTCAATTCTATATATCCGATGGATAAACCCAATATTGCTAAGAAAACCCAGCACCCAACATTCCAAAGGTGTGGAATGAAGAACCCTAGATATTTCATGAAGGGGATGAGGAAATGCTTTAGTTGTGGAAGATAAGGGCACCTGGCCATTAACTTCCGACAAGAAAAAACCACTGCTATGAAATAGGATATGAGAAATCCATTCTACCCTCAACGTGTTTTTCATTGCATCAATATCATGGAACCATGGCGCTTTGAAAACAAGCACCATAAGACAAGGTATTTCATAGGCAACCAACAACCTCCAAGGCAGAAAAGGCGAGCATTTTCCATCACTACTGCCAAAGTAAAACCTGAAAATGAATTGGTGACATGTATTCTAGTTATTCATTCAAGAATAGAAAACATACTTTTTGATTCTTGTTCTACAAATTCTTTTGTATCTTAAAATTTTATAGAACAATCCCAAAACCACCACAAATCATGGAAGTAATGTTGTCTGTGAGTATGGAAAATGTGGGAATAATTGCATCCCATGAATATAACTCCTCCGCGGTCATAATTTGTTGATTAAACTACCCAAAAAAACTCATCATACTACCTCCATAGTAATTTGATGCAATTATTGGAATCTAATGACATTCCTTATATATAACCAACATAAATTTCTATGAGAGGTAAATCACTCTCCATATGGAGAATCAACCCTGAATTCTGTACAAGTCTCAGGAGGAGGATGAATCTTACTTAGCACCATCATCTCAAGAAAAGATATTACATCCCTATGAGCACAGATATTTGGATTATATTATTGAGTCAAAGGAGGAAACAATCCTTGAATACATGCCTATTGAGAGAGAATTCATTGAAGTGTTTCCTGGGTAATTTCCGGGTCTTCCTCCTATTAGAGATGTTGAATTCTCAATTGATCTTATACATGGGGAATTTCCAATATCCATGACTCCATATAGAATGGTTATTTTGGAGCTTAAGGATATTAAGAAAAAACTAAAGGAGAATCTAGATATAGAATTTATACACCCAAATGCTTCACCATTGGGTCTACTAGTCCTCTTCATCAAGAAGAAGGATGGGTCAATGCGCATGTGCATTGATTGTTGTGATCTCAATAAAATCACAATAAAAAAGGTATACTCTTCAACGAATTGGTGAATTTCTCAATCAGATACATGGATCACAATACTTATAAAATATGGATTTACGGTGAGGATATTACCATGTAAGGGTAAATAAGGAATATATCTCCAAGACTTCTTTTCATGCAAGGTACAGGCACTATGAATTCATAGTATTGCCTTTTGGACTCACTAATGCTCCAACAATATTCATGGACCATATGAATAGATTCCTAAGAGATTACCACAAAAACATTTTTTTAGTCATTATAGATGATATTATAATATATAAAACCATGGATAACCATGAAGATAATCAAAGAACAGTTCTAGAGACCTTGTGGAAGGAGAATATCTATGAAAAGTATAGTAAGTGTGAGTTCTGTTTGAAGGAGGTCTCATTCATGGGTCATATAATCACACACAATGGGATATCTGTGGATCCCTCCAAGACATTTTCAATTGAGGGATGGTCAATGCCAACATCAGTAACAGATATCTGTAGATTCATGGGTTTAGCTGGATATTATCGCCAATTTGTGTGAAATTTCTCATGATTTTCAAAACCACTTACCAGGATAACTCGGAAAGGATCCATGTTTTCATGGAGTGATGAATGTGAAGAATGATTCAAGGAATTGAAAAGACTGATTATCACTTCACATGTGCTCAGATTACCCAGAATTCTATATCTTTTTCTGGTATTTAGTGACTCTTTGAAGAAGGGCATGGGTTGTTTGTTGATGAAAATTGACAATTTCATTGCATGAGCTTCAAGGCAATTGAATGTTCAAGTGCAGAACTATCTAACACATTATTTGGAGTAGGCTTCTGTGATCTTATCTGTAATAATTTAGCGACATTGCCTCATTGGGGGGAAATGTGAAGTATATAAAGACCAAAAAAGCATCTAGTATATATTAACGTACAAAGAGTTGAATGTGGACTAAATAAGATGGTTAGAACTGATAAAAACTATGACTGTTCAATCCATTACCACTATGGGAAAGAAAACAAGGTGCTGGATGTTATAAGTAGAAATGACCCAAAAATTCAATCATTTATGAAAATTGAAAAGGATTCAATCTTCTTATATTTGATAAAGATGGATACGGGAATCATAAAGATGTTATAATCATCAATCCTTTCAAAAATTAATTCCATAAAATCTAGAGTTAAACAAGGAACTTTTGGATGATGAAAAAAGTTCAAATTTCACCATTCACCTAGGAAACACAAAGATGTATCAGGATTTCTGAGAGCATTTATGGTAGGGTAACAAGAAGAATGAGATCGTTGAGTATATATCAAAGTGCATGGTTTTTCAGCAAGTGAAGGCTGAGGGGTATAATTCTAAGGGGATGATTCAACAATTACCCATACCATCATGTAAATGGGAGAACATCACCATGGACTTTGTCACAGGACATCCAATCAAATCCAAAGGAAAACATACTATCTAGGCTGTTGTGTATCATCTTACAAAGACTACACACTTCATTGTAATTCGGGAGTATTTCTCAATGGACCAACAAGAACGAATATATGTTAAAGATGTGGTAAGGCTACATAGAGTACAACTATTTATTGTATCCGATAAAGATCCAAGACTAACCTCTATGTTTTGGAAGATTCTTCAACATGCTCTGGATACTGAGATGAGATTTCAATACAACTTATCAACCTCAAACTGATTTCCCATCTGAGCGGACTATCCAAACACTAGAGGACATGTTGAGAGCATGCTCAATGGAATTCAAAGGAGGATGGGTTCAACATCTTCCTGTAGTTGAGTTCTCTTACTAAAATATTTTCCACTCAACAATCCAAATGGATCCTTATGAAGCCATATATGGTAAGAGGTGAAAAACACTAGCATGTTGGGATGAAGTTGGGGAGAAAAAAATCTTAGGTCTGAAAATGGTTGACGAAATGCCGAAGAAGGTTAAGACCATCCAACATCACATTAAAACTGATCAGATATGACAAAAGAGTTATGGTGATAATCATCGACGAGACCTAGATTTTGAGGTCATTAAAATTGTGTTCCTTCACATATCACCATGGAAGAGAGTTATAAGATTTTGTAATAATGGAAAGATTATTCCAAGGTACATCATCCTTTTTTCGATCCTTGATCGCATTGGACCTATGATATATCAACTTTCACTCTCACCAAACCTATTTCAAGTACATTATGTATTCCATGTATCACTCTTGATGATGTACCTACCTGATCTATTGCATGTACTCAATCTAGAGGTGGTACCATTGTAGAATGACCTCTCCTATGAAGATAAGCTGATGAAGATCATAGATCACAGAGAAAACGTTATACGGAATAAGAAAATTCCCCTCATTAGGGAGTTGTGGTTATTTAATATGATTGAAGAATAAACATGGGAATCAGATGAAGTAATGAAGCAGAGTTCCCCACATCAGTTTTAGTGTGGGAAAAAATAATTTTGTGGGTGAAATTTCTTAAGGGGGGGGGGAAGATTGTAATAAACCAAACATTCATTAATGAAAATATCTCTTTATCTAATTAAATGCATTATTTAAGATCATTATATAACATATGCACTTCCTTTGTATTATGTTTTGGGATTTTAAAATTCCATTAGGAATTTTGATCATTGCTTATATAGCCATTGAAAAGTGATCACATGACTTGATCAAATATAGGGCTTTAACAAATCTACTTTACTCAAAAAATGGAAGTGATGACATCATCTAATTGAATTTCTCCATACGAAGCCCGATTTATAGAGCTTAGAAAGCTTATGGCATCATTGGGCTTCTCTCATGACCAAGACCAAGACAAGCTTCAACACGTTAAGCTTGAACAGAACCACCTATGTGAGAAGTGGATGTTGATAGAGATTATCACCCGAGAATTGTTATATAGGCCACCCCAAGAGTCTATCACCATCACACACATTACCCTTTGGTCATATGCGGGTGTTATAAGGGGTTATGTAACAAGACCTTATCACTATGATTATGTGATTTATTTTTTTGTACATTAAAGAGTAATCATTCATTTTATTATTGTTACTTTGTAAATAAGTTTTAAAGCACAAATAGTATTTTTAGTTAATATTCAATGAAGAATTATATTTTGTTGAATGAATTGATTTTTAATTTAATTATATTTTAATAAAATATTACTACTAATTTTTTTATTAAATATAAATGATCGTATAATTTTAATGAACAAAATTGTAATTTTTATTAAGGTTTGAATGCCGTTTTTCGTCAAAACCAATGAATTTTTGATAAATATCTATTTTTATTTTAAAATTAAAAATTCACATAATTAAAAAATTATTTAGATAAAAATAATATTATTTTTGGAATTAGGACGTTGAAATTATCCAAGGGTTAATTTTTCATAATTTTCCTAGACAATTGAATTATTGGGTAAAAATTAAATACCATTTAATTATATAAAGTGTCTTATGACATCATAATCACCCAATAGTGATTTAATAAAATACTATTAATTGTATGTTAATAAAATATATGTTTTACCATTAAAATAATTAGATTTTATTAATATTTTATTTATTTATCAAATCCTTAGTGTACCATCCAAGAATTATAAAACATTTTTTCTTTTTGAAATGATTTCCTTGTGTGTGACACACCTCTACATAAGCATGCCAAATATTTAAAGATGTTCAGAAATTGGCCTTATGAAATAATGTATTTCACTCCTCTTTGGAAAAAACCATGGTCAAAAACAATGGGCTAGTTTGTGCTTTTGATTAGTATAACCTATAGTGTCCAAAACCTAAATAATAATGAATTCACTTCCTTTTCTTATATAAAACCACATAAGCTCCCAATGCCTCCACACTCAAAGCATTTGGATCTCAACCAAACTCTTCACTCCTCTCTCTATAATCCTACCAAGACACCCCCAAGCTCCCAATAAGCCTCTCTCAATCCCCTCTCAAGACAATGGGGTCACACTTCAAGTATAAAATTTCATTCTTTCTCATTTTTGTACAAATTTCATTATGTTGTTATACCATTTTTATTTCAATTAAAAATTTTGGGTTATGATTTCACACCATACCCATAATTCTCTATTTAATTTTGAATTATTAGAGACCTATTTACCTATTATTAATGTTGCACATCTAAACATGTTACCATGTAAAATTCCATAGGAAATTTCTCTCTTCTCATTCACATTCAAGCAATTATTTTGTATTATGAATCTCCATTCGATTACAATTGTTGGGAAATGTATCTATATGCCCCCTTACATTCCATTTCATGTACCTATTATGAGACACCCCTTTCTCTCTCATTAACCATTTTTTATGAATTCTCATGTCTTGCTGTTATGCTGCCAAATTTGCATCGTGATTTTCCAAGAAAATTTCATTCTTTAGGGAAATACCATGCCCATTTCTCAATCAAGGATATTCAACTTTATAAGCATTTACTTATTGATTATAGAGATTCATGTATTAATTCCACATTCTTTTATCGTGTAATAAATGACGATGTTTAATGAATTCATGGTATATGATCCATGTGGCACACTTATGAATGAAATGAAATGATTAAGAAATATGTGCTTGGATTGCTCTCTAATTCATTGGGTAAAGATTAGTATCATGATACATCATGTGAAATAAGGTTTTACTTGTGATAATTCAAATGCAATGAGGTTTTACTCATTCTCCAGGTGCAATGAGCCTTGGCTGAGGCTAATACCATGTTATGTGTTGTTTCCAAATTTTCTTGTTATGATAATCATGCAATATCATGCATTTATGTTCTTGTATATTTTCTACTCCATTGATATCCTTATTTCTTATGATGTATTTTATTCTTCATTATATTCCTTATTTACACCCTTACTGGGCTTTATATCTCACCATTTTCTTATCCATGTCCTTAGGTTATCCCATTCAATGCTATGTACGAGGGAATGTAGTGGTCATGTAAATGAAGTTTCCAATAAAGGTGATGTGTTTAATGTTTTAATTAATTATGTAATGTTCCTAGGCACAAAAGACATTAGACCTCTAGATATTCGATGATGTATCATGTGATGATTTTATGTAATGAGTCATTTTTAAGTGTCTAATAAAAAGAAGTGTTGTTATAGTATCAACCTAAGAAAACTGCATCCCTGAATCGGAATGGGGTTCCCGAGACCCAAGGTATTCTACTCTTAGAATCCAAGGTGAGCTCGAGTCATTCCATTTCTATTTGATATTTTAATCATGAGATAATTCATTTGGTTCAATTCTTCCCTTTCATTAGTGTGGATATGTCATGTAGTGTTGAAACCATTTATTTATTTGTCCAAGACTTGTCTTCCATTAGTGTGGACAAGCAATGTTGCATTGCAACAATTTAATTAAGTCTTTATTAACCATTAAGAAATAATAAATTATTTAGGTTCATCCTTCTACCACCAATAAACATGTAAGGGGTTCTACATACTTGTAACATTTATTTAATCTCTTTTAGTATGGCCATGATATATACATATTATACGTGCCTTTCCACATATCACATTTTACAATAATTAAAAGCACATACCTTATTCGGGTAAAGTGGTGAGGATAATTTCTTCATTCCAATATGAAATTCTTATTTCACCAAAAAAAATTATAGGAAGAATCACCTTTTGTATGGTAATGCAAGGGTACACCTCAATGGTGGATCAAACATCTCAAAACACTAAAACCCTAATTATTGAATAAACTTCGACATGAGGCAGGTTGATTTTTGGGTTTGACCACTAAAAACTAATAATATATTTTTCAAGAGAATTCCCATAAGATTATAACAATTATAAACATGGAATGTAAATTTAAGAGACTGTCCCTGATGGGATTGACATGCCCCACACAAACATTCCAAAATCAATGATCATTAGGGGTGATTTATAGACAGCCCAGCTCATGGTTGTATGATTCTCCTCCTCCAGTATGGGAACTTGATATTCTTCAAGCTGGAGTAGATCAATAAAAATGTGAAAAAAACTGACAAGGATATACCTAGGGCGAGAGAGAAAGAGATGAACAACAGCAAAAGAGGACTCGAGTATATAATGTTGTTCATCCAACATGATGAATGGAATCTTGATCAGATGTCGGATGATGGAGATATCTTGTTTCCATGTTTTGTATTTTATAAAGCCCAAAATTGAGATATGAATTGGAAAATCCCACATAAACTCGAATTACGTAAGAAGGGGTGACTTAATTAGATCATTAAGGGAAAAAATGGAAAATTACCTAGAGAAAAAAGTTGGCACATGGTTGGTCTGCGTGGTTTATCAAACCGTATCGGAACTGTGCAAGGAAGTTCTATATAAAAAGTCATCCCCCACACTGTTTGATCAAACCGTACACCATCCATGCATGGTTACTTGAGAAAAGGGGGCACTCGCACCATTGGATTGCATGGTCGTGCACTAACCACGTGAGGTGGCTCTGTCCAAAAAAAAACATCAACATGGATTTCTTCAAACTATGCATCGTGTCTGTTTTTTCAAAAAAGATGGATTATGGGCTTCGAACAATCCCTAGACACCCTCATATCCTTTACTAACTCATTAGGAATCCCTATTAGGTCTGGAGTATACATTTTGAAGTATAATTAAAGGATCTAAACCTAAGTGAGAAACCCGGTTCTTACATCTTCACTATGTTTCATGTGGTAAAAAATTTCACTATTTCAACATATTAAGAACACTAATAATGATAAAATTATCATATTTATTCATAATTTTTTCTTTTTAAATCATTCATGACAATTTTTTGTAAAAATTAACAACATTACAATCATAGAGACGGTAGGTCATATGTACCCATGTGTAAGGTTTTCAGTTTTTAATGACCATATAGAAAGAATTTGTGTTTTATTTTAACATTAAATAATTATAAAAAATTGATAAATATTATATCATTTATATACTTATATATATCCTTCTTGTCATGTTATGATGCAAAAATTATTACATTACTTCATGGAGGTGGTAAACCACCAGTAAATGAACGACATTATCATTTTTCTGTGAAAGAAATAAAACAATTATTATATTTTCAAAATGAAAAATAGTTAAATATGATAAAGATTATTTCATTTATATCAAACTTATTCATTTAATTTAACCTTATTACCCTCTATGTATAACGTTAATGAATAACATGTCACTTCACTTCGTGAGATAGTGGTCCACCATACACAAGAGAGGTGTTATCATATTCCCCATGGAATGATAATTAAGAAGTTATGTGTGGTATAATAACTCAATAAGTATTAATATGATACAAATATCATATATATTACTTCTAATTCCATCATTAAAACAATCCTTGATAAGATATTATGGAAAATAGATGACCTCTGTTCATGAGGCGGTAGTCCATCATTCAAAATAATGTTGATTTCGTATCCCATTTGATGGAAGTTGACTTTTATTTACTTTAATATGCCAAAAAACAACATATATGTATATAATGGATAAATTATTTATCAATTGGAAAAGGTTTAATATGATTTTGAAGGAGGTGGATGAAGAAATAAAATACTTATGCCTAATTAGGAATTTTATATATTCTCTGACCACATATTCAGGAATATTCCTAAAGTATTCCTAAAAATTATTTATGATAAAAAAAAGTAGATCTAGTTTGTGGGGATAAAATTTATGATTTTTTTTTCACGTACTTTCTGAAGAAAAAGTTTATGAAGGTGTAATGAATATAGATGTGTTGGTGGCCTTTTACATGTGAGGTTATTGAAACACTTGTAATTGATGAAAACAAATTATGCGTTTTTAATAAGGAAAAAGTATAAAAAATGTACAGTAACACAGAATTAGAAATATATGGTATAATTTTTTTCAAAATATATATTTTAGAATATTTATTAGGTCATTTTAACTCGTATTTTTTTAAGCCCCGGTATACCATTTTTTATCTTTATCATCATAAACAATTTTCTCATTTTTCATTATTATTTATGATAAAAAAACAAGTTTAAATTATTATGTAATATAAAATATTATTATTACAAATAAATAATACATTTAACTAAATATTATTTATAGAATCGTAAAAAATAAGTTATAATTTCAAATTAAGGACCGGATGAAAAATCCAGTTTTGCAGAAGAGTATTTTATTGAAAATAAATGATATATTAAATATATGTATAATAATAATATTCTATTGAATACAAATTAATATTTATTGATATATAATCTAAAAAACTAATTTAAATAATTTCTTTATTAGTTTTTTTGTAATTAACTAAAATGAGGAAACATTATCCAATAATAACATTTCAGAAAAATACTCTTTTGAAACCCAAAGGAAAACATTTACTGAAATCCAATATCCTATTGATGGAAAATAAATAATTTTGAATAAATATAAAAAACATTATACTCTTGTTACATTAAATAATGTTTTAAACATAATGGTACCTTTAAACAACACAATGTAAATAAAATAAATGATTTTTTAATATGTTTTTTCAATATCAACTAGAAAATCATTATTTAACAAAAAATGACAAAATTTAAACAAATGTAAATTTAGGTATTAATATTTTAAAAATGATTTCAATATGATCAAATAAAATTTAAAAAATTTAAAAAAATTATTTATAATAATTTTTATTAATACGAAATATAAGTCATTTAGAAAATATATTTACAAAACTAGAAATACAGTACTAAACATTACATTATTATTTACTAAAAATTTATCAATAATTTATATATACTCCGAATAATATATATATATATATATTTCAAAAGTAGTTAATACTATTCAAACACTCTAATTCATAGACATGGTTATAACTATTATATATTTTATGGGTCATTTAAGATCGGTGTTTCATGTGGAATATTCCCTTGTAAATCGTTATTTATTAAAAAAAATCTAGGGGCATTATAATAAATTATTAGTAACATGGGGGAAACTAAAGACGACGAAATCATAGGTGTAAATTGATTTTTATAAATTAAATTATGAATATTTTAACAACCCCAATCATAGTAGCCATGATTTTGTGGTTATTTTATTATAGTGACATAAATAAAAGTAATCAGATCACCAATGTCATGAACTAGCCTAGAATTTCATCTGACCCGACACCCGACCCCATTCGTATCATGTCTTGATGGTTATTCCCGATCCCCATGGGCTAGAAACTAGTTCAATGAATTAAATGAAATCTATGTGGGAATGAAATTTGACAAAATAATAACTAGTATCAAATAAATATACTAAACTGACTGAGAATGTTAAAATAAATAACTATTAAGCCTCAAATGAATATAAAGAAACCGATTCAGTTACAACCAATAAACATGGTAGGAAATATAAAAAAACTAAAAATGAATCTAACCAAACTAGGTGGTTTCTAAAAATCAATGTGTGACATAATGTTCACCACCATCCCAAGATGGAACCACTGCAAGAGCCAGCTCAAAATAAATAACCCAAATAGGAAACAAAAACATCAAAATATCTCAAGCCTACCAGCACCGTGTGGTACTAATATGGTGTGAGCTAGATGGATTATTATGGAAACCACCAATGAATCCATTTTTTTCCATTTTCCCAAAATATTCCATTAACACTAGTTTGAAATAAAATTATAAAAATAGATTTTTTTCACAATCTATTAAACAAACATATATTTTTTTTAAAAGTTCAATACACCACCTTCAATTTTCAAAACCAAGGACCATATTAGAACCATAACCTGAACCAAATAATACTTGCGTATTTTTGAAAATAAAAAATCAAATTAAACAAAAAACTATGTTCAGATGTATATAAACAAGAAGATATATATAGTAACCATGGGCTTTCCTAAACATCCCTAGAAGACCCCTGGATGTACTATGTTCGGAACCACATGTCGATGTATGATGAATCCCATATCTCAATAACAAAATTTCTTACCAAATATGGAATCACTAGTGGCACAACCCTCCTAGCCTATCAACAACACTAGGAGGGTACCAACTCGTCTAATCAGGCTTGTGAAGACACCATCACTCAATCATCAAAAATATTCATATGAACCTAGGGTGGTAGTAAAACAACATATGGTAGAGGCCAACACACGCAAGACTTATCTTTCCTACTGTCACACACATACCTACACTAAACACGAACATAAATATACGATAACCCATAAATGGAAATCCCTCATATGGAGGTTCCCTATATACTTATATATACATATATTGAAAAATGTCACATCATTATGGTTCTAACTGGACCTTCATGTAACAAAATATTTCAATCCCTTTTTCAAAACATCCCAAGTAGCCAACAAAGCTTTTATATTCCCCAAAAATAGAACCATTTCAAAAATACCATAAGATACCAACCTTGCATTACATAATTTAAATTTCAAATTCTTTGATGAATCTTCTCCAAGCCATTTTTAAAATACTATCAAATACTATTTTCATCTGAACAATGCCAAATGGGAAATTAAACCATTTAGAGTGAACCATGTTGCAAAATATCCAACGGTTCAAGTTATCAAGAATGAATTCCAAATAAAATTAAAGCCACATGAAATTACAACACACTATTTAGAAATCAAAGAACTATTTTAGAAGTAAGATAAGAATAGGGGAAGGGAAATCATTTAAGGTACCAATGATCAAGTATAAAATCATTTTTAAATTTCATTTTCAATTGAATTCTCATCCATGTGTGCACCTGGTGCCCCGATGGATGTTCCAACATCAAATGACACTATATAAATATCAATAAGATCACCCAAATACCTATTTTTTGAAAACACTACTTCCCTTTTAATCCAACACAATTTTAACATTACTATTAATCATTTAAAATCCACATAATCTTTCCAAAACACTTCACAAAAAATAAACATTACATAAAGAGGTATCTAAATCAAATATCATGATCTATTTCTTATTTCAAAAAGACAATAAGTAATAAAAATACCATATAATACAAAAAGGGTTCAATTTCATGTTCTAAAAACAATAAGTATTTTATCGAACACCTTGTGGGCATACATTTATAGCCATAATAGAAGAAACCCATAGAATTACATTTTTATCAACTTCTATCAATAAGGAAACACCATAGTGAACTAGTTATGATTATTATAAGGATGTGAATAACATTTACAAAATAATTTATGACACTTGAGCACCAATGGTTTTCATTGGAAAGGAAAAAACCTTAAAACACATACCTCACTGGTGTCTGAACACAATGAAACCACGAGAGAGGATATATCTAAGCCTCACAAACCAACCTAACACCCTAGTATCCAAAGAAATTGAAATCACACATCAATCCTAACATCTAGGTTTCATCCAATCATGAATCAAGCTAGGATATAACAATGAAATGGAATAGGGGGAGAGGAGAAGAGTAATCAATGACGAACCACTAACCATTTGTGATAAATCTCCCAAAAAGTGGCCCAAATTGATTGATAAATACAGGGTTTCCTATGGTTGATAGGAAACACCTAGGACTTAAAATAGTAATATGAATCACTCAAGTCGGATTTTTAGGTTAAGTGTTATTCATATCATAATAGGGTGCACAATTATTCGGCATGGTTTTGTTAACTGTGTGCAAACCAAACGAATGATACTAGAAAACTTATGCAATATTGTAGGTTTAACTTCCACAATTTTTAAAAACTATGGTCAAACAATGTAACCTAAAAAATTGTCCAAACACACTTAAATGAAACCCCAAAAACATTGGAATCCCACTAAATGATCCATGGATGATTTAAACATAGTATACAGACTCCATGGGTGTTACAAACTACACACCATGCGACATTCCCCCAACAATATTCACAAAAACCAAGTATAGTTTTATAAGAAAACCAAAACCACCAAAACATAGATTCTTTTGATGGACCCTCAAGTAGAACCTATGGTTTGTTGCATGTCCTGAAGAGTGTTCCTGATCTCCATGTGCTGGAAAGTAGAGCCAGGAATCAAATAAAATAATTGTGGCATAAAATCATCCCACAAATTAACCAATATAAAATAAATAATATTCACTGAATGAGCACATATAAATATCCTACTTCTGGGACACAAATTAATATAAATAATGATATTTAGTTACAACCAATCAACACTTTAGGAAATATAAATACAAAACAAAAAAAATGAAACCAAACTAAACTGCTTCAAACAAACTCAGTGTGACTTCAAGGTTACTACCATCCCAAGACTAAACCACTTAAAGAGACAACATGAACAAGATAACCCGAATATGATACAAAACATGAAAAATAGATCATGCATATGGACACCGAGTAGTACATGTAGGGTGTGATCTAGATATCTCAGTAGGAGACGTCTAAAGAATATATGTGTTCCTTCCCAAAAATAGACCATTTACACTAGTTTGAAATAAATTTATAAAAATAAGATTACAAATTTTATTAAATAGAAATAGATTTATCATTTTAAAGCCCTAAACACCACATTCCATTTTCAAAATAATGGACCATTTTATAAACATAACCCATACCCAAAAATACAAGGGCTATGTTGAAAATAAACAAGAAGAGTAATCAGAAAACTAAGTACATATGTATAAAAAAAGAATATATATAAAGTAACCATTGTATTTACTAAACATCCCTTTAAGAACCCTAAACATACTCAGTTTGGAACATCCTAAAATTGTATGTTGAATCCACTATGTCAATAACCAAAAAGCTTTCCTAACTGGGCCTCACTAGTGGCACAACCCTCCCATCCTATCAACAACTCCAGGAGGGTACCAAAATATTTAATCTTTGATGGAAAGCAATATTCAATCAATCGCCTAAAATATTCACTTGAACCCATGGTCATAGTAAAACTATCTAACTATAAGGCCAATGCACATGTGACTCATCTTACCTTCTGTAACCACACTTGGATACCCAAAACACGGACACCAATATATGAATACCCATAAAGGGAAATCCCTTATATAGTGGTTCCCCATATACATATAAATACATATATCCAAACATGTCACATCATCAAGGTTCCAACCAGGATGTCATGTAACAAGAAAAATTTCAAAATTACTAATAATCATTTAAAATAAAAGGATCCTTTCTAAAACACTTCACTAAAAATCACAAATCCACAAAGTGGAATCTAAATCACATATCATGCTCTATTTTTTGTTTCAATCATTATAATATGTGAAACCACGTTCAAATAATTCAATATCAACTCGGTTTTATGTTTATAAAATAATAAGCATTTTATAAAACACCATGCATGCAAAATTTATTCAAATAATAAAACAAACCCTCAAAAGTACATTATTATCAAACTCTATCAACATGATAAAAATGAACTATCCATGATTATTATAAGTGTGTGTCTGACATTTGAAAAGTAATTAATGACACTCCAGCTCTAATGGTTCTCATAGGAAAGGAGAAACATGGAAACACCTAACTCGGAGGTGTGAAAATTCAATGAAACCTTTAGAGATTATAGATCTAAGCCTCACTGACAAACTGAACACCCTAGAATCCCAAGAAATGCAACCCACACAACAATACTATGATCTAGAGTTTTAAAAACCAGAACCAAGATAATAGAGAGAAAAAAATGATTGTGAGGGGATAGAAGAAGAGGAAACCATGACGAACCAATGACCTTTGGTGAGATATCACCCAATAAGAGGACCAAATAAATTGAAAATAAGGGGGATCCCTCTGGACAATTAGAGACACATTGGGAATCAAATGGATGGTGGAATAACACAAATCATATTATTTGGTTAAAATTTATTAATCCTATAATGTGTTGTATGGTTTTAGAGTAAGGTATTGTAAACTATGCACAAACCATACATATTCTAGTAAACAAATTCTTCAACATTATAGGTATAAGTTTCACGGTTTGGGAAAGTGATGATCAAACCTTGTGACAAGAAATTTTTCCAAAAAAAATAGAAATGACTGCCCAAACACTTGTAAATTCTACCCAATGATCCTTGAATGATTTAAACATAATCTGAAGACATTGTGGCTGTCACAAACAATCCTCCATCCATATTTATCGCAATAATATTCAAAATAACCATTAATAGGGTTAGAGGAAATCCAAAACCACCAAAAACACGAAGGCTTTTGTGGGACATCAAGCCAAAGCCCAACAAAAATATCCATCATAAAGAAATAAGTAAAAAATTGAAAATCATGATTGGTGTGTGACAGCCACGGATCCAGTATTTTAGTAGTATTAAAGAACTAAATATTTACATAGATCCCATATTACATTGGTAAATAATCATATATCACAAAAAGGAAAATATCCATCCCCCTTAACACTTATTCAAACATTTAAAATTAACAACATTGGGAAGTAAAAAAATAAAAAGAAGGAGATAAATTGCTTATTAAGGGAAATATACAGAATAAGAATGAATCAAAAATAGGTGAAGCATAATCAATAAGGAAAAATAAATATGGAGTGGTAAATAAATGAAGAAACATTATATTTAATCAATAAACTATGAATGAAAATAAATCCATAGATTTTTCTATTGAAAATATTTCAAGGATTTTAATAACTAAATAATGAATGATGAAAATTCATAATTATTGGATACCATGATTCTGGAAAATGAACCACTACCATTAAGACCTTTCTTAATAAAATTTAACTTTTTGTGTAAAAAACCAACTGATTTAATTTTTTAAAAAAAACAAGAAGTTTTTGTCGCTAAATATTTTTTCTCTTAAGACATATCAATGCATAGTGGTGATATATAATGCCGTGTTCCACCCATCACATCATGTTAAAAGAATTATTCATACATATTTTTAATTCATGAATAATATTCCATATCAAAATATCCTTATTATTCAAATATTTCCACTGTTAAAATAATATTCAAAGTAAACATTATAAATAAAAATGGAATACGACTAAGAAAATAATCATATCCATGAATCAATAAATATGAATACATAATGAAATGTGATGTAAAATATAAAATCATATCAAAGGGGTAGTAGATAAACCACATAATATTATTAGGAGGACAATACAATGTAAGTCTCAATGAAATATAAATTGTGGAAAAGACTCATTCCTTATGTCTGAAAGCATTAAAAAATTTATGATAATGTCATGGATAATAATATTAGATTAATTAATAACATAACTAAAAACGTCTTAAACAAATAATTTATTTGTTATAATTTTATTATGTCCATTTATTTTCGTTCAAATGAGCTATATTTTTTAATTGTGTAGTTCCAGGAGCGTTTGATTCATGGTTATATAATTCATTCCCATGAGTGTAATTATGATTCAATTAGGAATAACATCTCCATAATAGAAATTATTTATCATTAGTGATCATTAATAATTTTTAATGGTTTCATATATCATTTGGTTATATATTATCAGGATTACTCATTCGAGAAAACATTAATGGTAAATGTTTTGTTTATTTTTGGTGGTTTTTACGACCATCAAAAACATGAACAATTTCATATAATAATTTTTTATATCAGGTTTATAGAAAACAAATATGTTTTTATAGACATATTATAATCTTTCCTGACTAAAAAATGCACTTATTACCATCCTATAATGAGGTAATGAAAAATGAAAACTCGACATCTATGAAGGTGTTGAATCATCACCTCAAGGATGATATTATCATTTTTATTATAAATGTAGAAGAGACCAGACTTGATTATGAATATTACATTAACATAATAAAATTAATGTATATATATCACACTTGGGTTACCATTCCAATTTAGATATGGTAGGTAGTAAGGGATATGAAATTAAAAGAAAATAAAAGAGAAAGGACAATTTTACCTCTAAAATATCATCTCCTTGGGGACCTCCTTAAGACCCATGGATTTGGTCACTTAGTAATACCAATAAGCCTTGGTCCTAAATATGGGGAATGGGATGTTATTTGGGAAGAATATATATAGTATTAAAATCAAATAATGTGTGAGGAGGTGCAGTGGTAATGGGGCGAATATATAGTGGTCGGAGATGTGTCTTTTTGTCTATTATATTCATTAGTTTATTGTTTGCCTTAAAAATGTCATTAGTGTTATCTATTGTGACAAATTACATATAATAGTGAATGTGAGTTCAAAATAATGGGGTTTTTCATCATTCATGACTGAAAAATTCATGTATTTGGCTAAAAATGTAAAATACCTCAAATTACTGAATTTCAATTTTCACAAAAATTAAAATATTTCAAAAAAACAAAAAATTCACACTAAAAATTCATTGTTCTATAGATTTAAAAAGGATACTCCATTTTATGAATATATATTTCTAAATATGGTATGTTTAATTTATATTTAAAATCATTTTTTATTTTTAAAATACTAATATTTGTATTACAAATAATCTTACAATAGTTTGAAAAATCTAACTAAGGTATCATAATATTATCTTATACTGGTAATAAAATTAAATATTAATTTGTGAATAGATTATTAAAAGTTATATTTTATTTTAAATAATTATATTTATTATAAATTTATAAGTATACATTTATATTATACAAAAAACCAACACTTAATTTATATTAAAAAATATATCTATATTGTTATTCTATGATATAAATGTATAATTTTTTCAATTATGCGATACATGAAATTTATTTATAATTTCATATGTGAGGTTATTATTCGAATGGTCGGTTTACAATTCCAAATAGTCACATAACTATTCAAATGGTCAAGTGGGTATTTAATAGTATTTCACAGTTATTTTATGTAACACCCCAGGTAAATAAAGAATACGACATTTTCATATTTATCCATATTTGTGAATAAAATATTGTTATTACTTTAAAGGGGACTCTATGCTCGATGGCGTACCCAACACGCAACAACGAGTTTCTTGGGAATCTTATGTTGCACTCTAATAATAAAATAATATTATTTTAAATGGTAGTTAACATGCAGCCGTTGTATTGGTAGGAATGGATAGAAATAACTAAAATATGATTATATATGTTTTTAAATGTTTTTACATTTATCCAATAAAAGATAAAGGCTTAAAATACAGAAAGAATTCAATTTTTGGCGTATATGCCCTAGTTTTCACTAAAGGTTCACTTACCGCCTTTTGATGGTGAACCATCATTAAATATAGTTTTGTTCACTCTTATACATTCTATTAGACCAAATAAAACTCTTCCTAATAATTGGGACATCAAAATTTACTTTGTGTAAATTTTTGGTATCTTTCCGATAAAGTTCATTTTTTTAATGAATAGTGTAAAATGTTGTATTTTAATTCAAAACCTCTTTTTAATATAATTTATTTATATGATTAGATTATCTTTTGAATTGGTTTTAAAGTGAAATTAGAATATATTTTTACCATTAAATCCAATAGTGGTCGTTGGAATTAATTTCACTTTGAAATCAGACTTAAACTAGTGTCAATCATTTGATACTTATTGTTTTATAAAAACACGCTATTTGCTCTGACAGTGGAAATTAATTATTAAAATAATTAATGTGACTTATATGTTTGAATTTTTTAAAATAGACTTCATTTTAGAATTAGGAATATCAAATATAGCTTAGGGTGAATTTTTGAGATTTTTCTGAAAAACTTCAATTTTTGATGAATAGTGAAACCACTAAGTGGTACTTATAAAAACTAATTTTTCCGTTTAAATGAAAATTTGCCATCTTTGTGTTTTGAATTTCAATAATCTGACATAAATTTTTGTCATTAAGAAGTAAAATTTGGTTCAATGGGATAAAAATAATTTTTTGGTGAATAGTAACTTATTATGTTTTTAATCGCGATTAGAGGTAATTAGTGTAGTTTATGGTAAGAATAATGTTTTAATAAAATCAAATGAACTAGACACATGTCCTACCCTCATTGGATGTGTCATGGTCGACCAAGAAAATCCATGGGTCATCTTGGGGACCCCATGGAGCCACTTTGGTTGGGAAATGACATAAATATCTTTTTATTTAATGTTAAAGTAAAAATGACACAAACATGAGATGTTTTACTAAAACAATTTTTACATGGGGTTATAATAATATTTTTGACTATAAATACTCATTTGAAAGCTAAAAATATTTCCTACATCATATTATTTTTGTATAATTTTTAGACATTAAATAAATTAAATTATTTATGACATCATGATGATGCAGCGATGACCTCATTATTTAAAGATTTAAATAAAATGGAAAGATAATGTAATATCTAAGACCTACAGATGTCCAAAGCCTATTGGATGTCTGGATTTCGAACCCTTATCACCTTATCCTAGAAATACATCAATGTGTAACCTTTAAAATCCGATACTCTTGAAAATAAAGTAACGTTTTGTAACTTTACAAGAGTGCCCCTCCTCTCCTCTTATAAAAGGCCCCCACCTCTACCTCCTTACCCAAACTCCCCAAGCCTTTGGCTCGGCCAACCCCTGCACATTTAGTCTCTCCACTTCCCTCTATTACTCCTTTAAGCCTCACTTTGGGCAGAAGTCTTTCCAAGGAAGCCTTTGACCTCAAACCAATGGGAGTTACCCAATTTTAAGGTAATGTCTTCACTTGTGTACTTTTGTTTATTTTTCTTCTCCAACCCCATAAACTATTTTTATTAATTTATTTTGTAACAAATCCAGTATCTTCTATATACTAGGATGTTTTTATAAGAAGTATTCGAGCTACACTTACACACACCTACATCTAATGGTTATAGAACATACTGTTTCCGTGGATGGTGAATTTCTGCCTCCCGAAACGATGATTGTTCAACATTCTTCTAACACATTCAAAGGTGGCCATTAAGATGACACTATATTTATATATGATATCTAATTTGTTTATGTTTTACTAAAGCTTCTGTATTTTTCATTTATGGCGTACCTTTATGGTTTCCATTATGGGTAAACGCGATATCTTCATTTAAGGAAATGCGGACTACCGCCCCCTCAAAGTGATTCGATTCGTTAATACCATATGTGGTACGTATAAAGGATATATTTAATGATATTATATATGATACCATACTAGAATTAAAATACTATTATGTATCATTATGTTTTAATTCCATTAAATATGAAATAGAAATGGAAGTAGCATTCATGCGTACGTACAGCTTACCGTCTCCATGAACTGTACATTTCATTTCTTATCTCAAAATGTTATGTAATATTATAAGTACATATATATGATGGATATATATATAATATATTACATCTAAATTATGGATATCATTCTGGAATTATAACATATATATATCTCTCTCATTTTGTTTTAATTCCATTAATATGACAAAAAAATGAAAGTAGCGTTCATGTGTACGAACGGCTTACCGTCTCCATGAACGATTCTTTTCGTTTTTTTAACTCCAAATTATATGGAATAGTATAAAATGAATATTTACTATATATATATGATATTTTAATCATTAATACTTTTCTGGAAATTATTTACTTATAACTACATGGGAAATATTTTTTCAAACAATTTCATTTTTGACTCATGTACCAAACATCGACAAAAACGTCTGATATGAACTAACATTATTAAACAATTATTATAACATTATAATATGTGATATGAACTGAATAATAATATCTAAAGGAGTTACTTAGGAAATTATTAATTGACCAAAGTTTATTATTCAGGAATATAAAGAAACGAACAAGACAAGTTGGACTTGAGGTAAGGGATCCTACTCCTCTCTTTCTTTTTAAGTACACTCTTTTATTTCATTCCTTCTAAGATCATCTTTTTTTTTAATGTGAGATGTTATTTTATATTCTTCTTGCGGTAAATTTTATTCTAATGTGATGAGATAACCTATTTGATCTCATCAATCCATGTTTTGGAAGTTTTAAGTGGTGCGGTTAGGCTGCCGAGTTTTCGTAATGGATTTTTCATCTCACTTTTATTCCTGTGAGATTTATGCTACATTTTCCACAATTTCCTTTGACTGGAGTATGTACTGACCATTATTTTACTCATTGTGTAATATTCTTTCATTTATGAGTATTTACATCAATGTTGTATTGTCCTTCTTTCACGGGGCGTATGTTTCGAAAGATACCCATGTCGGTAAGGGAACCTTTCACCCTCATCTTTTTAAAAGACTTCTTTTGTTGGGTATTTTAATTTACATATTGTTATGTTGGGATATGTTATCATATATCCTTATTGATGTAAATTTTATGTCCAAGTGATGAGATACCTTTTTTTATGTGACGCCGTTAGGCTGTCAAGGGAACTTCTTAACCCAATTTCGATTTCTTTGGGTTCAACATGTAGTTATTGAATATGTCATCCTTTGAATATGTGTGAATGACCTTTGATTATTTTACACTTAATATCCACATATATTTGGTGTATTCGTTTGTCACACATAATTATGTAATTGATTTATCCTTAAACCAAGGATACCATCTTTTTAAGGGACTTCATCTCATTCTCCTTTCATTGAGGCATATTCTGTTTTATACACAACCTTATTTTATACGGTGTATGAACCCCTTTGACTTTTACGTTTATTCAAAAGGAATTTTTTTTATACGAAGTGTTTATTAAACGAAAAAAGGGAATGTTTTTGTCGTACGTATGCGGCGACAACAACTTCTCCACCGCCGTGACCATTATTTGAGTTTCGGCTTCCTCTACAAGGCATACCATCTTTTTAAAAGAAAAATAAATACCATGTTTTACTTTTCATTTATTTTGGTATTGAAAATGGTTTCCGTGATGTATTTATATCAATGTTTTGTATTGATATCTTGTTATTGAAAGGTGCAAATGTTATGTTTCCTTTATGCATGTTTTATGTCATAAAATTATGTTATGGTTCTTGTGCATTGTTATGAAGACGGGTGGTTCCGTGATAAAATAAGGGCAGGTGAGCCCGATATAGCTCTCCAATGCATTGGGTAATGCGAAGGAGTGAAACGTTAAGGTTTCTCCGAAGAGATTTAGGGAATATACTGTGGTGGGTATTCCAAACGTAACGAAGAGGGTTACTCCCTATGTAAGAATGTTATGAATGCCTCAAGTTACCTTTTATGTATTATGATTTCTATGATTTAATCATTATTTTATGTGGTATGTTAAAGTGCTTATGTTTTATGGGTAAAGTATGATTTCATTCTTATGTATACATGTACTCATGTTTCCTTTCCATATTTTTATATCCCTTACTGAGCTTTTTATGCTCATCCCATGTTTTTGAAATGTTTTTCACAGGTCAAGGGAAGGGTACATGATGTGATGATAGTGTCAAGGATGTGTCAATAAAGAATCCATGATTTATTTTAAATATGTTTCAGTTGATGGGAAGAATGAATACTATCTTTTATGTAACCACTTTGTTTAAATGTGGAATGTAATGCAAGTTTCATGATCTAATTCTCTAAAACTCTAAACCTAAAAAGATCCTCAATGTGTAATCTTATAATAACTCAAGATTAAGTAAGGTTTAAGGCTGGGGCCTTATAGTTGGTATCAAATGTCTGTTTAGATAACTTTATAGGTTAGGGTATTCTTTAAGCATAAGTGACATTACTATAACGGTTAAGATTTCAGAAAGAGTCCTAGTTTTAGATAAAGTGAATGAGTAAGTATATCTTAGTGTTTATCTTCCTCATTATTACATGATTGTTTTGTTAATATACTCATAGTGACCTTTTTGGTTTTAGTAAATGGCTGGATCTAGCAGGAACCAAAGTAACAGTGGATGTGAAGGAAACTGTGACAGTTTTTTGAGCAAGCAACTGAATGATATGGGATCTGCAATGAGAACTCTTGTGATTATCCTCAACCAACTATCTGGAGTCATGATTGACCACCTAAACCTTGGTGATTTCTCTAAGGCATCATATATGCGAGAAACAAATCCCTACGGAAGTACAAGTAATAATCATAAAGGTAAGTGCATTCAAAAACCTATGTGTCAAAGATGTGGAAAGAAACAACTAGGAAAATGTTTCAATGAGACAGAAATATGCTATAGATGTGGAAATTAAGGTCATAAAGCAAGAACTTGCCATGGGAAAAGGAAGTATCCAATTGACTCGGGGAAAGGGAAAGAAGAACTTTCTGAGGGATCAATTGAATGTTTTAAATGTGGTGTGCATGGTCATTTTGCAAACACATGTCCTATGAAGATGTTTCGTGAGTGGGATCACCAAGAGCGTACAAATGTTCGTTTACCAATACATAATGCCATTCCGATTGAGGATGAAGAAACTGACAATGTCCAATCAAAGGTATGTATTATTTCATGACTATTGTTTTCCTATTTTTGAATCTTAGGATATGATTCATGATTTTGTTTGTAGGATAGAGGTATTTCGGAATAAGTTGGAAAGGAATGGTTAATGGATCATGAAGAATGTTGAATGAGTAAGATGTCAACATATAAGGGCTTCAAGAGTTATGGTGAAATTCTTAAGAGTATTAAGTCTCTTTTTATGATGGGGTTACATTAGAAGACTTTTTATATTATGTGTAACCCTGATGTTTAATATATGAAAATTTTATTCAAGGAATAGTTACCTTTTCTTTTGGGGACATAGTTATAAAGAACCATTTGGGTTTATATGATCCTTACTTTTGAGGATATATTATGTTATGGTTATTTTTGATGATTTTATCCCTTTTTGGGGAATTATTTGAGAATTATATAGTTTTGGAAAAAGGACAACATGCAGACCGTGTGACTACCCGTCGCATCAGACAAAGCTGCGGGAATCGAACCCACAACCAAAGTGTGACTGGTATTTATCGCCTACCACTGGACTACGTGAAGTCCCTGGTTAGTTTGACTGATTCTTTTTAGTTATATGATTTTATAAATTAAGAGTAAGTTGATTTTGGGTTATTTATGAAAATTATTAACCTATCATGGAGGATATGTGATTAGGTTAATTACATTTCAATACGAGACTTTAGGAGCAACTGATCTTGTTTGGAGATAAATGTTACGATTTAACTTGGAAGACTATGTGACTAAATCCTTAAAATATTTGGGTTTCAATCTTAGTTTGGTTTAATTTGAAGAATGTTATGGAAAAATTGATTATAGAATGGTCCTCATTGAACTTTGGGTTTTGTTGGACAAATTTTGGAGATTAAGAATAGATTTTCTTTTTATAAAGGGTTATCATTTTCTGGATTATCTGATCTTGTGCTAACCTTTTTGGTTTTGGTTTTGGATAAAGTCTAAAGACATGGGAAGTATATAGTTCTCTTTTGTGGATTAGGTGACTCTCTAGAAGTTGATTATAGTACTCTTAATGCGAACAAGTCTCCCTAAATACTCGTCTTTTGGAAAAAATATGGGTTTGATTAAGGAATCTCGTAAAAGTTGAAAGTCAACATGTTAAGTGATTATGTTTCCTTATGAATAAATTCCTCAATAAAAAGTAACTTAAAACAAAAATTTTGTCTATTAACCTTTCCTACTAGGGAATCGAATACCGTTTAACCCATCACAAGTTTGTGATTTTCTTGTGGTTAACTTTCTCCTAAACATGTTTTCTATCACTCTCCATCAGAACATGATCCTTTTTTCCTCCATGTCCATATTTTCATACTTGGAATCCTAGCATGGGTTAACTCGGATGACCTTTGTACTTATCATTCTTTATTTTAAAGTGATTGTTTTACCGACTCTTGTTCCGATGTGGGACTTTCAAGGATGCTTCCAAGCTCAATTTTAAAAATTACGAGGACGCAATTCTCAAAAGGGGGGAAGGATGTAACACCCCAGGTAAATAATGAATATTAATTTTTCATATTTATCCATATTTTTGAAAATAAATATTAATATGAATTTAAAGGGGACGCTATGCTCGATGACATACCGAACACGCAACAACGAGTTTCTTGGCAATCTTACGTAGCACTCTATTAATAAAATAATTTTATTTTAAATGGTAGTTAACATGTAGCCGTTGTATTTGCGGGAATGGATAGAAATAACTAAAATATGAATATATATGTTTTTAAATGTTTTTACATTTATCCAATAAAAGATAAAGGCTTAAAATACGGAAAGAATTCAATTTTAGGCGTATATTCCCTAGTTTTCACTGAAGGTTCACTTATCGCCTTTTGATGGAGAACTGTCATTAAATATAGTTTTGTTCACTATAATACATTCTGTTGGACCAAATAAAACTCTTCTTAAGAATTGGGACATCAAAATTTACTTTGTGTAAATTTTTGGTATCTTTCCGATAAAGATCATTTTTTAATGAATAGTGTAAAATGTTGTATTTTAATTCAAAACCGCTTTTTAAAATAATTTATTTATATGATTAGATTATCTTTGTAATTTCTTTTAAATTTAAATTAGAATATATTTTTACCATTAAATCCAATAGTGGTCATTGAAATTAATTTCACTTTGAAATCAGACTTAAACTAGTGTCAATCTTTTGATACTTATTGTTTCATAAAAACACGCTATTTTCTCTGACAGTGGGAATTAATTATTAAAATAATTAATGCGACTTATATGTTTTGAATTTTTTAAAATATAATTAATTTATGAATTTGGAATATCAAATATAGCTTAGAGTAAATTTTTGGGATTTTTCTGAAAAACTTCAATTTTTGATGAACAGTGAAACCACTAAGTGGTACTTATAAAAACTGATTTTTCCATTTAAATGAATTTTTGCCATCTTTGTGTTTTGAATTTCAAAAATCCTGCATAAATGGTTTTCATTAAGAAGTAAAATTTGGTTCAATGGGATAAAAATAATTTTTTTTTGTGAATAGTAACTTATTAAGTTTTTAATCGCGATTAGAGGTAATTAGTGTAGTTTATGGTAAGAATAATGTTTTAATAAAATTAAATGACCTAGACACATGTCCAACCCTCATTTGATGTGTCATGGCCGACCAAGACAATCCATGGGTTAACTTGGGGTCCCCATGGAGCAACTTTGGTTGGGAAATGACATAAATATCTTTTTATTTAATGTTAAAGTAAAAATGACACAAACATGAGATATTTTACTAAAACAATTTTTACATGGAGTTATACAAGTAATATTTTTGACTATAAATAGTCATTGGAAAGATAAAAATATTTCCTACATCATAGTATTTTTTTTATAATTTTTAGACATTAAATAAAATAAATTATTTATGACATCATGATGATGCAGCAATGACCTCATTATTTAACGATTTAAATAAAATGGAAAGATAATTTAATACCTAAGACCTACACATGTCTGAAACCTATTGGATGAGTGGATTTAGAACCCTTATCACCTTATACTATAAATACATCAATGTGGGACCTTTATAATCCGAAACTCTCTGAAAATAAAGTAACATTTGTAACTTTACAAGAGTGCCCCTCCTCTCCTCTTATAAAAGGCCCCCACCTCGACCTCCTTACCCACAATCCCAAAGCCTTTGGCTCGGCCAACCCCGGCACATTTTGTCTCTCCACTTCCCTATATTACTACTTGAAGCATCACTTTTGGCATAATTCTTCCCAAGGAATCCTTTGAGCTTAAACCAATGGGAGTTACCAGATTTTAAGCTAATGTCTTCACTTGTGTCCTTTTGTTTATTTTGCTTATCCAACCCCCTAAACTCTTTTTATTCATTTAAATTGTAACAAATCCTGTATCTTCAATATAATAGGATGTTTTTATAAGAATTATTAGATCTACACTTACAGACACCTACATCTAATGGTTAAAGAACATATTGTTTCCGTGGATGGAGAATTTCTGCCTCCCGAAATGATGATTGTTCAACATTCTTCTAACACCTTCAAAGGTGGCCATTAATATGACACTATATTTATATATGATATCTAATATGTTTATGTTTTACTTAATCTTCTGTATTTTTCATTTATGGAGTACCTTTATTGTTTCCATTATGGGTAAACGCGATATCTTCATTTAAGGAAGTGCGGACTACCGCCCCCTCAATGTTATTTGATTCGTTAATACCATATGTGGTACGTATAAAGGATATATTTAATGATATTATATATTATACCATACTGGAATTAAAATACTATTATGTATAATTATGTTTTAATTCAATTAAATATGAAATAGAAATGGAAGTAGCGTTCATGCGTACGTACGACTTACCGTCTCCATGAACGGTACATTTCATTTCTTATCTCAAAATGTTATGTAATATTATAAGTACATATATATAATGGATATATATTTAATATATTAAATCTAAATTATAGATATCATTCTGTAATTATAACATATATATATCTCTCTCATTTTGTTTTAATTCCATTAATATGACAAAAAAATGAAAGTAGCGTTCATGCATACGTACGGCCTACCGTCTCCATGAACTGTGCTTTTCGTTTTTTTATCTACAAATGATATGGAATAGTAGAAAATGAATATTTAATGGATATATATGATATTTTAATCATTAATACTATTCTGGAAATTATTTACTTATAACTACATGGGAAATCTTTTTTCAAACAAGTTCATTTTTGACTCATGTACCAAACATCAGCAAAAACGTCTTATATGAACTAACATTATTAAACAATTTTTATAACATTATAATATGTGATATGAAATGAATAATAATCTCTAAAGGAGATACTTAGGCAATTATTAATTTACCAAAGTTTATTATTCAGGAATATAAAGAAACGAATAAGACAAGTTGGACTTGAGGTAAGGGATCCTACTGCTCTCTTTCTTTTTAAGTACACTCTTTTATGTCATTCCTTCTAAGATCATATTTTTTATGGGAGATGTTATTTTATATTACTCTTGCTGTAAATTTTATTGTAATGTGATGAGATACCCTATTTGATCTCATAAATCCATTTTTGGAAGTTTTAAGTGGCGCTGTTAGGCTGCTGAGTTTTCGTAAGAGATTTTTCATCTCACTTTTATTCCTGTAAGATTTATGCTACATTTGCCACAATTTCCATTGAGTGGTGTATTTACTGACCATTATTTTACTCATTGTGTAATATTATTTCATTTATGAGTATTTACATTAATGTTGTATTGTCCTTCTTTCACGGGGCGTATGTTTCGAAAGATACCCATGTCGGTAAGGGAACCTTTCACCCTCCTCATTTTAAAAGACTTATTTTGTTGGGACTTTTAATTTACATATTTTTATGTTGGGATATGTTCTCATATATCCTTATTGATGTAAATTTTATGTCCAAGTGATGAGATACCCTTTTTTTATGTGACGCCATTAGGCTGTCAAGGGAACTTCTTAACCCAATTTCGATTTCTTTGGGTTCAACATGTAGTTATTGAATATGTCATCCTTTGAATATGTGTGAATGACCTTTGATTATTTTACACTTAATATCCACATATATTTGGTGTATTCATTTGTCACACATAATATATAATTGATTTATCCTTAAACCAAGGATACCGTCTTTGTAAGGGACTTCGTCTCAATCTCCTTTCATTGAGGCATATTATGTTTTATACACAAACTTCTTTTATACGGTGCATGAACCCCTTTGACTTTTACGTTTATTCAAAAGGAATATTTTTTATATGAAGTGTTTATTAAATGACAAAAGGGAATGTTTTTTTCATACATATGCCGCGACAACGACTTCTCCTCCGCCGTGACCATTATTTGAGTTTTAGCTTCCTCTACAAGGCATACCATCTTTTTAAAAGAAAAATAAATACCATGTTTTACTTTTCTTTTATTTTGGTATTGAAAATGGTTTTCATGATGTATTAATATCAATGTGTTGTATTTATATCTTGTTATTGAAAGGTATAAGTTTTATGTTTCCTTTATGCATGTTTTATGTGATAAGATTATGTTATGGTTCTTGGGCATTGTTATGAAGACAGGTGGTTCCATGATAAACTAAGGGCGGGTGAGCCCGATATAGCTCTCCAATGCATTGGGTAACGCGAAGGAGTGAAACCTTAAGGATTCTGCGAAGAGATTTAGGGAATATACTGTGGTGGGTATTCCAAACGTAACCAAGAGGGTTACTCCCTACGTAAGAATGTTATGAATGCCTCAAGTTACCTTTTATGTCTTATGATTTCTATGATTTATTCATGATTTTATGAGGTATGTTAAAGTGATTCTATTTTATGGGTAAAGTATGATTTCATTCTTATGTATACATGTACTCATGTTTCCTTTCCATATTTTTATATCCCTTACTGAGCTTTTTATGCTCATCCCAAGTTTTTGAAATGTTTTTCACAGGTCAAGGGAAGGGTACAAGATGTGATGATAGTGTCAAGGATGTGTCAATAAAGAATCCATGTTTTATTTTAAATATTTTTCCGTTGATGGGAAGAATGAATACTGTCTTTTATGTAACCACTTTGTTTAAATGTGGAATGTAATGCAAGTTTCATGATCTAATTCTCTAAAACTCTAAACCTGAAAAGATCATAAATGTGTAATATTGTAATAAGTCAATATTAAGTAAGGTTTACGGCTGGGGCCTTATATTTTATACTTGGTGTAGAATGCAATGTAAGCTATCAAATAATCTTAACTTATATAAAAGACACATACCATAAAATATTGTTTTGTTATATTCATCCTACCTTTAAAAATTTAATCCTCAAAATTTTATTTGAATGTTTCCTTCATAATATATGAGAATTTTTTTTCTTCATGGCATCCCTAGGTTCCCACATTGATTCGTCCTTTTTGTGGTTTCACCAGAGATTATTTACTAGATCTGTAATATGATTTCTCAATTAATTTTTTCTAGTGTAAATAATATAAATAAGCTCCTTATAGTAAGAAAAATCTGGTTCTAGTACTATTTTTCATAGGTGGTATATTTGTTGTGTCTAGAATGTACTTTTTTAACAATGATATGTGGAACACATCATGAAATTTGGAGATACCTTATGGAATAACTAATCCGTAACCTACATGTCCAATTATTTATAGAATAAAAAATGGTCTAAGGTGATTTGGGCTCATTTTCCCTTTCATACTAAACCTTATGACACCCTTCTATAGAGATACTTTCAGTGATATATGATCTCCCACTTGAAATTCCAAATCCTTTCCCAAGTTGTTAGCATGAATCTTTTCCATACATTATGGTTCATGAATATGATCCTAAATAGTATTCACCTTTGACATAGTCTCTTCAACAGGTTATGGGAGTATACATTACCTCTCACCAAATTAATCCCAAAAAGTTATAGTATGACATATAATTCTATATAATGCTATATATAGAACCATTTGAATGCCTGAATGGTAACTATTTTTTGTAGGAAAACATTACCATAGGTAAATACTAATACCATATTCATTAATTTTCAAGTGATCATGATCTCAACATGTCATCATTTGTTTTAATAGTCCTTTTAGATTATTCATCAGTTTTTAGGATAAAAACAATTACTTAAATGAATATCATTATCCAATTCCATTAGAAGACTCATCCAGAATTTTAATGTGAAATGGTGATCTCTAATAGACAAAATTGATATAGTATTTCTATTTTTTATTATAAATTCATAATATAGATTCATGTTATGCATTCTATAGGTAAAACAACTCTTATAGGAACAAAATGTTCCAATTTTCCAAGTCTTTCAATAATAAACCATATCACAACATTCATTTGGTGTTTCCTTGGTTTTTCTATGAAAAAAACAATTATAATTTCATCCAACATCAATGTAGGAATAGGTAGATTTTGAATGACTCCCCTATGATTCTATCTCTTATCATTCACTTGTTGAAAAACTAGTCTTCATGAATCATAGTTATCAATTTCCGTGTGCATATTATCCCACAAAAAATATAACTCTAAATCTCTATAAATCATATTATCACATGGGTGTATAGTGCAATTTGATCTATGGGAATCATATATTAGTTCCATTTTTAGGTCAGGAATAGATGAAACACATAACCACTTCCAAAATTTTAGAATTCCACCCTTATACATGAAGTCTTATAATAAACCACCCATAATGGATTTAATCTTATTTTGAAAATTATCATCATCCTATTGAGAGATTTTATTATTTTCCAATAAATAATGTCTATTAATCATTTAAAAAATGGGTGATGTTTACCCTTCCAAAACAAATCCCATATCAATCTTTAAATAATCTAGGAACATATGATGTTTTTCAATCCTTATTTGGGTTAGAATTCCAACAACATTCTTACATAATTCTTCTAATCCCTTATTTTCTTTTCATTGGTGGTAGTGTATTCAGAAATCAAAATCTTTGAGTAATGTGAGCCATCGTCTTTTCCTTATGTGGATTTATTTTTTTGTAAATACGAATTTTAAGATACTATGATCTGTATATATCTCTCATCTTTCAACATTGATATATTGTCTCTTTATATTTATAGAAAATATTATATATATTAAATCAATATCATGAGTTGGATAATTTTGTTCATGAATCTTTGAATTCCTTGATGCCTATGTAATAAATTTTTCATTTTATATAAGGACACAACCAAGTCCTTCCTTTGATCCATCACTGCACATTACCACCAAAACATTTCCAAATGGTAAATTCAAAATCGGATCATTGACTAATATTTACTTAAATTATTTCGAAAAATATGCAATTTAGTTTATACATATGAACTTAACCCTTTTATATGTGATCATGGTTAAAATAATTTTTAATCATGAAAAATCATGAATGAAATACCGATATTAACATCCTAATTGAATAAAATTTATTTAATTCATTTATTTTCATTTGTATAGACCATTTTCAAGATTTCCATTTTCTTTACAACATCAGTTTAGATTCCATCCTTAGAGTTAATATAACGAAGAAATAAAATTTTATAAATCAAGAATTCACACATATAATATTTAATATATAACTCTTTCTTCATGACATTCTTGATAATGATCCACAAGTTTTTCTAACATTCTTAATAGGTTTCACAATATACCATAATATAATATATGAATACTTGAAAAAATTAATATATATTTCATGAATATTATGTTCATCATATCAAAAAAATGTGGGTATAATAGTTAATCCAAATTTCATTACTAAAAACATGTAGTGTCCATACCGTGTCAGAAAATATGACTTCATAATAACTAAAACATTTACACGTAGAAGATGATACCAAGAAAGAAGGACAATATCCAAAAATATTAATCTTCATGAAGTATAACAATGTACTCATAAATGTGGTGTAGTGGATAAATGTTATTTATTTTAATTTCATTGATTTATCTATATTCAATTCATATCCCCATGGATCCATATTTCTTCCTAACATAGAGAATAAGTTACCCTCATGTTGAAACACTAGGGAGATTAAATCCCTTATTAATGAACTTCTGTTGATTTATTATTAGATATAATAATTCTATAATGTCTATTATATAATTTTTATTTGATATTTTTCTTGAATCAAGGATTAAATAAATTTCTAACTCAACTTCATTCTCTAGAGAGTGTCCTGGTAATTCTTCATGATATACATCAATGTATTCATGTACATTTGGTACATCCTCAATTTGACGATGACTTTACTCATGCCTATATGTTGATTTATCTTCATCCCCATGAATCCCAATCAGTAATTCTATTTGATTTGGATCCATAAAGGATTAATTTGATTATATTTCTTCTCATTAAATATGTAATTCTACAAAATCTTAAAAAAATTTAATTTCCTTGTTACAAAAAATTTTTTCATCATATTTTGAATGTTGTTACATAACAATGATTGTATTAAATTCATTCAGAGGTATGATTATAAGGTCATAAAATAAATCATGTTTATATTCCATAATGGGGACATCCAGAAACATATTTTTTTTCAATTATACTATCCATATGAGTTTTTACTAACATCTCCCTTATTAAATCAAATGTTAAATATATAATTTTTGTCAATTTCTAGGTAGATATAAATGAATTTAATTATCCAAAATAAAATAAAGAATTGGTAAAATTTGAATAAAGGATTAATATACCTACCACGACATCATTGGGTATTTCTACATCACTATGGTGATTACATAATCATGTTTATCTCCCCTTGTACTCTTTTTTTGGAAGATACCCTTGACTATTGGGAAATTATTTGGAAAAATGACCCATTTCATTATAGTTGAAGCAGTAAACATCATTGATTTGTTTCATACCCTTTCATTCATTATCTCTATGACCCTTTTATGCACTTATTACAAACTACCTTGACTTTACCAAAATTTCCTAGGATGATTCTTTCCATAATTATAGCATAATTTTAATTTCATTGTTCTAATACTATTCATTATCACTTTAACTTTTTTGAGGTTACTAGAATACATCTACTTATTGTTATTTACCTTGAACATATAGTATCAAATAAATTCCATCTCTATTTAGATATAGCATAACATTAGTTCATCATTTGAAGAATATGTTTATGAGTTTATTTTATTTCAATTAATTGGATTAATAAATTCCAATAAATTATAATTATTTCTTTCCAAATAATGTATATAATATGTACCATTAATGGAATGTCATATGAATCTATCATCATACTTTAACACACTCAATTAATTATTTTTATTTATGTTAATGACTATTCACTTATTTTCAGTTTATTTCTCACAAGGGAAATGATTTTTCAAGAAAATATTCATTAAAATTTGTCCATTCCATTTCTTCTCTTTCATCTTCCTCCCAAGTATTCTGGACCAATGACCACTATTGATCAAAATATCCCTTGATAAAATTTAATGTACGTTCTAGATTCTCTATTTCTTGAAAACCCAATTCAATTAATATCTTTTCAAGAGACCTGATCCATTGTGCATCTACCACTAGATTAGTATTCCCACTAATAGACATGGGCTTCTACCAAATGAAAAAATCTGACATAGGTATAGTATGGTTATTCTTCTTATACTGAGAAACTAGTCCTAATATGGTCATGATATTTTTATCTCTTGCACCAACCATATTTACTTTATAAATGGGGAAATTCCTATGTTTCCTTTGTGTATTGATCCAAATTATTCTATAATCATCATGAGAATTATCCAACAAGAAGATACAATAAGTAATTATAAAAATTCTCATGTTTATTTAGAATCTAGTTCCCAAGTTTTGTATTAAACCTTCTCTGATACAAATTATAACACCCTTATCCATAGTAGCCTAGATTTGGTGGTAATTTTTTTTAAAATGGAATAGATACAAGAGATCTCATCAACAAGGATCAATCAGTTTAATAGTCTTGAAGAACTAGATATATACATGGTTCAATTATTAAATTGGTAAATATAAATAGAATATAACAACATAAAATAAAGTACTTTAAACTTATTCAATGTTTTCATCTTAATATCCTTGGGAAATAAAAAAATAAAAGGGTGAGCTCAAATGATATATAAAAGCTATATACATCATGAATATGATTCAATAATAGTTGATGCATAATCATTACAAAATATTATATTTTATCACACCTCTATGGTCTTTTCCATTTCTGAAATCTGGGGTCTGAGGTGTTCTGGGAGGTCAAGGTGACTTATCCCCAACACTTTTCTCTATATCTATTTCTATGAATAGTGTTTCATGTTTTCTGAACTATGTTGTTTGTAACACACCAACCCCACTAGGCTGGAGCCAGTGCATTACTTGTGATACTGGAATGGTTAGAATGAATTAAAATCCCCAAGTAATGATCAGTTTAGTAGTCTTGAAGAAACTAGATACATATATTTAACAGAAATTACATTTGATAAGATTACAAGATGCAATACAAAATGAAAAACAAAAAATTGAATCCACGAGCACTCAATAAATGACATCCTCTTCATAACATGTTTATGGTAAAAATTGAAAGGGGTGAGCTCAAATGCTCATTAAGGGCTAAAAATAGTGGAAGAAATAGTAAAATAATAAGTGAATCACAATAAATCTTACACAATCAATATGGCATAATGAATAAATGAATAACTAATGCCATTAATAAAATGAGAATGAAACTGCATCCATATATTTTTTCATAGTTCCAACCTCGTGGATAATAATAATAACTAAAAATGAATAAAGATAATGCTTATTGATTATATGTCATGTATCTGGCACATGAACCATAATACTGTAAAAATGGTTTTGTTCTATGGGTAGAAACTCGAAGGGTCTGTCTCCAATTTTTTTTTCTCATGAGATCTACCTATGCATCGAGGGGCTGTAGTGGGCCCCAACCACCTAAACATCCAAATAATTCTTTATAAATAGATTCAATACAAGAAAAATGTGCATTTACATTATCCGTATAGAATAGAGGATATAGATTCATCAACGTTTCCGCAGTCAAAACAATATTCAAAATAAATACCAAATATAAAATGGTATACAACATAGAAAATAATAATATCCATGATATGGGAATATTGATATTTAAATGGAATAAAATTTCAATTCAAAAGTGATCTCAAATTGGCATTAGGTACACCACATAAGAAAGAGTAGGAGCACAATTACTAAGTAAGTCACAACGAATTTAAAATTGAGACAAAGCTCATTACCGTGTTGTATTCAATTGGGTCATGTTCCAAAGAGTTAATAACCACCAAATTAGTCACAGAATACAATGAATATAATGAGAACTGTGACAACATATGTCAAATGGCAGTACACCTATACCACATATATGAAATAAGAGGTGAACAATGAAAATCCCACAGAATTGAAAGTAAGATGAGAAAAACCCCTTACAAACATTTCGGCATTGTAACGAGTGTTCTTGTGAGGGTTAAATGAGAGATAAAAGGTTATACCACTATTTATATATCATAATGTGAGTATGGGGAGGTGCAAAAACATACCCCATTATTAGAAATTAAAAACAATGGCACACAAGTTAGGGTATATTCTTGAATAAAAGTGAGAGAGAGGATCCCTTACCTTATGGTGGAATGTGTTCTTGACTTGTTATTAATGACCTGAATAAAAAAATTAGAATTATTAATTCATAATTCCAGAACCTCTTTTATATGTTAATAATTTATTATAAACATTTTTAGTTCATTCTAGGCCTTTTTGATTGGTTATAAGGTTCAATTTCATTGTTCGGGCTCGTTTGTCAACTTGGTTTTAAATGATCGGTCCACTTATATCCAAGTTTGGATTAATATATAAGATTGATTTGGTTGTCCAGAAATGAAGTTATAAAATATTAGTGAACATCTAGGAGATTACATAGTTTTAAATTTAATTTGGGTTACTTAGATTGATGTTGAATTTTTATATATACAACCTTAGTGAAAATCGTTTTGGTTAATTAGTGGGTTTGATTACGATGAACATGTTTTTATTTATAACTTAATACCATGTGTAAAAAAGTATTACAGAACTAAAAAAATAGGATATATTACATAATAATTTGTTTCAATAGTAACACAAATGGTTTCCTGACCAGAATTAAAGATTACAATAGAAATCGATAAACTGTTGTCCTTGAATGTGCTAAATTATCACATGTCAAATTGTGCTTTCATTTCATTCAAATAAAAGTGGGTAAAGGAGAGATGATAATTGAATATATATCATTAGCTTGAAAAATTTCCAGTACATGTATGTTAGTAGATTGACCATACTATTTTGGTGAAGGGAGGTGATAAAATAAACCAAAATAAAAGAACATAAATGAAAAGATGGGATTTGAAAGAGGAATTTACCACTTAAGACTTACTCCTTTGAGAACCTCTTAAGGGGAGAGGTTTTGGTCTTTTTATGAGACAAAATTTTGATGGAAGTGGGAGATGAGGGTGGGAGTGTATTTGGACTGAATTTGGAGAAGGAACAAGGCCTGAGAGAAGTGAATGGAAGGGGGTGAGAGGGGGTTTTTATAGTGGAGGAGAGAGGGGATTTCTTAATATAAAAATCATTAATTTTTTATTTCTCCTCATGGAAAGGAATAGTGAGTATTCAATTACCAAGGATAGTTATTTTATCATGTGATCCCGAACCATGTGGGATTACATCAGTAGAACATTACAATGACTCTATAATTAGTGTATTTATCTTAATTTTGCAATTTATGGTATGTCACTATTCATAAAAATTCATGTATTTCAGAAAAATCCCAAAAATCCACCCTAACCATTTTTCGACATGTATAATCCAAAAATGAAGTCCATTTTTCAAAAATAATTTTCTAAATAAGATTTATTAAACATTTAATTAAATCATTACTTAATTGAAATATATAAACACTTAGAATATTCATCCTCATCTATAGGCTGTCTAAATTCATTTATACACTCAAGGGTATGGATACCATTCATAAGAGACTTATTAAAATTCATAAGGGATAGTTAGTATTCATAAGGTTAGGTTACTATTCATAAGGGTAGGTTACTGGTCACCAAAAATTAAGTTAATTCTATCTGACTCTAAATATCATCTTGAACACAACTGTGTATATCTGATTTTTAAAATTCAAATCACAGAGCTGGTAAATTTATGTTTAATGGATAAGTTATGGCTATCTCTTATAAGTAACCATGTTTTGTTCCATAAGGGCTCAGCGATTCATAAAATATAGGCTACCTAATTAATATAGTGTATCTAAGTGAAGCATACCATAAAATGTTTGGAGTGCTACATTATTGCTTCCTTCCGAAGTTTCGTCCTCGAATTTTTATGTATAAATCCGACCAAAAATATTTGGGTGATTCTTTTTCATAACTTCCTCTGGTTCCCATGTTACTTCCTCCATATTCTGGTTTCTCCGAAGAACCTTCAATAGGCGAGTTTTCTGATTTCTCAATACCTGTTCCCTTGTGTCAAGAATCCCAATTGGATTTTCATAATATGAAAAATCAGGTTCCAGTTCAATTTATTCATATGTTAGAGCATGAGTTGGGTCTAGAATGTATTTCTTTAACAATGACACATGGAAGACATCATGAACTCTGGAGATAATTGGTGGTATTTCAAGATGGAAAGATATAGCTCCGATTATTTCCAGAATTTCAAATGGCCCGATGTACCTGGGGCTAAGTTTCCCTTTCTTACCAAAACTTAGGACACCCTTCCATGGAGATACTTTTAGGAAGACATGATCTCCCACTTGGAATTCCAAATCCTTTCTCCGATTGTCAGCATAACTCTTCTTCCTACTTTGGTCTGCCTTAATATGGGCTTGGATTGTCTTCACCATTGATGTGGTCTCTTCAATACGTTCTGGGCCTATAAGTTTCTTCTCACAAACTTCATCCCAACAAGTTGGAGTTCGGCATATTTTTCCATATAATGCTTTATATAGAGCCATATGAATACTAGAATAGATACTATTGTTGTAATAAAATTCCACTAAAGGAAAATATTGATCCCATGTACCTTGGAAGTCAAGAGAGCATGGCCTCAGCATGTCTTATAGAGTTTGTATAGTCCTTTCAGACTACCTGTCGGTTTGGGGGTGATATGCGGTGCCCATACGAAGCTCAGTATTCAAAGACTTCTGGATACTTTTCCGAAATTTTGATTTAAACCAATGATCCTGATTGGATACAATTGATAGAGGTGCACCATGAACCCTTACAAATTCATTAATATATAGTCCTTCCAGGCACTCGAGTATAAAATCCTCTCGTATAGAAAGGAAATATGCTACTTTTGTGAGAGGATCAACAATTACCCATATTTCATCATTACTTCTAGGTTTCCTCAGTAGTCCAGTGACAAAATCCATCGTAATGTTATCCCACTTCCACATAGGAATTGGTAGAGGTTGCATCACTCCTTTGGGATGTTGTCTCTCTACCTTCACTTGTTGACAAACTAGACACCTTGACACATAGTCAGCAATTTCCTGCTTCATATTATCCCACCAAAAATATTCCTTTAGATCTGTGTAAATCTTGGTTTTACCTAGGTGTATAGAGAAATTTGAGCGATGGGAATCATCTAATAGTTCCCTTTTTTAGCTCAGGTACTGATGGAAGGCATAACCTCTTCCAAAATTTCATAACTCCTTCATACACGAATTCATCCAGTCATCTATCCTTGACAGCATTAATATTCTTGTGAAGTTTCTCATCATCAGATTGAGATATTTTTATTTTCTCTAATAAAGATGGTTTATCAATCATTTTAAAGAGAAAAGATTTTTCCCCTTATTTAAAAATTACCATATCCATATTTAGTATATCCATGAATATAGGATCTCTTTCAAACCTCATTTGAGTTAGACGGCCATGATCTTTCATGCTTAATGCATCTTCCACCTTATTTTCCTTTCCTGGGTGGTAGTGTATTGAAAAATCTTAATCTTTTTGTAACTCGATCCATCTTCTTTACCTCATGTTGAGTTCGTTTTGTTTCAAAATGTATTTCAATCTCTTGTGGTCTGTATAGATCTCACATCTCTCTCCGTAGAGATAATGTCTCCATATTTTCAGAGCAATTATTATGGATGCTTACTCAAGATCATGAGTTGGATAATTTTTCTCATGAGTCTTCAAATGTCATGATTCATAAGCAATAAATTTATCATTTTTCATAAGGACGCAACCTAGTCCATTCTATGATGCATTGCTGTATATTACAAATCCATCACTTCCAGATACAAGAGTCAAAATGGGAACATTGACCAATATTCCATTCAATTCTTTGAATCTAACTATAGACTCTTTTTTCCACACAATCTTTACTCCTTTTCATGTGACCTTGGTTAGTTGGTTAGCCAGTCAGGCAAAATTCTGAACAAAACCCAGATAGTAACCTGCTAAGCCAATAAAACTGTGTACCTCAGTTATGTTTGTTGGAGTGGGGAAATCTTGGATTGCCTTTGTCTTTACAGAATCAACTAGGATTCCATCCTTATAGATAATATGGCCAAGAAAAGAAAATGATTGAATCCAGAACTCGCACTTGCTAAACTTCCCATATACTTCATTTCTTCTAAGAGTTTTCAAAATAATCTGCAAGTGATTCTCATGGTCTTCATAGATTTTTGAGTATACATGGATATCATCGATTAACACCACAACAAAGTTATCATGATATTCTTTGAATACTATATTCATTAAATCCTTGAAAATAGAGGGTGCATTAGTCAGTCCAAAAGGCATCATTGTAAACTCATAATTCCCATACCTGGTTTGAAATGATTTCTTAGGAATATCTTCTTTCCTCACATGAAGTTGATGATATCAAGACCGAAGGTCTATCATTGAAAAGTATATAGTTCCATGAAGTTGATCAAATAAATCATCAATATGATGCAGAGGATACTTATTCGTTATTATAATATCTTTGATTTCCCTATAGTCAATGCATAGCCTCATGGATCCATCTTTCTTCTTGACAAACAGGACTAGGGCTCCCCATGGAGAAACACTAGGTTGAATAAATCCTATGTCACTCAAATCCTCTAGTAGTTTCGTTAGCTACACTAACTCCACAATGTCCATTCTATAGGGGGTATTTGATATAGGTCTCTCACCAGGAATTAAATCTATAGAGAACTCAACTTCCCTCTCTAGAGGATTTCCAGGAAAATTCTATGGAAATACATCAACGTACTCTTGCACTATATGTACATCTTCATTTTGAATATTTCTATCCTCACCCATAGATATTGGGTTCCCTTCGTCTCCAAGAATTTCATACAATAGATTCATAGGGGGTGGATCTAGATACGAATCAGGTGGTGAGGCTTATCCTCTAAAGATAAGAGATTCTACACCATTTTCCAAAATCGTAACTTCCTTTTTCTTACAATAAATATTCTCATCATAGTTTGATAGACAATTCATACTGAGAATTATATCAATGTCAGTCATTGGTATGACAATAAGGTTAGCAACTAGTGAACGTTTATTTCTCACGAGCAGGACTAGTTGGCATGCCTTTGTTGTAATGTTTCATCCCCTATGATTTTTGATTGATAACTCTTTTATAAGATCATATTGGGCATATATAATTTTCTTGGTAAACTAGGAAGATATAAATGAATGAAATGATCTAAAATCAAATAATGTGTTGGCTATGTTTGAGGAAATAATTAAAGTACCTTCCACCACATCATTCGGAATTTCACCCTCCGCGGTTGTGATCGCATAGGCTCTCACTTGTTCTATTGGCTTTTTCTGAGGAATGTTTCCTTGGAACATAGGACACTCATTTTCATAGTGTCTCATCTCTCTACAATTGTATCATTGAATATCATTGAATTGTTTCTTCCAATTTCATTCATTGGATCGATGACCCTTTTCTCCATAATTATAGCAGAATCCCATGCCTTTCAAGCATTTCCCGAGATGATTCTTTCCACAGTTCTCACATAATGGGAAACTATTCATTCCCTTGCTCTTATTTGGTGCTTCTCCTTTTATTATGTTTTCATCGTACCACTTCTTATCTTGGTTTCCATTGAAAAAAAGTTATCTAGAAAATTCCTTCTCTGTTTTGATAGCACTTGATACAATTCCATCATATGATGAAAATGTTTAAGAATCTGGTTCCCTCCAAATACTTGTCTTATGACCTTCAAAGAAATGATCAATCTTGTTTTCCGAGTCACATACGTAATCTACGATATACCTGGCTAGCCTCATAAAATAAGCCACATACACTGCAACATTGTCTTCCCCCCTTTGTTTCAGGCTAAATAATATCTATGTCATTTCAGTTCGTTGCTCATGAGGGAAATATTTTTTAAAGAATATTTACTTAAAAGTACTCCATTCCATATCGTCTATTTCTTCTTCCTCCATGGTATTTTGAATCAGGGACCACCATTGATCAGCGTCTCCCTTGAGACAATATACTGCCAATACAACCTTTTCATTTTAATTGCATCTTAACGCCATGAATATCTTATCAAGGGACTTGATCAATTTCTCATCAACCACTAGATTAGTAGTCCCACTGAAGGATGGGGGCTTCTGCCGCATGAAAGAATCCAAAACATCTATGGAATGGAAACTCGTTACAACTTGAGTAATTTGTCCCAATATGGTCATGATTTGATTTGATCCAACATTGACTGTGTTGACTTGCTCAGTAGGGAGATCCCTACCCTGCCCACAAGTATTGATTCCCCTCCTTCCATTAGACACAATATCTATATAATAGCACACACTAGATTAGGGTATGAATCATAATGTGTAATCATAACATAACAAAATACATAGAATAAATTAAGTTACTATGTATGGATAATGCCATAATCTGAAAAATGGTTTCTTTGAGGAATAATTTACATTTCAATCCTTCATAATAGCTTTTAAAGAAAATACGAATTATCCTTAGCATATCCCCCAAGAGTGTCGTAACCAAGAGTGCAGCAAGGCCCGTTGTCATGTATGAGTTCCCATTTGAGACATGCTCAAAGCAGTGTTTTCGGGTTTAACCTTTAGATACATCTGTGTCAGAGCCACCTCTACCTGCACATATCCATACAAAGATGTATTGCTTAAAATATCCACATAATCTATTCCTTACCAAAATACCAGGATGTTCTTTTATGTTTATCCTCAAAAACTACCTTAGGTATTTGTTCCCTACAATATATTTCCAACTCTAGTTTCCATGTTTCCTACTAAACTTCCTCTGATACCAACTGTAACACCCCGACCCCATTAGGCTGGAGCCGGTGAATTAATTATGATATTGGCATGGTTAGAAGGAATGAAAATCGCGAAGTAATGATCAATTTAGTAGTCTTGAAAAAACTAGATACATATATTTAACACAAATTACATTGGATAAAGTTACAAGATATAATACATAATGAAAAACAAAAAATTGCATCCACGAGAACTCAATAAATGAACTCCTATTCATAACTTGTTGATGGTAAAAAATGAAAGGGGTGATCTCAAATGATCAGTAAGGGCTAAAAATAGCAAAATCTTGAGTAAAATAATAATTGAATCACAATCAATCTGACATAATCAATATGGAATAGTGAATAAATGAATAACTAATGTCATTAATAAACTGAGAATGAAACTACATCCATAGATTTTTTCATAGTGAAAACCTCATGGATAATAAAAATAACTGACAATGAATAATGAGATTGATTATTTATTGGATTTCATGTATCTGGAACATGAACCATAACACCATAAAAATGGTTTAGTTCTATGCATAGAAACCCGTCTGATTTTTTGGAAACAAACTCGAAGGGTCTGTCGCTAAACTGTTTTGTATCATGAGACCTACCGATGCATCGAGGGGATTAAGTGGGCCCCACCCACCACTAAATCCAAATAATTCGTTATAAATATATTCTATACAAGAGAAATATGTATTTACATTATCTGTATAGAATAGAGGATACAAATTCATCAACATTTCTGTAGTCAAAACAACATTCAAAATAAATACCATATATTAAATGGTTTACGTCTTAGACAATAATAATATCTATGATATGAGAATATTGATATTTAAATGGAAAATAATTTCAATTGAAAAGTGATCTCAAATGGGCATTAGGTACACCACATAATAAAGAGTAGGTACACAATTACTAAGCAAGTCACAATGAAGTGAAAATTGAGATGAAGCTCGTTACCATGTTGTATTCAATTACGTCGTGTGAAAAAGAGTTAATAACCACCAAAATACTCATAAAATACAATGAATATAATTATAACCATGATAAAATATGTAAAATTTCAGTACAACTATACCACATATAAGAAATAAGAGGTGAACAATGATAATCCCACAGAATTGAAAGTGAGATGAGAAAAACCCCTTACAAACATTTCGGCATGGTAACGAATGTTCTTGTGAGAGATTAATGAAAGATAAAAGGTTATCCCATTATTTATATATCATAAGGGCAGTATGGGGGAGGTGAGAAAACATACCCCATCATTAGAAATTAAAAACAAAAGCACACAAGATAGGTTAGATTCTTGATTAAAAGTGAGAGAGAGGATCCATTACCTTATGCTTGAAGGTGTTCTTGATTTGTTATTAATGGCCAGAATAAACAAATTCGGATTATTAATTCATAATTCCAGAACCTATTTTATATGTAAAGGATTTATTATAATCCTTTTTAGTGCATTCTAGTCCTTTTTTATTGGTTATAAGTTTCAATTTCAGTGTTCAGGATCGTTTGTTTACTTGCTTTTAAATGATCGGTTAACTTATGTCCAAGTTCAGATTAATATATAAGATTGATGTGGTTGTCCAGAAATGATTTTATACACTATTATTGAACATCCAGAAGATTACATGGTTTTAAATTTAATTTATGTTCATTAGATTTAAGTAAAAATTTTATATATATAACCGTAGTGAAAATCGTTTTGGTTAATCAGTGGGTTTTATTACGATGAACATGTTTTTCCTTTATAACTTAATACCATGTGTAAAAAAGTATTAAAGAACTAAAAAATATAGGATATATTAAATAATAATCTATTTAAACCATAACATAAATGGTTTCCAGACCAAAATTAATGAATATAATAGAAATCGATAAGTCGTTGTCCTTGAATGTGCTAAATTAGCACATCTCAAATGGTACTTTCATTTATTTCAAATAAATGTGGGGAATGGAGAGAAGATAATGGAATATATATAATTAGCATTAAAACATTCCAGTACATGAATTTTTCTTGATTTATCAATCTATATTCGTGAAGGAAGGTGAGAAAAGAAACAAAAATAAAAGAACTTAAAAGAAAAGAAAGGATTTGAAAGAGAAATTTACCTCTTGAGACTTCCTCATTTGAGAACCTCTTAAGGGGAGAGGTTTTGGCCTTTTTATGAGACCAATGCTTGATGGAAGTGGAAGAGTAGGTTGGGAGGGTATTTGGATAGATTTTGGAGACGACACAAGGCTTGAGAGGAGTGGATGGAAGGGAGTGAGAGGGGGGTTTTTAATAGTGGAGGAGAGAGGGGATTTCTGAATTTAAAACTCATTATTTTATTATTTCTCTTCAAGACAAGGAATAGTGAGTATTCAAGGTCCAATAATAGTAATTGTATCATTTTATCCCTAACCAAGTGGTCTTACATCAGCAGAACATCACACATGACTCTATAATTAGTGTATTTATCTTAATTTTTCAATTTATGGTATGTCACTATTCATCAAAAATTCATGTATTTCAAAAAAATCCCAAAAATTCAAACAATCAATTTTTCAACGTGTAGAATCCAAAAATGAAGTCCATTTTCCAAAATAATTTTATAAATATGATTAATTAAATATTTAATTAAATCATTATTTAATTGAAATATATAAACACTTAGAATATTCATCCTCAACTTTAGGGTGTCTAAATCCATTTATACACTCAAGGGTATTGATACCATTCATAAAAGACATATTACTATTCATAAGGGTAATTTACTATTCATAAGGGTAGGTTACTATTCAAAATGGTAGTTTACTATTCACCGAAAATTAAGTTAATTCTATCAGACTCTAAATATCATCATGAACATAACTGTGTATATCAGATTTTTAAAATTTAAATCATAGAGCTGGTAAATTTAAGTTTAGTGGCAATGTTATGGATATCTCCTATAAGTAACCATGGTTTATTCCGTAGGGGCTTAGTGATTCATGAAATATAGGCTACCTAATGAATACTGTGTATTTAAGAGAAACGTACCATAAAATTTTTGGGGTGCTACATTGTTGGTGAGTCATCTATCAGTGATTCATCTGTCAGTGTGTCATCTCTCGATGAGTCATCATTCGGTGAGTCAATTTTTAGAGAGCCATATGTCGGGGATTCATTTGTCAGTGAGTCATCTGTCAGCGATTCATCAGTCAGTGAGTCATCTCTCGGTGCTTCATCGTTCGGTTAGTCATATGTCGGTGAGTCATCTTTTAGTGAGTCATCTTTTGGTGATTCATATTTCAATGATTCATCATTCGGTGAGTCATATGTCAGTGATTCATCGTTCATTGAATCATCTGTCAGTGAGTCATTTGTCGGTGAGACATTTGTGAATAGTGTTTTCAGCTTCTTACAGTTTTCCCCTTTGACGTTTTCATTGACATAAAATTCATTCAGGACTTCTTTTAAGGGATTTAAAGCTGATTCAAATCCCATAACTCATTTATTGAATTTCCCTGAGGCTCGAGATGCTTTTACGTGGGGAAACCTTGTTGTTTAATGTGATTATCTTTTAATGGAAAATCCAGCGTATCTTAAACTGACATTGTTAGATCTTTTGAAGTGATAAGATATCATCCTCCCTTGTTCTTCCTTCTTGTTCCCTGGTGAAGGAACTTGAACCTTTATTTAATCCCATCGAATTGATGTGATTAAACCTTAATTATTGGATTATTTCCCCTTGATGTTTCATCCGACATCATGTGCACCCCCTATTTTGGTGCAAACATCAAGTGTTGATCCATCATCGATTGAAAGTCTGATCTACCTATGTTCATGTGTTTTATTTTATCCTTATTCTATTTTTTCTCGTTTCCATTTTATTGAATGTCATCTCTTTGAATCCAATGGATTTTTCTTGGTTTTTTTAGTGTAGTAGTGTCGCGACATCCTCGGGTGGATGCAGTTGTAGCTGGAGGAGGCGATCATAATCTGTTTTGTGGATAGTTCTCAAATAAAGAACATTGTGAACCCTTTGAGGTATGGGTTTCATGGATTATCTAATCTTTTATGTGAAACTGCAGAGTTGTCATGGTTTACCCCACTCAATCATAATGGAATTAACGTAATAAATATTTAAACTGAACAAATAAATTTCTCCCAGTCATATGTTATTGCCTCTTGTTTTTATATATAATGTGATATCTATGATTCACTTGTTAACATGTAATTATTGATAGAAATTCTTAAATAATTCAGGCATGAATTAATTCTAATTATTTTTCAGACACAAAGAGGCATGATAATGAATCTGGTTGCTATTCTTGTAATTTGTTGTTTATCACACTGATGTAGAAAGCATGTTTAATTATTTCTGATAGCTTACTGTTTAGGTTTCCCATATTTGGAACCAAAGAATAATAAATTGGTTAATTCAAGATGGATTTAAGAATTGGATGTTTGAAAAAAGATAATTCCTCTTCGGTTTTTGAGTTATCCTTTTGCTGGTAAAGGCCATGTGCCTTATACATGGAGCTGTGAGAGCTCATTGGGTGTGAAAGAGGAATGCCTTAATTAAGTGGAAAGAGATGAATTGACATGATGTTTGTTTCCTACTTCTTATGTTATAATATATTTCTGGGTTAATGTTGTGATATGTGGGTTTAAAAAGGCCCATTGGATGTGTTAGCATTGGACTCCATTAGTGGTGAGATCCATCAGTTTAGGCATGTGGGTGTCAGTGAAGACACTGAAGATGATCAAATGAGGTGGATGTGAATGATTGTGTGTTTTCTGAATCTTTTTGGTTGTATATATGATTTTATATCCCCACTACTCAAGAAATAAGGCCTTGTTTTCCCTCCTTCCAAAAGGGGGAAATATGCACGGTGATTGGCATGTGGTTTCCATGTTAAGATTCTCAAGGGAGGATGGGTCTATGCTCCTGCTATAGGTGGAAAAGACATGACGGCTAGTTCATCGACTCATCGGTTTGATCTCCCTTGTGTTTAGTATCAAATAATGTTTTTCCAGAATGCCAAGGATTATGGAAAAGTAATAATTCTATTAATAAATGGTTGAATGAACGATGTTGTCCCATGGGGTTAGAGCTTGTTGGGATGAAATGATGAGGAAATATTTCTAAGAAGCTGTGGACCTGGTTTGATTATTCCTAAAGTGTATGAAACCATGGGGTGATGCTAATGAAATAAAATTTGTAATTGTAAATGGTTAATAAATTTTTATAGAATTAATTAATGTAATTTGAAACTGATAAAAACGAAATTATGTAATGTAATAAATATTATTAAATTGTTTTGTTCTTATAGGATACCTAGTCTTAGTTGTGGAAACCAGGAGTTCGAAAGATTTTAGATGCAACTTAGTTTATGACTAGGTTATGGACATAGTGTGGTTGTGAGATATAGTATATTGTGTACCTTTTTTGTTTCTATATGCTAGTCCACCCTTTTAGTTAGGGAATCTGACTCCCCATGGATTCAGAGTCATAAGGAGTTTGTTTTCCCCAACATTCCAAGGGGAGGAGGGATGGATTACTACCCACTTTGGCCCCACTCTCTTCTCTTGGTAGTTACTTTGATGGAAGGAACAATAGTTAGTTTTCCCCATATATGTGTGTAGATGGGTTTAATGGATTATGGTTATTCACACACATATATTCTTGATATAGTTCCTTATACACTACTTTAGGTGTAATGTGTGTTGGCTATGATTGATTGAGGATCCTTACTCAGTGTGTGAACTATAATGTCTTGTGTATTAATACCCGACATATGATGCATGTTATGAAAGCTATGGTGGCTCCCAGAAACAACCTAGTTACTTTGGTTATGTAGATATGGATGTATTGTTGCATGAGGTTCTAGTTGTGTTCTAAGACCATGTGTCTATGGGATTCCTTTTAGAGAGAGACAGATTAAGAAATGCAACATTGGGGCACAACAGAAAACTAGTAGAGAAGAGCTCGTGGGGTTATCTTAATATTCAATATTATATTTAATTATCTTTTAGGAAAAATTGTGTGAGAGCCTCCATGGTGAGGCTGGGAACATGGTATACATCTTCATATTATGAGTTAGAGTCTCTTGTTGTTCATTGTGGATTAAAATTATTTATTTACTGTTATAGGAGAGGCTCCGAGGAGAATGCTACTGAGTATACTTTTATACTCAACCTATGTATATATAATCTTTTTTCAGGTCATTTGTATCTGGTTGGAGATCAGTTGGGTTATCACTAGCTTGGGGTTGCATGATCTATTCGAGCTTCATGGTCTCTACTATTTTTACTTTCTTTTGTACTTAATGTTATCCAATTTTGTTGTATTAGTTCATCCAATACATTACATATTTGTGCATGTGTTCTCTTTTATATTCCATTCTTATTTTTAGTTTTTTGGTGTCTATATTATCTCTCTCTTCTTCATGTGTTCTCTTATAGGGCAATGCCTCCCATTTTTGTGTCTGTTATACCCTTGGTACAAGTCACCAACCCGAGGCCTACCGGAGGTGGGACTCAGGGGTCACTATCTCACTTCACACATTTATATCCTAGGATGGGTAAAAATTGTTGGTAGGGGTCATGATAGAGTTTTATGAGATCCAGGATGAGGGATAGGATTGAATTTGATGTTAGGAACATGTGAGGTTGCATGGGTTTGTAGGGAAATAGTGTAAGTCATGTTTAACATATGATGTAAAGAATAGAGGTCGGTTGAGACATGGGAATTTAAGTCCCTCTATAATCTGATGTATGAACCATTAAGTTTACCATGGCTACCAAAGGAGGTGATACTGGTTGCAGGGTACAGACCAATGAAAGGATCTTGCATCATTCTTCTTTGAGGCTATGTCCAAAAGGGTAGACCTTCTGACAGATTAACCAAAAATGAATAAAAGAAGACAATTAATTAATTAATGTTGAGTCTTATATATTATAGGTTTATGAGCTCAAATATTTTGTTATTTTGTCGTTATTTCTCCATGTCGAAGTCCTCGTTAGGATTTCTAAGAATATTTCAAGAAGGATATGCAAGTAGATCACCACAGGGTAGAGGTTGAGGACTAAAACACTTCAAAGATGACACTCCACAAGATTCATGGATAGAGTCTACAGATGTATGATAGCTCTGTTTCAGATTCAGTCACAAATTAATGGATGGATGAGGTTGAAATAGCCTTCAGTTTGATCCGTTCATGGAAGTATCACTTGGTGTCTTTGGTTGCGATGATGTTCTGTGGGGTAGTGAGGGAGTGGTGGTTCTTATTCCTTGGGGATCATATGGAGTTGGTGATCACGTGGGAGGAGTTATGAGACAAGTTCAGAGTCGAGTTTCTTTCTTTTTAATGCAATGGATTTTATTCACTATGAGATACTTATCATTCGATAGGGGAGCTTCACTGTACAAGAGTTTGGAATATATCTGTGGAATCTTTTTACAATATTCCTTAGACCTATAGCCATATGAGGTGTCCAGGGGAATGCATTTTGAGGAGGGTTCTCATCCAAATATATAGCACCATGAGAATCCATTTATATTAATGACATATCATGAGGTGCTGGAGAGGTAATAGGTCATCTAGAGGACATTATCCCGAACTAGATCATCATTAGAGGGGAGTCGTATGGATTCCTCAAGAGTCATATATGTGTTACGGGGTTTCCATTTTTCATGGAAGAATAGTTTTTGTTCGACCAGGGGTTAGTCCCAACACTTAGCATGTCATGTCCCTGAGTTTGGTGGCTCTTTGTCCTATACGAAGGGATATTATGCTTGTTTTTCTTGTGGAGACTTAGGTCATCAGCAGTGAGAGTGCCTGACCTTGTAGATCAGTCTTCCTGCACCAGGTGTTCTATTCCTGGTTCCTCTAATGAGTTAGTTCCCCTCCAGGCAGTAGGATAAGGTTACTCAAGATTTAGATTAGTAGAGAGCTGATGTGACGGGAAAAATATAGTGTTGTGATTCTCCCCGTCCTCAGAGATAAGAGCATGGCTGTGGTGGTGGACTTAATCATGGATAGAGAGGTTGTGAAAAAGGTCATGTTCAGCTTTTTTACTACACCATTTATAGCTCTATGTGATCTATAAGTCATTCAAGGTACCCATTTCTTGTTTTCTATATAGTTTTATTCCTTGATTGATTCATGAGAAACACACTCCTTCATATGACCTTTCATTGTCCACTCCTTGGGACTGAGGTAGGAAGGATTCTAGTGCACATTCCATTTACTATGCTAGTTGCAGGTCAAGATAACTTGTTTGATATATGGGGAGACTGTGAGCTATTTCTGGGGCAACACCGCTCATGGGGAGAATTCCTATGTTTACAGATAAAACCATATGATGTCATCCTCAAAATGGATTGATTTTATTTGGTGTATGAAATCGTATATTGATTCAAAGGCATGTGTTGTTCTTCAATGCGGATAGAGGGCTAGTAGTGTTTGTTGGCATGAGAGACCCTCATATGGGTTAGAGGCATGTTCTATCCTTGTCATCCTTGATGGCTGAGATGATTCAAAGTTATTCTGAGGTTCAGTAGTTGGAATTTCCTAGGGTTGTATACGATTACCCTGATGACTATACAAAAGTGGTTATAGCATTACCCCCTCGATGAGAGATCGAATCTGGGATTGAGATACAACCATTAGAGTCTCCTATCCTTATGTATTTATATAGTATGGCCCCTTCTGAGTTATGGGAGCTACGTATACATCTTGATAGTCTATTACATTGCGATTTTGATTAGCTGAGTGTGCCACCGTGGGTGCACCAGTTTTTTTTGTGAATAAGGATGATGGTAGTTTGTAGTTGTGTATCGATTATCATTGCTAAAACAAAGTGACATTGAAGATTCACTATCCTATTCTGAGGATTGATGATTTATTTTATCTGTTGAAGGGTGAATTTCGGTTCATGATGATCGATTGTTGTTCATGATCATCATATGTGTGTAAAAATTTGGACACCCCGAAGACTTCTCTCTATTGTCATTATGGGAATTATGAGTTCGATGTAATGTCGTTAGATGTGAAGAAATCTCTAGATATGTTCATGGGCTTGATGAACTCTTTGCTCCATCTATTCCTAGATAATTTCATTGTTGTTTTCATTGATTAAATTTCTGTATACTCCATGGATAAGGTGGAGCATGCATAGCATCTACACGCTGTTATGGGAGTTCTTCGTTAATAGAAACTCTTTGGGATTTTTTCAAAGTGTGACTATTAGTCCTGGGAAGTCCACATCATGGGGAAAGATGTATCCTAGGAGGTAGTATTTGTGATTCTATAAAATGTAGAAGTAGTTTTTTCTTGGTCATCCCCCAAAATAGTGGAAGTGGTGCGGTGATTCCTTGCTCTCGCAGGATATTATAGGAGGTTCATAATTGATTTCTCATAGGTTTCTACTCCTCTAACTACATTGACCGGGATGGATCAAGAATTAGTGTGGATTTATCCCTATCAAGAACCATTTGATTATATAAATGTGAAGATGGTATGTTCTCCAGTTCTTTTTCTTCTAGTAGAGGATGTTTAGTTTGATGTTTTCTATGATGCTTCTCATCTGGGATTTGGTTGTGTTCTGATGCAGCAGGGATTTTCAATTTCTTATAGGTCTTGGAAGTTTCCTCTCCATGAATGTAACTATATATCCCATGATCTTGAGTTGGAGTCTGTGGTGTTCTCTCTAATGTTTTGGGGACATTACCTCACCGTTAATTGTTTTGTGGTTTTCACCTTTCATAAGATCATGAGGTAAGTTTTGTCCCTGTGTGACTTGAACATGTTTCATTGTTAGTGGATGGAGTTCTTACAATAATATGACATTGAAATATCATATACACCCAGGAAGTAGATTATTGTAGAGGATGTGCTGAGCATGAAGTCTCATATTGTTGTAGTAAATGAATCTGGTGATTCTTAGAGAGTAATGGAAGAACATACATCGTTTCATCTGGATATGGGATAAGTTGGGAGAAGAGGTTTTCTTTTTTAGAAGACTATACAGTTATCTATGGTGAAGAAGGTGGAAGAGTCCCATTTGGGGATCTAGAGGTGGTGGTCTAGAGGGACTGAGTTGTTCGTTGAAAGGCCGATGATGTTTGTTCTAAGGATAAACAACACATAGTGTTGTGTTAGGGAAGGATTTTCATTCCTTGAGGGATGCGTGATATGTTTCTCAGAGAGTTCCACAGTTCCCCTTTAGTGGTTCATAATGGTGTGAAAATGATGTAACGATCCTTAAGGAGTAATTTTTTTTTGTTTTGGGATGAAGCATGAAGTTGTGGAGTTTGTGCCTTTATGTTTGGTCATCCAGAAGGTGAAGGTTGGGAACCATGTCCGTGATGGTTTTCTCTAGATGTTATATGTTCCTTAGTGGAAGTGGGAGGACATATAAATGGAATTTATACTAGTTTACCTAGAGCATAGAGAGTACAAGACACTATTTTGGTGGTAGTGTATCATTTAACAAAATCATCCCACTTCGTAGTGACAAAATAGTCGAGAATGGAGGAGGTTTTGTCGATTTAATATCCGAAGGAGGTTGTGATACTCCACAATGTCTCGAGGATGATAATTTCCAAATGAGATGATCATTTTACCTCTAGGGTGTACAGAGGTATCCAAGATGCCTTTAGTTATCATCTATGACTTATCAATTCTTTTCATCCACTTACAAATGATTAGAAAAAGTGGACTATCTGGACTCTTGAAGACATGATTCATTCTTGTGTGCAAGATTTTTGAGGATTGTGGATGACGAACTTACCCTTGGTGGAGCTCGCTTAAAAAATAGTTTTCACTCCACCATTGGAATGGAACCATTTGAAGCTTTGTATGGTAGACCATTCCATTATACGTTGTGCTGGACAGGGGTTGGAGAGTCTGCAATTCTCACACCATAACTAGTGTAGAATAAAATAGATATAGTTCAAATGATTCGTGAGAGAATGAAGGCAGCTCAAGATAGTCAAAAATCATATGTCGGTCAAAGGTGGTGGCCTTTGGAGTTTGATTTTGGGGATCTCATGTTGTTGAAGGTGACTTCCCACTATGGGTAGGGAAAGATTAGTCATGGGAGGAAGCTTTCTCCCTAGTTTTCTGGGCCTTTTGATGTGTTGGCTCATGTTGGAGATATGGCATATTGTGTATAACTTCCCCTGTATATGAGATAGATACATGATGTTTTTCTTGTATCACATCTCTGTCTTTATATTCTGTTTAAATATCCCATCATTGATTGGGGTGAGATCAATGTTTATGATGATGCAACCTTTGAGGAACGACCTATAGAGATCCATGACCACAAGTAAAAGGTGTTTCATCGGTGTTCTATCCCCTTGATTTGTGTTTTGTGGTGGCACGATGGTGCGGATGAGAGTACATGGGAATGCGAGTTGATGATATGTGCTAAGTACCCCTAGTTTTTTGATTTTTAACTCTTAATATATCGATGTTTTCATTGTGGTTGTAGACATTTCATGTTTATGAAATGCCTTTCTTCTGTTTTTTTTGTGGCTTCTCTATTTTAAGAGGTGTCTCGATTGGTGGTTGTTTGGACCCATTTTATTTTTTCATTTTAGGATAGTTTTTAATTATCGAAGATGATATTTTTTTGAGAGGTATCTGATGCAATGTCATGAACCTCTCTGGTTCATTACTATAATGAAATCTAGTGTTTGAGGTGTTCTGGAATGTCAATGTGACTTATCCCTAACACTTTTCTAAATTTCCAGTTTTGTGAACAGTGCCTCCAGTTTTTTGAATAGTGTTGTCCATGAGTCATATTCCAGTGGGTCATCTATTGTTGAGTTATCTGTCAGCGAGTCATCATTTGGGGATTCATCTGTCGGTGAGTCATTTATTGGTGATACATTTGTGAACAATGTTTCTATCTTCCAACTATTTTTTCCCTTTAACATTTTCATTGGCATAAAATGATTTCAAGGCCTTATTTTAATGGATTCAAGGATAATTCAAGGCCCATAACTCCTATATTAATATTTCCTAAGGATCAAGAATCCATTACTTGGTCAAACTGAGTGATTTAATGTGATCTTCTTTTTATAGAAAATCCAACACTTCTTAAACCGGCTTGTTAAATAATATAAAGGGATGATATATATTCATCCCTTTTTCAACCTTGTTGTTCCCCGAAGAGAGATTATCAATCCATTCCATTTTCTCACATGAGTGATGTGATATATCCTTAATCCTTCGATCATTTCCCTATGATGTTTCTCTCTTCTGTATGTGTACCCCCTATTTTGGTTTAAGCTGCATGTGTCGATCCATCATCGATAAAAGGTATGATCTACCTCTGTTCTTGTGTTTTCATCAATCTTATTCTCCCATTTATCCATTCCATGTTGTTTCATGTTATATAAGTTCTTCTAATGTACTTTTATTGGATTTTAGTTGGAGCGTTCATGTCACCGCGTCCTCATGTGGATGTAGTTTTCATGGGGGGAGGTGATTGTAATCAGTTGTGTGGATTGTTCTATAATAAGGAATGTCAAGATCCTTTTAAAGTATGGGATTTGTGTCTTATCTATTCTATTATGTGAAACTGTATAGTTAGAATGTTTTATCCCACAATATAACAATGGAATTAACGTAAGAAATATTGAAAACGAACAAATAATTTGGTATCAATCATATATTATTTCCTCATGTTTTTATATAGTTTGATATTTACACATTCCTATTTAGCTGGTCTTTCTTGATCTAAATTGGTAGAGAACATAAACACGGATTAATTAAAATTATTTTTCATAGTTAAAGTGGAATGTAAATGAATCTAGTTGTTGTTGTTGTAATTTTATGTTAATCAAACTTATGTAGAAATCATTTTTAATTATTTGTGATAGATAACTGTTTAGGTTTCCAGTAGTTGGAACATTCCAATAATAAATCAGTTAATTCAAGATGGATTGAAGAATTCATTTTTTGATAAAATAAATTTCTTTGATGTGTTCTGAGTTACCATTTTTCTTTTAAAGGAAATCATCCTTATGCTTCGAGTTGTGAGAGCACATTTCCTGTGAAGGAAGAATGCATTTGTTAAGGGCCAAGGTCCCAGTTGATATGATGATTGTTTTGATCTTCTTGTGTTATGATGTGAGCATGGGTGGATGTTGTGATATGTGGGGGTAGGTAGGCACATTGTCTGTGGAATTAGTTGACACCTAGGTAGAGATATGCATCCGTTTATGAATGTGGGTGTCCGGGAGGACACAACAAATGATGAAATGGGTTAGATGTGAATGATTGGATGTTTGGTGAATCAGGTGGGTTGTTTATATACTTTACATTCCCCTCTAATCAAGGCAGATGTTTTTGCATACACTCCTTATAAAAGGGGTGATGACATGTGGGGTATTCCATGTGCCTTCTATGTTTAGATTCTCAAGGGGGGATGAGACTATGCTTCATTTATACGTGGCGAATACTAGACAGGTAGTTTATATACCCACCGGGTTGCCCCCCCTTGTGTTTAGTTTCTTGTAATGTTTTTCTAGAATGCATGTTTATATGGGAATATAAAAATCCTATTAACAAATGAATGACTAAATGATGTAAACCCATGGGGTTGGAGCTTACTGGGATGCAATTTTGTGGAAAACTTTATGAGAAGTTGTGGACATGGTATTGATATTCCAAGAGGGTAGGAAAAATTTGTGTGTTGATAATGAAATATAATGTGGCTTTTTTAAAGGTTAGTATATTTTTAATGATTTAATTAATTTTAAATTTAATGTATTAGAAAAGGAATGATTTAATGTAATAAATCTCTTTAAATGGTTGTGTGCTTTTAGAATACCTAGTCTTAGTAGTGGCAGCAGGGGGTCTGAGAGACGTTATCTGTAGTTGAGTCTTAGACTAGGTTATTCCCATAGTGTGGTTGTGAGATATAGTATATTATTTATTTTTTTTATTTTATATGATAATTCACCCCTTCAGTTTTGTAAACTAACACCCAAGGGATTCAGATACCTATAAAGGGTGTTTTTGCCATCATTTCATTGGGAGGATCAATGGTTGACTACCCACTTTGTCCCCACTCTCATCTCTTAGTACTTACTTCTTTTGGTAGTAACAATTGATTATTTTATGCATATATATATAGAGGGGTGTAATTGCTTGTGGTTATTCACCCACATATATTCTGGATATAGTTTCATATGGACTACTATTGGTTTAATGTGTATAGGCTGTGATGCCTTGAGGATCCTTACTCAGTGTATGGGCTATAATGGATTATGGTATAATACACAAAAGTATGAGGCACGTTATGTGAGCTATGGTGGCACCTAAAAAACTACCTGGTAACTTTTTTTATAAGTACATGATGGTTTGTTTTCATGAGGTGCTTGTTGAGGTGCTACGCAAATGTGTCTGCGGGAAAGCCTTTTTGGAGGGAGATGGCTTAGGACGTGTGATGTTGGGGATGAGAAGAAAACCAGTGGAGAAGTAGTATCAGGGTACCCTTGATTTGATTTATTATATTATATACTCTTTTATGAAATATTTTATGAGAGTATCCATTGAGATTCTGTGAACATAGTATATCTTTTTTGGTGATGAGTTAGTTTCACTTATTGTTAATCGTATTTTAGCATGCATTCTTTACTATTTCATGAGAGGCTTTGGGGGAATCCTACTGAGTATACTATTATACTCAACCTATGTATATATAAACTATTTTCATGTCACTTTATGAAGGGTGGAGATCAGGAAGGTTATTACTATATGGGGGTTGCAAGATTTTTTCGGTCATCGTGGTTCCGGTTGTTTTAAAATCTTTTGGTACTTGTTGTTTTCCCCTTTCGCTGAGATTGTTCTTCAATGACATTAGATATGTGCACTGGGGTTTTCTTTTATATTTTAGTCTTATTTGGAGTTGGTTGGTGTATGTATTATCTCTCTCTCTCTTCAACATATGTTCTCATAGAGGGTAATGCCTCCAATTATTGTGTTTGATATACCCTTGGTTCTAGTCTCCAACATGGGGCCTACTAGATGCAAGAATCAGGGGTCACTATCTCCCTTATCACATTGCTGGGCCAGGAAGGGTTCACCTTTTAAAGAGGGGTTTATGAAAAATAATAAAATTGTAAAATTAAATAACTAAAAAACAAACTCCCTTTAGTCAATAAACATGTAATAGAAAAACATCAACAAGTTTTATCGTAATAAAAATATAATGGATAGAAATAGTTGAATACTGAATGATGAAAAATATATTTTATGGTATATCATGTATCTATAACATGAAACACTATCATTGAGACATTTTTTATGACTTCTTATGTCTTTGTGTATAATCCCATATGATTCTTCTTGGAAGTAAACACAAAGGATTATGCACCAACTATTTTCTCTCATTATACATGTTGATGAATTGAGGGGATATATATTGTCAAGCCCCACTGATCAATACATCTCCAAATAATTTTTCATGCATATATATATATTTGAATAAAATTATATTTATCAAAATATCAATATTTATCCATATTTACAAAATAAAAACAACATTCATGGTAAACACCATATGTAAACATGGAATACGGTTATAAAAATAATGATATCCACGGTACAAAAAATATAAATTCTTAATGAAATATAATTTAAAATGTAAAATGATCTCAAATTGGTAGTATATGCACAAAATAATAATTATTAGGTGCACAATATCATGTCAATCTTAATAAAATGGAAATTGAGATGGTCTCTTACAATATGCCTGAAAGCGTTTCAATATTATACTTAATGTTTTGGATCAAGACTATAAAGAGAATTTATTATTTTAATAAAGTACAATAAACAGTCCATTTGAGTTACAAATAATGATTTTATATATCATCCATGATAAAAAAAATTCTTGTATTTGGCTTAAAATTCTAAATACCATAAATTACCACATTTCACTATTCACAAAATATTCCACTATTTCAAAAATATCTAAATAATTCACCCTAAGCTTTTTTCAACATTCAGACATTAAAAATAGACACCATGATATTTAAAGAAATCCTTAAGTTTGAGAAATTTAATTTTAAATTAAAATTAAAATTTATTCACATGAATACAGATTTTTAATATTATAACTGATTTTATGGCACATTGAAAAATTGACTATAGTCACATAAAATTATCAAATAATTATATTTAATAAAATTATTAATTTATGAGTCTATTTTATAAAAATAAATTTTATATTAATTCATTATATTAGTTATAAAATTGTAAATAAACATTTACATTCCAAAAAAATACCAACACATAATTTATCATTTGTGTGACATTTATTTACTTATTCTATAATATAAGTATATGATATTTTTATATATTATATACCTAAAGTTTATTTATACATTAATATGTGAGGTTATTATTTTAATGTTCAGTTTACTATTCATGATAGTCACATTATTATTCAAATGGCGAAGCTAATATCTAGTAATATATCACAGTTCATTTAACCTTGGTGTTGCATGGAATGCAAAATATAGAATATGTTGAATTTATTTATAATGATTCATATAGTAAAATTAGGGGGTTTCATAAAGATGGTGATTGATAATGAATTTTTTTTACCAAGTTGATAATTACATATTGGAAATGGAGATCAATGTTGTAGATAATGATGATATTGAAGATAATGAAATTTTCAAATATTAGATACAATGATTAAAGATAATTTTAATGTTCAATATGATAATAGAGCCAAAGATTAGTGTTTTGAAACATTTATTGAATATTTAAATGAAGAATTAAAATAGATAATACAATAAAGGAATACAAATAGATAATTAAATATGGATTCCAATTATCAGATATTTATGTTTTTTGATATAGGAAATAAACAATTTTTAAAAAACTAAAGTGGTTAAGTTGATTAAAAAATGATAACAAGTCAAATGAAGCAAATGGTATATATTACAGTTATATGACCCATGATTTGATATTTAAAAATAGATATCATTGTAGAATGATGAGATAGATAATAAACATAGAAAACATAACTAGAGATATAAATAAATATGAAAACAAGGGTCATCGATCAGAGAGATAAATGATGAAGAATTACTAGAGACTGTGAAACAAATCAAAAACTAGTAATGATGAAAAAATGAAAATTGTAGAGAAAAAATATAGTCAAAAAGTTAATAATAGGGGACTCATTATCTAATATCAATATTTGAAAATGTGAATTTAGAGATAAAAATGACCATAGATATAAGGGAAAACAATTGATATAAGATGAATAAAAAAGACTAGAGACAATGGTCACATATTAGTGATAAATATTAGATAAGAATTATAGATATGGAAATTGGTGTCCAACATAGAGGTTGAGGACCTTAGACCTAAGACAGAGAAAAAGAAAAGATAAAAAAAGGTTGAATACCAAGGATTAGAAAAACTATTACTTATAAATTTCTAAATTTGTAGACAAGTGAGATAATATTGATTATATTAGAAATCATAGATGATAACCATGGTTCCTAAAAAATATCTAATACCATAAAAGGAGATTAAGGAAAAATAAGATACATATTATTGGCTTGAGACCCATGATAATGGACATAAAAAGTAATTTCCATTGAACAAAATCCTAATTTTTCCCTTTAAATAAACTTTTCCAATTTTCTACTTTAATTTCGATTATGCAATGAAATATAATTACAATGTTATTAACATTTTGAAATCGTATCATTTTAATCAAATATATTTTATAATTTCATAATATTACTATTAAAAGGATTACCAAATATATTATTATTTATTCAAAATTTTATCCTATAATTACCGCTATCCTAAAGTGGAAATTAAACATCAACCCTCCATTGGAAAACCAATTAACATAATATTGTACCTCTAGTTTCAATTAAGTAACCTTTTATTCATTATTTTTAATTATGTGATGTTTTTAGGAAAATCATTGGGGGGGTTGAAAGTATTTTGGAATGTTTTGGGGCTTTTCTAATGGTTGAAAACTTGAGCACGGTTAGCGAAAACTGTGAAACTCGTACAAAAGATAGTGAAATGTGAAACAAGGGACTCATAGAAGGGTCATGGTTAGTCATATGCTTTTTCCAGACCATGGGGCCATCGAAAAGAAAACATGAAAAGTTAGAGAATGTTATTTGGTATGGTTGGTTCATGGTTTGTCTAATTTTTGGGGCCAACCATGTGAGGGGCTTATTTTGGAAGAGGTTGTCACATAGTTTGTGCATGATTTGCCTAACCTTGTAACTAACCAGTCATCATTTAATATTGAGATCCTAAAATTTGTATCTCAATCATTTTCACCTCCATACCTCTAATTTCCACTATTTTCTTCCCTAATTCTTTTTTCCTTTCCCACATAGGCTATGTAGTCTCTCCCCATTAAACCATAAGTGATCTAAAGTCAATTCCTATTGTGTTTAAACCCGATCGCCATGGTTATTATTCATTTTTTTTATGTTTTTCAAGGAATTATATTCCATCCCTCTATTAGAATCCTAGATCAACACCCATGTGGATAGATCTATGATGGGTGACATCAATTATGATGATATTTGGATATGTTTCTGTTATTTAATGAGATCAAAGTTGGGTTTGGTAGATTAAACATAGTTTGGTTGATGAATTTGTGTCATTATTTGATTTCATCAAATTTTCCTAGGTTGGTGGCTTTACTCTCAACTCCTCTATTTAGAACCCGAAGGATTGATTTCAATTTTTTTTGTTTTAAATTAGTTTTGAAATTTTTGTGAATTTATTAATTGAAACCCCCAATAGTGGTGGTTTATAATCTTATAAAAATTTGATGTTTTGGTAGAATGTAAAAGTGAAAACCTGTTTTTAAAATAATTATTTTTAAATGGTTGATTCATTTTGATTCATTGAAATGTTTTTTCAATAATAGGATAGTTTTGATTAAATATTTTTGAAATGGTTTTGTTGTCTTGTTGATTGCCTTAAATGGGTTAGATTGAGTTGAATGGGATGGATAATGGTCGTGAAGTACCACTATCAAAGGGAAGGGTTGTGAATGTGATGTTAAACCATCAATAGAAACCCCAATCATGCATTTTTTATGAAATAAAATTTTTTATACCATGTTATTATTGAGAGTGGGTTGAATGAATTTTGGTTACTTTTTTTGGAAATATATTTGAGCTTAGAAAACAATTTGGTATGAAAGCTACTTTTCATAGAAATTGGTTTATCTTTGATATAAACTATTTTCAAATTTCTGTAAAAAAAATCACCTTAGTGGTCTAACATGTTCTACCATAGTGGAATGAGTAAGGATTCCATTTGGAGGAAGCCTAATTTGTTTCATTAAAAACCACTTCTTTGAAATGTTGGTTTTTTTTAGATATTGTATATCGGGATCTAGGTAAAGTAAAAGTATCACATTTCTTTATTGGTTCTTAATTATACATGTGATTTATAATTTGTTTTTGTAGAATGGAGTGTGTCGGGACCTATGGAGTAATGTATGAGAATGTTTGTATTTTCTTCGTTTTTTCATTGATTTTTCGGTTGTTATTGACATCAGTTTCTACTAGGTACTCCATTATAGTGGTATTTATTTATTATTAATTGATTTTTTACATTTTGATAATGCATAATATGGTAATTTTGGTGTTGGTGAGCATGGTTTTGGTTTCTTTTTTTAAAAGTGAAATTATCCCCCAATTGTATTGAATCCCTTGTCACTTATTTGTAGCATTTGGTATCATAGGTAATTTGCCTATGGCCTAGTAGAAATTATGCCTTGCCTCAATCCAATTAAGAGTGGCATGATGTTAAAATGGTACCATTCATGACTGATCCATATTTCAATGTGACAAAGGGAATCAGATTATTTGGTCCAAGAATAGAAACTTGTAATGTATTTCGATCTTGGAGTTGAAATAATTTTGTTTTTTTCATGAATTTAGGATGGTATAAAGGAGTATGATTTACGTGATTGAAATTTAGAGACTAAAAATACATAGATAACCTTTTAATTTTTATGACATGTTTCTAAGGAATGAGGTACATATGTGTTTTGAATAGAATTATAATATTTGTAATATCAATTTCATGGGTTTATCTAATAAGATGAGAATGACGTGTATTTTATAAATTACACCAACTAGGGGTAAAATTTTTATTTTTTAATGATTTATGATCTCATAAAAATGTGACTATTTTTGAATTTTTTTTATTTTTTTCAAATTGATGATTTGAAAATGTGAATTGTTATATAATTTTTAAAATTGATTGATTTTACAAATCATGGAGGACATGAAAAAAATTTGTTGAAAATGAAAGTATTGAATTTTTTAAATCATAGTTGTGATCATTGTTATTTGGTAGAATTTTATATTGTTAAGAATTCAGTTCTATGAGAGTGATGCTTATAGATTTTTCTTTATTTATAGAAAATGGATCTTGGAAAGTGTAGAATAAATAAAATTGAAGAATCTTCATAGAATTTCGTATCACATGAGGAATAGGTGAACCAATATCTACTTTCGAGTATAGTCTAAGATTTTTAGGCTATGGATAGAGGGAACATAAGGGATAAATCAAGTAAGGTGGATCATTCTATCTTATTTCATGATAAGAATCCATCCATGTTTTGGGGTGATTTGGAACCAGTGATGGTAGATGTGTGGTGGAATTGGATGAATCAAATTTTTTATTTCATAGGCACACCAGCACAGCTAAAAGTCAATGCAGTGATGTATATTTTGGAGGTTCCAGCACTCCAATTTTAGGATTTAGTAGTTCATGCATAATCATGCAAAGGCCTTATGTGGGATTACAAAGGACTATTATATTCTCATACATTCTGGATTACAAGAAAAACAAAACTCATAATCATGATGAAAGAGAACCTCACATTGACTGAGTACGCATCTAAATTTTATAATTTAGTTTATTTTTACCCAAATTTAGGGTAGTGTGTCACTAAATGAATGCATTTATGAATATTCTAAAGGGATGTAGTTTCTCTCAAATATTGAAGTGGTTTTTACAATGGATTATATAGTGATTGTAAAAATAGTAATTATGGTAGAAAGGGACCTTCCAAGTTATATGGGTGGGGGAAGAATGTTGATAACTATAGGAAATACTGGTAACTCTATTGTTGTGAGAATTTTGAAGAGGGACACCTATTTCAAAAGTAGTGGCATGATTCAAAATCATACAGTTGGATTATGGAATTTTCCTCTAATGTGCAAGAAAAGTCGGGATGTTTTTAGTGTTGATCGTTGGATCACATGATGTGATATTTTTTAGAAACACCAAGTGCATGCCAAAATTATATTTAGAATAATAATCTTTAATTATATTATCACTATGTTCCATGTTTTTGTGTTCTGGACACTTCTCATGATTCATAGACATCGTATGCCTCAACATGATGAGTGTATGAAAGTAATTTTCTTCAACATAATTGAGATAATCAAGGTGATTCTAGGGATAACATGACTCCTCAACATAGGAAATATCAATAAATTAATTAATAACATGTATCCAATATGAAAAATTAATGATCTATTGAATTAATTTACGGGATCCCAGTGGTTCCCTTAAATTGGAATGTCATTAGAATATCACCAATTTTGGGTTCAAATAGAGAATATTCCAAAGTTAATCTTTATGAATATATAAGGTCATTAATAGTATGTGTTGACACCTTTCTATCTTATGAATTAACCATAATTCTGTTTATCATTGATGAGTTAGATATTTCATATATATCTAGAATCCTTTAGGGTCATGTTTGGTGATAAAATATTGACGTATTTAATGTCAATGGTTGAGCATGGACACCATTTTGATATCATGATGGGGGTCATGAGGGATGAATGGTTGTATTAAAAACTATCAACATTTTCTTTTTGGATACGAGAGGTATTATTCCTTACCCATGTAATCTTTAATAGTTTCTGATATATAGATCAAAAAAAGATAGAGGATTTTATCTCCTATAAACCTCCAAAGAATGTCATCAAGATATGTAATTTCCTTATTTTTTCTGGTTATTATCGATGAATTTTCCATGATTTCACATTACTACCTTCACCTATGATAAATTTGACATGAAAAAAATTCCATTCCAATGGAACAAAAAATTATATAAATATATTTAATAGAAAATGGTCTTTCTTTCATCAAAACTAATAAGGATTTTTCCTAAATCAGGATAGGGTTACATGAAGTATAGTTATGTTTTGAGGTCTCATATGTAATTTTTAATGATACATGGAAATCATATGAGTTTTTATGGTATAATGAATTTAAATTTTAATATGAATAATTACCCAAATCATGATTTCTATTTGTCTATCATAGTTTATTCTGTAATAGACTGTGTGTCATTAAATCTTTATTGAGAAACATATAGTGTGTATGGATCATAATATCTTGAAAAATATATTTTCACAAAGGTATTTAAATTTAAGATAGAAAATATGGATTTAGTATCTCCAAATGTTTCACATTTACATGATTTATAAAATAACTATAGGAAATTTGGTGGAGTATTTATTAAAATGAAATTCATATTATCAATTGGAAAAGGAAGATTTTGATGAGTGGTAGTTGATGTAATTCCAAGACAATATTCAATTGGAATGATAAGATCGAGGTGAAGTTGTATATTTCATTCCTATTTAATTTTTCACTGATTTGTTTGAGATAGATAAGGTGGAAAAGCCATCTGATTCAAAATCCATTAGTACGAGGTCACAAATCAATAGTAGAGACGCCATTGATGGATGAAAACTTGATGGGATATCAATTTTGTGGTTTTGATATCGGATGGTCATACCATTGGCTTTTTAGAAAACAATTCTTCCGGATTAGCAACATTTTGAGATGGTATGTTCATCCTGGAATATAGAATATGTATCATGTGCTAAAATAACAGTTTTCATGGGTCGGTATGAAATAGAAGGTGTTTACATTTGTTTCAATATTTTTATCTTTTTAGAAGGTTAAGATAGAGAATCATCGACCGAAAAGGTATGTTACAATCATTACCTATCCATATTTTGAAATGGGAGAATAAAACTAGTGATTTTTTATAGGTATACTAAGAATGATTAAAAAATAGGAAGCCATATGAATGATAGAGTATGGGATAACAATTTTATACAATTTCATCTTTATTCATGAATCTCATACGGTGGATCAATTTTTAAAACTCAATATTTGAGAAGTGGTAAAGTGGAATGGTGTACTAGTTTCAATAATATTAGAATAATATTTGAGGCTTACATCTCATTTCTGGAATTCCATACAGAAAACCCTTTTGGATTCAGGTCACCATGATCATGATATATCATCCTCAGATGGATGGGAAATATAAAGGGATGATACAAATGTGGAAGACATGTAACAAGCATGTCTACTAGATTTTTGTGGCTCATGGGAAGAGAATGTACCGTTAATGGAGTTATCATATACAAATATTTGTCACCCCATGATACATATGGATCCTTTTGAAGAATTTTATAATCTTCCTTGTCGTTCTCCACTTTTTTGTGGAAATAGGTGAGACTTCACCAGTTTGTCTAAGCCTTGTCCATGACACAACGGAGAAGATTAATCTAACCATGAAATGTATGGATATTCCTTAATGTAATCAAAAATCATATGTGGATCATCATCGATGACCTATTTCATGTGAGGGTGGTGATCATTTGTTCTTGATGATCTCTCCATGTATTGGGCATCATCATTTTGGAAATCAGGACAAGTTATATCCTCGATACATAGGCCATTCTGAGATACTTTGATGATTCGGTGATGTGGATCATCTTTTTTATTTTCCCACACAGTTCTGTGTGGTGCATAATGTGATTCATGTATCTCAGATGAAAAAGTATCAACCTAATCCAAACCATATGTTTAAATATGACCATGTTGACTTATATCCAGATTCCCTATCGGTAGATGTGCCAATTCAAATTTTGGATAGGAATAATAATGTATTGTGTCGAAAAATCATCATCCAAGGGAGAAATTTGATAATAAATTGTAGGATTTAGGAAGAACCATCATAATGAGTGAAATAATTGGTCAATAAATGGAACATACCCTTTTCAGAAAATAGTGGTTTTCTAATTTCTGTGCACATAAAGGCTAATATTGGGATGAGTTTAGTACCCTCAATTTCATGTAGGTGATCCCTAGTTTTTGGTTTTTTATTATTGGAAGTTAATCAGTGAATCTTGGTAGGGTTTGGAATAATTTTGGATTGTTTTTTGTCCCGTTCAAAAAGATCAATAAATGATCGAAGTTAGTGGAAACTATGAAATTCATATAGTATTTAGTGTAAGGGGGACATTGGATACTGGCTAGGCCCATGTTTAGGTGCACACATTGGACAAACTAGGCATCCACCAAGGAGAAACCATGAAAATCTGGATAGAAGATTTTCTATGGTTACCACATGGTTTGTCTAGTTGTTCATTCCAACCTAGCGAGGTGATTATTGATGAATTTTCTTGCACATAGTTAGTGAATGGTTTTGTGAATCGTGAAACTAACTAGGGATAGTCTTAAAGTGATATTCTAAAAATTTTCTCACTCATTTTCACATATAATTGGATATTTTTAGCTATTCTCCACCATGATTTGGGTTCCCTCCTCCAAAAGGTTGTGTATTCTTTCCCTATCATCCCAAAAGCGATCGAAAGGCAATCATTCTTGCATTAAATCCCAGTCCCCTTAGTAAGTATTTGTTTTTTACAGTTTCTATTAGATCTACACTCCCTCCCTCTATCTAAATACATAATGTTATCCATTGGGGATAGATCAGTGATGGTTTATTATAAAAATGAAGATATATGATTGTGTTTATGTTATGGAAAGAGATCTATGGCGGGTTATTTAAGATTAAACCCAGTTTTGTTGAAGAATTATTGGAGATCTTTTTTTTCCAAAATTTCTAATGTAGGTGTCTTTACTAACATCTCCTATAATTACTACATGAATGATTGTTTAAAATGAGATTTTTTTATTGAAATTTATTTTTAATTTTTGGTGACTTTGTTTATGGAAACCCTCTTTGGATATGGTTTATGAAATAGTGAAAATTGGGTGATTTTGTGGAACATGAAAATGATAACATGATTTTCAAATGAGGATTTTAAAATGGTTTTTTTCTTTTGATTGATGGAATAGTGTTTTTAGTAAAATGATTGTTTTATTAAAAAATTTATCGAAAATATTGTGTGGGAATTTTGGTTGTCTTAAATGATTATGTGTGAGTTGAATGGGAAGGATAATGATGTTGATGTACCACCATCAATGGGATGGGTAATGTATGTGAGGTTCCTCTATCAGTGGTAAAACTAATATTGTGTGGTTTTGTGGTTGAGTGTGTGCATGTGGTTGTGTGAAATAGAATTGGTTTCTATGAGTGATTATTATGAATTGGTTTGAGGACATGATTGGTTACAATCCTTGGAAACTGATTTGAACTTGAAAAATCATTTTTGCATGAAAATTGTTTTTGATAGAAATGTTTTGGGATTTGATAAAAACTGTTTTCAATTGTTCTATATATTTTTTTTATATACATGTTATAACATTTTCTATCCGAGTGGAGTTAGAAGGGAAGTCAATTTGGGAATTCCTACTGAGTTTCATTATTATCCCCTACATTGGAACATTGGGGATTTTGCAGATATTTTTTTACTAGGATAGAGGTAAAGGAAAGGTATCACATATAATTAGAGGGGATCCATTTTACATTGGTTTTATGGTTGAGTTATAGAATCAAGCAGGTGAGAGATATAAAGTTATTCATGGAGTATTTTTTGTTTTATTGTATTTTATTCTATATTATAGTTATTATCAATATTGGCTTATTATGGGTATTTGGATATAGATGGGAGAATTTTTATACATTGATAATTAATACACATTTTCATGAATCATATATTAATTTTGGTGATATTAATCTTGGTTGTGGATTTATTTTTTTCAATGGGAAAATCATCCCCCAAATGTATTGATGACCTTGTCATATATTTCTATGCTTTGGCATATTTGGGATGTTTCCTGAGGCCTAGTTGAAATTTCCCACTCCTCAATCCAATGAAGAAGAGAGGGATGTTACATAATACATAAAAAATAAAAATAAAAATTCAAATAATCTCTCTGAAGTTAATTTTAATCCATAGTGAAGTTCATGTGTAATAAAACTCCATGATTTCAAGGAGTTTATTGTTTTAGAAAAGAAACAATGCCATGAAGAGGGTGTGATTTCATAAACATTTATTCCCATTTTCCAGATAGATGCCTCCATCTATTAAAACCCAAGTTATAAATGATTAACTTATAGGGATGATACCATTATACGAATGAAATTAACATACTATAACGACTATAGTTATGGCATATTTATATTTAAATCTTCTCATTCCTCCACTTTTTAAAAAAACATGAAAACTATCAGAAAATGCCTATGAGGAAGATTTAACCACTTTTTAGTGTCACCATATTCATGCATTATTTCATGAAATATATATAATTCATAAATTTTTAATTATAGGTATATTTGGATCAGTAACTAATTTTACTTTTTTGTAAATTACCTTGAATAAAAATTGAATAATCAAAACAATATATGATAATTTATGTAAAATATGATATCAAAACATTTCACAATATTCAAGGAGTATTAAGAAATATAATCCAATGATTAAAATTTATAAATTGTGAAAAAATGATCATAATTAAATATTGGTTTCAGGTTTTAATAATCCTATGTTTATTTGATAGGTGGCAGAAAATTGATGAAATGGATCTTGAATTATTATAAGGGGATTATAGAACCCAACTCATGTTTTCTTCAGTAAGCTCCACATTCACATTATTTTCATTATGGATATTCATATAATAACCTAACAAGTTAATTTTTCAATTTTTTCAATTTTCATTCAGGGGATATACATGTTTTTACATTATTAAAATGATTTGTAATATAATTCCAATGTCTTTTTCATAGATACTTAATTTATCCAAAACGCATCTTTGACTCCACTTGAATTGTTTATTATTTACCAAAAAATGTTGATGTTTTATGAAAAAAATTACTTAACATAAAAATTTTGGGACCAAAAAAGGAATTTTATAATGTAAGATTCATCACACAGTTAAGAAAGAAATTTCTTTTTATGGGTTTATTTTTATAATTAAAAATGATATATGTCCTCTTTCCTTGTGTCATGGTTTATTATGAGTTTTTATTTATGTGATTGGTGTTATCAGAATTATATATCTCTCCAATTAATTGTACAATGTTATATATATATTGATATTATTTTTATTATATTTGAACATAATTCAATTCTTGTTCACAGTTACGATGATATGATCAGTGTATAACTATTATGTGAGAACATGAGGCTATATTTATTCAATACTATGTGAGATATTTGACCAATATATGATGATTCTTTAAAAATATGAATACATTACATTCCATCCATTTTAAATCATTCCCCCATAATTATGATTATGATACCATTGTTATTGAATTATTATTAATATTGTTTTCACCCATGTATTATTGAATCATTTCAGGTCACCAACTTATTATTTGTATATCTCAATGTAAAAACATGTACTTAAGAGAACATGTCATAATTTATAATGGATATGAATATAAAATGAAAAAAATTTATGTTTTTTGTATTTGTTATGTTCGAACCAAATTTTTATAACATTCAACATATTTTAATCAATAAATGTAATTTGTGATAAAAATGATGCAATTATAAAATAATAAAACAGTTGGTCACTATAGTTTTATATCAATTGTAATATTCAGTTAATTTAAGAATTAGGACATGAAAATATAAGTGAAACCAATAGGGAGAAGATTGAGTTTTTACTAAAACATCCTATTGTTTTTGAAAGGTATTAGAGTAGTAATTTTTTTAAACAAAATCCTTGTTTGGATACTACATAAAGATATGGTTTTGGGTAATATATACCCTAGAAAAATAACACTAAAATGGTAGATTATTAATTAACTATATTTTCATTTAGTTCATAAGGAGGTATTATTTCACATATTGTTTGATACTTCTCGTGGTTATGATTGTATTAGTCATAATAACTATATAAACCATTATAAACGATAAATAACATATTATATTTTACATTGTAAAAGATTTAAAATTCATAATGTACAAGATCCTAAAGGAATCATTTGAAGATAAATAAATATATTATGATTCCATGAGATATGAATTTAGAGTTAATTCTCGCAAATAAAATGGTGGGATCAAAGAGTCCCTAGAAAAAAAACCCATGTGAGGGTCAATGTATTTATTGTCCTAATGAAATTCATAATTAAATGATAGGTGGTGTTAAAAAAATCACATAAATTCTTACCTAAATATCATATGTTTTGAATAATATCCTAAACCATGTTGAAAATATTCGTTCACTATAGAACATGAAACTAGAGATAATGTCCTTTATATTGAAATGATCATCGATGTTTAGTGTGTCCCAAGATCTATTTATTGCAAAATAGTTATTGAACTCAATGGAAATATCATTCCTATTATTCATTATTTTGAGAAAGACAAGGTCAATCTATCTATCTATAATTTTATATATTGTAGATCAGTTGTTGAACGGATAATGAATATTAATCTAGAAAGATAAAATTGAAAACTATAACAGTATTACATTATGAAATAATTTCATAACAATTATTTATCTCAAACACTTTCAACAAAGATATATAGAGAATTCATTGTTCTAAATAAAAAGAATGGGGCATCTATCATGACTTGTAGGAAGTATAAAAAGTATTTTGAGATACTGATTGGGTTTTTTATCAACAAAGATAGAAAATAGATTGATTCAATAATTTTTTTAAACCTCACCTCTGAATGGTTTTATCTATGAGACTATTTTGGTTTTATGATGATGTATTTTTATGTTCCATCAATGATGAGGTGTATTTTTAAGAGCAGACACACAAACATGGAGATAAGTTGATAGGAGTAAAATTTCAATATATATGATCAAAATATGAAGGTTTAATTAATAACCAACCGCCCACATACCAAAATATTTGGAAAAAATAATTATGGAAATTTCCTCAAATAGAAAGTAAACAATTTATTTTTTGGAAAGAATTACACCATGATTATTAATGTCAAAGATACATGAAGAAGCCAACCAATTTTATGGATAAAGGGAAGGAATCTCTAAATAAACCACCCATGGTTCAATAAACGAACTATAAAGAGTAAGTGAACAATAAAATCTTGTGTACTAAACCATATGTCTCTAAGGACAATTGGTATCACCACACACAAATCCAAATTAGTAATAGAATGATTATTCTCTCACTGCTATAGTGGTGGAACATAAAAATGATGTCATACAATGTAAAAATTATATTTAAACAATATTTTAAAATGTTTTATTAGATTATGGTTCAATGAAATACTTTTTAGACTATATGTTTTCTAGAACTATTTTAGTATAACCTTGATTACTTAGAATAGAGAGATCCATAAAAACACGTAGTGGGGTTTATCATTGCACCCCAAGTGTGGGACTCTTATCTTATTACAATATCCAGGAATATTCATCCACTAATTTTTGTAATAATTCCCTTTTTTAATATTTTATTATATTGGGTATGAATTATATATCATTATATATAGATCACATCACCTATAGAGAAAAATAATTCACATTCTATTTTCCATACCATCCCATGCTACTAAAAAAATTCATGGAGTATAACAATGTTATTTTGAAATATACCTCAATTTGGTGGGTTATTATACCCAATGAAGAAGAATATCATGCCCAAATGAATGATTTAATGAAATGTACGATCCTTTAAGAAATTTCCATTGTAGAGGAATATACTAATTTATTTCCCAAATAGTTTCACAGCCTTCCCTATATCAGATGGAAGAGTTTTCAATAGAAAATATACCCAAATCCACTCCTATAATCAACATCCACTATAGGATGGCCCAAATTTAATTGGAATAGTAAAATAAGATGCATTAATGGCATTTTGAAAAGGGGTTCATATGACCTAATCAATTAGTATGCAGAGTTTCAGTGATATTTTTCCATAAAAATATTTGATAATTGAGGTTGTGGGGGATTGATATATGCTTAATAAGATCGCGATAAATAAAATGTATCCCCTTAAAATGATTTATGACTTTTTTTGTCATCGTTTTGGGGGAATAGTACTTCTAAATGATGTATCTACATTTTTTATATCATTAGTTGAATCTGAAGAAGGAATAAATTCATAATAAAACCTTCCATATAAGGTATGTTAATTAGGATTTCATTGTCATTCCCTTTAAAAATAATAATTGTCCCAAAATATGGATGGATTTTATGGATAGAGTATTTAGATACTACTATGAAGTATTTTTTTCCAATTTTTAATATTATTCTCCTTCACTCTATTATCTAGAAGGAACATGAATAATATATATATATTATGTTGTAAGAATAAATAAAAAATAAATTTAGGCTAATTTTAGAATGATTAAAATTTTTATATTGTACATCACATTATTTGAGTCCATGATTATATATGTAGGAATTTGTACAGCCCCTCAAAGAAAAAGGAATATTTGGAAGGGAATATACCCCCAAGATTAATGGAAATCGATTGTTTTTATGGATTATCTAGGTACAACAAAAGAATTTTTAATGTAAATATCATGACATACTAGCCCAATGTGTATGTTAACATATAAAGGGTAAATGTATTCCAGGATAGATCGATGTGGGGAAATATTTATGGAGACTAATAATAGGATAATCATTTCTATATTACTCATAATAAAGTCACGAATTGAAGGGTTTATGAAATAAAATTATTCCTTAATGAAATGATTGGTTTTTATACTCATGAAAAAAATATAATTTTATAGAATAAACCACATGATAATTGATGATCCATGAGCAGAAATACCAGACATGTGATATAGAGTTAGTAGATGTAATCATCTCGTTGAATATTTGGTCACACTACCTCTATAGTGAGAAGTGTGAAAAATACAAGGATACCAACATTTTAAATTATATTTTCACATAGTAGGATACCAACATAAATTAATGAAGATGGATAGAGCTGATCAAGGACTACGGTTTCACTATTCACTACTATCATAGAAAGGTGAACATTACAGATTATGCACTTTATAAAATAGAAACTGCAAATCTATCAATGATGTGAATTTAGAAAACTAATACCTTTGTGGATATTTAATGGATAGATCTATAAATCATAACCTTAGTTAATACATCATACGATGCCCAAATTATTTCCCAATCGTACATCCAAGAGAAAATTAAAGACGAAAAAGGGATGATATGGGGATTCAAAATAATGTATAGGACGTAATTAATGGGGAGCATTATGAAATAAAAATAGATTAAGATTGAGTTATTTTATTTGAAAACTATCTTTGTGTTCTGTTATCATATTTCATAACTGATAAGCTATTAGAAAATGTATATATCACATATTCCTCCATCCATCGTAGAAGTTCAAAAATGAATACATATCATTAAGATAACTTCTGTTGGGACAACATGAATATGGATTGAAAAGGTAAATATCAATGTTCATGGTATATCAACAAGTTAAAGTAGGTGATTGGAGTATAATGGGATGTCAAGCCATTTCCCATACAAATCTAGAAACAAGATAAAATCATAATGGTATTTGCCATAAATCATCCAAATAAATCCAAAGGATGTAATGAAATATGGTTTTTGGTGGAGAAACTCACAAAGACATCCCACTTAATAGATATTTAGTAAAATTTTACACTGGACCAATATTTTATTATATAATTAATGATGTAGAAGAGTATGTATGGGGATCCACATTCAATTTTATATTATCATGGTCTAGGGATCACCTCTGAATTAAGGATAATTATTAAATATAATCGGAATATTTAATTGAATTTCAGTACAATATATAACCCAAAAACAAATGGTAAATCTAAAGGGACCATTTAATAACTCATTTACATCATATGATCCTAATCAATAAAATTTATTGGAGGATGAGATCAACATCTACCACTAGTTAATTTATTAGACAAAAACAGCTTCCACTTGAGTATTCAAATCAATCATTCTGAAGATATATATGAGATTTGGAATATAAATAATATATTATGGAATGAATTTGGAGACCATAAACTACTTAGAAATTAATTTTTCTATGAAATTACAATGAAGTATAAATCCATATATCAATGTATAAATGCTAATTTTAGTTGGAAGAAGATCTATACTAAGAACCACATAAGAGACATATAGTTTCAATTTGAAGACAATGTATTTATCAAAATATCATCATTTAAAATATTTATGCCTTTTGGAAAGAAAGAAAATATTATCCCTAGGTATATTCACCCAATTAAGATATTTGATAATATTTTAACGATGTACTGTTGGATAGAACATCCACCAAACATGGATCAACATCACGATGATTTCCACATATCTCTCCATAGTAACATCGTATTGGATCACTCGTATTTAATGAATCTAGATGTGGAACAACTATAGTATAACCTTTCTTATGATGAGTATCTTATGAAGATCATATTCCATAGAGAAAACATTCTACACAACAAGAAAACAATCCTTTCTATGGTGTTGCGGTATATCCATAAATATTAAGTGGTGACATGGGCACACAAGGAAATAATGAAACAAATGTTCCTTTATTTTATATCAACTAAAAATATGATTTAGTAACTGGGGAAGAATACTACAACATAGACATTATGAATGATATTTTTTTCACGAATGAATATTTTCAATAATATATTGTATAGTACTATACACATAAAATTCATAAAAAATAACATAATTAATTTCATATATCCACATAATTACATATTTCAATAATTAAGCCCATGAAATATGTCATTTAATTTCATTAATTTTTCAAATGTGGTCAAATAATGACCCAGGACAATCTATATAACCAAAATATATCATTTACTTTCATTAACAGTTTACTTGTAGTGATTCGCTAGTTTTTTCTCATTTAGATAATATTTTATCATTTCTAACATGTAAAATGTTTCTATTAACATTGATAATGTAGGTTGAAAATGTTTTTAATAGATGAATAATGTATTTATCAATGAAATGGTGTGTCTTTATAACTTGAATGGATGTATTTTTTTATCAAGAATGATAAATCATAGATTATACTAGGTATTTTTCCTAATAGAGAATTAAATAGTGTTGTCTTATACATCATGGTAACTAAAACCCTTAACCTGAATTTCCTGACACATGATATACAATTTTATAAAATGGACTTTAGATTGAATTTAATTTTTTAAATATTTTTATCTATAATGTTTTGAAATAAATATAAATCAAAATATTTTAATGAATATATTAAAATATAATGAACTAAATATGATGTGAAGGAGATGACTGGATATACTAATTTACTATGTTTGTGTTACACACTATTAGTAAAATTAAACAATGTAGATGATTCATTAAGTATTATATATCATTGAGTATTTTCAATGATAATAGTATATGATTGTCTAATACATACGTAACATGGGAGGATACACCATTTAATTATAAAAATGGGAAACATCATACCATTCTTATATAAATTCATTTTTATACTTACTTGATATATTTAGAAATGAATTACTAGAGGAAAAGTATCTATAAAAGATAAATATGTTATAAAATAAAGAAATTTGAATGATTTTAATAGTGATGTATTATTTTTTACATTTAGTAACAGAATATGTATACCAATATAAATACAAATGAAATATGATTTGTTAGATGAAACTCATACCACAATTTTTTCTATACACCAAAATTGCACCACAATTTTTAGAGATCTCTAGTATTAAAAACATGTAAAAACCTAAATCAGTAATTATTTACTATTAAATTGGATTATTGGTATGAAAAAAGTTAATGGTTAGAAATAATATCTATAATGGTTTATGATACATATCCTTTAACCTATATGGAAATATAATAATATAATAATTGACATTTTTATTGGTCTTCCATATAATTATATGAAAGATGATACAATATTGATAATAAAAAACAACTGTAACATGTATTCCTATTTTATATAAATTAAATTGAATATATCCAATGAGTAATATATAATAATTTATATTAATAAATTGAGTGTAATTCATTGTACACAATTTTTCATAGAATATGATCTTCATCCATAATCCACGTTCAAATATTGGATAGGTCATAAAATTTATTAAAACACCAAAGTTGTCCTCAACATAGATTATTATAAAAATTGGATTGGTAGTTTAAATGTAAATCCAAATTTTAAAAACATGTTGACTTCAAGATAAATTAATTTCCAAAGTATTTATGATTAATATCAACCTCTAGTGTATTTTTCATACAATAAAAGTTTTCTCACTACCATACAAATGAATCCTATGATTATTTATATGGGAAATTGTTCGATAATTTAACCTAGTAGGAAAAATCTTACAAAAAGATCTTATTGGGATTAGAAAATGATAATGATAAAATTTTAATGATTTATCTACTAAAAACACTTCAACAAATATCATAATATAAAAATGATTTTTGTTTATAACTTGTGAAAAAATATTAATTTCATGTTTAAATCCATATAATCATAAAGGTATCACTTGTGATGTGAATGATATAATTAGGATAATAATAAAGGTGATGTCAATATAAATCCAGATTTTTGGGATATTAGATATTATCAGAGTTTTTTATGATGGTTAACTATTCTGTCAATCATATCTTATGTGTATTATTTATTTTATATAGTACTCCTAATAATGTACATTACAAATCAAACACATATGCTTAGTTATAGTTATGTAAGGATAAATTCAAACATACCAAGTGATGGGAATAAACGTTAGGTCCATTAAATGACATAAATGTTTTTTCAATTGATATAACTAAACTCAAGTGATTTTATAGAGTAAACCAATAATATTGGAAGTTCCCTGAGATCATATGGATGCCATAAAGAATGTTTATCCTATTTTTTCACATCATAAATTAATTTTTTCCCTTTGGTTTTGAAATTACATATGTATTGGTATAATGAATGACACATACATTTAATATGACATGAATAAATAAAATTCCTTAATTATCAATAATTGAAACTATGTAACCATCAAACATTATCATAATAATATAGTCATTATAAAATAGATTTATGATACTATTATTATTATAGGTAATATGTATATTGAAAATAATACAAATATTGTATTTTTTAAAACATATATTTAAAATTTATGTCTAACTTATTATCATAAATGGTAAAATTAATGAATGCAAAAATTTTACAATATTATTATACATGATCAACAAAATTATTTGTTAGTTTAAATTTTTTTATTTATTTGTATGATGATTTTTTTAAAAATTTAAATTAATTAATATTGAATAATGGAGATAATATTTTCAATTGGTAAATAAAAATTAGCTAATATTTTATATGGTATATTTTCATTAAAAAAATCATTTCCATAAATAATTATACAAAACAAATATATAAAATGGTCACAATACTTCATTGTAAGAATATCAAATAGAAAAATTTATATTTTATATTTTAGAAGGTGATTTTTTTTTTATAAATTATTTTTTCAATTTTAGAATTTTGTTAAACCACTGAATCTCCTAGCATTCCTGTCCCACCAATTATCCATTTGATTCTATGATTAATTTTTCATCTACATCATATTTCCCAATAAATTTCCTTCAATTTAACCAATAGATAACAACCCATACAACCCTCTCTCCTTATAAAAATTTGAGATTAACCACATTAATTATCTTATAATATCTATTTATAAAAAAATTCTAAAATTATAGAATATTATAATGGTTAGAAAAATATTTTTAATGGTATGTAGAATGTAAATTATGTTTTCCTAACCCTTATCTTTTTTTCCAATTTTAATTTATATGTTATCATTTATTTCAAGAAAAAAATTCATATTCTATCAAACATATATAAAATTTAAATTATCATCAATTTTCAATATTATCCTTGATATATATACATATTCTATCCCATTATAAACATTTCATAGCTGAAAGAATATCAAATAAATGGTTTCTTTTCACACTATTTTTTTAATATTGGTAATTCATTAATTATAATTTCTTTTAAACATCAAATTTATATGATTCCATGTATATTTATTCATTTTATTTTTATCCCTTTGTCTTATAATATTCTATTACATAACCATTAATTCTCATTATAACCCTTCAATATCCCAATATTATATCAAATTAATCTCTTAATTAATTCTTTATTGTCCAAACTCTGTCATATCAATATAGATATGGAAATAAAATTTATATGTGTTGATTCATCTATTACAACCAATTTAATTTACATAACATTTATTATCTGTAAAATAAATATTCAATAAATAACTATCAACGTACTCATATCATGTTCAAAATTATTTTAATATCAATATTTTTACTACCTACTAAAGAGAAATTGATGGATTGTTGATCTAAAGGGTAATTTTATGTATGATTGAGGGAGGGTCACTCAAAATTGAACGATTGAAATTAAAAAATCACAAATAATGTTAATTCTCCTTTTATCGCCTATAAGACCCACTCTTTGGATTTATATTATATCATGATACCATCTACTATTATATTTCTTGTACTTTTTTAATGAACCATTCCTAACTTGCTTGATTATTATATAATCCACATTATAAATATCCTCTAATTGTTAAGATTAAAGGATATTTTCTTATATAGTCACACAATTTAAATTACTAGGGAATAAAATGGAAATAAAAATATATATCCCATTATTTTTTAAGGAATCAATAACATATATGTTATTATTTACAATCAGGGGTATTCACTAATATGTCCATACTACATAATTTTCAATACAAAACTGTTACCATGATCATGTATTATATTATTATATACTATTTTAATACATTTTACTTCATTACTCAAATTAAATAGAACATACATATAGTTCAATAAAATTTTCTTGACTATAGAAAACTATTAATAATAATATATATTCCACTATTTAATATATAATTTGAATAGCATATACTTCATAAATTTGATTGAAGGGTATATAAATAGTTACCCACACAGTATTATTAAATAAGGAAAAATATTTGTATGACCATATATTAGTATATTATATACAAGAAATCATTTAAACAAATTTTCATTTGTGATGACACATATTACTATTATTTCATTATAGAAAAATAAGATATGAATTTCTTATATATTATTATTTTATGATGGAATAAATTGGACGAATTGAATGGATTGATGAGTTTCGAATAATGACATAGTGAAATGATTATTCTTATAGGATATCTAGTTAGGATAGTAGGTGTATTACAAAAAATTTATATAATGATTCATATAAGGATTCCTTAATGGGATTTTTTGGATGTGAAACGTTACATATTATCATTATTACGGTATTCATCTACTATCCATCTCCATGTATTCCTTAATTTATTCAAATATTTTCATTTATATGTTTTTATAATGTTTATTTTATCCAACAATATTATTTATTAAATGGTCATGAATCTTGTAATGTTCTTGATACTTTATCTATTTGTGTGGTTCTGAGCTCACCCTCTTCTAATGTTTTTTGATTTCCCTATGTAATAAAGAATTATAAGAAATATTTCTAATGAATTAATTGTTTTTTTATACCATGTATTTTATATAATTAAAATTTTAATGTATTGTGTATAATGTATATGTTTTTTTAAGGATTGGTAAACATTGGATCTTATATATGTGATCTTATGTATTATTTTTACATGTAACAAATAACCCACTATATCTATGTGATTGCTTTTTAGGGATTTATAACATTCTCTGTTAGATAGATATGTTAATTACTTACTTAAAAACACATATGATACACATTAGATATTTGAAAATGGGGTTTCCCATGAAACAATAGACTAACCTGAGTGTTATACCATCATATGAATATATGTGTATAATGTTGATTTAATCATATTTACTTTAAGTGTATGTAGATTATTATGAAAATGGGTGGATATTTTGGTAGCTAGGAAATATAAATTTAGATTAATGGTTATTTAAAAAAATATAAAAAAAGTGTAAGGCTGGTTTCGAAGATAAGTGTTAGGATATAGAATTGCGTTTCACTTTTATGGGGGTTCTCCCCCACCACAATGAAGGGTATAGTGGTGTGAATCAAAGACCTAGTTTCCCACAAAATATGTGATGAGGGATACTAAGGCTTCATGTATACTTAAAACACCATTTTAAGGGTTTATTTAGGTATCTTTTATCCATTTCTATTCATTTAAAAAAGACCCACCACTCTCCATTTTCCCACACTAATAGAAATACAATCCCCCACCCTTCTTCTTTTATTTTTCATTTTCCACCTTATATTTCCATAGAATTACATTTCATTAATTTTTTTCTTATATTTTAGTAATTTTAATCTCTATAAATTTTCAATTAATTATTTATAATACAATTTACATAATTTTCATTTTATATCAGTATAATTGGGGTTTTGGATTTTTTTCTTTATTCCCATCAATTGATTTGGAATCATCAAAAAATATTTCTAGGGCATGATTCTACTAACATGAGATGTACGACCCATGAATTTTTCCTCAATATTATATTTTTTCATGGACCTTATAATTTGTGCATATAGTGAATATGGTTTAAATGACCTATAAAAATCAAATTGATATTCCATTCATATTGACGAGTGCGTAAGGTATTTCTGGCCTATGATAAGTCCTCCAAACATTACTTCCTGCATCCATGGTCATTGATAACAATGAATATTATATAAAATGATAAGTACCAATTTAATTAGGACCCATAAGGGGTTCCCTTCAATATAAATAATTTTATTCATCCTTGGGACGTACTATTGATAATTTCTTGATAAAGTGGGAGCTCGTACATATGATAAGATACTGACAAAAAAACCCTCAATATAAAATTCTATGGAATTTAATTATCGATATAGATCAATATTCATAATATTTATGAAAATAAATTCAAAAATTATTAATGTACCCTTTTAGATTATACCATCACATGATATTTTTAAGAGAAATTTTTAGGCATAGTGACAACTATTTCAAATTATTTTTAATATTTGGGAGAAGTAAAAACATAGTCACTTTATATGTAATAATTTTAAAAATCACAAAACCAGTCTCCTTATTTATGATTATTATATAATTTTATATCCTTTTTTCATTATTAGTTAATGGTTTAATGATGTGACAACATAAATGGTTTATTTTATTTGATAGTATGGGAATGTTTTTGACACTATAATAAAACAGTCATAAATGGTAATAATTGTTTTCAACCAATTGACCTATATTTATGAGGGTCTGAGTCAGGTTTCCAACCAATACTTTAACATTATTACTATGATAATTGTTAAAATATTCTAATTATAATCATGAAAAATAATATATATGGATGTTTGGATAGTATAATAACTTTATATCCTAATAATTAATGTATAATTTTTTGGGAGATATTCTAACCATATCTACTCAAAGGATTATAAATTTGATGGAATAAATATTACAAAACATGATATTTATGAGTTGTGATCAAAACAATGGAGTGTATGTAATATAATTATGTTGGAGAAACTAAAAATTCAAATATCCCTTGAAATGTTAGATATAAATTAGGAAAAGGTATTACATATAGTAATAATAGGAACCTTTCTTTTTGGGAGCCTACTGGATTATAACTCTATATTTAATCATGATTTTACTATTGTAGATTTTGGATTGGTTACCTCCAAGGAAAATTCATGTGTTGTTTTTTAGTGAGGGAAAAAAGACTAGAAAACATGTGTTATCGAATAGAGATAGTCAGTAGTATGATATGTTATCCAAGTGGGTAATAACATGTTCTGTGTCGAGAAAGAAAGAAATATCTTATATGAAACCGATATAGTCTAGTAAATATTTCCATGGCCTTAGTATAATTTAATGAAAAATAGAATCATATAAAATAACCATTTAAGGTGTAGCAGTAGTACATGGGTTGGAGTGGGGGGTATATAGTGAGACAATTTTGTTTAAATGGTGGAGTGTCTAACACCCTTGGAAAAGGGGTGCATAAAAAATAAATTAAACTTCCCATGTCAATGAGGTCTACCTTTATTTTCAGGGGCATACTAGACTACAACTCCACTATTAAAAATTATCGTCCTATAGTTGTATTGAGATGTTTGAAATCCTAGAATGTGTTCTAGGGTGTGTGTATGTTATGTAACTCGCAATTAAAAAACAAGTGGCTTGCTTTTGGGATAATCATTAGTTTGATAAGTGACCCTAGTTGGTAATGTAAAGTGATGTGTAGGGAATGAATACAACATATTATAGGTGACCAATCTGGTCAAATGAAAAATAACATATCCCAAGTATATCATTCATGATAACACCGTAGTGTTATTTTTGGGTAATATTTTTTTTAATTATTCAATTTATTTGAATTACTAAAGATCAGGTCTAAAATTTATAAATCTGAAGCGTTCTTCATAAATACATGGTCAACGAAAAAGTTGTGATGGGATAATATAATTTTGTTTCTCTCCCTTATGTATAATTAAAAAAAATATTATCATAATGTAAACTGAGTCACGGAACCATATCCTACCACAATATGGAATTATTTGTTCATTATTAGTTATTAGTAATCATTAAGGTAATAATATTAAATTCACCTACTCTTTCATAGTTAGAATATGGTTTAATAAATCATATGACTAAACCATTCATCCATCCCAAAAATTTGTTTTTTGAGTTTTTGATTTTACCCCCAATGATTTTAACCCATCTATTAGGTTCCCTCCATTGTCATTCATATGAGATATCCAAATGGTAGACCTTAACTACTTCCCATTTCATTATAAATATTTTTGTGCTTCTGTTCTTCAATTATTTTTTTGTTTATCCGGGATAGATCTTTACTTCCTTTCATGTACTCATTATATGTATTCTCCTTTTATAATCTCTTATCTACTTCCCTCAATGGGGTCATGGTGGAACAACCCTAGTTTAAGGTTTCTGTAGTTATATTAATTATTGATACTAGAGTGGTGAGAATTATTCCTATTGATTTTCCCATAAATTCATCAAATAATTTTTTCAATCGATAACTATTTTTTGTATGTTCTACATCATAATTCTTTTCCTTGACATTCAATTTTGTACTTGTTTCTTCTAAAAACATTTCCCACCATAAAATTATAATAATATGTGAAATACGTGATAAATATATAATTGGTTATCAATTTTTTTTTTGAGATTTCAGGTCTTTAAAAAAATATTGTGGGATCTTTCTCTTATTTTATTATAAATAAAATTTAAGAATATTTTTTTATTAAAATTAATTCAATAATTATTTCCTAAAAAATAATATAATTAATAGGAACTTCAATTTCTTAATGAATTATAATATTATTATTTCACAATCTTAGGGTTTTGATTATAATTTAAGGATGATATTGGCTAGTAATAACTGCTCATTGACCATTACACATTGATTGTATATATTTCTACTATATTTTTTTATTAAGTTTAAATATTATATAATGATATTTTGATAATTTTTATGGTTGATTTTATGTAACAGATTATTGGTATGTTGATGTAATGTTTGAGTTAAAATTTGGTATGAATATGGTTTCATATTAATACATGGTTTCATTATAGTTTTGAAATTTTGTTTTCAGTTTTGAATTACTTTATCAGAGTGAAATTACTATTCATAACCTTGAATAATAGGTTCTAATGTTATAAGAATCACAAATGGATTCATTTTCGAGATATCATGTTTTTAGGATCTTGTATCCTCAATGAGATGAGTTTTAATAATAATTAAAGTTTATGTAAAAGTGAAGGAGATCACTATTAAGGGGGTTCTTATAGGTGAGATAAGGGATGGATATTATGATATACAATCATGTTATATGTTATTATTATATTTTTGTTGATATGATAAGTATTACCCTCCACCCCTTTGATATTTAATTGCATGAGAACCCTGAGTATGGACGAGGGAGAGCAATTAGATATTTCTATTCTAGTTATGATTTTCTCAAAATTGTATAATCTATTATATGTTCTATTTTTTTGAGATTGTCACTAGTTTATTTTAAGATGATTATGTCATTTTATTATTATTAGTGACACTCAAATAGTCTAAGAGGTTATATTTCTCAATGAATATTTATTGTATGGTCTCACTAGGGTCAAAAGGTTGTCAAATGAATATGTTATACTATATTTTAATTTATGCATTTGTAATATTTTATTATGATTATTTTTCGTTCTTATTAACTAATTTTCCATGATATGTACTACTTAGCTTTATATTTACATATTGGTTTTTTAAAATGTATTAATGTTTTTTTCACCTAATGAAAAATAAAATTTTTATATAGCTATTTTTTTTTTAATTTCTTACTCAATTGTTTGTTTTCATCTTATAAAAATTATACATTTCTCCCATATATATTTTCTTTTAAACATATTACAAAATAAATATTAATTCATGGTTATCTGTTAGGGTGTTTTAAATTGGGTTTTTTGTAGAATAGTATTTGAGTTCATCTAATGTTTTCTCAAAATATAATGGAGTAACAGTACATTATTTAAATATTATTTTTTAACTGTATCTTCCCTTAAGAAATAAATTCTATACCTATAAAATCATTTATTTTAAAAAAAAAAATTTATTCCCACTAACATTATTGGATTTTGAAAACTCAAAAAAAATAATTTCATCATTTTTATTTCAAACTATACTTTAAAACTATTCAATTGTTTTTAATTTGATGTATATGTTATAGATGAACAATAATGGATTCTTGGTAAGAGTATAATAGTAACATATTATTACATAATGGTAAAATCATTCCCACTTTGTTTTGTTTTATTCTGTTGTGTTTTTAATGATCCTTGAGATATTTGGAATGCCCATGATCCTTTCTACAATGTGATCTTGGTGAAATAGTTGTTTTAGCAAGGTTGTTTGATGAAAAAAAATTCTATTATATCACTCATGTTATTTTTGACTAATGGTGTACTATATATTAGAATATTAGAGCTTGATATGTATTTGTGGGGTAGCCTAACTAACTCATTCCCCTTTTGATACTTGAGAAACCATGGCTATTTTGGTTTTGAATAATAAATATTAAGTTCATTTTTCAGTTATAATTTTTATATTTTTATAATGAATTACAGTTTTTAAAATTTTAATGATTTTTTATTGTTTATATTGATGGTTTTTATGTTTTGGAGGGGAAATGACAGACGAACCACCTCCATACGGTCATCTCACACTAAGAAGAAACACATCAACAAAATTTGAATATTATTCTAAGTAAACCCAAATGAATATTAAATGGTTGGTTTATTATTCACTAAACCATTCTCAGTTATGAACTACTTTAACTTTTTCTCAAAGACAAATTAGTTTCTAATATTATTTTGGTTTATGATATTATGATTTTTGATAAATTATGTAGTATTTTTTATTGAATTTAATTTTCATTGTTAGATTTTATTTAATCCTTTTTGTTAAAAAAATATTTAATGTAGTGAAAGTTATGTTTTGGTATAAATAAGGATGTACTCCAAACAATATTGAAATTAATTTGATGTTTTTTAGTTTAAATTTGATTTAAATTTCGAATTTTTTCTATTGAGTCTTAGGATCATTAATATATATTCAATACCACATAAAAATTAATATGAATCATGCGAAAATTATATCCCTGGTTATCCCAGGGAGTAGTATCTCCCATGGTTAATTTTTATTATTTATTGATTGTAACTCTTTTTAGGATGATTATAATGTGGTAAATCCTAGTCCCTCTCAACCTAGGGACAATCTAGGTCTTCTAAAAAATTATATGTCTATTTATCAGGGTGACCAATATCCAACAGAGTTAGTGGATTAGCTGACAAATATTGGAGGAATATTCAACTCTTTGGATATTCTAAAATATAAAAAATTGAAATCCATGATAGGAACGTTTTAGGGGTAAAATCTAGAATAGGGGATACCATTTTTATATTTAAATATCACGATGACATGGTTTATCAATTCATTAAGGAAATGTTTTTTCAGTTAAATAATCCTGAAAATGTAAATGTGGAGAAATTGATATAGTTCATGAGATATTTTAATCATTCATGGTGAATTAGATACAATATAGAGAATATTATGTCGAGTGGTGATTGAAGGAATCATTTACTCTTAAGATAATCTATAGGCTATAAAAGAGAAATCCTTTATATTATTTTTTGAAGGACCACATCTACAATGGCGAATGACTATTGTTCAAAATCATCATTAAATGAATAAGTCATATAAATTTATCAATGATATATCGTTTCAATGTCTTTATCATGAAAATATTTATGTGGATAAATAAATAGAGATCATGTTTCTCTAGTAGGGTAACTAAATGATTTCTAAATAAACCAATTTTTTTATAGTTTTTGTTGTTATCTTTGAGTTATAGTCCTTGATGATGAATTAAAATTGGTATTTTTGTTATAAGGTACCTCTATTCAGTTGTAGAACTATAAATCATGACTTATTTTTAAGATGTTATTAAAAAATCTATATCCCTGGAGCATAACGTGGTTGGGAATCCAACAATTGTTAAGTCCTTATTTTTTATGACATATGTGAAGGATCACTCTTCTTTGAGAAATGGAAAAATAATAAACCTAATCTAAAATTTTGAGGGGATGTGGGTTTTCCCTCTTACTGTATCATGATCCTCCTATTAAGAGGCAATCTCACATATGCTTGCAGTGTGGCTAGACTATGAATTTTGAGACCACTTATTTTTATTTTTATGGAGACCCATCATCACTATGGTTGGTTGGGTTATATATTGAAAATAATAATTAGACATACCATATATATAATAAATCCCTAGAATATCCTAATTCAATATATTATTTTTTTAAATCTTGTTTTCAGTATAAATCCATCTACTCATTTTCTATTTAATATTTTTTTCATTTGTATATTCCATCATATTTTAGAATGTTCAGTATCTATCACTACTTTTAGTGAGTTATATATATATATGTTTTTATTTTGATACGGATACACTCTTTGAATGAATATTCTATTTTGGAATTTTAGTTGTGAGGATTAGTATTTTTACAAGGCCTTGACCTTTAACATTACATAATGTTGAGTTTTAGTAATGAAATTACATTGTTTCACAATGATGATCTTTTTATGTTTAAAGTTTCAGATAATTAGGTCACATTTCATACATATCATCCCACTTTAATACTAAAAGGATACATATAAAATTGTATCCATTTCATTCATTTTATGGAACATTTAATATAAAACATAAATTATTTTTCATGAAAACTATTCATAACACACATATTGATATCCTCTTTTCTCTTACCCATCCATATACCCTGTGGAAAAAAAGTTAAAATCTGGTATGAGCACAAAAACCATATTATGGTATATAATAGTAAATTAAAAAATTCATTATTCCATGAATGTATTAAACCCATGAAAGCATTTTCAGCAAGTTATAATTTAAACCCATAAAACATAAGATCATTATCTCACCACATGGATTCATAATATTACTATAAAACTACATATAAAACATGCATCATTAAAGTATCTTGTTTCAAAAATCCCATTTCACTCTTAATGTATATTTCATGAATACATAGGGAGTAACCTTAATCATTTCATTTAGAATACCCACCATAGTTTATTTCCATAATCACTGAGAAGAAACTCAACAAGTTAACTATATCTCATTACCCACTAAATTGGAGGGATATCAGATCTCACCCTAAGGCATATTATCATGGATCCATTCATACACATAATATATTCCCAAAAACCATAACATAATAATAACACATAAAATAAGCATAAAAGAACGAAATAACATTTCCATTTAGAACTCACAATTCATTCTTACATAGTCATTCACTCATAAATAAAACATATATAATGAAAATATAATAATAATAAAAATGTAAATAAGACATAAAAAATTAATAATTTACTATATTTACCATCCTGAATAATAAAACAGGTTAATAATTTACTATTTATTTTACCTTTTTTATTTCACTATTCCTTTTATATTACTTGTTATCTTTTTTTTAAAAATTACCTAACTATTTAAGTTTGTGTTAGATGATTTGTAGATATTCTGTACTTGAGAAGAAAATGGTCTCGACAGGTTGTCAATAGTTTATGTGGAAATAATTATATCATAACCAGAATAATATTCATGAAAAAATAATAAATTTTTTATATCCCTTATATTTTTAAATCAACCAATTTATATACAGTTATAAAAAATGAGCAACGTTATAATTATAGAGATGACAAGCTGTACGTATGCATGAGTAACATTTTCATTTTTTAATTATAAATATGGAATAAGATATGTTGTATATTATCCATAAAAATGAATATAATTTAATTAATTTAACTTTATACATTTAAATATTCTTTTATATTTTATTTATATAATGTGGCGGCAAAAAATGAATCACACTACTTCGTAGGAGTGATAAATCCCACATACGCATGAATGATGTTATCATTTTTTGTGCATATAATGTGGAATCATAATTGATATATTTTTCTAATAAAATGATAATTATTTCATGAATATCATATATAATCATTTTTTCCATCATTATAATCATACATGAGAGATGATAAGGGAAAACAAATTATATCGGTTTGCAGAGGAGATAATTGACATGTACGCACAAATGATTAATTAATGTCCCATTAAAGAAATTATAGATGTATTTAGGTGATGATATTAATATAAAAAATATTATTATATTTAGGATACTAGAGTAATTATTTCAGAATTTTTTTTAATATTTTAATGTAGTGGATAAATTATTAAAATAGAAACACTTAAATAAAAATGATACCTCTTCTTCAGGTGATTTTCATTAATTATCACCTTCACACCTATAAAACTGTTGTTCTGCCTATAATAAGTACTCTAAATGTGGGTAGTAACTCTAAGAATTTATTTCGTTAGATTCTGGCCAATCCAAATAATGCTTTTATATGTTAAGAGATGATAAGAATTTATTCCCTTTTACAAGAGATGGGAGGGCACTCTGGGAATTCTTCAATGTATTAAATTAATATAAATTACATATCTATTTCTAATGGTTCCAAATTGAGTTATGTCTAAGATACGATGAGTGTGTGTCAAAATAAATTTGTCTATTTAAAATTAGATAGTTTTTTATTATTTTTAAATCATTATTTGTTGTTTTATCTCTTATTTTACACTTTTAACTCTTAAAATGTTATCATGTAATTTACACATTGGGGGTTAATGTAATTACCATAACATGCCATAGGAAAAATAAAAGTTTCAGTTATGAAATTTTAAAACATAAAACAATTACATTTTAAATGATTATATCTTATGATATTTTACATCATATAATAAAATATTAATTATTCAAAAATATCAATAATGTCAATTTTGATACAATTCATCACATGACTTTTTAAAATTATGGTGAAAACTTGATATTTTAAAAAAAACTCCATTAAAAATCACTAAAATGTAAATTTATTTCCTTTATGATCTTTTATAAAATAATGTATATCAAATTATATTTATTTTAATATTTGTAATATCATTTATTTGATTATTCTATTAATGATGTAATTACTATGTCATCTTGTTGTCAACTTTTAATTCAATAATTTCATTCCTAAAAAATATAAACTAATTAACCTTATGTAGTTAAACATATTATCTCTCTAAATACTATGTACCATCTAACATAACCCTTATATAACAGAAAAATAAAAATATTTTACTTGTAAAAAATAAAAGTGTGAGAAAATTGACATTTCTTTGAATAAATTACTATAAAAGGGTTAATGTCCTCGATGTTGACATTGAATTGTCAAAAAAAATTTGTTAATCATAACTCATCCAAATAAATTTGAACCTGTTTTAGGGTAATTTGAGAATATTTTAAAATTTTATTTTTACCATTAATTAATCAATTTACCCTTAACCATGTTGATAAAAATTTACTAATGTTACTATTTATAAATCCCATAAATATAAGCAACCTATTTAGATAATTTGGATAGTCTAATTCCTAATATAGAATACTTTTTCCAAATTAAATACAAAAGAATTGAAATATTAAATTTTATAATTAATTTCGTTGAAGAATCAAGAAAACAGGTTTCTAAAGTAATAACCATTAAAAGATCACAATGTTTTTATATAAAATTCCAATTTGAAATTGATTCCAATTACCTATGTTTGGATTAAATGATGAAAACATGATTTATTTATACTTTAAGAAATATTTCAAACCTCATTTTATTATATTTATATAATTGGATGAAAATTCATTTTTTAAGTAACACTTTGTATTATTAACTATTCATCAAAATATTAAAGTACTACTTAAATACAAATAATTCACACAAAGTTATTTTTGATAATTATATTTAATAACAAATAATGAATTTTTATATAAAAATTATAAAAGTGTTAAAAATTATATTTAAAATGTGTTCCCCGTCAAAAGGTGGCAAAAACTACCATTTAAAAAATTAGAACTTTTTTATGATTAAAATTTGATTTATTTTTATTTTTAGACTATGAAATTTATTATAATAATGTTACTCTTTTTAAAAAATGTTTAAACATTATATAGTTATTACTATTCATTCTCGCTAATAAAACATTTAGGTGATAAATAGCACTTAATATAACAATATTAACAAAATATTTTTTTCAGTATAACACAGTCATCCATGCAACGTAAGATTTCATAGAAACTAATTATTATTTATCTAGTTTTCTATTGGACATAGAGTCCCAATTAGGAAAAAAATTAATATCTATTTCATATGTATTAATATATATGAAAATGTGTTATTCTATAATTACATGGGATGTTACCTGATTCCCCCACTTGGAAATTGCATCCTCACAATTTTATTCACTTATCAAATATATGAGGGTATTTTTACCTCATAGAATATTCAAATTCCCATGTTCCCTCTTCCAAAATATGGTTTTTCCACAAAAACGTCACATGATGAATCGTTTTATTCTGTAACACCTCTCTATGGTCAAGAACCTGTACTCGTTGTTTTTCCTAAGAATTTCATCTTCTAATTGAACAATTTATGGACTCAAAACATGAGATGTAGATGACATATATTTTCATAATAATAAAATATGAAAAAAATTGTAATTGTAATAAAAACTATGTAAAATACACTTTGTAGGAAACTGTTGCCACTTTTAATACGATTTCATAGGATCAAATGAACCATGGACTCAACTTCCTCTTATTTCGGAAACATGTCACAGTTTTCCATGGAGAAACATTGAGAATGAAATAATTTTCTAACTCAAAAGAAAGATCCTTCCTCAAGTTATCTACATAATTTTCGTTATTCTCTGAGTTTTTCTCATGTTTCACTAAATCAACTGCACTTTTATTGTTGTTTCCACTATCAATTATGGTCCCGTCAACATCACTTCTCAGACATCATCCTAGAAAGATAGAGTTCAAAACCTCTTTTCATATTATGCTTCAAATAGAGACATCTATATATTGGAAAAAAATGTGTTATTATAATATAACTCTAAAAAATACATGTTGATCCCAAATTATCTTGTAATCCATTGAAAAAGCACATAGAATATCCTCCACAGTCTGAATTGTTCGTTATGGATTCACATCTGATTGAGTATGAAAACTTTTCTAGAAATTTAATTCACAATCCAATGAAATATGAATGAATTTAAAAAAATTATATTTAAACCTTGAATCACGATTAGATACATTAGAGAGGGAAACTCTATATGACTTGAAAATATTATTTAGATACACCTAAGAATGTTTATCTTGATACAAAGTGTCTTGAATACGAAGAAAACGAGTATATTTAGTCAATCGATCAACAATAACCCATGTCGTATTATTACCTAGAGATGTATTATGAAATCCAACTACGATATGAATAGATATTTTTTCACATTTCCACTATGCTATTGGAATAGTCTAAAGAATCCCCTTCATCAAATATCATTTTGATTTATCCTCTTGACAAGTCAAACATATTATCGAAAAATTCAAAAATTATCTATTTTCATTACATTACCCTAGTTGAACTCTAGATGCACTCTATACATCTCAGTTCTTCTAGGATGACATGATAACAGAGAAATATGTGGTTCACATAACAAACCATTCTTTAACTATGAATCCTAAGGCACACATAATCTCTTCCTGAATCGAAGAACATTATATTTATCACTATTAAATTCATATAAATTACCCTTTTGAACCAAATATACCCTTTTCTATAACTCATGACATTCCAACTGTGATTTCATAAATCATTCTCATAGAGATGAATGCATTTTCACCTAAAACAAAAACAGTGAAATTTACATCACCAAAAACAACCAAAACAATTTTCATCAAAATTAATTATCTAATGACTATTATATTAAAAAATACCCTTCTCCTCTATATATAAATAATACCCCTCAGAACCCCGTCTCCTCACACCAACTAAGAATATGAGATTGAAAATTTTGTGTAAAATTATCTTATTAATCATATACCCGCATTATAGTTCCATCTTTTTCTCCAAAATAACAATTATGAGTTCCCTATGTAGTTTTTTAAAGGGAAGACATTCAAGTTGTAATATTCTCAAACTACCTCTTTTATTTTCTTTTATTATGTACCTTCTTTTCACCTCCTTCAACCATTATGTTATATGTCATACGTTATCAAATATATATATATATAATATAATTTTATATTACTAATTTAATATCACCCCTCTATCCGCTTAACATCCCCTCACATTTTAAAAATTAAACCAATTTCCATATTATGTCATTTCATCACCTCTATGGATGATGAGTTTTCATCATTCATTACCGCCTTTAAGGATGGTCCAAAAAAATAATATTTCTGTAATAAGATGAAAATAGTTACATTAGATCTTATTTCCTTTTCTATAATAAACATACGGATATATTAATAAATAAAATTAATCATGTTCATGATGGTCGGTAAAACCCCAAAAATAAAAACATTGTATTATTAGTAAATTTTTACTAAATAAATAATGTTGATGTCAAAAATATGATATTGTGGGAATTAAAATGCCTATAAATACATTAATATTATCTAATATAACTTGTTTAGTTTTATTCCCATTTTACAGAAACATCCATAATTGTAAGGAATTGATCTGGCCATGGAACCTCGAATTGAATGACATGAGAAATAATAATTTAATCATTATATCCTAATATAATGGATGTAAATGACACTAATATAACTAAATTCATATGTAAAAGGTTATTTATTATGTAATTAATTAATTTAATTTAATTATTCATCATATTAAGGGCAGGTGGAGTAGAATTCCATAACCTAATGTATAGAATCTCTCTAAACCATCATTTTTTCATGTGTAAGGACCTTTCTCTGTCTATTTCAAATTATATATCTAATTTATTATAATTAATTTTTCTAAAATATTTATATAAATCTTTTTTATATGTAATTATACTATTATACCATACTTTTCTCTATTAATATAATACTTATGTTCATTTCTCAATGTTCATCTCTAAAGAAAACATGATTAAGTGGAACTGTTATATCCCTTAATGCATTTTGTTAACTCACATTTAATGTTCTCATAATTATTATTCAATTAATTAAATAATTTAATAAATTCAATATAACCATAATGGTTTAACAATGGTTTTCAAAAAAAATCTTAGTATTCCTCTAAATTGTTTTAACTAGCTCCTTAAAACATTGTTTCGATGTTCATTTATACAACCAATTATCTACCATTTCTCATGATATTTTTTACTAAATGAACACCATATTTTAATCAATATGATTTTATAATAATATATGATCCTAATAAATATTTAATTTATTATTGTTGTTTTAGTATGTATGAAATATCATTTGATTATGATACGTGGATAGGTTATATATGACATTTCATTCCTTGAGTGATTATTATATTTATTCCATATGATTGATTTCATTTTTTGGAACACATAAGCATCTACATGTTATTATGATTGCACACAAATACCCATCTAATGAATTGGGTATCTTTTTCCCCTCATGAGAAGGAAAAAATGGGATTTTGTTGTAAACCAAATCTATTTTGGGACTTTATCCTCCTTCTCATGTTATTACAAAAGTTATCTTTGAAATATGCTTCTGTCATGTTATATGTTTCTATCACCTTCAAAAATTTCTAGTATTTTTTGGTACCGTGTTATTTATTTAGTCTTATATATTATTATTCGTGATAATTATCTTTTACGATATCATTTAATGTTTTTTGAGTCAAATATTTTTCTTTTTTATCGTGATTATTCACATAATGGGCACTGTAGGTCACCCCTTAATTTTACATAATACCCAAGTTAGACTATGAAATTTTATTATCTTAAAGGGATTTATGATATTATTATGGAAAATAAAATAAATATGAATTTTTTAGTTTCTGTTCTATTTATTACAAAACTAATCATGCAATGATGGTAGTCCTCTCGATCATTATGTTGTGTTTATTGAATGTTTTGGATAACAATAATGTAATAATATGTGTAAAATTATTGAATCTCTACAATATGTATTTGACCAAGTTCAATTTATTTTTTGGTAATATTACTTGAATTTTAAAACCTCTTGTTTTTTAAAAAAATAATATTATAATCGATAGTGTTTACAAAACACAACATTTAATTTAAAGGGACCATGAAATATTATTATTTAGATATGACCATTATAAAATTTATATTGAAATGGTGTGTATGAATATGAATTATAATATTATAAAAAATATTGATATAGGCCCTATACAATAAAAAATCATCATTTAATGATTAGTAAATAATAATTTAATTTCAAGTAATGTTATTTTTTTGCCTAAAAAATACATTTCCTTCAGAAAATCATGTTATTAGAAAATAAAATATTTATTTTAATAAAATTGTTTTAATGAGTGTCATATAAATCAATAAAAGTTTTAAATCATAACAAAAAATTTATAGTATGATTAATTGTAGGTATATTTGTAAAAATAAATATTTCTATCAAATAGTGAAAAATAGTATTTTTTATTGAAAACATCATTTTCGATTCAATAATGTTCAAAATAAATTTCTTATTGAAGTGGTTTGAAAATAAAATGAGGTAATTAATATTATTAATTATCAAATTATGTTAATTTGAATCTATTTTAAGGTAAAATTGGGTATAGAAACACTTTTATAGTTAAAAAGAATATTATAGAGGAACTGTTTTTCATTTAATTTGGTTTTTTATCTTAAATTAATTTCATCAAATTATTGAAATTGAATATTAAAAAATTGATTCTTTATTTTTAATTTGGATAATGATATTTTTTAAATATAACTATTTTATTTTTATAACACTTCATTGTAATCATAGTAAATATTTATCACCTCAATAATGGGGAAACAAGTAATATAAGGTTAAAATGTTGGGATAATGCTTTAAAATTATTCTAAAACATGGCATTAAACTATTAAATGATTGTATCATGGCCATGTAAATATAATTCCCATTATATGGATACATGGGGAAATATTTTCGTGAAAATACCTTTATATTTATTTTAAAAAATAAAAACCCAAAGGCCACTTTTTTAATTTTAATTATATATAATGTGTTCATATATTGAAAAAAGAACATTGTGAATGAATATAAATTTCTATATTGACTATAATGAATCTATTTTCAAGATGTATATTATTTAAAAATTTTATATATTACATAATAAAATTGTATTCTTACACAATTTTGACACAATACTTCTTCTAATAATAGAAGTATAAAATAAAGAATATTAAAAATATTAAAATTAATATAATTTGGGTTGTTTATAGAATTCCAAATATTTAGTGCATATATATGATGTATTTTGGTTGTGTTAAAATATTATATTTGAATTCCAAATTTTTCTTGGTTTATTTAAATTCTAAATAAATGAATACTTCCAAAATTTACAATAATGATATATTACAGTAAATAGTAAATTATTAAATGATTTGAAATTCCTACAAACTTTTTTTATCCATGTGAATGGAATGTGGATTAAAATTTCATATATGATCCATTTAGGAATCATTTTTTCATTTATGGTAACATTATTAACACACTAATATTTTAATATTAGTTTTCATGTTTAATGTAAAAAATAATTAAAAATGGAGTTAATAAAAAAGAGAATAATTAAAAGGACCATAAAATCATTCTAAATTTCCATGAGTTGTGATTTTTACCATATCCATAGTTACTTATAGTTTATGTGCATTTATAATCTTTTATCTTGAGAAATATCTTATTATATTGTAGTTTTTTGAAAACATTACAAGAGTTCTTTCTCCCTCCCTTATAAAATGACCCCCTCTTTATTACACAACATCTATCCATTTATCTCAACCAAAACCTAGATGATTATATTATTAAAATCACTATCCACATTCTACAGGTGAGGGTATCCCAAAATAACCTTCCCTAGTGTCAAAAATGTGATATCTAAATGATTTATTTCAATGAATATGTGGATCGAACATGTATGAAGAAATTTGAACTCGATTTAAGTAATTTATACTTCAATCCTATTTTCAATAATGATTTTTTGTGATTGAATTTCCTTGGTAGAAAATATATAATTATTATCTGATAAATCTCAATAATTCTAAATCAGTTATGTCAATATAGAATAGATATCTTCCATAATAATGTTTTAATGATATTTATTATGGTATTTATATTTATCAATGACAAAACCCATTATTGTATCATATGTTTTATTATGGATTTGATCCAATGGTACCATCCTAGTTATCTATTTTGATGTTTTATGATTTTAATGATGATATTTTTAATGAATCCCATTTATTTTTCATCGGTTACGCTGTGTTGGATTAAAGAATGGATTATAAAACCGGATTTATTTTCATGTTTTTTCATGATGGGATGATAAATGTATAACCTAAAATATGGAAAACATATATATGGATTTAAATACCTGAATAGTGGAAATGGTATTGCATATCCATCTAATGCATTTATTAGTGTTTTAAATCTCATGAGATGACTATGGAGAACATGTCTTTTACTATGATACAGTATACAAAACAATTCAATGTTCACAATTCACCAAGGGAAACATGTCGATGTGATTTATCCACATTCGGAAACAAGCCTAGGGCCTGGATCCACAATGTGAAATAGTTAATGATACCAAATATTTATGATATGTGAAATAATTATTTAATCATTATCCACTTGGATATTTTTGCTCCGCAATTAACTCGGATATATTAAATGGTTTATATAACAATAATTGTGATATACATTAATGAAATTAAATTATGGTACATGATTGATTTATGATTTTTTTCCATTATTTTGAATCGTATATATGGAAATAATAATTCAATATGACATAACACATGTTAATGATCATTAACATATTATTTAAGAAAATTTTAAGTTAAGTTTATGATATAATAACCTTATAGTTATCTTATAATTTCACTGGATCATCAATCAATTTCACCCATGATTGCCTTTGCTGAGAATATAAGATCACCCGTTCTTATGTTTCCTTTACTTATGTTATATTGAATTTATTTTTTAATGTGTTTCTGTGAAGTTTAATTTATGGAAATATCATTATGGTATTTATTAAATATATTTTAAAAATTAATAATATTGTGTATCTAGAATCCATTGAAATGAATGTCCTTGGGGAAATATTTTTGAAATTCTTCAATAATTCATCTAAAAAGAAGTAATATTAATTTTGGAAAATCATGTGTCCCTATAGTTGCTATCATAGATGGTTTTGGATAATAATTGGAGATTAGGGTTGGAAAAAATTAGTGAAAATGTTGGAGATAAGACTTAGTGGAGTATAATATCATAATGTTTTGGTATGTACGAGATTATGTTTTTTTCATGTAAACAAATCCCCATTTGGATAATAAAATTGGGAATGGATTTTTAAATGATTCATCACGGGGTTTCATCCCCAAAAATATTTGGTTGAGTATATTTTTTCCCTCATTCTGGTGCATGGGTTGTGTCCCCTTGCTACGCACCCAGTTTAAAACTCCAAAGAGATATGCCTAGTTTAATTCGCATTTTCCTTACAAACTATTATGAAGGATTTGAAATAAATGAATAACAGTGATTACCTAGGTTAAATAGAAGGATTCTATATTGAAAATATTTTTCCCTAGTTTAGACATCCTTGGAATAATATTTCATTATTATGATTTTTTATTACATTATTTTTTTGGGTTTTTAATGGATTCAATATAAAAGAACAATGTTGAAATTGAATGTGATTGAAAATGTGATGATAAGATACCAAATGGGATGATTACTGATGTAAAGGATATAATTATCATGACTAATTATTTTCCATAATATATTATTGAAAAAATTCACCTTAACAAAATCTCAGACTCACCATAGAAGAGGGTGATAGAGTTCAATGATAGCTCAATTGGTGTACACTTTCATTTAAAGAAGATTTGTCTTACTATATGTCGAGAATTTGGGAAGAATCTCTCAATGTAATTTCTCGTATGAAAGAGTAGATAATTTATGGGTGGATAATGAGGGAATATATCAAGTAATTATAGAGGAAAATTGAAAATTACTTTTTTGAAATATAAATTTCATTATAAGGTACCATTTATAGTTCAATGTAAAATGTGCGGGGAATATGGGAATTTCATGATTTAATTTCCAATTCCATGGTTGAAAACAATTACCAAGAAAGGAACTATGTTATTCATATTGTTCATGTAAAATGATTTATGTTTTTATGTATTAGGAATCGATAATTATGTTATATCAATGATATTATATTTAATGTTCTACTCATTTTTTACCTAAAGGATTTACAAGAATATTTTTAATGGTACTGATGATTGAGAAAAGTGATTTAATAGTAAAAATATAATTAAGGGATCGATATCCTATAATATGTCACCGATTTTGACATATTAATTGTTTATAAAATGATATGGTTGAAATTATTAAATTAAATGGAATAATATTTATGGAATTAGAATTGATTTGTGATTTGATATAAATGTGGTATGTGTTATATTTTATGAATTTTGAAATGTTTCTTATTAATTAGGATATATTAAATAATTTATAAAATTAAAAAAATTAAGGATGAATAAATATTTTAAAAAATAAAATTTTTTAATTGACGGTTTATGTTAATTCATGTTATTAACGTGTTTTAAGAGAATATATAATTAACGTAATGACATATTTTGTATTTAACATTTGAAGCTACTTTATGTTGTTTGTTGGATTAATGCTATGTTTATTTTGGAAATTTAGTGATAATATTTATAAATATTGTAATTTTTATGTGTTCATACATATTTAGAGAGGATTTTATGGTTAGATACTTATATAATGGTTTGTGTTGAACTTTGAGTATTATTGTTTGAGGTTAAATGTTATTTATCCTATTAGATATCATGTAATAATAATATTTATTTCAGTTAATATCATGAAAAAAGGCAAATTACTTTTCAATATTTCATGGATTTTATGATCCATTAGAAATTAATTTTATTATATCATGCCTTAAATATTCTTCCTGAATATTTATTTCAATGTGTAAGAGTTGAAGATAAAATTAATTGAAGCACAACCAATGAATGAAATTTTACTTACAATATGAAATGAAATAAATCGCTAATATTTTATCATTTTATCTATAATAAAACATGAAGTTTAATAAATGGATTATTGAACAAAATTTTATACTATTACCATTATTTTGGATTAATTTATATTTTTTCTCCCTTTAAATATTTATGTTTTTTTGTTAACTTTCACCAGGAAATTTTCTCATTCATACTCTAATAGCCTTTGGTCATTATTTTTCTTATAAATTTCCATATGTTCACTTCCCACTAACGCTATCCAATTTCTTAAACTACTTAATCTTAATTATATATTAATTTCATATTTCCCATTTCTACTTTTTAATATGTATTTTTATTAACCATTTTAAAAATGTGGGTTTTCAAGAATGGAAATATAAAATAAAAAACTCCATGGGAGAAATTTATTATATGGGGGTTAATGTTACACCCCTATATCTTAAAAGAATAAAATTATGTTAGATATTGCATATGACATGAAATACATAACATAAATGAACAATAAGGTATTATTATTTATATATGACCACTATAACCAAGTCATTGAATTAATGGTTGTTAATAAGAATAATTATTTTATTTAAATATATAATATGTTCTAATAAATAAAAAATTATTTATTACAGATTGTGAAATAAGTATTAATTTTTTTAATTGTAGTTATGCTTAAAAATACATTTCTTTCAAAATTGATTTGCATTTGTTTTTGTGATAAAATATTATATTAATATTTTAGTAATTTCATAAAATTTATTTCATAAAATTAAATACATTTTTGAAATAAAAACATCATAATTATTTAATGGTGGATGTTTAGGGTTTTTCTGAAATCATTGACTTTCTAATAAATAGTGAAAAATGCTATTTTTTGTTGAAATTTGTATTTTTCTTTCAAGAATTTACAAGTTCAAATTTTTATTAACATTTTTTAAATTTATAGTTATATATTTTTTTAATAATCCAATTAAATTTATTTACATAAATTTTATAATTAAATTTGGTATAAAAACTTTTATATAATTGAAATTCCATTTTAAAAATTTTATTTCCATTTTCGTTTTTGTTTTTATCTTGAATTAATTTCTAGATCATTTGGAAATTTAATATTGAAAAATTTATTCCATGTCTATAAGTAGATATATTCTATTTGGTTCACATACTTCATATTTTTTTCACTCTTAATACAAATCATGGTAAATTTTATCCAGCTCAGTAAGGGTAAACCATGTAGAATTGGATTAAAAAATTGGGATATTACATTAACATTTATCTTACAGAGGAATTTATCGTATTATATGAATATATTTTGGCCATTTCCATCCAAACCTCTTGTATATTTCCAATTTTTTACAAGTTTTCATGAATATTCTCATTAAATAAATTTTATCAGAGACCAATAAAAGATGTCACTTTCTTACTCTTAAATTAACATGACATTTTCAAATAAGAACAACAGAAAGCCATGAATGAATATAAATGTATGTTTTTGGGGAAATGAAATTATTTTCTTGATTAAATTGTTTTTACATTTTTTTTATTTTAATAACTTCCATAAATTCATACACAATGCAGACACAATTTGTCATGAGTTAGTAAAAAATAAAATAATTTTTTAAATAAATATTAAAAGTAATAAAATTTGATTGAGTAATAGGAATTGATGAATTTTTTTGATATATATATATCATTTTATGGATGTGTGAAAATAATGTTTTTTGATTTATTATTTTTATTTAGTGTATTTAAAATAAAACTAAATGAAATTTTCCTAAATTTACATTTAGGATATTTTAAAATAAATAGTATTTTACTAAAAGATTTAAAATTCATCAAATTATTATATTAGAGAAACTGAGAGTAATATGATTGAGAAAGTCAACCAAGTTCAATTTATGAGTCATTTATTCATTTATAGTAACATTTATGACCCATTAATGTTGAAGTAGTTGTCATCATGGTTAATATAATAAATATTTAACAAAGGGATTAATAAAAAATGATGTGGTTTATAATGACATGAAAACCTGTCTAAATTTGGTTGTATGATTTTATATCAACCCTATAAACTTTTTATTAGAATATTGTATATTTAGAAGAATTTATATTTAGAATTAAATTTTTATATAATAATATTTTATGAAATTACAATTAAGACCTCTCCCTCTCTTATAAAAGGACACCCATTCATTCGCCTTCTTACTCTACATTATAACTTAAAGTCAATTCACCCTAACACAATTATCATTTAAACATTTGTATACATGTTCAAAATGTGTTTTATTCCCAAAATTATCAACACTTGGTTATATAAGAGGTGATCTAAATGAAAATTTTGAAAGAAGAGTAGGATCGAACATGTGTGAAGGAATTAAAACTCGATATAAGGAATTTATATACCTAACAATACTATTTTTAATCTATATTATTTATACATGAATTTACACAAAAAAATTATATGATACTTTTTTGGTAAAACTTTTTTTTCTCCACTAAATATTTCTTTAAAATACATGCTTTAGGTTGATTTTCCACAATTAATGCATACAATAGATTGAAATGTGTTTTTTAGGAATGTAGACTATGTTTTACTGTTAGATCAATAATATTTCCCTTATTTTTCAATTTTTATAAAAATATAAATATTGTTTTACTTTTTATCTAATTGTTGTGTAAATAAATTTTTACCCTTGATTAGTTATTTCACACAATGTTTTGAATATAATATTCTTGTCATTTCCATAAATAGATTAAATTAATTAGTATCTAAATAGTTTCAAGGGAATATCTATTTTAACATATACATAATTAATGCAATTTTCTCACATCATGACTGATCAATACTTTAAAGATTCAATTTAAAATTTACATAGTTCTTTTCAAATAAAATTCCTTCCCAGATTTTCGGAAGTAGTTATATTTTGAATCACTGATTTCAAAATTAAATGGGTTATTTTCCTTGATAGGGATTTATTGATCATTTTATGGGAATTTTCTTCATCAAAAGAAAATATATTTGGTTTTTATAATGTTTTTCAAGATAAATGTTCCCAGGGTACCATGCTAATTGTTTTTTGGAGGGACTTATATAAGGATGGTGACATATTTCTTAAACCCATTTATTTTACATGTCTTATGCTTTTAAGTATTGATGAAATGTATATAATAACTATTTTTTCATGAATTATGGTATGATGATATTATGTGTGCATAATGGTCTTATTTAAAACAGGTGTATGGTTTTCGTTACTTAATGGATATGAATGAAATTATATATCCATCCAATGCATTTTATATTTTATTATATCTGATGACATGATTATGTGAAAGAAGTATTTGTGGTTGATCCACTATGGAAAACAAGTCATTGTTCATAATCCAATATTTGAATAAAGTAAATCTCATTAATCCACAATAGGTAACTTTGAAATATGCCTAATACACTACGGGAAATAGGAAATGATATCTGCTACATTATCATAAGGGAAACATGTGTGGGTTCTTGATCCATTATAATTTGATGGTCTCGATAGTTAAAATTGACAAATAAAATGGTTTCTATACCAATGATGGTTCCACACATTCAAGAAATGAACATATGTTTCATGATTTATGTATTAATTTCTATCACTCTTATGATTCATGTCCATTGAAATTTGAATTTGACATTCCTTAAATCATGTTTATTATCCTAGACAAATTGGGTATGATATTTGTAGTTTTGGGTGCTTATATCCTGACCATATACTTATCTAATATATTCCTATGACCATTGATGTATATCTCACTTTTTCCACTACTTTTAATCTAGGATCACCCTTTCATATTTTTCAATTCCATGGGTAATAATGGAATGTGTATATAGTTTATGTCTTTGAAGAGTAATTTGTTAGAAGATCATTATAGGAGATGTTGAAAATATTTCATGAAATAAAAGGATAATGTATCTAATATCCAAAAATAATAAACCATTATTGTCCCCAAGAATGTATTTATGACTACCTAAAATTTTGATATTAATTCTAAAAGAACATTTATTGAAAAACTGGGGAACTTCACTTATTCCAATCGGAAACCATTATACACTAAAGGAAATAAAAAAATCATTGAATGAAAGGTTGAACATTAGAGAATTAATATCCTGATATAATCTCCACTGATGATTAGTTTATTTTTCATCATGATCATCCTTGTTGGGGTCTTCAAAATGATATGCCATCTTGACCCATGTTCGGATGAACTCTTCCACATTTAATATCATTTCATTGAATCCTATTGTAAAAATCTAAACATTCTTATTGAACCACTCACACTGTTCCTTATTAGTTCCCACTAGAATCATTCACTATTCCATTCTATCTATATCATATTAAGAATCGCATATTCTCAAAGCCTCATTATACATTTCTTACTCAGAGTGAAGTTGAAGACCCCAATAATTTTCTATTTCCCCAGCCTCGTCACTTACTTCCCACTATGTGGTTGATTTCTCATCTTTTTATTCCACTTTAATAGTGAATTTACCTAATAGAATATCATTTCATTTATCTCCTTGGATAAGCACCTCTAGATATTGAGATATTAATATCCTCATAATAATATTTATAGGTGTATTAAAATAGACCATATGGTATACATAATTATTATCCAAAACAAATTTGACTCCCTAATAATTAACAATGGGATTTTTTATTTTGTTGACTACATATTTTTATCCTTTTGTATCAATAGTCAAAAATGACTTATCTAGAATAGCGGCGTGGATAGAATCCAATTTCCCCTAGCATTGAATCTAGGATGATCTTTCACTGATTCCTATTCCACTTCGATTGGAGCCACTCCAATTATGTGTCTTGGTAAAATTCAATTTCTAGTCTATTCTCTAGAAGCCTAAACACTGCTATTTTTCATCACGTATATATGATTACCTTTTTTGATTCATAAAACCCAACATATAAAAAAATATCACTAGAAGGATCATCACTCTAATACTACTTTAAACCACTAAAGAACAGTTTTAATATATACTCATTCCTTGTCAGATGTTGAACACCAGTGGACACTGCATGAGATTTTGTGATCCATGACATATAAGGCAATCCATAGTAGGAATCCTTAAGAACATGATAAAGAAAAATAGAACAACAATTTGGGATATCCTCATAATAAAAATACAAAATGGCTCATTTTTATGAATTCTTATGTATATTTTCTTTAGGGAAATCCCTAGGAACATTAACATATATACCAATTCAGGATACATATGTTTTAAAAAGTGATCATTTATTAGAATTGAACATATTTTTTTTCCAATATTCTTCTAAATAGATGAAAGAAAATCATGAAAAAATATATGAAAGGGTAATATAGTGAATCCAACCTAGACTGGGAGGGCATGTGAGTCAAATACCTCAATAATGTATGTCGAGCACTTGGAGATATACATTTTATTACCTTCAATCAGCCATGATTTATGATACCAGAAATAATAAAATTCATTAACATAATAAAATTGAAATATAACCCAAAAATCATCATGGATTTTTATTTTTACCCTTAATGAGTTGATAAAGTTAATCTCTTTGTCGATTAGAACCAGATTAGGATGATAACCATGAAAAGAACATATAAGAATATAAGTCAAATTGGTCAAAAATATATTAACCCCTTTAACTAAAAACATGATTTCCATGTATACATTGAAATATAAGTGGTCATTTTTAGGTAATATGGAATAAAACACATATTGGATTATTAAGGTTTGTGTCACTCCTTGATAACTTTTTTTTATCAAAGCTAGCTCTAGCGGGGTTTTGGGGAAAGGGTTCATGATTAGGAGAATCAAAATCTAGAAGGAGTCGCTCAATCACTATATCTAGAATTTATTTATGAAATTTATTGAATATTCATCTAAAATTTTTAATATTTATGTGTGAAAATATCAATCCATGATAATAATACATTTGTGGGAACCCTCAGGATATTTCAATGTGAAGGAAAAAATCACGAATGTTTTGGAAAAAATAGAGTTAGTGGTTCCCATGTAATTTAATATGAATATAGATACTATAAGCGGATGTGGAGCAACAATAAAGATACATTGGGGTAATTATCTAGAATGTATTGTTGGGTAATAATTATACCCACGACTAGTTCATGAAAAAGAGGTGTTGATCAACACGTTCATTGACACTCTTGGGGGACTTTCTGTAGATATTTCACAATATCTATATGAATCATTATAAATTAGCTGTAAAATTTGATGTTTAAGATATCCTTGTTTTAATATTACAGTGGATATCATAGATTTAACCTTGAAACATGTAAATTAGGATTCATTTTTCATTTATATGTTATTACTTATATGTTTATAGATTTACTATTTATATTCTTATTATTTTTAAAGTATTCTCATCCCTATGTTTTCATAGATATTTTAAAAGACTAAAACCATAATCAAATAGTTAATGGGGAACTCATTATCCATTCATGATATTTGATTGTTTTATATGATTATATATCTAATAATTTATTCATACAGTATAATTTCAGTAGGTATATTTAAAAAACACTTCATAACATGGGAGTCGAGCTATCAATGAGAATAGAAAATAGAGTAATTATTTAATCCAAATTATATAAAGCTTCCCCCATTAATGTTTATGGATATAAAATCCCAGAAAACTCTATCCTCTTTATATTAGTGTATTTGTTTGCTATATTGGGCATGTATTGGTTGTGTTTATATAAAAAACATCAATATTCCGTAGATAGAGGACTTTCTTCACATTTCGAGTCATCCTATGAATTTATACAAGTGTAATGAGAAATATGATTCTATATTTTGATCGTAATATCAACTAGTGATATTATTTCATTATGAGACAGCTTATCTAAATCTAATAATTGAGTCTAGGAATAGAATCAATATCAAATACATTCCCATTATGAGGCACTGCACAATTCTATTTTTTAACTAAATGTTTGGTGTTCCTTCAAACAAAGTGGTTCAGTTCTCAATAATACTTATACCTATATCTCTATCCATATTCATGTCAACCTATAGAATGAAAACTATTGAGATAGAATAAATGTATATGTAGTTACAATAAATCATGAAAATGGATTTTATATTCCGGAGTGCATCACCATAGGGTGAACTAGTACAATTATCCGAAGATACATGGGTCAATGCTCCTATGCATTGATAATTGTTAACTCAATAAAATCCCATAAAAGAAAAATTATCCCCTTACACAATTAGAAAAATTTATAAATCAACTTTGTGGGGCCCAGTTTATATCTATGGTGGACTATTTGTTAGGATAACACAAATTTAAGGTGAAGAAGGAAGGTATTCCCAAAATAACATTTAGATCAAGGAGTAAACATTATGAGTTTATAATGATATCCTTAAGACCCTGTAATCCTCATGAAAACATAATTAAAATAATTAATAACGACAATATATGTTATCATAAATAGTTTCTGTTAGTTGTTGTAAGTGATATTCAGATATACTCTAAAAAATGAAGATCGTTATGAGTATTTGAATACTGTGATAATGTTTTGGAAAAAGGAAAATCTACGTGAAAAGTATATTGAATGTGAGTTCTAGGTGGAGGAATTCTGGTTCATGGGGAATGTTATCACCAAAAACAGGATATTTCTACACCTTAAAATGAAAATTTAAATTGATTTTTGTATCATAAAAAAAGTTTTAATGGATATACATAGTCTCTTTAGTCTAGGTGGGTATTAATGATCATTTGTGTGAAACTACCCATGATTTTAAAACCTATTCACCAAGATGAACGGGAAGGTAAAATAGTTTTAATGAATAAATGAATGAAAATAGACCCTCATGGAATTTTAAAAAGGGTTGTCACTACACCAATATTTAATCTTCCCTTAGGTAGTGAACTTCTTATTGCATAAAACCTTTCATAAAAGAAGGAAATAGGCTATGCATTGTTATAAAAGGATAAATTGATATCTTAAACTTAATGGAAGTTGAAAGTTCATCAGATAAAATACCCAATGCATTATATAGAGTTAGATTTAGTGATCCTTGTGTTGCAAATATAGTGGAATTATCTCTATGTGGAGTACTGTTAGATATAAAAAGATCATTCGAGTCATAAATATAAATTCACACTGAATGAGGTTATTATAAACTTGTGATAATGCTATAAGCCAATCAGGGACAATGACTTTTCAGTCCACTACCATACAAGGATTGAAAATAATGTGGTGGATGATATAGTTTGAAATGATCTAGAAACATTATAAATAATGATAATTGATAAGGATTAAATCATATTAGAATTTTTAAGGATTGACATGGGGATCATAAAACTAGGAATATCATCATTACATTCTCAAATTATTACTCAAACAACCCATATAGAGAAGCTAATTTATTTTTGAATAGATTTTTTTGTAAATATTAATGAATGTAGAAGCTATAATAAAAGGGAAACCATTCGATAACAAATTTGAAGAAGAATGTGTTGCATTATTTTGGTCACAACTATTTACACTATTAAATCTTTATATAATAAATGATTTACTAAATGATGCACTAATCTCAATATTATTCCATTCATCTAGGGATCCTAAATAAGTATCAAGATCATCAATAGAACTACATGTTGTAAAATATAAAGAATTATATCGTAGAATATAGATCAAAAAACTTACAATTCTATTAGGCAAAGGATGATTGGAAATAGTTTTTTGGGATTGGGAAACCATTAACTACACCTATATAGAAATAGGATAACATCACTATAGACTTTATCAATGCCCATCCAATGAAATCGAGATGAAATAATTCTATGTAGGTTTTAGTGAATCATATTATAATGACAAGTAAATTCATATCAAATTGATAGGACTTCTCAATTGATAAACATGAAATGATATGCATCAGAGATATAGTGTGGTTGCATGAAACACCACTATTGTTTACATCTGACTATGAAGTTATATTTTCATCTATATTCACTAAAAGTATTCAACATGAACGAAACACTGGATTGAACATCCATATCACTTATTAACACCAAACTGATCAACAATCTATGAAAACTTCTTGACACTAGGTGATATCTTCATTTTATTCTTTATGTACTTTAAAGGATGATTAGATCAATTTATCCATATTGTTGATTGATTATAAAATAATAGATTTTCCTAGATCATCCAAATGGATTCTTATTTATTCCATTAGGCTAAGAGATGTAGAGCACATCTATGTTGGGATGATGTTATTGAATGAAAGATGCTTGTTTCTAAAATAGAAAAAGAAATTTTTTAAAGGATCAATACCATTTAACGTCATATCCAGGATTCATATAGTCAATAGAAGAGATATGATAAAATTAATTGAAAAGTGATGATGTTTGAGGTGGGAGATAAAGGGTTCCCCTGCATGTATCCATGGATTATAATCATGATAATTTTGAAGAAGGAAAATATTTGTACCATGTTAATCAACCACTTTGAGATTATTGATTGCATCAAAATTGTCGCCTATCAACTAGAACTACCACCAAAATTTTATTAAAAAAATTGAATATTAAATATATATTTTTTAAGAGATTAGATACAAAATCCATCACATGTACTGAATTTAGATGTGCTAAAATGAGAAAATATCTCTCTTATAATGAGAAGTAGGTGAAGATATTGAACCATAGAGATAATTTTCTAAAACAAATATAACTCACATGGTCAAAATAATATCATGAAACCATATATATGAGGTGGGGAAATATGAATTGAGGTAATCACAAAAATCAAAAGTAAACTCACCTTTTTTAACATTCGTTTGTAAAAATGAAATTCCAAGGAATAAATTTATTCACTAGGAAGAATGAAATGACCAATAATTTTATAAACTCAAATTCTAATATGAATATATAACTATTTCATATTAAGTATCATGAAAATTGAATATACAATTTATTCCCAACCACATTCCCAAAATTTGAGTTTTACTAGTCCCACTAAATTCCTAATTCTAATTTCCATAATGATTTTTCCAGTGATATTACATTCAATAGGTAATATTCAAAAACTACCTCATTTAAATTAATTTTATTTTATACCTTCCCCACACAACCCTCATATAGAATTTTATAATAATAATATTTTCATATATATATTATAATTTTATAGTTTTAATGAAATTAATATCACCCATCCATTTCTTTTCTCCTTTAATTCTAAAAAAGAAACTATTTTCCATATTATATCAATTTATCTTCTTTGTGGATGATGGGTTTTCATATACAGTTACCCCCCTCAAGGCCAGTCAAAAAAATATTTTCATTGGTAAATAATATTATAATATCTATATTATAACTTATTTCATGTTAATGAATTAATATACATATATATGTAATATTAAATAATTGGAATCTAGTTTGTGATAGTTGGATAAACCACCAAAATTAACTAATCGTATAACATTGACGTTGTTACTAAATGATTAATCCCTATAAAATAACACAAAATTATACATGGGACCATAAAATTTCTTATATAACATTAATATCATTTTCATTCACTTAGAGAGTTTTTTTATCTTTTAAAAATTACTTCAATAATTATACAAAACTAATACAACCATGGAACAATGAAAAAACACCCTTTTAATGAATAAATTGGAAAATTATATACACATGAAATAGTTTTAAATGAAAATAATATAATAAAATATATAAATTAATGGATATTAGTGAATTTATTTATTTATTTAATACTACTATTGATGACATTATGTTCATGTGGAAAATAACCCTGGAATATAAGGAAATAGATCTTTCAGAAGCACCCTTTTTCATTAGGTTATGATCGCCCTCTATCTGATTCAATTTATCTATCTTGTTTATGAAATGGAATTATTTTTAATTCCATATATATTTTCCTTACATATATACCTATATTATTATTTCTTCCATTTTGGGGGTAATAAATTTTATATTTTTATTTCACAAATTACTTATTTCAAATCAAGTCCAATTAAGAGGGTATTTTTTATGCCTTGATCCTTTTTTATATCTTATTTAAAGTATTTATTATCATTCATGATTAATATAAATAAATTAATATTTCATTTATGCATATATTTTTTAACATTGCTTTCAAAAAAATACCATACTTATACATTCTCCTAATGTATTTAACTGAGACCCTAAAACACTATATTTGTTTTTTATTTATATACCCAAAACACAAAAATTCCACATGACTTTTTTTCAAATTAATACTATCTGTTGGGAACCATGATTATGTACCAAAATATGAACATCTAAAATATTTAATTCATATTTATCTTTTGAATGTTTTTGAATTATTCATTGACTATTATTTGAAGAAACATTATGCAACCCATTTCATTACATAGGAAATTATTATGTTTCTTACTTATGACTGATTTCCTATTATGTAAAAAATGGTCATTTAAATTTTATAATGGTTCCTTATGTATAGAGATATGATGCATTAGGTAAATGTTTTCTCCTAAAATGGTATGTGTAGTATTAAGGATTAAACCAAATCTGTGATGGGAATCTGTCCACCTTGTGATGTTGTCTTCGTAGTTATCCTTGAATTATTCTTATGTAACTTTATATTTTTTCACTTTGTTTCATTTCCATTAACATATGAGACCATATTCTTTATCTTATGATACCTTGTGATTATTCATGACCATTCTCGTCATGTTATTCATTTGACTCACATTTTTTCTTGATTATTCCCTTACTAAGATTTATTTACTACCCATGTATTTAATGTATTCTAAAGGTTATCTTATGTATTCTTATGAGCATAAAGGGTTTTAACATCTCATTAGGGTGAATAAAATAATTTTTTCATTTAGTTTATTTTTGATGTCTTATGAAACTCGTCATCTAATGATATTAAACCGATAATTATTTGGATTGTGTTTATTATCTTATTATGTAAAAAATAATTCTATAATATATGTGAAAGGCTTGGTTAATTAAAAAATTACCTGTTAATTAATTATATTTTATGTTTTTATAATGAATTTTTTTCAAGGATGAAACCTTAAGGTTTTCTTCAGAATACCCTCATCTATCACATGCATTTTATGATTTTCTCACAACAAATCACCCATTAAGAAACAAATTTATCCTTTCACATTGTACAATAAAGATTCTATATATGTTAGAAGATAGAATTTATTCACATCCACTTGATTAATGTGATGATTATTGATGAATAAAATAATAATTACATCTGTATTCTTTAATTAAAATACAAAATAATCAAAATGTAACAGATTAGGAAAGATAAAACAAATTTAGGAAAGGTCATCAATCACAATATACATCCACTACAACAATTAAGGTGGCATCCCATATTTGGATAATGATATCATAGAGACATAAATCTAACACACTATCTGAAAATCACTATCATATCTATGGGGAAACCTCACAAACTCTTTAGGAAATACAAAAGCACACTTGTTATTAACATTGGGAAACATGATTGATTAAACCTACACTATACTCATCAACATCCCTAACATAAAATATGTTAAGTACATGTTATACCTCAAAAAAATATGATCATCATAAACATAAATGAATTTAGAAAGTTAACAATCGATATAATGGAATATACACATATCCTTATAATATCAATGAAATCCTACACAAAATATAGCCATTCCATGTTGAGGATGACATCATATTACTATATTTGGAGATATATTAAGTCACCCAAATACTGATGAGGTCCAATTATCATATCATAATCTATAGATTCATCATATATTTTATCTTTAAATTCGCTTCTTGTGTCTATTCCAATAGTACTGGAATCCCCTCCACCTCATATCCTATAGCATAGATGAGGATTGATGTAATGAATAATGGGTATCTGAAGACTCAAATAAGGCACACACCCATGTTGAATATAGATTTATGGTACATCACATGATGTCTATATCACATGGAAATGGAACATATAATCCATGAATCTTACCACATCACACTCATTGACATCACTTTCCTTGACAAAGACCACCTTTATAGTCACACTATGGTCTCAGTCAATAAGAATGAGTGGAATTGTGGGTGATTCCTCTAACCACCATATATTCTATCTATAGAAAAATAATCCTAGAGTAACATAATTATATTTTCTTTATATAAACATAGGATTTTCATAATTAGATATTACTTCTATTTAGATGAATATTTAATAAATTTCAAAAATGTACACCTAGGACCATAATGTTTTAATGTCATTGGATAATAGTTACACAATTTTTTTAAGGTATTAAACACCTACAATAAAGATAATAACATTTATTAAGATTCATTAAAATACCATACATATACCATTCTTCAAAGCATGTGGGAAAGAAACATTAGATAATGCTGATCTCATATGCCTAATGAGGGTAAAAATAGAAGATATAAACCGATGATCATAAAATATCATAAGATAAGTTCTAAATGATATTATTAATATCACATAAAATTTTAATATACAACCTCCCATGGATCAGAAACATGATCCATGGCATAAAAAATTATCATTTCAAAAGGTGTGAAACATAAGACTGAAAAGCCATCACAATTCCATCTTGAACCATAAGATCATGTCATATAAGAGTAGATCCATAGTATATATAAAATCCTTATCATATGTCAATGTGGTAAATATAATATATATTAATATTTTTATTTCATGGATATGATTGTTTTCTTAAGATGCATATCGTTTTACATATGATGTTTATTTAGAATGTTGTTATAACTATGGAAGTGTTGATGAATCTATATCATCTACACTATATAGATATTGAGAAGGAATATTGTACTTGTTTTAAATCTATTAATAGAGAATTATTTTGAATTGAAATGATGAATGGGTCCCTCTATATCACCTCGATGCATCGACAGGTCTCATATGATAAACTAGTTGGCGATAAACCCTTCAAGTTTGTTTCAAAAAATCAGAAGTGTTTCTACCCACAGACTGAAACTGTTTCAAAATTATAGTTGTATAATGTTCCATATAAATGACTTCTAATTAATAATAATTACATTTATTCATTTTTATTTATTACAATCCATGAGGTTTTCACTGTGAAAAAATCTATGGATGCTGTTTTATTATCAGTTTATTTATGGCATGTGTTTTCCCTTTATTCACCATGCCATATTTACTATACCAATTTAATTGTGATTCAATTATTAGTGATTCATTCTACCATGATTTTTAATCCTTATTGATAATTTGATCTCACCCACTTAATTTTTTACCTTTAATAGTTTATAAATAGGAAAACATTTATTGAGTTTCAACGGTTGTAGTTTATTAAAAAAATTTATGTTTTGTATTTTGTTACCTCGCCAATGTAATTTTAGTTTATTGTATTTATCTAGTTTCATCAATACTGCTAAAATAAGTGTTCCTTGGAGATCGTATTACATTTAATAATGCTAATGTAAAAATTAATGCACCAACTCCATGATTTTGGGGTCGGGGTGTTACATCCTGAGTGTTCTAAGAGATTATTTTCTCTGACCAAATCCATATAGATGTATACATGGGTTGATTAGGAGTCCCCTGAGAGGTTATTCACATGGATCAGAATTATTGATGTCGTATGGTTAGGAGTGCACCATTTCCTTTCTATGGGATATGTTCTTATGGAAGATCATATATCGATGAATACCATGGTTATCATTCTTTGATGCTAGGAAACAGTGATAGTTGATGTTTTGTCTTGATTGTCTAGTGGGAGTTGAATGGTCATATCCAGTTTTGATGTTTTGTTGTGATTTAAGGTCATGGTCCCATGAAATGTTATTTTTCATTGAGGGAATAATATGGGCATTGATATGATGGGGAGTACCATATTTGTCTAGGTGATGTGACCCTTGGGTTGGTAGCATCATATATACAACAATGAGCACATCAATCCGGTTAGTGGACCACTATGGATATGTTTTGAATGGAGACTTAGGTAATGGGAATAATCACGGATGTTCATCATTAGTTTTAGGTTCAATTCTATAGTTGGTTAACCATGACAATGATGAAGAGTTTTAAATGATTTTATGAAGTCCCAAGATGGAAGGGTATGGTTATATACTATCCAAATGGATTTTTGGTGGAGGATAGTGGAGGGATAGCCTTTGATATATTACAACCCATTCATTGGATTCATAATGTGTAACATGGAAATTTCTATTTAGTAAATCACATCGAGTTGCGTATGTGTTAATGAAAATGTGTATTGTGATGTCTCGATTGAATAAAAGTACGTCGTCTCATGTATGAGATTTTTTTATGGTGGGGATATTATAGAGGACCATGTTTTTATGGGTTATGAAATTTCAGATGAAATTTTATGTCTTGATTTTGGGTGCAATGAGCAGTAAAATGGTCATTTTCCCCTAGTAGATGATCTCGAGAACTTTTTTGATAACTCTATTGGTTCCATAATAGGGCATTTTCCCCAGTACTGGAGTTTTAGAAAAATTATGATCCATTCTAGTTTTGGAAGAAAATATAATAATTAATTAATTAATTATTAAATCATTCATGCGATTTTGGGTGTTGATATCTTTTGAATAGAGCATATGATTGAGATTCCAAATCCATGGTTGTTTTCAGAATGGGGTTTTTTCCTAGGCTAGGTATAAACATGCATTGGGTTTTGAGATTTAGGTGGGGTGTTAAATGGGAATGTAATTAATTAATTAATTAGTTAATTAGTTAAAATTTTAAAACCCCCAAGATTTGCAGTTCCTACACATGGATGGAGGGGAAGAATGTATCCCATATGCCCAACAACTGAACTATGATTGGAGGGGGAGGGATATGTTAATGGAAATCACCCATGAAAGAGATCATGACCCAATCTAGGAAGAGCATCATTCAAGACTGCATTTGGACCCAATGAATTGGTGTTGACACCTCAAGGTATGTTGATTTTTTATTTTTATGGATCAATAGCCCTATAAAAGTAGTTATTATGTTTTAAATTAGTAGTAATATTTCTAAGGACACATGGTAAATGATATGAGCCTAGGAAAATCGAGGTATTCAGGAGGATCCACTACTACAAAGCATGCCTTCAAAAGCGCCATAAATGGCCTTTATCAGCAATAGAGAAGTTATAACTACCTGAGTGATATGAAAATAACTATTCTATTATCATCTATAAAAAAAGTGATGATAATGGTGACCCTTATAGGTGATAAAAAAGCTTTGATAAATGTGTTCTTAATTAAAACATTTAGACGTAATGATAAAAGACTACATTTATCAACGCTTTTATTTAGCATTTCTAAAGGCCCCATTTATCCACCCTTATAGAAGAATTGATTAAGGGACATATTGCAATCTGATACAACATCACACTGTAGCACCAGTGCTCTGTGCTGTAATAGTAGAACACAGCAGCAGAGTAACACTAGAAATCAAAAAATAGTACGGATATAGAATATAAATTAAATGAAATTTACAACACAAATAAAAGAAATAAACTTCTGTATTATAGTCATTTCAAACATTGGTTTATAAAATTAAATAAATATAAATTATTATATACATTCAAAAACATCAATGTTCCTTTTTCTTTTAATCATGACCATATCAAGTGTTACTTCCAAACAAACCACCCATGCTCAAGAAAA